>OX621266.1:2400000-3600000 GCA_951640165.1 Pseudoips prasinana | reverse complement strand
TTTCATCACCCGAACCGAGGTTACGAGGCGGGTAGTTTTTGCCCATACATTACGTATATCTCTATCCACAAACATACGATTCCAATCATTATTTTGGTGTCTATCGTTAAATATTAGCCCCCCTATATATAAAGTAACTTCGGTTTCATTATAATACACATGTATATTTCTAAAATCGACTCTAAACAATAGTTTTTGTGTATTTTGTAGTGAAAACATAGTTTTTTGTCAATTACTTATTATTTTTACATAGTGTATATAGCTTTTACAAATGTTATCTGCATAATCCCATAAAAATAAATAGTTTATCTTCTATCAAAACGACAGTTAGTATTATATTACACATATAAATTTATTAATACATTATCCATTATTGTATATGAATAATAAGTAGCTGTTTTGTGAACAATCCTTTTTCCCATTAATTCTATAACTGTTCCCATTGGTCGATTTCAAGATTAGAGAAGGGACTAATCTTTATAGTATCTAGTGATGTCCCTATATGTAAATTATTACGATAATTGAACTAATGTTAAGCTTGTTCCACACATATTTGCATCGATTAGTCTAAATTTGATAATCAGGCATAATACGAATTAAAATACTGTAAATCAGCTGTTATATTTTGTTTCATTTAAAAGATATTTTGCAACACGCCAGCTAAATTATAGTACAGTTAGCTGGACGAAGGATATGCGAATGATCTCAACGTGACGAGCCAGTATGGTTAGTTACAGCTCCCCCGCTCAATTTTTCAAATGTTAAACTTAAACCCAGTCTTACATGAGAAAAATTGGTCCCTCTAACTTGATTTAGTAACTTGAACAAAATAAATTTAATTATTCTAGTTTATTAGAGTTGAAACTGGAAGTGCAGCTTTGATGTGTGAGTAAAATGAGTCCACTTGTAGACAATCCCCGCAAATCAGAAATGTTGATTCATATACACTGTCTCGTATACCCATAAATTATACACACAAGCCATTTAAATCCTCAAGAAGTACTTGTTTGTGAGTCAAGCAAACGCTAGCCGTTCAAAATACATCAGTTCTCCGTTAAGAGTCATTTACTACCACTCCGGAGATCCGCATGCACTTTCCCTCGGAGGACCCAAAATTGTCGTGAGCATAATCCAACAGATACACAAATTTACAATGCAAACCCTCAACACCTAATTCACGAAAACAAACCCACAAATAAGACTAGATGTGCAGTGTAAATAAATTATAGATTGTGTGAAGAGGCCAACGAAAAAGCCATTGATAATAAAATTAACTGATAGATTATGTATAGTGGAATTTTTAATTCAACACATTTTTTAGAGCTATTGGATACATAAATATATATTACTAATCTGCAAAAAAGGATGTGGAGCGTCTTGCGGATGCAGAAAAATTGGTCTGTTTTGTAATAGTACCTGTGGAACGTGCAGTGGAGATAACTACCAAAATAGCCCTCCAATTCAGCCAGAAGATGTTGAATGTGACAGCGACTCCGACATTGAGTCATGAATAATAATATTATATTTTAATAATAATAATAGTACAATTTTATATAATTTGTAAATATTTTATTAAATAAATGGCAATTTTTTACTCTAAATTAAATTATTTTTAAATATGGACCCAGTGGTTTCAGCTGTGCGTTGATCGATCAGTCAGTCAGTTTCTGCTTTTATATATATAGATGAGTGAGTGATGAATTTTTGAAATAACGTATTGAACTACTGACAGAAATAGGAGGCCAAAGGTTGGGGTGAAATACGTGCTCTTTTGGATTTAGATCTGTTATTTTGTCATCCATCTCAGATGTCATTCGGATTCAAGCACTCAGTCCAATCTACACATACTGTCTGTATCCTTGATTTCCTACATTTTCCTCCGACCCCATTCAATGTTCGGACAGTTTGCTTTGAGGAAATCTTAATGAAATTCGTGATTGCCGTAGGCCATCTTTACACAAGTACCTTTTAAATGCTTGACGATTTTCCTCTAGTAATAAATGTGTTTCACATTTATAATTACTTATTTGGCGTTTACAGTCAATGTATATAGCCTCAATGGTCCTGATTAATTCGTTTTATTCCACATTACCTACTTTGTTGGTCGGTAAACATTTTAACTTGTGATAAAATATATATCCTATGATACTCATAAATAACGTGGCTTATTATTGGTAAAAGTGTTCAAAATTGGTTCAGTAGATCTAAAGATTACCCCCCTACAACCTCACCAACTCTCAATTTTTACGTCTCCATAATGTTATATTCTCTTGTTTACATTCTATTGAATATGATCCTACAGTATCTAAAGTGCGTCCGTAGGCAGCCATTCGGATCCACCCAACAGTAGGACCTTAGGATATAAGACATGCGTCTAGAACGTTTCGCCTTGTGAGTTTAGAGACTATTGTATGTAAATACCATTCCGCAACATAAGCAGCTATTCAAACGTTATTAATTTGGCATTTCCAATAGATATAAGAGTACCAGAGAGTCCCAGATTAATTGTTGCTGATAAGTAAACATTATCTGAGAAGCTAATTCTGTTGCCGTGATGATATCTTTTGTCTCCCCCAACACATATTGGTGTCCATCCGTTTTCCGGACTATATGTTTAGATTTACTGTCATTATATTTTCTGTTTGACTTTTGCTTAGATTTACTGTCATTATATTCTTCATACATGTTCGCCTGTTTATGGAAGTCAATTTTATTTTTTTATTATTTATCTGTTCTTTTGTTATAGAAGTACCTGTTGTCAACACATCAAGCCAGGATACGACGATGAAAATCTCCAACTCTGAACCAGAATTTTTTAAAGTAGCAGTAAAACTAAGTACATCTCTTGCTAAAATAAAACCTGCTGTAAGTGAAATTTGCAAGAACGATTCGGAGATAAAATTGGATTCCAAAGTAGTGAAGGCTAATAAAATTGAGCCAAAACTGTCATCTCTCTATAGTGAATACGGCAATCTGAATTGTTATGTTGCGTGTACACGTCTGACCAAACGCGAGTTAGATCAGAACTTCTGCAATGATTACCATAAAATGCAATTTATATGTGACATATGTCATTTACGATTTAATTATATAAATAGTTTGGCAGCACACATCCGTTCACATACTGACGATAAACTTTTTAAGTGTAATGTTTGTCAGATTCAGTTTAAGTTCAAGAGTCAGATGGAGAATAATATGGTGACACACGCTATAATAGGCCATTTAAATGTCTTATATGTCTAAATAGTTTTAAGACGAAATATGCGTTGGCTAAACATAAAGCGATTCACACTGGAAAAAAGCGTTTTGAATGTAATACTTGTCCAGAGAAGCTTTAACGCTAGGGGTCACTTGGTGAAACACATTCGCACGCACACGGGTGAAAAACCTTATAGATGCGGTTTCTGTGAAAGAAGTTTCAATAAAATCGGTGACTTGAACCACCACATTCGTGTACACTTAGATATAAAACGTTATAACTGTCAATTGTGGCCTACTAGTTTCCGCGATGCTTATATGTTGAAAAATCATATTTTCATAAGACATATAATGTGAAGTGTGTTTTTCTAGTTTCAGTGTAAGGCCTGGTGGTAAAGAATAATAAAGACAACTCCCCCACTAGGGTATCTAATCCCTGTGTCACGTGGTACTTTACAAACATATAATAGGCGGACTCAAATAATATTCAGACTCAGAACAACTATTAATGAGTCTCACGAATAGTTGTCCGGCGCGAGACTTGAACCCGTGACACGAAGCGGCGAGGCGAATGTCTAGGCCGCTGCGCCATACGTGCAGTCCTTTTTGATGATTGTAAATTATTTGAAGCAGTAAAGTGTACCTATTATTTAAAAAATAATATAATACATATTTTACCTTATTTGCCGTTGAGTGTTCGTGTAAAAAGGGAAAATAAATAATACAGGTATTTTCTTATTCCACATCAAGGTTATAACTGACACGTGTTAAGGCTTAAAATCGTTCGAACGTCCTTCAAAATCTAAAATCAATCCTCATTTGTTTCGGTAAGAATATTCGTATATTTGATTATAGAAGAGCGGAAACTCATAACACAGGCATATATTCTTCATCATCGTGTAAAGAAAGAGTATTTCTTTAATTAAACCTTAGGTGCATGGCATAGATAAAGAAATATATTATTTTCTTTTCCTTATCATGTCATGTCAAATTATACTGTCATGTGTAAAATTGTATTACAATAGAAAATAACGCATTCTAAATAATAAACGTTAAATGTCTAATATAACTATATTTTATACCTATTCATAGGACATCGTTGGCATTTAAAATAAAACAATGCGTTGCTTTCTTTCCAAAAGAAACGACATTTAACGTTTATTATTTAGAATGCGTTATTTTCTATTTTAATACAATTTTACACATGACGGGTTTTCGAAGAGGAATGGGATGCACGGATCAGGTCTTTTCTCTACGAAGCATAGTAGAGAAGTTTTTGGGCAAAAGCCAAAAGGTCTACTGTGCCTTCGTAGACTTAGAAAAGGCCTACGAAAGAGTGTTGAGGAATGAGCTATGGTCGGTAAAGACTATACATTAGTTATATGGTTATAAAGGATTACTTACTATTAACCCAGTCAATAACTCAGGTATTTTTAATTAGAAGTTATTATATTAATTACTATCTAACATTGATAGCTTTCATTCAATAATAGATACAATTCTGGTTCTATCGTCTAGTTACTTTAAACATAAAATTAGTTTTAAAGTATTTGTCTTATAAATACATAAGTAATACAAACTTTGGGACATCATTCCCATGCATCCCAACAAATCCGAGAATGAGAATAGATTTGTTTTTCCATCTAGAAACAACTAAAGTTACCAAGCATTCGTAATAATGTAACACTTTAAATAAAAGTAACAAAGCCTCACCTGTGTTCAAAGCTTACCAACACGAGATGACGCTTCCTACATTATCTCTCCTTTAAAACAAATGATACAACCAATATTCAGCAGATCTTCCACTCTAATTACACCAGAAACGACGCTCGCTTCTAAAACTTCTATAGGACTCCTGAAACCACACTCAAAACTTCTGAAACAACTTTTTCTTTTCGTTCGCGTCTGGCGCGAAGCGCCGCCATTCCCTGACAGTTCTCCATAGTGCCAAAATGCGTCCTCAATTACGACACTTCCGGTCAGTCTCATTAATTAAATAAATGTAATCTGCATAATCACATAAAAATAAATAGTTAATCTTCTATCAAAACGACAGTTAGTATTATATTAAACATATAAATTTATTAATACATTATCCATTATTGTATATGAATAATAAGTAGCTGTTTTGTGAACAATCCTTTTTCCCAGTAATTCTATAACTGTTCCCATTGGTCAATTTCAAGATAAGAGAAGGGACTTAACTTTATAGTATCTAGTGATGTCCCTATATGTAAATTATTACGATAATTGAACTAATGTTAAGCTTGTTCCACACATATTTGCATCGATTAGTCTAAATTTGATAATCAGGCATAATACGAATTAAAATACTATAAATCAGCTGTTATATTTTGTTTCATTTAAAAGATATTTTGCAACACGCCAGCTAAATTATAGTACAATTAGCTGGACGAAGGATATGCGAATGATCTCAACGTGACGAGCCAGTATGGTTAGTTACAGCTCCCCCGCTCAATTTTTCAAATGTTAAACTTAAACCCAGTCTAACATGAGGAAAATTGGTCCCTATAACTTGATATAGTAACTTGAATAAAATAAATTTAATTATTCTAGTTTATTAGAGTTGAAACTGGAAGTGCAGCTTTGATGTGTGAGTAAAATGAGTCCACTTGTAGACAATCCCCGCAAATCAGAAATGTTGATTCATATACACTATCTCGTATACCCATAAATTATACACACAAGCCATTTAAATCCTCAAGAAGTACTTGGTTGTGAGTCAAGCAAACGCTAGCCGTTCAAAATACATCAGTTCTCCGTTAAGAGTCATTTACTACCACTCCGGAGATCCGTATGCACTTTCCCTCGGAGGACCCAAAATTGTCGTGAGCATAATCCAACATATACACAAATTTACAATGCAAACCCTCAACACCTAATTCACGAAGACAAACCCACAAATAAGACTAGATGTGCAGTGTAAAGTCGATTTGATAGCATTTAGCTTCTTGTGGAGTATGGACCTTTCATGAGACCAAACTACAACTTGGCAATAATTGTATACTATCCTAACTCCAAAATACATCATAACAGGTCGTTTGTATATTGTATATCGTTTCCAAGTCCCAACTCAAATTAACCAACCTCTTGCTCTGGAATTTGCCTCAATTTAAAGCCCTTACATATCCTCACTAAGTTTCTTTGTCAGTCATTTTGTGGTTCAAAGTCAATGTCAAAGTACCTAATATTTGTTTTCTCAACATTCACAGACTTAACTTTCATGCCTTTGCAGTCAACTTTAAACATAACCAAACCCGTATGAGCCAGACCAGAGGTAATGAATAATTTCCAATAGTATTGCCTCCTCACCTGAATATAATTTCTAAATATACATAATAACCTTTATTTTCTTTGCTGTTACATATGTATATATATCTCTGTTGTGTATGTGTACTGTTAATGTCTATGTGTGTGTAGCTGCGCCCGCGCTGTGTCCAACAGTGAATAAAGATCAGTGTGTCAATAGCCCTTGCTTGTTTCACTTGTCTCTCTATAACATACGTAATAGTGGCGACGAGTTTACCCACATCTTCATTTTATAATTGAAAATGAATAATTTTGGAATTTTGTCTACATTCGATCACAACGTGCAAGAATGGAAGTCTTACAAAGGCCGTATTACGCAATGGTTTATTGCAAACGACGTCGTCCCGAAAAATGATGCAGCTGGAGCCAAGAGACGGGCGATCCTGCTCAGCGCACTTAGTGACGGTACTAACAAGTTGGCAGCGGATCTGGCCCTGCCAAAGGATATCCAAGAAGTTCCGTATGACGACATAGTGCAGTTATTGGATGAGCATTTTCTTCCAAAGATATGCGGATTCAGCGAGCGTTACAATTTTTACGCGGCTGTACAGCAGCCGGGCGAGACGTACACGCAATGGGCGTCCAGGCTAAGAGGACTTACAGCACATTGTGGGTTTAGTAACGTCGAGGAAGCGTTACGAGATCGATTTGTCATGGGAATGGTAGCTGGCCAGGAACGGGAGAAGCTGTTCGCGCAGGACATCGACAAGTTGACCCTGGCCAAGGCGGTGGAGCTGGCGGAGAGCGTGCGATGCGCGCGCGCTGGAGCCGCCACTACTACGGCTGTCCACGGGCAGCAGGTTCCGGTGTTCAAGATCGCGAAAGAAGAAAGCAGTGTTAAAACCGTTAGTGCCGGTAAAAAAAGTGTACAGTGTGCGGTCGTAATAATCATGAGTCATCCCAGTGTCGGTTTGCAAGCTATAAATGCAATAAATGCAACACAAAGGGTCACCTGCGTAAAGTTTGTAAAAAGGTTAATTTCGTGTCGACAGGTGATGTGAGCGGGGATGACGACGACGGTAAGACATTGTTTAACATACGCTCAGTCCGTGGGGAACCTATGACAGAATCAGTTTCAATTTATGGGAAGAATTTACAATTTCAAATAGACAGTGGATCAGCAGTGACAGTTATATCCGAAAGTACCTATAAAAACATGTTCAGTAATATTCCGTTACTAGTTTCAAATAAAAGTTTTTTTAGTTACACCGGCAATATTATGAAATGTGTAGGGTACGTAAACTTGCCAGTGATGTACATGCGACACACTCACACACTGGACGTGTACGTCATTCGTAATGGCGGACCACCGTTATTAGGCAGAGATTTTATATCAAAATTTAAACTCAAGCTAACGCCTTGTCATTTTTTAAAGGGTCAGAGTATGGTGGATCAATTACAATTAAATTTCCCAGAAGTATTTTCTGATAAGCTGGGTACTTTTAATAAATATCGTGTTAAATTAAAATTAAAAGATAATGTAAAACCGATATTTTGTAAAGCGCGTCCAATTGCGTTCGCGTTACGTGATAAGGTCGACAAAGAGATAACACGTTTAGTTGATCTAGGTGTCCTGAAACCGGTTTCGCACTCTGAGTACGCGTCACCTATTATTCCCGTACTTAAGCACAACGGTTCGGTTAGATTGTGCGCAGACTATTCAGTTACTATTAACAAACAGCTGATGATAGAACAATACCCTTTACCTACGGTACACGAGCTATTTTCAAGACTACACGGAGGTCAACAATTTACAAAAATTGACTTGTCGATGGCCTATAATCAGTTTCGTTAGACGAAGAGTCCCAACCGGTTACATGTATCAATACACATCGAGGTCTATTTAATTATACTCGACTCGTTTTCGGGCTATCTTGTGCCCCATCTATATTCCAACGCGCTATGGAAACAATGCTTTCGGGACTAGACGGTGTCTTATGTCTCCTTGACGACATTTTAGTGACTGACCGAACCCCAGAGGGGCATTTGAAGATGTTGAACGTAGTTCTACAAAGGCTTCAGAATGCGGGGTTAACAGTTCAGAAAGAAAAATGCGAATTTTTTAAAAACGAAATTAAATATTTAGGCTACATAATAAATAAAATTATCAAAATTAAAAATTTTGAAAAAAACCCACGACGGCAAAAATCTCGTCAAAAAAAAAAAATAACTCAAAACCCCCGACTTAACCCAATTATTATGTAACGAAATATTATAACAGACGTTCGGTATGTAACACTAGCATACTAGTAACTCAAAAACGAATTAAATGCACTAATGGCAGCTGTACTAATTTGTATCACCTGGAATGTGTTAATCTTACTGATTCTACGGCCCCTCGCTCAAAATGGATATGTCCGAAATGTCCTGCTAGTAAACCTAGGGAAGAAAAGTTTTCACCCAAAAACTCACCAATGACGTCTACTAACACTTTAGAAACTGTTTTGCTGGAAATTCAAAGCTTCCGGAAAGATATGAATAAAAAGTTTGATAGCCAACAAGAAACCATGGACAAATTTAATATTGCTTTGACAAAAGTTAAGCATGATATTCAAGATATGGGCTCAAAATTCTTGACACTACGTGAAGAATTTAATGATGTCAAAAAATCGGTAGTATTCCTCTCAGAACACCATGACGAGCAGCTGAAAATAAATAAACAACAGAATGATTCCCTCTGCGAACTCAAAACTGAGAATTCAAAGATGTCTAACCAACTCAATGTATTGCAAAACAAAGTTAATCAAATGGAACAGTTGGTTAGAGAATGCAATTTAGAAATTCAGTGTGTACCAGAGAGAAATACCGAAAACTTGCTGAGTATCGTCAAAGATATAATAACAACTGTTTCAAGCGATATTGAAGATTCTATGATCGTTAATTACCATCGAGTTGCAAAATTGAACCCCGAATCCAACCGACCACGTAACATCATCGTGAAGTTTTCTACGCCGCGCGCACGGGATAACCGGCTAAATGCTGTCCGTACTTTCAACAAGAACCACGCAAATGACAAGCTAAACACTGAGCATGTACGTATGCCGGGGAACAAACAACCAATATATGTTTCAGAACATTTATCTCCTGAAAACAAAAAACTTCACGCAGCGGCTCGTCAAGTTGTCAAAGATAAAAAATATCACTCAGTTTGGGTGCGCAACGGGCGTATTTTCTTGCGTAAGGAATTAAACGCTCCACCAATAACGGTTAGGGATCTTAATTTACTGGCAGCTCTCTGAAATATTATAATTATCAGTTTTTATTTTATATTTTTTGTATGATATCTTTAATTATTAAATAAAATTCACTTTAAAAATCTCTCTTTCGTTACGCTCTTGGCAGAGCGGTCGTGGTCACATCGAGGCATCCACGTTGGTGGTAAGGGTGGGCACAGCTTTCCGCACGATCTCCCGCCATCTCTCTCTGTTGGCGGACTGTCTGGCACAGTCAGATACGCAGCTTCCTACTGCGGATTTTATTTGGTCAGTCCAGCGCATAGGTGCCCTGCCACGTGATCTGGTTCCCTCCACTTTTCCTTGCACAACCAGTCGTTCTATGCAGTCGTTATCCCGTCTAGAGACATGACCGAAGTACTGCAGTATGCGCGACCGTACTATGGCCGATAGATGCTGCGTGATGCCGAGCTCTTCAAGTATCGATTTGTTAGTGCGGAACTCCGTCCACGATATCCCGAGCATCTTCCTCCAGCACCACATCTCCAGGGCATCTATCTTCCCCTTTTCCAACTCGCGCACTGTCCATGTCTCTGCCGCGTAAAGAAAAATGGGGAACACAAGTGTACGCACGAGTCTGGTTTTGGTGCTTTTAGTAATGTTACGATTACTCCACACTTTTCTTAATTTTTCCATCGCAGTTCTGGTAATGGCCATGCGTCGCTTTACTTCATCTACGCAGCTGCCGTTGTTTGAGATTAGAGCCCCAAGGTATACATATGTCTGAACCACGTCGCAATTCGCAATCTGTGTCACTTCGGGCGAGTTGTCGTTGACGCGATCTACAATCATCATCTTGGTCTTAGATCAGTTTATCTTTAAACCGAACGTTAGGCTCACGCGCTCCATTCTGAGAAGTAACTCCTCCATAAGGCCAGCGTTACTTGCAAATAAGGTGGTGTCATCTGCGTATCGTAAGTTCGCAATTTTATATCCACCAACTACAACACCATCGTTCCAGTCTTCGAGAGTGATTCGCATTACAAGTTCGGTATAGATGTTAAACAGTAGAGGTGATATTATGCATCTCTGTCGCACGCCCGCACCTGGATGGAAACTATTTGAGAGGAGGTCATCTGTCCGCACTGAGGCCGTTCCTCCTTCGTAGAGCTCCCTAAGCAGGTGGATTAGGTGCTGCGGCGTGCCCATGTCCAGTAGTGTTTTCCACAGCGTTGGCCATTTCACTGAGTCAAACGCTTTGGAGAAATCAACAAAACATATGTACGTCGGTTTGTTGAACTCTCGGGCTTTTTCAATGATTTGACGAACGATGAGGATTTGTTCACGGGTTCCTTTTCCTTTCACAAAACCGGCTTGCTCTGGCGCAATCTCTCTGGATAGATATGCTTTCAGTCGCTCGTTTATGATGTGTAGCATTATTTTGCTAGCGTGCGATATCAGTGCAATAAGTCGAAAGTTACTACACTTCTTTGTGGTGCCCTTTTTATGAAGAGGCGTGAAGACTGTATGAGCCCATTCAGACGGCCATTTGCCTGTGATCCATATCTTGTTGCATATGATGTGAAAAATATGAACACCACGCTCTCCCAATGCTCGTATTGTTTCTATTGGGATCTCATCTTTCCCTGTGGCTTTCGTGTTCTTAAGGTGTTGTATAGCAGCTCTTGCTTCTGACTCAAGTATGTCCGGCTCAAGCATGTCATTCGCAGGCTCCGTGGGTGTGAAGTTTCGCGACTGAGGATCTTGGTACAAGGACTGACAGTAATTCCTCCAAACTTCCGAAATTTCATCCAGTTCATTCACTATTTGACCATTCTGATCTTCAATGGCCAAGGATTTTGACGGCAGCGTTTTCGTAATGAGACGGATTTTGTGATATAAGTCTTTTGACTCATGTCTGTCTGCATGAGTTTCAATTTCTTTACAAATATTGCGCAGATAATCATTATGATCTTGTCGGCATTTGAGTTGTATCTGTGTCGAAATTTTATTCAGATCTTTGATATCAGCTCCCGCTGCTTTCATCTTCCGGCGTTTTTCGATGAGTTCAAGGGTACTGTCAGTCATCCAGTGTTGTTTTTTATGAATTGCAGTTGGTGGTGCGGCCTCTGAGACAGTTGTAGCGATGAGTGTCTTAGCTCGGTTCCAAAGTATATCCGATGTTTCGTTAACAAGATCCGCTTCAGACCATAGTGACCAGTTTTTCTCGATAATCGAATGAAATCTCGAAGTATCTTTCACTTCCAGCTTTCTCGGCTTTTTAATGATTCTGGCTGCTGTCAACTTGAGTTTTAGTTTGGTGATCAAAAGTTGGTGGTCAGACCCGCAATCGGTTCCAGGTAACGTATGAGAATTTGTTACAGATGTTCTCCATCGCGATCGAATCATGATGTAATCTATTTGGTTGCGGGTTTTTCCATCGGGTGATATCCAAGTGTACAGCCTTCGAGGGTGGTGTTGGAAAAGGCTATTCAGAATCATGAGGTCGTTTTCTGTAGCGAATTGTATTAAGCGTTCGCCTCGTTCGTTCCGCTTCCCAAGCCCAAATTTCCCCGCACATTTGCCTAGCTGATGTGCGTTTTCTCCGATCTTAGCGTTCAAGTCTCCTAGAATGATTAATAACTCTCTATTGGGTACTTTCGATATTGTATCTTCTAATTCGGAGTAGAACTTCTCGATTGCTTCGTCACTTGCGGTGGAGGTCGGGGCATAAACTTGGATGATGTTGAGGTTAATTGGTAGAGCTTTTAGCTTAATGCTGATAATCCGATCGCTTACCGGTTCGTATCCCATCACGCAGTTTTTTAGAATTACTGGTATCAAAAAGGCCACGCCGTGCCTGCTGCTGGTGTCGTTGCCAGAAAAGTAAATGATATGGCGGTCTGTAGATAAATGTCCGCTGCCTTGCCAGTGTGTTTCGCTTAGACCACAGATGTTTATACCGACTCTAACTACTTCTCCTTCCAACACGGTAAGTTTTCCAGGTTGGTTTAAGCCGCGAACATTCCATGTTCCAATTTTCTGAAGGTGTCGTAGCTTGATAGAGTTTCCAGTAGCAGAAATTCCATGGGGGGCCTGGTCTCCTACTCCGCCATGGCCGGTAGCCAACTTCACACCGCGTGCCCCAGACGCAGCACGGCGCCGGTCGCTAGTCGGTTCGCAGGGCGATCGTGTCTCATTTATTTGTGCTCTCATGTGACTTTCTTGGGAATGTAGCCGCAGTGGTTTCCCCTTGCCTTCTGCGCCAGAAAATTTTTTGGGATTATTTAGATCCCAAGGCCGCTGGAGCCTCTTCTGCCCCGTCGCCTGAGCAGGGAGTGGTTATCCCGCCACGGCTCGGTCGCCATTGCCTCGTCAGTTATCTAGCAGGGAGCGCCACGACAGCTGGTAAGCCGGCGTATCCAGTTTCGCCTGTGAAGCGTCCGGATCGTTGTTGGCATTTGGGGCTGACCAGATGTTATCGTCATTCTCCCCCATACCCCCCATACTTTAAAAATATTTTATCAAAATGTAAGAGGCTTAAGAACAAAAACTGAAAATTGTTACACATTTTTATTGTGTCATAATTACGATGTAATAATTTTTACAGAAACCTGGTTAAATAATAGTGTGTATGATAATGAACTAATAGACCAACGTTATAATATATTTAGACGTGATCGCTCTACAACTCTTTCTGCTGGCCATAAGAAAGATGGCGGTGGAGTTTTAGTAGCAGTATTAAAACAACATAATGTACTTCGGAAAAGCAGATGGGAATCACAGTGTGAGGACCTTTGGGTAACGGTGCAAACAAATATGGGAAATGTTATAAATATTTGTGCAGTGTACGTACCTCCCCCAGTTAAACTTGATTATTTGGAACTATTCATGAAAAACACGACAGACGTCATTCAAAATAAAATAAACAGTACCTCGCAAACTTTGTTGATAGGAGACTTCAATTTGTCAGAAATTCAATGGGTACGGGACTCAAATACATCCAGTCTAACAAATTCAACAGCGTCTAGCAACGTAGTAAACTTATTTCTGGATGGCATTTCTTTCAATAATTTATACCAATGTAATGCTGTTGTGAACACTAATGATCGAATTCTAGACTTGCTTTTTTGTGATAGCCCCAATTGTGTTAACGTCAGGAAAGCAAATACAAGTATAGAACCTACCGATTCACATCACCCTAGTATCGAAATAGACCTACAAAAACCCTCGAAAGGATTCCTCAAATCCAAAAAAATGCTTAAACATAATTTTTACATTGCTGATTATGTTCAAATAAATAAGGAGCTCATGGAACTTAATTGGCACGAACTGTGGCGTGAAGCAGGTAGTGTCAATGACATGTTAAAAATATTTTACGACACAATTAAGCCCATTATTCTTAAATATTCTCCCTTGCGTAAATCTTATAATGAAAAATACCCAATATGGTATAGTTCGGCGTTGCTCAAGGTTATAAAAGAAAAAATTAAATACCACTCTAATTACAAAAAATATGGAAATCCTATTGATAAAGCTACGTTTAATCTCCTCAGAACGAAATGTGATGATATGATAAAATCGTGTTATAATAACTTTAAGCAGAAAGCAGCAGAAAATCTTCGCAAACGACCTAAATATTTTTGGAAGTATCTGAAGGATCAAAAATCCAGCAGCATAACCATCCCAAATGAGATGTGGTTAGAAGATACGGTAGTCAAAGGCGGTCAGAATATCACAAATCTTTTTGCTAAACACTTTCAGTCCATTTATAACACACAAAGTCAAATATCATGTACGCCAAAATCAAGTCAATCAAAACATAGCACTTTCAACAGATGTACTATCACAGAACAAGAAGTTTTAAACGCACTAAAAGCACTAGACACTGAAAAAGGTCCAGGCCTAGATGGTTTTCCACCAATTTTGTTTAAAAACTGTGCTAATTCCTTATATATTCCTCTCGCAACCCTGTACCGGACGTCTTTGAAATCAGCCATCTTTCCCTCCCAATGGAAGATCGCTCATATAACACCTATACACAAGTCTGGTCAGACCGATGTTGTGTCTAATTATAGACCAATTTCCATTCTGTCGGTGGCAGAGAAAGTTTTTGAATCATTAATACACAAACAAATGCTTTCTCATGTCAGACATAAGATTAATGTAAACCAGCATGGCTTCCTGCCCAAAAAATCTACTACAACAAATTTACTGGAGTACGTCAATGATATTTCCTCAGCTTTAGATAATAACAAAGAAATTCATGCTGTTTACACCGATTTTAGGCGAGCATTTGATTTAGTTAACCATTCTTTACTGTTAGATAAGCTTTCCGATATAGGCATTCACGGCTCACTACTGAGATGGTGTGCATCATACCTATCGAATCGCTCCCAACTAGTGTCTCTTTGTGGGCATAATTCTTTTGTGTTTTCAGCTCCTACAGGAGTTCCTCAAGGATCTCATCCAGATCCCTTATTGTTTTTGGTTTTTATTAATGACCTTTGTGACGTCATCGAAAGTAGTTTTAAAATGTATGCTGACGATTTGAAAATTTACCGGACCGTTACGAGCGATTATGATATACAATGTTTACAAAATGACATACATAGAATAGAAAAATGGTGTTCTGACAATTTCATGATTTTAAATCCCGACAAATGTTTCCATATAAAATTTTCTCGTAAGAAAAATCTTTCTCCTACTAATTACAAAATAAGAAACAAAAACATAAAAGAACTAACAACTATTCGTGATCTGGGCGTTTTCTTAGACACTGCTTTCAGTTTTAGGCACCATATAGACGAAATTATTAAAAAAGCGTCACAATTGTCAGGGTTTTTAAACCGTCAAATGAAAAAATTCAGAAATTCATCTTTAACAATAATTATATATAACTCTATTGTACGAAATATCCTTGAATACTGTTGTACCATCTGGAGCCCAGGTTATCAAGTCCACTCAGATCGTATAGAGCGTGTCCAAAAGAGATTTTTATACCATCTGTCATACACCGACAACAAATGTCGTTCCCTTACATCTTATCAGAATAGGTTGTCGCACTACAAAGTCGCATCTTTAAACTCACGAAGAAAAGCTTGTGATGTAATAATGACGTATAAAGCAATTCATGGGCTCATTGAGAGTCCATGTACACTCGAACGTTTAAATTTCTCTGTTCCTCGCGTAGGTAGTCGTTTGTGCAATTATAAAACCTTTAGCTTACCACGCTGTAGGACTAATATTGGCACTCATTCACCTATGTACCGAATGTCAAAAAGTTGCAATGCTATCCAAAATGACATTGATATTTTCAATTGTTCTTTTGCCTCACTTAAGCATAAACTGAAAATATTATTGTAGTATTTTTGCTGATCTAGTTAATAGTTTTGTTTAAACTTAGAATAAGTACCCCTTAAGATTAGTTAAGGTTTTGTCTAATTAAGCAAGCTGTGTCTACATCAGAGTAGGGTATAGACTTTATTTTTTATAAATCGATGCTGTCTTATCCAATTTGGCCTATATCCAGTTTTGTAGACCAATAAACGGAAAAAAAAAAAAATAAAAAAAAAAATTGCGGATAGCTGATTCGCTCTACACCATCGATTGACAATGTTAAGAGCGTTCTGCATCAGTGACGACAACAAGCTTTGACAGAAACCCCGTATAACTACAAGGTCATCAGCGTATCCCAAAGTGTCGATTCTTTGTTCTGCTAGCTTGTATAAAAGCTCATCTATTGCTAAGGTCCACAGGAGTGGGGATAGTACACCTCCCTGTGGACAGCCTCTCGTTGTTGCAACCTCCAAGGAAGTTCCATGCAGCGAGACCAGAGCTTTACGGTTTGAAAGCATTGCCTTTACCCATTTGACAGTTGTTTGATCAATGTTCTTGTTTGTTAGTCCATTGATCAACGTGCCTGTCGGGGTGTTATCAAAGGCACCTTCAATATCCAAGAATGCACAGAGTGCTATCTGTTTGCCCTCCAGTGCTCTTTCGACCCTGTCTGTCAATTGCAGCAGGGCGGTTTCCGTAGACCTGCCTCTACAGTATGCGTGCTGAGTACTGTGGATAGGCTGTGACTTTAGTTCTTCCTCCCTTATGTACCTGTCGAGTATTTTCTCCAGTGTTTTCATTTTTACATAGTGTATATAGCTTTTATAATTGTAATATCAAAAACTCAAGGAAACGCACCCGCCAACACCCTATTTGCGGTTGTAAGACACATGATCTTTGAGTTCTTTGGTATAAAGCCTAATTTTCTACTACAAATTATAGTTTTTTAGTGATATCTAATTAGTTTTCTACTGTACCCTAGTCTGTTTATTTACTTTCCTGTTAGCTCTTGTCAAGACGCATCCAACGACACCGCACACACGGTGATCGCACCAGTATTTCATAAGATATTCGCAAGTTTAGAATTTTCATCACCCGAACCGAGGTTACGAGGCGGGTAGTTTTTGCCCATACATTCAGTCAGTGTGTCGGCGTCGGTACTCGGCGGGCGACCGACGCGTTGCTAGCCGTGCCGTGGCCTCGGACGCCGAATCATGCGCTGCAAGCGACGACATGTCTGTGCCTCGTGCGAGGGTGATTAATTCTAGTGCTAACACCGCGGCCGACATGGTTATGAGTCAGGTAACCGAGAAGATAGTGAGTGCAATAAGTGCTATTCCGGTAAGGTCAAGCAGTGTTTTATTTCAAACTATTTGAGTGTTTTGGCTACTGAAGAAAGTGTTGACGCGATTCAGTCCTTAGTTCAGAGTTGTTCTAGCCATTCATTTGTGTCTAATTTTAATCTATCTCCTCTATACACTTACGGAGAGACGCGATGGATCGTGTTTAAACACTTGAACCACAAGGAATGTTTGTTTTATTACTGAGTGTATTAACTGTACATATAAAAATATTTGTGTGACCCATAAATAGTTGTTCTGTGTCTGGATGTAGTTTGTGTCCGTCTATTATATGTTAGTAATGTACCCCGCGACACAGGGATTATATTCCCTAATGCGGGCGTTGTCTTTAATAAACGGAACAAATCTACACCAAGTGAAATATTTATTTTTGTGTTGTATGATATTACGTATGCACATTTTAATATTTTATTTGTAAAATGCTGCGATATATTTCACGTGGCCGATCAAGAAGTTGCTTGAAGGAATGCTCCCGTATCAGGGCACTATTCGCATATTTTGTCGCGCGGTGGTTTGTTTGTGACGTTTAATATTCGACCAGAAGTCAGCAAACGTTGATAGCCGTGACCGGTGCCGCTCAGTATCACGCCTTTCCTATATGAAATTTCAACAAAAATTTAATCATACTCATAAGTGTATTTAATGTCGTCGTTAAACATCTACATTTCTTCAATAATTGTATTCACGTCACTAGAAAAACTTAACCTGGGTTAATGGCAGCCCCCGACGGATATTCCTCGGTTATGTATTATGGTAAAATAATTATCGCTACATTTAAGTATATCTTCGAGACACAGACACGTTAGGAAAAAACTGTAAACATCGATAATCATTGTTTAGGTAATTAAGTATATCTATTACCGATTTCTCGAGATATCAACTCTTTTTAGAAAGAATTTTTACGTCTGTTATAATATTTCGTTACATAATAATTGGGTTAAGTCGGGGGTTTTGGGTTATTTTATTCTTTTTTGACGAGATTTTTGCCGTCGTGGGTTTTTTTCAAAATTTTTAATTTTGTTAATTTTATTTCAGACTTTTTAGAGAGCATATACGAATTATAATCTATATAATGTGGAGGTAAGATCTCGCAGAACAATAAGTGTGATTCATCCTACCACATAATAATAATATTAATAAAAAAAATTCAAAATACCTTGATCTGAGTTTTGAATATGCGCAAATTTGGAGAACCGAAAGACCTGCGATCATACCTATTGTTATATCCACAAATGGAGTTATTCCTAAATCCCTGAAAATCAACCTTGCAAGTTTAGGGCTTGATATTTGGCTGGAGAGTTACATGCAGAAGGCGGTTCTGCTGGCGAATGCCAGGATTGTGCGGAAATTTCTCTCCATGTAGCCCAAATATTGTATAAGTTGTATTTGTGTTAAAATACCCTTGTATGATATCTTGTAAATAATATTGGTAATAAATATGTGAGATAATAATAATATCTAGGGACAATGTCACACAGATCAACCTAGCCCCAAACTAAGCAAAGCTTGTACTATGGGTACCAGGCGACGATATAATACTTATATAGATAGATAAATACTTATATACATAAAAAACTTCCATGACCCAGAAACAAATATTCGCGCATCACACAAATATTTGCACTTACCGGGATTCGAACCCAGGACCACCAGCTTCGTAGGTAGGAGCACTACCAACTAGGCTACGGTGACCTTCAATAATATTAAGTTTACGGTCCGTGAATAATAGTAAGTCCACGGTATGGTACATACATATAATAATAATAATTGAATGTATTCAGATAAAATTTCTAAAATTCCTATGTTATCGTATAAAATACAAATTTAGATCAGAAGTTAATATAATATTAAGTTCCTTATTAAATATTATACAGTTGCTTTCTGTTGGTTTTTGTTCAGAATTGGTGTCAATACTCTTGAGACTATAATATTTGTGTTTGAACTCTGAATTCAATGATGACATAAGCTGAGAGTACCTCCACGCGGTGAAGGCGGAAACAGTTCCTAATACTGGCTAAAACTCCCTAAAACACTATTTATGGCGATGCCTTCGGGCTTATGTTGTTATAATGTGTTTTCGAATGCGCTTTGAATGCGAATTAAATGCGATTTACAGACCTGGAGAGGCCTAGCTCCCAGTGACGCCGAGTGCTGTTGTTTCTTTATTGAGACCAAATAGAGAGAAGGTACATATTGATCTTATTTTTTTTTAACTTTCGAGTTCTAAATTCATTAATAAGTTTGATACTACATTATTTTACTTTTCAATTATAATTTTGTAAATAGTTTAGGTTAGTTTTTTTAAGTGGAATAATATTGTTCAATATTATTTTCCCATATAATTTGATTTATTTTTGTTATTGGATTTAACGTAATATTTTGAGATTTGGGTTTGAATTAAATTTTGGTTATAGAGTAGGTACATACTGAATTTTATTTTTAGTTTGTTTCTTGAATTTTGCATTTTCGAATAATAATTTGGATTTCACAGATAATTAGATTTGGTGGTTTAGTCGGAATATAACTCCGTTTTATTATTACACGAGTTTTATGATTGATTTTATAGTTTCAGTTTATTATTCTAATCTAATTCTAATAAATAAGTTGTTAAAGTTTAAAGAAAGAAGTGATGTTGTGAGCCTCTCTGTTGAGCGAGTTGTAGAGATTTCATGTGTTGAGTTGGAGCAATTTATTGTTTTGAGTCTTTACAAACCTCCTTGTGCACCATTTGATACTTTTTCAGATATTATGGAGGATGCATTAAATAAACTATCTAACAGCCATAAAACAGTTATTATTTTTGGAGATTTTAATATAAATATTTTGGAGAAAAGCACAATAAGTTGCAATTTATTAAATTTGTTTAAATCCTATAATTTATATCACAATTTTACAGAACCAACTAGAGTAACTGCTACAAGTGCTACATGCATTGATAATATATTTAGCACTGTAAAACCTTTATTTAAATCAATAATCAATAAAATTCAGTCAGATCATTCAGGTCAGTTGGTAACTTATTCAAATGCTCCAAAAATTAAAAGAAAACTTATAAGCTATATTCCATTTAGTGAAAACCGCTTAGACAAATTTAAACGTCATATAGTAAAACAAATAGCATGGCTGCCCTATCATGATAATCCGGATCACTTGTACAACTCTTTATTCAATTTGATTAATGATGAGTTCTGCACAATGTTCACACCCAAACAACTGTCTGTAAGTGACCGTCTGGTATTCAGTGATTGGGCAACTCCAGGCATCTATAAAAGTCGGAATCGGTTGTATGAATTGTATGAAGAAAGATCCCATAATCATAATACAGAGTTTCAAGAATATGTGAAACAATATGCCAAAACATTTAGACGAGCCTGTACCGCTGCTAAATCTTTGCACATAAAAAATATACTTAAATCTTCTACAAATATAATCAAAACTACTTGGAAGATAATTAATGCTGAGACAGGTAAAACAAAAATACGTAGTCGTGATTTTAACTTAGTAATAAACAACATAGATATTAAAGGCGATTTGGAGATTGCGACTGAGTTTGAAAAATATTTTTCGAATATTCCAGTCATACTTACTAACTCTCTTTCATGTTCTTCTACATCTGCTGAGCAGATACTCAAGCAAAGCGTAGGGTCGTGTGACACAGTTTTTGAATTTTCGGTGGTTAGCCCTAAAGATATTTTAAATGCTTTCAAGAGTATTAATATGAAAAACACAAAGGATCTGTGGGGTCTATCTGTTAAGACTGTTTCATCAATTATTACTATAATCGCCCCACACTTAGCTACTGTGTTCAATTGCTGTGTTGCATCAGGTGTATTTCCTGACTTGATGAAGTATAGTAAAATCATTCCTTTGTTTAAAGCTGGTGATACTTCAGACCCTTCAAATTTTCGACCTGTTTCCGTGCTGCCCACTCTTAGTAAAATATTTGAAAAGATTATGCTTAGCCAGCTGCTCAGACACTTTAATATACATAATTTACTACACCGGAAACAGTTTGGATTCACAAAGGGTTGTTCAACCATAGATGCAGGGGTCAACTTATTAAAAAGTATATTCGCGGCGTGGGAAGACTCGCAAGATGCATTAGGTATCTTTTGCGATTTGTCCAAAGCGTTCGATTGCGTTCATCATGATACTCTGGTCAGAAAATTACACCACTACGGTATTAGGAACAAGGCTCTCGAACTTCTGACTTCTTACTTGGGCAATAGAATTCAGAAGGTCGAAATAAACGGTAAAATATCTCCGGGATCTCCAGTGGTAATGGGCGTCCCACAGGGGTCAATTCTGGGCCCATTTTTGTTTTTAATTTATATAAATGACTTACCTTACTACGTAAGGGATAAGCATGAGATTGTGTTGTTTGCAGATGATACTTCCCTGACGTTCAAAATAAACCGACAATTAAGCAATTTTGACGATGTTAATGATGCAATCTCTAAAGTTGTTCATTGGTTTAATGCCAATAATCTTGTGCTTAGTGATAAGAAAACTAAAGTCATTAAATTCACTACACCGAATGTGAAACAGGCGACAACCAATGTACAACTTAATGGAGCTAGGTTGGACCCTGTTGAATCAACTGTGTTCTTGGGTATCACTATTGACTCAAAGCTACAATGGAGCCCACAAATAGAAAAACTGTCCGGCAAATTAAGTTCTGCAGCATATGCAGTGAAAACTATTAGACGGCTGACTGATGTTGACACAGCTAGAATGGTTTATTTCAGTTATTTTCATAGTGTAATGTCCTATGGAATTCTTCTCTGGGGTAGCTCTGCTGACATTGACACCATATTTATATTGCAAAAAAGAGCTGTAAGAGCTATCTATTATCTTGGCCCGAGAGTGTCTCTAAGAGAAAAATTCAAAGAGGTCAACATTCTAACTGTACCATCTCAGTATATATATGAAAACTTACTATATGTGCATAAAAATATCGATTCCTTCTGTAAAAGGAGCGATACACATAATGTAAATACTAGATATAAGAATAATCTCATACTGCATACTACCCGTCTCCACAAAATAAGTCATAAGTAATTTTATTTGCAGAACACAGGTGATACAAGATGGTACAATAAAATTTTAAAGTGCACTGTGTCTTACCATCATGGGCATGCAAATATATATATTTTTTTTGCAAATATATATAGTTTTCAATTTTAAGTCACAGTCACCTTTTACATTATCCAATGCTTAGTAATAATAACATGACATGCGTGCTGAAATTATAACCCCAATGAGGTATACAATAAATAATAACATAATTTAAAAATAGTACATCTATTGAGCCTGATCAATTGAAAAAAATTATTAAGAAAATATTATAATGTCAAAGAATATAATAAGTAACTCTTTTATGGGGCAATGTATAAGATTCTATAACAAACTTCCCAATGATATTAGAGAATTGTCTACGAATAAGTTTAAAAGAATTATTAAAGCCAAATTGTGTAGCAGGGCATATTACAAAATTTCTGATTATTTAAGTGATAAAAGTGCTTGGGATGGAGTTGTTCTGAGTCAACACACATGATTGTAATTAATCTTAAGTATATTTTATTTTAAAAAAGGATTCCTACTGAGTTTTCTGGCAGTGTTTCTCAGTAGCTGCCACGTCATGCACTGCACGGTAGGGTAAAAAAAATATGACGATTCCAC
This sequence comes from Pseudoips prasinana, assembly GCA_951640165.1. Lineage (NCBI taxonomy): Eukaryota > Metazoa > Arthropoda > Insecta > Lepidoptera > Nolidae > Pseudoips > Pseudoips prasinana. The sequence continues at coordinate 3,576,917 of OX621266.1, read as the reverse complement.
ATAAATGTAAAATTTTTACGGAATAAAGTTACTTTGACTTTGACTTTATATTGCTAACATAAGATTTTTGTTTTAATTACGATTTCGTATCTATATTTTGAAATAGGTAGGTACTTACTTGTTTTTGAATTTATAATTTTGATCTCAACATTAAATTTGATTGTTGCTTGATTCGAATATCCTTTTTAATAACCCACATAATAGCATAGCGTTGGAAGAATTAGAACGATTGAGAAGCACTTTACGCCGATCGCAAAGTGATGATGATAAAATAGAAGAAAGCTCGTAAGGGCTCTCAAATCCATTACAAATACGCCGTCTAGGTATCGCTATGCATTAATTTTGAAATTTTACTCAGACTATCACATTAGACATTGTTAAAAGTTACCTCTATAACACTCATCTGAGAACATGCACCGATCACCCACGAACTCATTCCTGAAATCCTCATTGAAATCAGACAATACGTTTTAATTTTAATAATATTGCAATATAATCGTTCCACACTAATATAGCAGCGCTCCCTAGTGAGTTAATATCTTAAGACTTATCTTAGACCATGCACTTATCAACTACGAACCCATAGCTGAAAACCGCATTGAAATCGGACAATTCGTTTTAATATTATTTAGCACTAATATTGTAGCGCCCTCTAGTGAGTTACAGACTTAATTTTTATTATTTAGGAACATGCATTAAGCTACCACGTACACATTGCTGAAAACAGAATTGTAATCGGACATTTCGTTTTGATTATATTGCAACATTGTTCTGCACTAATATTGTGGCGCCCCCTAGTGAGTTACAGCCATGACACCTATCTAAGAACATGACCTCATCAAACACAAACCCGTTATTGAAAACCGCATCAAAATCGGATCATTAGTTTAGAAGATAGGTGGGAACATTACTTTGCACAAACGCACACACAAACATCTCTCACCCTAAACGCATATACCTGCTCCGTTCCGTCGTGGGTAACAAGGATGGATTACAGAAAGATCCGGCAAAGGTGAAAGCTATAGCTGACGCTCCCGTTCCTTCTGATGTAAATACTCTGCAATCATTTCTAGGACTTGTAAATTATTACAGGAATTTCGTACCTGGAGCATCCTGTATCCTGAGTCCTTTGTATGACCTTTTAAAAAAGGGAGTAAAGTGGAACTGGTCTACGATACATCAAAATGCGTTTGATAAAATTAAGGAATGTCTGACATCTGACCAGGTTTTAACACACTTTAACCCAAATGCCAAAATAGTGTTAACTGTTGATGCGTCTCCGTGTGGCCTTGGAGCTATTTTGTCTCAAATAGATAAGGATTGTTTAGAGCACCCGGTGGCATTCGCTTCCCATACGTTGAACTCGGCTGAAAAAAATTACTCACAGATACAGAAGGAGGCGACGGCAATAATATTTGGAGTACGTCGGTTCCATCAGTATTTATATGGCAGATCAGATCCTTTCATATTACGCACGGATCATTAGCCATTAATATCTATTTTCGGCCCACATAAAGGTATACCTGAAGTGTCCGCTAATAGATTGCAGAGATACGCGATGTTTTTAGGAGCGTATAATTATTTAATTGAGTATGTTCGCAGTGCTGATAACAACGCCGATTACCTTTCTCGTGCGAGTTTACAGTGTGAGTCAGGGCGTGTTCGCGCCGAGGGTGAGGGAGACGACATCGGCGCACACGCCGCCGCAGCCGCCGCTCCCATTGATCGCGCATCATACGTCAACTTTGTTATCGAAGGCGACATGCCTTTGACCTTAAAGGAGTTACGCAATGCTACTAACGAGGATACGGTATTACAGTTAGTTGTAAAATATGTTCAAAACGGTTGGCCTGACAAAATAGTGAATTCAAAGTTGAAACCCTATCAATTGTGTAAGACGCAATTATCTTATGAAGATGGTTGTTTAATGAGGGGCCATAAGGTGGTACTACCAGAATCTTTGCGCTCGAAAGTTTTATCAGAGTTACATAGCTCCCACTTAGGCGTTGTAAAAACGAAATCAGAGGCTAGGTCACGGGTTTGGTTCCCGGGCATAGATGCGGCGTTAGAAAAAATGATTTACTCATGTGAAATATGCAAACAGCTGCGGCCGTCGCCGCCCCGGGCGCCGCTAGCACCCTGGAAGTTTCCCCATGCACCATTCCATAGGTTACACGTAGATTTTCTTGGGCCGTTGAATAATCAAATGTTTTTGGTAGTGGTAGATGCTCACACCAAATGGTTAGAAGTGTATGACGTCAGCACTTCTACCACCTCGGCGGCCGTTGTTGAAAAACTTTTTGATTTTATGTCTAAATACGGATTACCTCACACAATTGTGAGCGATAACGGTACTGCGTTTACATCAGCAGAATTTGCGAAATTTTGCTTGTTAAATGGGATTACTCACCTAACATCACCCCCATACAACCCTGCTAGCAATGGACAAGCGGAAAGTTTTGTAAAAATTGTAAAAAAGGGTATAAAATCAAGTGTTTTAAGTCCTCGCAATAGGAATGAGTGTAGACTACAATTGTTAAAATATTTATTCGATTATAGGAATTCAGTGCATTCTGTCACGGGTTTCTCGCCAGCTGAGTTGGTATTCGGGCGAAAGCTAAGAACACGTCTGGATTTACTCCAACCCAATTTAACGTCGACCCCACTCACATCACTAATTAACGATGTTAAACAAAAGCAGTGCTCGCAAATTAAGTGCTATGGTGGCAATAACAACCAAATATATAAGCCGGGTGATGAAGTCATGTTTAAAAAAAAATGAACAATTGTAAATATATGTGGTGTAAAGGTACTGTTATCAAAAGACTCGGTAAAGTGTTATATTTGATCAAAGACCATGTCACTTCTACAGATGTAAAAAAAACATAAAAATCAAATAGTTTTATATAAAGGATTGTCTTCACCAGTGGATTTGGATGATACACTTTTTGACAGTGAACCCAGGGGTTCTCAGTCGCCTGGTAGTGGGGAGGGAGAAAGGAACGAGGTGGAATTGTCATCCTCACCGTCTCCCCAGAATTCGAGATGTTCTAGCAAACTGTTGCGGGACATACCCAGGGTCGATTATAAACAGTTCTTTTAGGAATATTTTGGGATTTTCTATTTATGTTAAATAGGGGGAGGGACTGTTGTGTATGTGTACTGTTAATGTCTATGTGTGCGTAGCTGCGCCCGCGCTGTGTCCAACAGTGAATAAAGATCAGTGTGTCAATAGCCCTTGCTTGTTTCACTTGTCTCTCTATAACATACGTAATAATCTCAAAGAATTTTTCGTATTATACTTGACTAAGTCGTTTTCAAACCCAATCTGATTTGGATATCAAATCATTTTTCCATGCGTATGTTATAATTTCAAACATAAGTATATTTATATATTTTTTTTATTTATTTAATTATTAAATTCAGGCTCTCCTGTTCCTATACACATAAATCACAATTCCATAAACTGTTATGATATAACGATATGTAATTTCGTATCTACTGTATTACTACTCTTTGTGTTAGTTATTATAAAGTAGCTGATAAAATAGAATTGTGTGATTTGCCAATATACTTTGTAAACACTAATGAGAAATTATTCTCTTCCCCCGCTAGACCTTTCGATCTCTATTTACCTAAATAAAATAATCAACCCGTATAATGGTTGTTGACTTCATCATCATCATCATATCAGCGAAAGACGACGTTGTTTACTTACCTAATACTTAATATTATTTAATGGTTTGCAATATGCTAGCCTTAGACTTGGCTCACACTGTTTTCAAATTTAAAACTATACATATTCTAGATGCAATTCATGATAGAATACCCATTCCAAAATCTCAAAATATCCTACTCAGGTTGAAAAGGATTTATTATCAACTACACACTGACTTAATGATTTCCTAATATTGATATCAATCCCGAATTAAAAATGTGTAATTATAATTAATATATATGGATTGTCAATAAATGACCCTGTCCCTACACATAAAAAATCATCTGCCATGCTTTACCAATCGATATAAATCAAAGAAAAGGTAAAGCAATATCCTAAATAGTAACCAGTTATGAGGTTCGCATAAATTACAAACTAGAATTATTTCGGAGGAACGTCTTCATTTATATTTTCGGAAATTGACACTAATGATCTTTGTAAAATTAGTTCCTGAATCGCAATACTGCTTACTTTGCTAATAATATTATCACAAATATAATTATTGGATCTACGTATTAAGTTTAAATTGAAACGAGAGTTTCTTTTCTTTTTCACACTAAGGCTGAGATCCATAGAGCGCATCTAGACATCGCTCAGACTCCACTTTCGACTTAAGTCAAAGTCGGTATTTATAAAGCAACCTTCGAATCCCTCTGAGTGGATGCTTAGCAAATGCTAAGTCCACAAAATCGACGACTTAGTAAAAAAACTTACACTATAAGCCAAATAAAAATAAAGTAGTCAAAAATATACTTCACCATCATAACTTACATGACATTTCAATTTTTTCGTATTATCAGAGACAGTGATGCCACATTGTATAGGATTTCTAGAGAAATTGGAAATCACGGAATTTGTATTCAAAGGAATACTACAGATATATTGATAAATATTTTTATAATACAAAAAGAAAAATAATTAGACATTATCAATGTATTATCATTGTATTTATTATTTATTTATATGTTCAAACCAAATTTTCGGGGAATTTTAGATACGGCTTGAAGATAAATCTAAACTGTCATCTGGCAACACTGATATACTGTATTCGACCAAAGGTATTATAATATAACAAGATTGCGCACTGAGGGAGCAAAAACGGCCCGAGCAAGAAGTCGCTGTTTTGGATGGCATCTCCTTCTAATAGAGTGACCATGCGTCGTGGAATTATGCGAATGTTTTAACGCGCCAAATTTAAAATTTTGTTTTTATGAGAATGAATAAACTTACTTTTGAAGTATAATCATACTACCTGTGCAGTGCTTTTAAAGGATCTATATATAAAACGTAATGTATCCAAATAGTTTTCAAGTATATTATATGTTTTATTTACTTATATTCTTTTTTGATGTTTGTTGTTTTGAAATTTGATGGAATAGCATCTATTTTCAGACGTTTCTTGAACGCACCAGAAACACTTGAAAAATCTTCTTGTTTAAAATGTAATCCACAAACTACCGCGTATTTTGTAAAGAATCATGACCACTTTCCATACATTGATTGACCTGTCACTTGATTTTTTTTACAGGTCGCGTCTATCTACAACTAGTGTTGTATAAAAACAATTACTATTTATAATAACAAAATAACTTATCATCTTTTCATTTAGAGGCCAGGGAAAAATACTATTGTGTAAATAAGTTTTTAAGGTTAAGCAGCTGTCAGATAAGATTAGACAGCTATTATAACCTCAAAAACTATAAGAGGGTAATTAAAATGAATTCGTTACATTCAATGAGAAATAAAACACTTAATGGTCGCAAACACTAGTTACATTCTCGTCGAAAAATATTCTGCTGATGCCGTAAAGTGCACTTTGTACTAGTTAAAGCAATTAAGTAGGTACCTATAGCTTATTTCTTAATCGAGGTATCGGACAAAATCTTTCGTCAAAGCGGACCAAACTCCAGGAGACTGGAGAACTCGAACCGAGAACAGACAAGAGGTCTATTAGTAAATAATACAACTAGCGTATTAGCCCTAATACGCTAGTTGTGGCCCTCGTGCATTACGCGGCCAAATAATTCTTGTGACATGCAAGCTCACCAGGTTTGGCACTAGGCGGCCAGCGACCAAGTGACAACACTTGGTGGTCGCGCGGCAAGGATTCTACATGGTTGCAAATAAACGGATTGGCCGCAGAAACTGGTGGCAAGGCCTGGTCGCTAAAAGCCCGGGAGCCCTTACTGTTCCATAACTAAGCAAAAGCCTCTTCTTATTATACAGAGAAGGAATGAGTATTAATTACCAGTTTTGGTCAAGACGGGTAGAATAGGGAAATTAAATAAAAAACAGGATTTTATTTATTTTTGTTTATTCAAAGTCTTCTCGCACAACCACTGCATCCAAAAATGCCGCTGGGGCCTCAATGTTGCTTTCATGCCTAGCCCAACCCAGGTACCACACCAACGTCATAACGTGCGCACAACACCCTACTGTTCGACGTCCTACTATGCAGTTGCAGCAATATTCTTTAATGCCTTCTCTTCCATTAACACCATTTGTAATAAAAATGTACACATAATACTGGCGTCTTGAGATATGTCTCGATTTTATTATTCCTTTTATAAGAGAATTTTCCCCACTGCCTAACTCAGGTATACGACTAGTGTCTAGACAGACTTCTATTCTATATCCGCCATGGAAACGTATGTGTTCACCAAAATAAGAACGTGCTTGACGAATTTGGTACGTTCCCAAGGCAAACAGTATTAATTCATTGTATTCTAGACGGGGGAACTCAATATTAACATTATCAGCAGTAATGCTTTGAAAAAAGGATGCCCGGCGATTTAAATTATATTCTCTAATTATACTAGATAAATTATTTTCCAGGGGCATCCTTTCATTAATTATATCCAGAATTTGAGGAGCATCAGCTCTATTGCGAAGACAAACACCAAACTTATTTATCAAACTGGCAGCAATTTGGAAATAAGCCATCATATTTGGTACAGTTTTATTAAAATGGTCAAACCTTAATAATCGGAAATCTCTTTTAAAATATCCATTTATAGCTTCCACCACCCATCTGTATATAGTAACACATCTACTTCTATTTGCTTGGGCCGTGGTTAACTGGTGTTCGCCTTCCAAAAGTGACTCTGGCATATATGCCTTATAATTACAATGCTCCAATAAGCTGATGCTATCTCTGAATCCCCTGTCTAAAATAAATATGTCATTATTTTGATAGTACTGTCTCAGTGGGGAATGTTCATTGCTGAATAAAGAAGACATTATTTCTGCATCTGATGTGGTAGCTTTGTATGGGCCAAAACAATCTAAAATGTAACCATCACATGCAACTATTAAAAATGGTTTTAAAAGATTTCTGTATTTGTGTAATGAATATGATTATTTTTGAAACATATAATTGCTACTTTTATTTTAAAAAATGTATGTTCCATCACACATCACAATACTTTGCTCATTATTTGGATTATAAATTCCATTGGGTATCATGAGATTGTGTTCTATTAATTGTTCTCTCGTCAAATGATTTATCCCAAGATTACAGGGAACAAAATCTTGCAAAAGTATCTCAGTATATCTGCTGTTTGCATTAACCTCTCTAATGTAGTGCGAGGAACTTCCAATATTGTGGATATTCTTAAGTCAGAATCGCCTGTCCGCAACTTTATTAGCACTGCAGCTAAACCTAGTATACCCCTGTGTTTTTCCAACAGTCGGGGAAGGTTATCCAACAAATTAAGGAAATTGGCTTTTGTTAAGCCCATCCAATTGTCGCTGTCGCTTTGTCGCTGGAAAAGGAACTAGGGAACAAATATTGAACGTACGCCTGCTCATTGAGAAATGCAGAGAGTTCAACAAACCGTTGGTCTTGTGCTTCATTGACTACGCCAAAGCATTTGACTGCGGGCAGTGGAGTACCATGTTTGATGTGCTTGTGGAGATGGGAGTCCCCTTGCACCTCATTTTCCTGGTGCAGAATTTATACCTTGACGGCACTAGCTTTGTGAAATTGGAAGACCATCAGTCGAAGTCCTTTCACACTGAACGAGGCGTGCGCCAGGGCTGTATTCTTTCGCCTAAATTATTCAACCTGTACGGCGAATACATAATGAGAAAAGCGCTGGAGGACTGGGATGGAGGCGTATCAGTAGGTGGCCTACGCATCACTAACCTCAGATGTGCTGATGACACGACTATAGTTGCATCGAGTGAAGTAGAGATGGCAACTCTGCTGAAGAAAATAGAAGGTGAGAGTGCCAAACTCGGTCTTAAGATCAACCATTCGAAAACCAAGATAATGGTGGTGGACCGAGCGCAACTTCTACCAAAAACCGATGCACTCAATGGCTACGAAAAAGTCATTCAATTTGTGTACTTGGGGTCTATGATCACAAATGAGGGCCACTGTACAGATGAAATACGCCGAAGGGCCGGGATGGCCAAAAGCGCTATGGCGAATCTGGACAAAATCTGGAAGAACCGCGGTATTCGCCGGAAAACCAAAGTGCGACTCGTTCGTGCCTTGGTATTTTCTATTTTCCTGTACGGCGCAGAAACCTGATGCTGCAAGAGCAACGATAGCAAAAAGATCGATGCTTTCGAAATGTGGTGTTGGAGAAGGTTGCTCAGAATTCCGTGGACCGCTATGAGAACCAACGAGTCCATACTGCAGGAGCTTAACATCACGACAAGGCTCTCAGCAATCTGCCACCAAAAGGCCCTTCGCTTCTTCGGACATATCATGCGGTCTCCTAAGCATAGTCTGGAGAAGCACATCATAGTAGGTCAGATGGAGGGAAGACGAGCCAGGGGCAGAGCACCCTCAAGATGGATAGATGCCATCAGGAAAACTGTGGGGCCGGACATCCAGACGGCAGTCCACTGCTGCAACAACCGCAGCGAATGGAGAGCTCGCTGTTGTGGTCGCGATCCTCAGCATTGAGGGACCGAGGAATAAGAAGCCCATCCAAAACCCAAACAAATTATCATCAATTTTTTGAACAGTTTCTAGGCTTGAAAAGTCAAGAAAAGTCTTGTGTTTCTAAACAAAGGAAAAAACATGCTCAACTTGTTCAATTGTGAAATACCTCTTGCTGTTTGGATTGTCAACAAGAGAATCCCAACTGTTTACATATAAATGGTTTGTGCATACCCTAGCCAGTTTGGGAATATAAAAATTGTAGTTGGACAAAAGGGTAGCCCGCAGTGCATCTGACAGAGTATGCAGATTCACATTCTCACACCCATAAAATACACAGTGAGATGCTGTATTGGGAGCACGTTTATAATTAAGTAATGTTATGTTACTAGATTGTTGAGTTTAAGGTTGTTGCGAATGAGCTGGAACTGGCTCTGCATATGATTCCCTTTCACGCTCTTCATCTGTACTTGCAAGGAATGGAGAAGGTTGTATATAGGGAATATGAACTGGATCAGCAGACTGTTCCACTTCTTGTTCAATTACTTCATCTCGAAGAGTCTCACCACCGTCTAAGCCTCTTTGCTCATCCTGTTGCTGAGTTGATAGAGCATGTCTTTTAAATCGCAACCAACAGGCATGGCAGACACGATCAGATGGTGATATCTGTCAACAAAACACAATATCTCTATACTAATATAATAAAGCTGGAGGGTTTGTTTCTTTGTTTGTTTGGTTGAATGCACTAATCTCACGATCTAGTGGTCCGATTTGAACAACTCTTTCACTGATAGAATGATATTTTATCACCCTACGACTATTAAGAGCGGAGCAGTAGCTAAAGATGTGGGTGAAACCGCTTGGTACAGCTAGTTTAAAATAAATACAGTGACATACATAATAACTCCATAGATTAAAATGTGATATTTTTAGAGAAATTGCAAACATTTTAACATCATCTTCATTATTCATTTTTAGTTAGAGAGTAGAATATATATATAGAAACAGATTTTGAAAAACTAATTAAATACAAACCTGACGAGGTGCCACAGCAGTTCGAATTAAGTCTATCATCCTTAGTGTGAAACTTGATGGATTTTCTTTAAGAATATGGTCACTTTGACGATTGCACAATGATCGGCCACAAACAGGGCATACTTGGGCATGGCCACGGCGAGATGAACCAGCAGACGGATCACAATCATTGTTTGCATGAATCTGAGCATTTATAGTCTGCATAGATAGATCAAAGCATGCTTCACAAATGTAATCTTCTTCTGTTATCTGAAAAAAAAAAAACAATTGTGACATTTGAAAACCTACAATGGAAATAAGTATATTTATATTTACATGTTTGGTTTTTTCTCTTATAGAGCTGTAAGAGAATACTAGCTAAACATGGGGAAAATCTACATGTAACTAAGACATTCAGTCAGTGGGTTGTCATCTATTTGTAGCAATATTAGAGCTATTTTTCATGTAGGTAACTTGTAAAAATATACTTTACCACTTCTTAATACTAATAAGTTTATATAAAACAATCATTGCATAGTGGATTGAACTTTTTATACTTACAATTACTGGAGATATCCAAGTGCTAATTAGTGAGATGACTCTGCTATCAAGCTGAATGGCCCGATAACGCCGAAGCGTATTCACACATATATTGCAGTTTATACAAAGCAAACTCGTAGAGGGCTCCATAACGCTTTCCAACAAGAGCGATAACGTCTTCGATCCGAATCAAAAAGTACTAAATCGGTATCCGTATAACACAAGCACAAGTAAACGTAAATAGTAGGTATCGAAGTCCGTGGAGAATGCAGAAGTTGTAAGGGTATCAGAAAATCACAAATCGCACAGTACAAACGTAGCAAGAGCAAACGAACGACTGCCAAAGAGAATACAATGACTAACGACTGCAAAACGTCAAACCAGTGACAGCCTGACATTTTTTTTTCCATAAGGGCAGGCTAAAGTATTTGAACCATATTGCCAAGTTTTACGAATACTTTATCTTTTTTCAGTTTCATTAGAATGTGGGTGCAGAGCCTGTCATTTATTTAACGATATGTTGAGAATTACGATATTTTGAGCATTCATTACCCACATTACGAGATATTTTGAGAATTACGATATTTTGAGCATTCATTACCCACATTACGAGTCATTCGTAATTTGTGAAACACGTTCCGTTTCCAAAAATCTATTGAGAATGAAAACGTAACGTTGCTTTTTTTCCTGGCCTTATTTGGAAATTCTATTAAGCAATACGTAATAAGCAAAAAATTAACTATTTTTTGAGATATTTTCCATCATTAGACGAGTCAGAAAAATTTTAGGTCAATAATGGACATGATTCTTTACCGGGAACAATATTCATCCATTTTTTTTTCAATTCCTCGTTTTTGGGAAATCTAGAAAAACGATCCATTAAATACGTAACGAATGGTTACCCTGTTGCTGAACTTAGCCAAAATATAGAAACATTACAAGATAACACTTACATGAAAAGATATACCACTCCCCAGATGACCCTCACTTTTACACCCTTTCACGCAACAAGTTAAAACCATTTTTAAGCAAATTGGAACTGGATTGCAGCACAATACGATAAATAATTTCAAAACAAACATTCGCCATATTTGTTTACAAATTGAGTGTGGTAAACGTCATTTCTTATAAATACTGCTATTGAATTTACTAAACCCAAATTAAATGTATTTAAAAAGCTATCAAAGAATAAGACATAGTTTAAAAAAAACGTTGTGTACGTCTTAAATAAATAAAAATTATTTGATTATAGTTATATGAAAACATGATCCTAGGTGTTTGACCAAAAATTCTACTATTTTATACGTCAAGTAAGTTATTTTTAGGCTGGCCATCTGTTAGACAGGTACAGATTCTAGCACTAGAGCCTCTCAAGTGGTCCGTTTTTTCCTATTGGTACACTACAAAGAGAAATGGACTGTATCTTAAAGACTTTGAGTTGATTTTACTTTGAACTAAATCTTGGAGTGCGCAATCTTGTTATATTGTAATATCTTTGTATTCAACATTCTCATAAGGCCGATAAAGCTAGGGCCGAAAACAAAAGAAAAGTAGTTGACTTTGCCGTTCACAGCTGATACAACAATGTTCCGTTTCTCATAATAAAAATTGGAATGTGGATTGTTGATAATTAATAAATCAATTTTTATGTCTCACTCGTTATTTTCTAAATAGTTTGATAATAATAATAATTCACAGAAAAACGATGCGCACCATGTTTTATTTATAATTATGTCTGTTTTTAAAAGTTAGTTTAGTTTAAGTTTATGCATGTAACAAAATTACAATTGGTGTTCAGATCCATAGAAAATTTATTTACCACATAATTCTACCTATTTTACTACCTTACATCTAGGCGATGGAATAGAAAGTGCTCAAGTGTGTGCGCAAACACAGGCGCACACACTTGAGCACTATATGTCCCGCGCACATAGCTAATCTCTGTTGAGACTGGCCGCCGTGGCCGAAATTCGGCTAGGTGGCGTCTGCGTCGCGACGCTTGATAAATAAATTTATAAATATATGTCATATATTTATAAATTTATATATATTTAATATATTTGTCTATATATATATATATATATATATATATATATATATATATATATATATATATATATATATATATATATATATATATACCTATATATTTATGTATTTATGTAACTATTGTATTTTATAGTAATTTTTATTATACTTGGTCTATAGTGCACCTACCATATTATCTCTGCATCACCCTAAGGTTGACTGGGAGAGAATGCCTTTGGCATTAAGTCCGCCTTTGTACAGTTTTGTGCAATAAGTATAAATAAATAAAAATCTGTCCATCTTGTAGGCCTGCCCACGCTGCGTCTTCCGGTGCGTGGTCGCCACTCAAGAACTTTTCTGACCCAATCTAAGTTTTAATCATCACCATCATAGCTGAAAGAAATCCATTGCTGGACAAGCTTTTCCCAAGAAATTGGGGGGGAAATGCCATAATCGCCACGCTTGGCAGACGGGTTGACAATCGCAGTAAGATGGTCATAGTACTCAGAAGGAAGCTGCTGCCCGTCTTCTAATAGATACCTGTTCTCTCGGGTCGACTTCTACGCCCCCCACGGGATGAGATGGGGTGATGATATTCTGATAATCGCCGCCGTCACCACACAGCCCAGTCTACGTTTTACATAACGCGAAACACGACATTTGACTCCGCATATAGGACGGGAGGCAAGTTTTATAAACGGGCACACTTTCATCAAAATACGCATCAAAAATAAGTGATAACTAAAAACTATTATTTGTAATAAAAATAATTTACTCAACATCAACTATTCCAACGTTTAAATAAATACTAAAAATTTTTCAATGTTTGCTAGGGCGGGGCACAATGTCAAAAGGTCGCTTACCTATAGTACCCCTGGCGCTGCATGCAGAGGTATTTCCACTATTCATTGAATGCTTCCGCCTTAGAAGCTTCTAGATTGATTCCCTGCAAGGAAATCATGCTTTACAATCGATTTCACACACTAATATCAGCCACGTAACCACGTTGCTTACATGGAATATTGTCGGAATGTTTGCGTTTCCGTGAGAATGATGTATGATTGTGTTTTAAAATCAATATTTGTATTCGCTTATTAATATCTTATATATCGGTAATCTGTAATAATTATCGGTAATTGGTGTTCTACAGTTTAAATTAAAGTAAACTAAAATGGCGGGGCGCGGCGACAAGAACTCGCGGTGATTTGCAAAAATAAAATATATTTCTAATTACTTCGTTATAATTAGTTTTAACACTCTTCAATCTTAATTAAAGAGATTAATATAATTTTTTTACTGCTACTTTAAAAATTTCTGGTTCAGAGTTGGAGATTTTCAGTGTCGTATCCTGGCTTGATGTGTTGACAACAGGTACTTCTATAACAAAAGAACAGATAAATAATAAAAAAATAAAATTGACTTCCATAAACAGGCGAACATGTATGAAGAATATAATGACAGTAAATCTAAGCAGAAGTCAAACAGAAAATATAATGACAGTAAATCTAAACATATAGTCCGGAAAACGGATGGACACCAATATGTGTTGGGGGAGACAAAAGATATCATCACGGCAACAGAATTAGCTTCTCAGATAATGTTTACTTATCAGCAACAATTAATCTGGGACTCTCTGGTACTCTTATATCTATTGGAAATGCCAAATTAATAACGTTTGAATAGCTGCTTATGTTGCGAAATGGTATTTACATACAATAGTCTCTAAACTCACAAGGCGTAACGTTCTAGCCGCATGTCTTATATCCTAAGGTCCTACTGTTGGGTGGATCCGAATGGCTGCCTACGGACGCACTTTAGATACTGTAGGATCATATTCAATAGAATGTAAACAAGAGAATATAACATTATGGAGACGTAAAAATTGAGAGTTGGTGAGGTTGTAGGGGGGTAATCTTTAGATCTACTGAACCAATTTTGAACACTTTTACCAATAATAAGCCACGTTATTTATGAGTATCATAGGATATATATTTTATCACAAGTTAAAATGTTTACCGACCAACAAAGTAGGTAATGTGGAATAAAACGAATTAATCAGGACCATTGAGGCTATATACATTGACTGTAAACGCCAAATAAGTAATTATAAATGTGAAACACATTTATTACTAGAGGAAAATCGTCAAGCATTTAAAAGGTACTTGTGTAAAGATAGCCTACGGCAATCACGAATTTCATTAAGATTTCCTCAAAGCAAACTGTCCGAACATTGAATGGGGTCGGAGGAAAATGTAGGAAATCAAGGATACAGACAGTATGTATAGATTGGACTGAGTGCTTGAATCCGAATGACATCTGAGATGGATGACAAAGTAACAGATCTAAATCCAAAAGAGCACGTATTTCACCCCAACCTTTGGCCTCCTATTTCTGTCAGTAGTTCAATACGTTATTTTAAAAATTCATCACTCACTCATCTATATATATAAAAGCAGAAACTGACTGACTGATCGATCAACGCACAGCTGAAACCACTGGGTCTAGAATCATGGAATTTTGCACAAATATTCCTTAAGTGAAGTAGGTGCGCACTGAGAAAGGATTCTGGATAATTTTACCCCTAACGGGGTGAAAATGGGTGGCAATGTTTGTATGGAACAACGTGTTTTCTTAGTCTGATCAACTTCAAACTTGGCAGTTATATGCATATGTCACGTTATACGTATATTTTGTAAAAGGAGGGTGTCTGTGTGTGAGTGTGTATTTATTAAAACTTATAATTTAAGATTTTTTTTTATATACCCTTACCTATAAATGCTAATTTATGGAGTGGATGTATGGATGTTTGTTACTATTTCACTCAAAAACAGCTGAAGTGATTTGGATAAATTTGGGGCACAGATAGTTAATTACCTGGATACTTTTTATTCCGCAAGTACTTCCACGCACTTCATTAACACGTAAACGAAACATATTGAGAGAAGTAGACAATGTATTAGGAATCACTTTTTTTACCAAAACAAATGATTTTTTCGAAGTGAAGTCTTCTTTAGCGGCACTGTGTTCTTTTTAAGGATAGGTAAAAATTGTTAAACTCTCGTCAGGACATGTGACCTGATCGATAGTATATTCGTAAGATGGGGGGAGAGTAGACCGCCAGCGCGGTATATCGCACTAAACTGGCAACCCTGTAGCCACTAATATTTTTATTTACTTTTTACAACGCCCTCACTAGGCCAGGTATATTAAAACTCATCTATATGAAACTTTTAATCGTTCTAAATCTAGTATTTTTCAGAGAAGTGGTTAATAATAATTTGACGAGATACAATTTAAAATTGATCACACTTCTTTGTTGTCTCACCTAATTGTTTACTGAGTACTAACAACTTATCTTAGTATCATTACTAAAGGATGGTAAAATAATTATTTCCGATGTCATTAAATAATTTAATGAAATCGTATTGACATTTTTGAAATGAAATCTTTAGCGGCGTTGTGCACTTTTTTGCTTAATTATGTTAGGCCTGAAACGGAACCCTTATAGATTCGTCATGTCTGTCTGTCTGTCCGTCCGTATGTCACAGCCACTTTTTTCCGAAACTATAAGAGCTGTACTGTTGAAACTTGGTAAGTAGATGTATTCTGTGAACCGCATTAAGATTTTCACACCAAAATGGAAAAATAATTATAATTTTGGGGGTATACATAGAACTGAAACTCAAAAAAAAATTTTTCATCGTACCCATACATGTAGGGTATCTATGGATAGGTCTTCAAAAATAATATTGAAGTTCCTAATATAATTTTTTCTAAACTGAATAGTTTGCGCGAGAGACACTTCCAAAATGGAAAAACGAGTGTGTCCCCCACCCCCCCACCCCTGTAACTTCTAAAATAAGAGAATGATAAAACTGAAAAAAATTATGATGTACATTACCATGTAAACTAACAACGAAAATTGGTTTGAACGAGATCTAGTAAGTAGTTTTTTTTAATGCGTCATAAATCGTAAACCGCAATTGACCTTTCATTTAATCAACTGCTGCGGAACCCTTCATGGGCGAGTCCGACTCGCACTTGGCCAGTTATTTAATTTATTCCCACCATAGAGAGGGAAGCATCTTACACTCGCTACACGGATCAAATTCAAAACAGTACTTTCGGAGTAAAAGAACGAAAAAATAGTTTTCACTTCCATCCGCAGTCCCCAAAGATGTGTGTTTTTTAAACTGGGACATTATTCACGCACGGCCATCTGATCCAAAACTAAGCAGGGCTTGAACTATAATGCTTGTACTATAAACCAGGTGTGTGGTTTTCATTATTATACACATATATATTTCTAAAATCGACTCTAAACAATAGTTTTTGTGTATTTTGTACTGAAAACATAGTTTTTGGTCAATTACTTATTATTTTTACATAGTGTATATAGCTTTTATAATTCTAACATCAAAAACTCAAGGAAACGCATCCGCCAACAACCTATTTGCGGTTGTAAGACACATGATCTTTGAGTTCTTTGGTATAAAGCCTAATTTTCTACTACAAATTATAGTTTTTTAGTGATATCTAATTAGTTTTCTACCGTACCCTAGTCTGTTTATTTACTTACCTGTTAGCACTCGTTGAGACGAATCCAACGACACTGCACACATGGTGATCGCACCAGTATTTCATAAGATATTCGCAAGTTTAGAATTTTCATCACCCGAACCGAGGTTACGAGGCGGGTAGTTTTTGCCCATACATTACGTATATCTCTATCCACAAACATACGATTCCAATCATTCTTTTTGTGTCTATCGTTTAATATTAGCCCCCCTTTATATAAAGTTATTTCGTTTTCATTATAATACACATATATATTTCTAAAATCGACTCTAAACAATAGTTTTTGTATATTTTGTACTGAAAACATAGTTTTTGGTCAATTACTTATTATTTTTGCATAGTGTATATAGCTTTTCTAATTGTAATATAAAACTCAAGGAAACGCATCCGCCAACACCCTATTTGCGGTTGTAAGACACATGACCAAAAACTATGTTTTCAGTACAACTGTGATGTCGTAGGGTATCAAATAAAACACTGTTCACACTGTTACGGTGTTATACGTGCAGTCGCCTCGAACGCTCGGTAGAAAGTGAAGTGCGACGCTTCGCCCCGCACTCCCCACTCCGCACCGTTCCCCGCCACAGCACGCATAACTTGTTTATTAAACGTCACATCTCTTCTTTACAAAAATTAAAAAAAAGATATTCATCAATTAAGATTTTAACACAATTCTTTAATTACAAACCAACTAATATAAATGTTTAATTCTTAATGATCGATTGTAAATACACATTTTTTTATTTAATTATTTTCACTGCATCAAATCGGAATCAGCAGTTGATGCATTTTGACCGACCATCCATTTACCTTCTACCTTTTTCAAATGAATTATATTTCTACGGGAGGTCTGACCTGTACTATCATTCTGGACATCCACATCACCTCCTTTTTTACTAATTACAGTATGAGGTTGGTCATTGAATGCTGGCGTCAATTTATTTTCTTTTGACATATTTTTTATATAAACTTTTTCACCTATTGTTATATCACTTTCTTGGGCGCTCCTTTTCCTGTCCTCACGTTCTTTACCCTTCATTTTCATTTGGGTGTCTCTATTTTTAGCTTCTAAATCAGCTGTTGCATGTTCCACATCTGAAACAGATGGTAGTTTATCTCTGAACTGCCTTCTAAAGAACAGTTCAGAAGGAGATTTTCCTGTGCTAGAATGGGGAGTACTATTATACATCATCAAATACTTAAGAATATCAGATTTCCAATCAGATTTTTCAACTTGGCTGATTTTCAACCTTTTGAGAATGTCCCGATTTTGCCTTTCAACTTCCCCATTTTGTTGGGGCCAATAAGGAATACTATGGAACAAGGTTATACCGTATTCATGACAAAACATTTTAAATTCACATGCTACAAATTGTCGACCATTATCAGCTGTTATGCTGAGTGGTATACCTAGTCGCGAGAATATTTCTTTAAGTATATAAATGGTATCTGTTGCGCTTATTGACTTTGTAATTTTGATCTCTTTATAACGGCTGAAATAATCGACAATGACTAGAAGATAATGTCCGCTAGGTAGTGGACCCATATAGTCTACTGCTACATCAATCCACGGCTGTATTGGGAATTCACGCCTTTTTATTGGACACGGAGGATTTGGTATTGACACCAATGTGCAACCCTTGCAACCCTTGACGTAGTTTTCTGCATCTTTATCAATTTTGGGCCACCAAACCTTTGAACGCAGTCTTGTTTTCATGGCCACGATACCCGGGTGACCTTCGTGAGCAGCTAATATTACTCGGTGTCGTTATTTCCCTGGTATCACAATCTTTGTTCCACGTAGTAAAATGTTTTCTTGGAAACAAAGTTCGTGTTCAAATACCTTGTAGTTGTTGACACTCTGGTGCCAATCGTTATTGTAAAGCCCTATTCGGACAAGCTTGAGCTCCTCGTCTAATTCACTAGCTTCTTTAATTTCTTTTAAAGGGACTGTTATTGGACAAGATTGATCGATCACGAGATTAATGTAATTTTCTTCATCGAATGGGTACACAGTTGTTGAGACACACAAACGAGATAGGGGATCTGCGATATTGCTTTTTCCGGGTTTATATATAATTTTATAATTATAGGACTGCAATCGTAACACCCATCGCTCAATACGTGCGCAAGGTTTAGAATTTACACCAAATATAACTTCAAGGGGCTTATGATCACTAACTAACTCGAACGAATCTTTGCCGTAAAGGTACATTTTAAAATGTTCTACTGCCCAAACCAAAGCAAGAGCTTCTTTTTCTGTTTGACAGTAACGTTTTTCGCACGCTGTCAGACTTTTATTTCCGTAAGCAATAATACGTGGCCCGTTTTTATTATATTGCACTAGTATAGCACCAAGCCCTACCGGACTGGCATCTGCAATAACTTGAGTGCGGTCTATTGGGTCATAATATCCTAAAGTCTGTATGTTAGTCATAGATTGTTTCAATTTCTTAAAAACTCGTGAACGATCATCAGTCCAATAACGTGTTATATTACTATTTTTTGGTAATTTAAGACGTAAGAGTTCTCTTATAGGTTCAGTTAAGGTAGCTAGGTTAGGAACCCATTTGTTATAGGGCAATATTGAGTTCCCCCGTCTAGAATACAATGAATTAATACTGTTTGCCTTGGGAACGTACCAAATTCGTCAAGCACGTTCTTATTTTGGTGAACACATACGTTTCCATGGCGGATATAGAATAGAAGTCTGTCTAGACACTAGCCGTATACCTGAGTTAGGCAGTGGGGAAAATTCTCTTATAAAAGGAATAATAAAATCGAGACATATCTCAAGACGCCAGTATTATGTGTACATTTTTATAACAAATGGTGTTAATGGAAGAGAAGGCATTAAAGAATATTGCTGCAACTGCATAGTAGGACGTCGCACAGTAGGGTGTTGTGCGCACGTTATGACGTTGGTGTGGTACCTGGGTTGGGCTAGGCATGAAAGCAATATTGAGGCCCCAGCGGCATTTTTGGGTGCAGTGGTTGTGCGAGAAGACTTTGAATAAACAAAAATAAATAAAATCCTGTTTTTTATTTAATTTCCCTATTCTACCCGTCTTGACCAAAACTGGTAATTCATTCCTTCTCTGTATAATAAGAAGAGGCTTTTGCTTAGTTATGGAACAGTAAGGGCTCCCGGGCTTTTAGCGACCAGGCCTTGCCACCAGTTTCTGCGGCCAATCCGTTTATTTGCAACCATGTAGAATCCTTGCCGCGCGACCACCAAGTGTTGTCACTTGGTCGCTGGCCGCCTAGTGCCAAACCTGGTGAGCTTGCATGTCACAAGAATTATTTGGCCGCGTAATGCGCGAGGGCTACAACTAGCGTATTAGGGCTAATACGATAGTTGTATTATTTACTAATAGACCTCTTGTCTGTTCTCGGTTCGA
Organism: Pseudoips prasinana; assembly: GCA_951640165.1. Taxonomy (NCBI): domain Eukaryota; kingdom Metazoa; phylum Arthropoda; class Insecta; order Lepidoptera; family Nolidae; genus Pseudoips; species Pseudoips prasinana. The sequence goes on along the minus strand of OX621266.1, from coordinate 3,556,744 downwards.
GTTCTCCAGTCTCCTGGAGTTTGGTCCGCTTTGACCAAAGATTTTGTCCGATACCTCGATTAAGAAATAAGCTATAGGTACCTACTTAATTGCTTTAACTAGTACAAAGTGCACTTTACGGCATCAGCAGGATATTTTTCGACGAGAATGTAACTAGTGTTTGCGACCATTAAGTGTTTTCATCATGCAAGTGTTGCATCACTGTCTCTGATAATACGAAAAAATTGAAATGTCATGTAAGTTATGATGGTGAAGTATATTTTTGACTACTTTATTTTTATTTGGCTTATAGTGTAAGTTTTTTTACTAAGTCGTCGATTTTGTGGACTTAGCATTTGCTAAGCATCCACTCAGAGGGATTCGAAGGTTGCTTTATAAATACTGACTTTGACTTAAGTCGAAAGTGGAGTCTGAGCGATGTCTAGATGCGCTCTATGGATCTCAGCCTTAGTGTGAAAAAGAAAAGAAACTCTCGTTTCAATTTAAACTTAATACGTAGATCCAATAATTATATTTGTGATAATATTATTAGCAAAGTAAGCAGTATTGCGATTCAGGAACTAATTTTACAAAGATCATTAGTGACAATTTCCGAAAATATAAATGAAGACGTTCCTCCGAAATAATTCTAGTTTGTAATTTATGCGAACCTCATAACTGGTTACTATTTAGGATATTGCTTTACCTTTTCTTTGATTTATATCGATTGGTAAATAATAATAATAATAATAAATTCATTTATTTCAGGCATCAGATATACATCAACCCATAGTAAAAGTATCCATTAAAATAATAACTATAATGACAGTAAAAGGTAAAGCATGGCAGATGATTTTTTATGTGTAGGGACAGGGTCATTTATTGACAATCCATATATATTAATTATAATTACATATTTTTAATTCGGGATTGATATCAATATTAGGAAATCATTAAGTCAGTGTGTAGTTGATAATAAATCCTTTTCAACCTGAGTAGGATATTTTGAGATTTTGGAATGGGTATTCTATCATGAATTGCATCTAGAATATGTATAGTTTTAAATTTGAAAACAGTGTGAGCCAAGTCTAAGGCTAGCATATTGCAAACCATTAAATAATATTAAGTATTAGGTAAGTAAACAACGTCGTCTTTCGCTGATATGATGATGATGATGAAGTAAACAACCATTATACGGGTTGATTATTTTATTTAGGTAAATAGAGATCAAAAGGTCTAGCGGGGGAAGAGAATAATTTCTCATTAGTGTTTACAAAGTATATTGGCAAATCACACAATTCTATTTTATCAGCTACTTTATAATAACTAACACAACGAGTAGTAATACAGTAGATACGAAATTACATATCGTTATATCATAACAGTTTATGGAATTGTGATTTATGTGTATAGGAATAGGAGAGCCTGAATTTAATAATTAAATAAATAAAAAAAAATATAAATATACTTATGTTTGAAATTATAACATACGCATGGAAAAATGATTTGATATCCAAATCAGATTGGGTTTGAAAACGACTTAGTCAAGTATAATACGAAAAATTCTTTGAGATTATTACGTATGTTATAGAGAGACAAGTGAAACAAGCAAGGGCTATTGACACACTGATCTTTATTCACTGTTGGACACAGCGCGGGCGCAGCTACGCACACATAGACATTAACAGTACACATACACAACAGTCCCTCCCCCTATTTAACATAAATAGAAAATCCCAAAATATTCCTAAAAGAACTGTTTATAATCGACCCTGGATATGTCCCGCAACAGTTTGCTAGAACATCTCGAATTCTGGGGAGACGGTGAGGATGACAATTCCACCTCGTTCCTTTCTCCTTCCCCACTACCAGGCGACTGAGAACCCCTGGGTTCACTGTCCAAAAGTGTATCATCCAAATCCACTGGTGAAGACAATCCTTTATATAAAACTATTTGATTTTTATGTTTTTTTTAAATCTGTAGAAGTGACATGGTCTTTGATCAAATATAACACTTTACCGAGTCTTTTGATAACAGTACCTTTACACCACATATATTTACAATTGTTCATATTTTTTTTAAACATGACTTCATCACCCGGCTTATATATTTGGCTGTTATTGCCACCATAGCACTTAATTTGCGAGCACTGCTTTTGTTTAACATCGTTAATTAGTGATGTGAGTGGGGTCGACGTTAAATTGGGTTGGAGTAAATCCAGACGTGTTCTTAGCTTTCGCCCGAATACCAACTCAGCTGGCGAGAAACCCGTGACAGAATGCACTGAATTCCTATCGAATCGAATATATATTTTAACAATTTTAGTCTACACTCATTCCTATTGCGAGAACTTAAAACACTTGATTTTATACCCTTTTTTACAATTTTTACAAAACTTTCCGCTTGTCCATTGCTAGCAGGGTTGTATGGGGGTGATGTAAGGTGAGTAATCCCATTTAACAAGCAAAATTTCGCAAATTCTGCTGATGTAAACGCAGTACCGTTATCGCTCACAATTGTGTCAGGTAATCCGTATTTAGACATAAAATCGTAAAGTTTTTCAACAACGGCCGCCGAGGTGGTAGAAGTGCTGACGTCATACACTTCTAACCATTTGGTGTGAGCATCTACCACTACCAAAAACATTTGATTATTCAACGGCCCAAGAAAATCTACGTGTAACCTATGGAATGGTGCATGGGGAAACTTCCAGGGTGCTAGCGGCGCCCGGGGCGGCGACGCACAGACGGGTATTTTGACAATCTACGCGGCCAAAACTATTTTTTGTTCTTGTTATTTTCTAAAGGATATAATTTAGTATAAAAAATACTTAACGTGATTTATAAAGACGTTTATTATTAAATATACATATTTTAATATTTTTAGAAGTACTTAAATGTAAAAAAAGATATATTTGTAGAGTTTGATTTTATTTTGTTAGTTTTATTTCTCGCTCTCTGAAGAATCATGTTCCCCAGGCATAAGAAGCGCGATAGTTTCTTTAAAAAAATCACTTTATTTTTCTGCTTTTTGAGCGTCTCATACAGCTTATAAGAGTATCGGATGTCAAAAGCAACCGATTCAAAATATCTCTGTTGCCAAGCAATAAGCCAGTTTCTTCGCATAAAATTGAGAGACCAAACTCGATAGCCTCGTGATTTATTTCTTTTTTATTGTCAACCTTGTTGAAATCTTTAGAAGTTGCACCACATATGTAGCATTGACTGTAGATTTCGTGCCAGTGGCCGCGTTGCAGACCTAGCCATCCACCATTCTCATGACAAAGATATGAATGACCGAATACTTGTTCCCATTCATGTTAACCTCTGTGGCTCTTAGCGAATTAGAAGAAGTTTTCACGAAGTTAATTTCTTCTTCTTCCGTTACATCTGTATTTTCTTTGGCAAAACGGAATCTTATAGAGGCACGAAACTACTCTGAAATATGTTGGCATCAGAGTCTGCATCATTTGCAAACTTTTGTTGGTCTCTATCTCTTCAGTTTTCCTCTTTTTAGTCCTTTCACTCGATTTGTGAAATAACTTAGATGGCCGTCCTGGTCGATTTTGTGAAATGGCGGGTATCTCAAACGTTCCTTCAAGCCATGAGTGGTTATTTTTCAGAAATACGTTTTCCTTATTATGTGCCTTTAGCCATCTTTTCTTAATTTGTAATTTGGAGTGCGAAAAGTAACGTTTCAAGGTCTCAATTGGTGCTGTGTAATCTTCACTAGACAATAGATTTCTTCTGAAGGAATCAAGTTTTTCTTTAAAGTTAGGCAAATCATAACTTTACACACGATTAAACATGTATTTATGGGTCAATACTCTTACTCCCGAGGTACTTCGTGAACCTAAAGCAAAGATAATTTTTTTATAGAATTATAAGAATTTCAGTAATTTTATGGTACAGTACTCAAAAAAGTTCAAATTATCAAAACAAAACGTATCCGCGCTTATCCACGGCAGATTTTTTTAGTTTTTGCTGCTCAAAGGTTCAAACTTTAATGTGTATAAGGAATTTTTGCGGGATCTAACTTGATAGTATAACAAATAGACGACGAAATAAAAAATTACAGTGGAAAATCGCCCTAACATGTTGATATTTTCAAATTATTTTATCTTACCTTTGTAATGATCAAATTAAAAAAAAAAGTTAATGAAATACAGCATAATTACCTGCAACATCAGAATCCATCACAAACAGTTCTTAAATTGGCTCAATTTATTTAATATTTAACTTCAAAGTTAATGTTATTGCACGAGCGCCGAGAACAGATACAAACACAAGTTGAACGATCAAATTCCGAATAAAAGTATGAAGCGACGAGTGCAGGTAGGGGGGGTGGAAAGGGTGGGTTATTGTTCCCGAGACTATCCCCTAGCTCAGGTAGTCATCCTATTCTAAATTATCTACAGTTTGTAAATTCCACTTTTGGCCGCGTAGATTAGCAAAATACCCGTATGTGCGACGGCCGCAGCTGTTTGCATATTTCACATGAGTAAATCATTTTTTCTAACGCCGCATCTATGCCCGGGAACCAAACCCGTGACCTAGCCTCTGATTTCGTTTTTACAACGCCTAAGTGGGAGCTATGTAACTCTGATAAAACTTTCGAGCGCAAAGATTCTGGTAGTACCACCTTATGGCCCCTCATTAAACAACCATCTTCATAAGATAATTGCGTCTTACACAATTGATAGGGTTTCAACTTTGAATTCACTATTTTGTCAGGCCAACCGTTTTGAACATATTTTACAACTAACTGTAATACCGTATCCTCGTTAGTAGCATTGCGTAACTCCTTTAAGGTCAACGGCATGTCGCCTTCGATAACAAAGTTGACGTATGATGCGCGATCAATGGGAGCGGCGGCTGCGGCGGCGTGTGCGCCGATGTCGTCTCCCTCACCCTCGGCGCGAACACGCCCTGACTCACACTGTAAACTCGCACGAGAAAGGTAATCGGCGTTGTTATCAGCACTGCGAACATACTCAATTAAATAATTATACGCTCCTAAAAACATCGCGTATCTCTGCAATCTATTAGCGGACACTTCAGGTATACCTTTATGTGGGCCGAAAATAGATATTAATGGCTAATGATCCGTGTGTAATATGAAAGGATCTGATCTGCCATATAAATACTGATGGAACCGACGTACTCCAAATATTATTGCCGTCGCCTCCTTCTGTATCTGTGAGTAATTTTTTTCAGCCGAGTTCAACGTATGGGAAGCGAATGCCACCGGGTGCTCTAAACAATCCTTATCTATTTGAGACAAAATAGCTCCAAGGCCACACGGAGACGCATCAACAGTTAACACTATTTTGGCATTTGGGTTAAAGTGTGTTAAAACCTGGTCAGATGTCAGACATTCCTTAATTTTATCAAACGCATTTTGATGTATCGTAGACCAGTTCCACTTTACTCCCTTTTTTAAAAGGTCATACAAAGGACTCAGGATACAGGATGCTCCAGGTACGAAATTCCTGTAATAATTTACAAGTCCTAGAAATGATTGCAGAGTATTTACATCAGAAGGAACGGGAGCGTCAGCTATAGCTTTCACCTTTGCCGGATCTTTCTGTAATCCATCCTTGTTACCCACGACGGAACGGAGCAGGTATATGCGTTTAGGGTGAGAGATGTTTGTGTGTGCGTTTGTGCAAAGTAATGTTCCCACCTATCTTCTAAACTAATGATCCGATTTTGATGCGGTTTTCAATAACGGGTTTGTGTTTGATGAGGTCATGTTCTTAGATAGGTGTCATGGCTGTAACTCACTAGGGGGCGCCACAATATTAGTGCAGAACAATGTTGCAATATAATCAAAACGAAATGTCCGATTACAATTCTGTTTTCAGCAATGTGTACGTGGTAGCTTAATGCATGTTCCTAAATAATAAAAATTAAGTCTGTAACTCACTAGAGGGCACTACAATATTAGTGCTAAATAATATTAAAACGAATTGTCCGATTTCAATGCGGTTTTCAGCTATGGGTTCGTAGTTGATCGGTGCATGGTCTAAGATAAGTCTTAAGATATTAACTCACTAGGGAGCGCTGCTATATTAGTGTGGAACGATTATATTGCAATATTATTAAAATTAAAACGTATTGTCTGATTTCAATGAGGATTTCAGGAATGAGTTCGTGGGTGATCGGTGCATGTTCTCAGATGAGTGTTATAGAGGTAACTTTTAACAATGTCTAATGTGATAGTCTGAGTAAAATTTCAAAATTAATGCATAGCGATACCTAGACGGCGTATTTGTAATGGATTTGAGAGCCCTTACGAGCTTTCTTCTATTTTATCATCATCACTTTGCGATCGGCGTAAAGTGCTTCTCAATCGTTCTAATTCTTCCAACGCTATGCTATTATGTGGGTTATTAAAAAGGATATTCGAATCAAGCAACAATCAAATTTAATGTTGAGATCAAAATTATAAATTCAAAAACAAGTAAGTACCTACCTATTTCAAAATATAGATACAAAATCGTAATTAAAACAAAAATCTTATGTTAGCAATATAAAGTCAAAGTCAAAGTCAAAGTAACTTTATTCCGTAAAAATTTTACATTTATGTGGAATCGTCATATTTTTTTTACCCTACCGTGCAGTGCATGACGTGGCAGCTACTGAGAAACACTGCCAGAAAACTCAGTAGGAATCCTTTTTTAAAATAAAATATACTTAAGATTAATTACAATCATGTGTGTTGACTCAGAACAACTCCATCCCAAGCACTTTTATCACTTAAATAATCAGAAATTTTGTAATATGCCCTGCTACACAATTTGGCTTTAATAATTCTTTTAAACTTATTCGTAGACAATTCTCTAATATCATTGGGAAGTTTGTTATAGAATCTTATACATTGCCCCATAAAAGAGTTACTTCTTATATTCTTTGACATTATAATATTTTCTCAATAATTTTTTTCAATTGATCAGGCTCAATAGATGTACTATTTTTAAATTATGTTATTATTTATTGTATACCTCATTGGGGTTATAATTTCAGCACGCATGTCATGTTATTATTACTAAGCATTGGATAATGTAAAAGGTGACTGTGACTTAAAATTGAAAACTATATATATTTGCAAAAAAAATATATATATTTGCATGCCCATGATGGTAAGACACAGTGCACTTTAAAATTTTATTGTACCATCTTGTATCACCTGTGTTCTGCAAATAAAATTACTTATGACTTATTTTGTGGAGACGGGTAGTATGCAGTATGAGATTATTCTTATATCTAGTATTTACATTATGTGTATCGCTCCTTTTACAGAAGGAATCGATATTTTTATGCACATATAGTAAGTTTTCATATATATACTGAGATGGTACAGTTAGAATGTTGACCTCTTTGAATTTTTCTCTTAGAGACACTCTCGGGCCAAGATAATAGATAGCTCTTACAGCTCTTTTTTGCAATATAAATATGGTGTCAATGTCAGCAGAGCTACCCCAGAGAAGAATTCCATAGGACATTACACTATGAAAATAACTGAAATAAACCATTCTAGCTGTGTCAACATCAGTCAGCCGTCTAATAGTTTTCACTGCATATGCTGCAGAACTTAATTTGCCGGACAGTTTTTCTATTTGTGGGCTCCATTGTAGCTTTGAGTCAATAGTGATACCCAAGAACACAGTTGATTCAACAGGGTCCAACCTAGCTCCATTAAGTTGTACATTGGTTGTCGCCTGTTTCACATTCAGTGTAGTGAATTTAATGACTTTAGTTTTCTTATCACTAAGCACAAGATTATTGGCATTAAACCAATGAACAACTTTAGAGATTGCATCATTAACATCGTCAAAATTGCTTAATTGTCGGTTTATTTTGAACGTCAGGGAAGTATCATCTGCAAACAACACAATCTCATGCTTATCCCTTACGTAGTAAGGTAAGTCATTTATATAAATTAAAAACAAAAATGGGCCCAGAATTGACCCCTGTGGGACGCCCATTACCACTGGAGATCCCGGAGATATTTTACCGTTTATTTCGACCTTCTGAATTCTATTGCCCAAGTAAGAAGTCAGAAGTTCGAGAGCCTTGTTCCTAATACCGTAGTGGTGTAATTTTCTGACCAGAGTATCATGATGAACGCAATCGAACGCTTTGGACAAATCGCAAAAGATACCTAATGCATCTTGCGAGTCTTCCCACGCCGCGAATATACTTTTTAATAAGTTGACCCCTGCATCTATGGTTGAACAACCCTTTGTGAATCCAAACTGTTTCCGGTGTAGTAAATTATGTATATTAAAGTGTCTGAGCAGCTGGCTAAGCATAATCTTTTCAAATATTTTACTAAGAGTGGGCAGCACGGAAACAGGTCGAAAATTTGAAGGGTCTGAAGTATCACCAGCTTTAAACAAAGGAATGATTTTACTATACTTCATCAAGTCAGGAAATACACCTGATGCAACACAGCAATTGAACACAGTAGCTAAGTGTGGGGCGATTATAGTAATAATTGATGAAACAGTCTTAACAGATAGACCCCACAGATCCTTTGTGTTTTTCATATTAATACTCTTGAAAGCATTTAAAATATCTTTAGGGCTAACCACCGAAAATGCAAAAACTGTGTCACACGACCCTACGCTTTGCTTGAGTATCTGCTCAGCAGATGTAGAAGAACATGAAAGAGAGTTAGTAAGTATGACTGGAATATTCGAAAAATATTTTTCAAACTCAGTCGCAATCTCCAAATCGCCTTTAATATCTATGTTGTTTATTACTAAGTTAAAATCACGACTACGTATTTTTGTTTTACCTGTCTCAGCATTAATTATCTTCCAAGTAGTTTTGATTATATTTGTAGAAGATTTAAGTATATTTTTTATGTGCAAAGATTTAGCAGCGGTACAGGCTCGTCTAAATGTTTTGGCATATTGTTTCACATATTCTTGAAACTCTGTATTATGATTATGGGATCTTTCTTCATACAATTCATACAACCGATTCCGACTTTTATAGATGCCTGGAGTTGCCCAATCACTGAATACCAGACGGTCACTTACAGACAGTTGTTTGGGTGTGAACATTGTGCAGAACTCATCATTAATCAAATTGAATAAAGAGTTGTACAAGTGATCCGGATTATCATGATAGGGCAGCCATGCTATTTGTTTTACTATATGACGTTTAAATTTGTCTAAGCGGTTTTCACTAAATGGAATATAGCTTATAAGTTTTCTTTTAATTTTTGGAGCATTTGAATAAGTTACCAACTGACCTGAATGATCTGACTGAATTTTATTGATTATTGATTTAAATAAAGGTTTTACAGTGCTAAATATATTATCAATGCATGTAGCACTTGTAGCAGTTACTCTAGTTGGTTCTGTAAAATTGTGATATAAATTATAGGATTTAAACAAATTTAATAAATTGCAACTTATTGTGCTTTTCTCCAAAATATTTATATTAAAATCTCCAAAAATAATAACTGTTTTATGGCTGTTAGATAGTTTATTTAATGCATCCTCCATAATATCTGAAAAAGTATCAAATGGTGCACAAGGAGGTTTGTAAAGACTCAAAACAATAAATTGCTCCAACTCAACACATGAAATCTCTACAACTCGCTCAACAGAGAGGCTCACAACATCACTTCTTTCTTTAAACTTTAACAACTTATTTATTAGAATTAGATTAGAATAATAAACTGAAACTATAAAATCAATCATAAAACTCGTGTAATAATAAAACGGAGTTATATTCCGACTAAACCACCAAATCTAATTATCTGTGAAATCCAAATTATTATTCGAAAATGCAAAATTCAAGAAACAAACTAAAAATAAAATTCAGTATGTACCTAACTCTATAACCAAAATTTAATTCAAACCCAAATCTCAAAATATTACGTTAAATCCAATAACAAAAATAAATCAAATTATATGGGAAAATAATATTGAACAATATTATTCCACTTAAAAAAACTAACCTAAACTATTTACAAAATTATAATTGAAAAGTAAAATAATGTAGTATCAAACTTATTAATGAATTTAGAACTCGAAAGTTAAAAAAAAATAAGATCAATATGTACCTTCTCTCTATTTGGTCTCAATAAAGAAACAACAGCACTCGGCGTCACTGGGAGCTAGGCCTCTCCAGGTCTGTAAATCGCATTTAATTCGCATTCAAAGCGCATTCGAAAACACATTATAACAACATAAGCCCGAAGGCATCGCCATAAATAGTGTTTTAGGGAGTTTTAGCCAGTATTAGGAACTGTTTCCGCCTTCACCGCGTGGAGGTACTCTCAGCTTATGTCATCATTGAATTCAGAGTTCAAACACAAATATTATAGTCTCAAGAGTATTGACACCAATTCTGAACAAAAACCAACAGAAAGCAACTGTATAATATTTAATAAGGAACTTAATATTATATTAACTTCTGATCTAAATTTGTATTTTATACGATAACATAGGAATTTTAGAAATTTTATCTGAATACATTCAATTATTATTATTATATGTATGTACCATACCGTGGACTTACTATTATTCACGGACCGTAAACTTAATATTATTGAAGGTCACCGTAGCCTAGTTGGTAGTGCTCCTACCTACGAAGCTGGTGGTCCTGGGTTCGAATCCCGGTAAGTGCAAATATTTGTGTGATGCGCGAATATTTGTTTCTGGGTCATGGATGTTTTTTATGTATATAAGTATTTATCTATCTATATAAGTATTATATCGTCGCCTGGTACCCATAGTACAAGCTTTGCTTAGTTTGGGGCTAGGTTGATCTGTGTGACATTGTCCCTAGATATTATTATTATCTCACATATTTATTACCAATATTATTTACAAGATATCATACAAGGGTATTTTAACACAAATACAACTTATACAATATTTGGGCTACATGGAGAGAAATTTCCGCACAATCCTGGCATTCGCCAGCAGAACCGCCTTCTGCATGTAACTCTCCAGCCAAATATCAAGCCCTAAACTTGCAAGGTTGATTTTCAGGGATTTAGGAATAACTCCATTTGTGGATATAACAATAGGTATGATCGCAGGTCTTTCGGTTCTCCAAATTTGCGCATATTCAAAACTCAGATCAAGGTATTTTGAATTTTTTTTATTAATATTATTATTATGTGGTAGGATGAATCACACTTATTGTTCTGCGAGATCTTACCTCCACATTATATAGATTATAATTCGTATATGCTCTCTAAAAAGTCTGAAATAAAATTAACAAAATTAAAAATTTTGAAAAAAACCCACGACGGCAAAAATCTCGTCAAAAAAGAATAAAATAACTCAAAACCCCCGACTTAACCCAATTATTATGTAACGAAATATTATAACAGACGTAAAAATTCTTTCTAAAAAGAGTTGATATCTCGAGAAATCGGTAATAGATATACTTAATTACCTAAACAATGATTATCGATGTTTACAGTTTTTTCCTAACGTGTCTGTGTCTCGAAGATATACTTAAATGTAGCGATAATTATTTTACCATAATACATAACCGAGGAATATCCGTCGGGGGCTGCCATTAACCCAGGTTAAGTTTTTCTAGTGACGTGAATACAATTATTGAAGAAATGTAGATGTTTAACGACGACATTAAATACACTTATGAGTATGATTAAATTTTTGTTGAAATTTCATATAGGAAAGGCGTGATACTGAGCGGCACCGGTCACGGCTATCAACGTTTGCTGACTTCTGGTCGAATATTAAACGTCACAAACAAACCACCGCGCGACAAAATATGCGAATAGTGCCCTGATACGGGAGCATTCCTTCAAGCAACTTCTTGATCGGCCACGTGAAATATATCGCAGCATTTTACAAATAAAATATTAAAATGTGCATACGTAATATCATACAACACAAAAATAAATATTTCACTTGGTGTAGATTTGTTCCGTTTATTAAAGACAACGCCCGCATTAGGGAATATAATCCCTGTGTCGCGGGGTACATTACTAACATATAATAGACGGACACAAACTACATCCAGACACAGAACAACTATTTATGGGTCACACAAATATTTTTATATGTACAGTTAATACACTCAGTAATAAAACAAACATTCCTTGTGGTTCAAGTGTTTAAACACGATCCATCGCGTCTCTCCGTAAGTGTATAGAGGAGATAGATTAAAATTAGACACAAATGAATGGCTAGAACAACTCTGAACTAAGGACTGAATCGCGTCAACACTTTCTTCAGTAGCCAAAACACTCAAATAGTTTGAAATAAAACACTGCTTGACCTTACCGGAATAGCACTTATTGCACTCACTATCTTCTCGGTTACCTGACTCATAACCATGTCGGCCGCGGTGTTAGCACTAGAATTAATCACCCTCGCACGAGGCACAGACATGTTGTCGCTTGCAGCGCATGATTCGGCGTCCGAGGCCACGGCACGGCTAGCAACGCGTCGGTCGCCCGCCGAGTACCGACGCCGACACACTGACTGAATGTATGGGCAAAAACTACCCGCCTCGTAACCTCGGTTCGGGTGATGAAAATTCTAAACTTGCGAATATCTTATGAAATACTGGTGCGATCACCGTGTGTGCGGTGTCGTTGGATGCGTCTTGACAAGAGCTAACAGGAAAGTAAATAAACAGACTAGGGTACAGTAGAAAACTAATTAGATATCACTAAAAAACTATAATTTGTAGTAGAAAATTAGGCTTTATACCAAAGAACTCAAAGATCATGTGTCTTACAACCGCAAATAGGGTGTTGGCGGGTGCGTTTCCTTGAGTTTTTGATATTACAATTATAAAAGCTATATACACTATGTAAAAATGAAAACACTGGAGAAAATACTCGACAGGTACATAAGGGAGGAAGAACTAAAGTCACAGCCTATCCACAGTACTCAGCACGCATACTGTAGAGGCAGGTCTACGGAAACCGCCCTGCTGCAATTGACAGACAGGGTCGAAAGAGCACTGGAGGGCAAACAGATAGCACTCTGTGCATTCTTGGATATTGAAGGTGCCTTTGATAACACCCCGACAGGCACGTTGATCAATGGACTAACAAACAAGAACATTGATCAAACAACTGTCAAATGGGTAAAGGCAATGCTTTCAAACCGTAAAGCTCTGGTCTCGCTGCATGGAACTTCCTTGGAGGTTGCAACAACGAGAGGCTGTCCACAGGGAGGTGTACTATCCCCACTCCTGTGGACCTTAGCAATAGATGAGCTTTTATACAAGCTAGCAGAACAAAGAATCGACACTTTGGGATACGCTGATGACCTTGTAGTTATACGGGGTTTCTGTCAAAGCTTGTTGTCGTCACTGATGCAGAACGCTCTTAACATTGTCAATCGATGGTGTAGAGCGAATCAGCTATCCGCAATTTTTTTTTTTTTTTTTTTTTTTCCGTTTATTGGTCTACAAAACTGGATATAGGCCAAATTGGATAAGACAGCATCGATTTATAAAAAATAAAGTCTATACCCTACTCTGATGTAGACACAGCTTGCTTAATTAGACAAAACCTTAACTAATCTTAAGGGGTACTTATTCTAAGTTTAAACAAAACTATTAACTAGATCAGCAAAAATACTACAATAATATTTTCAGTTTATGCTTAAGTGAGGCAAAAGAACAATTGAAAATATCAATGTCATTTTGGATAGCATTGCAACTTTTTGACATTCGGTACATAGGTGAATGAGTGCCAATATTAGTCCTACAGCGTGGTAAGCTAAAGGTTTTATAATTGCACAAACGACTACCTACGCGAGGAACAGAGAAATTTAAACGTTCGAGTGTACATGGACTCTCAATGAGCCCATGAATTGCTTTATACGTCATTATTACATCACAAGCTTTTCTTCGTGAGTTTAAAGATGCGACTTTGTAGTGCGACAACCTATTCTGATAAGATGTAAGGGAACGACATTTGTTGTCGGTGTATGACAGATGGTATAAAAATCTCTTTTGGACACGCTCTATACGATCTGAGTGGACTTGATAACCTGGGCTCCAGATGGTACAACAGTATTCAAGGATATTTCGTACAATAGAGTTATATATAATTATTGTTAAAGATGAATTTCTGAATTTTTTCATTTGACGGTTTAAAAACCCTGACAATTGTGACGCTTTTTTAATAATTTCGTCTATATGGTGCCTAAAACTGAAAGCAGTGTCTAAGAAAACGCCCAGATCACGAATAGTTGTTAGTTCTTTTATGTTTTTGTTTCTTATTTTGTAATTAGTAGGAGAAAGATTTTTCTTACGAGAAAATTTTATATGGAAACATTTGTCGGGATTTAAAATCATGAAATTGTCAGAACACCATTTTTCTATTCTATGTATGTCATTTTGTAAACATTGTATATCATAATCGCTCGTAACGGTCCGGTAAATTTTCAAATCGTCAGCATACATTTTAAAACTACTTTCGATGACGTCACAAAGGTCATTAATAAAAACCAAAAACAATAAGGGATCTGGATGAGATCCTTGAGGAACTCCTGTAGGAGCTGAAAACACAAAAGAATTATGCCCACAAAGAGACACTAGTTGGGAGCGATTCGATAGGTATGATGCACACCATCTCAGTAGTGAGCCGTGAATGCCTATATCGGAAAGCTTGTGGTAGTAGGCGTGCTCACCTACTCCCAACGTATATATACGGGAATTATACCCGTATACTAAATCCAATAAGCGGTAGCAGTGTAGAATGAAGGACGGACAACACGATAGAAGAAGAATAGATAGAATTCAGAATTTAGGACTTTAATAAACTAATTACAGAAATAAAATAACAATTTTTATCAGGTAGTAAGATACTGACACAACCGTTCGCGCCCGAGTACAATGTCCACTCACCGTGTAGGTAACGTTCTGTGTGTGTGTCTTATATATAAAAGTACTCGGTGGTGTGTCGTTGCGATACCGCGATACCGGCCGGAACCAGTCTCACGCACACTATGTGAAACGCAGCAACTGTGAGGGCTTGGTCCGATAACACATAAGCGGAGCGATTATGTTTGAAATGTAAGGTGGTGGCCCAAGCATAAATGTTGCCGCCACATATTCCCCCCGACCAGACCGTAACTACGGTCGATAAAAATTCGGGAACTTCACTCGCCGGCCGCTTCGAGTTCTTCTCTCCTCACCAGTTGATGTAGACGATGTAGTAGTAGAAGTCTGGGTAGAATTTAAATTTTCTGGTGGAATACATCTTTCCTCTCGCATCATGTAGGCAGGTTTTAATCTGTCAACAGAGACATTGGTTTCTTTGCCTTTTACCTCAATTCTGAAATATTTGGGTTGCCTTTGTATGACTTTATACGGCCCAGAATATGGAGGTTCTAGTGATTTTCGAACGTGGTCTCGGCGCAGAAATACGTGTGAAGTTGAATGGAGGTCTCGGGGCACGTAGAATGGTGAATTAGTATGCCATGAAGTCGGTCTAGGAGTGAGTTTGGCCATATAAGCTCGAAGACGCGTAGCATATTCGGTGACATCAGCTGTGGTGAAATCATCTTTGGGAGACAAGAAACGACTTGGTAAGTTTAGTTGTTCTCCATACACAAGTTCAGCAGGTGTGGCTTGGATATCTTCCTTCCAAGAATTGCGGATCCCAAGAAGTACCAGCGGAAGTGCTTCAGTCCATTGTGACGAAGCATGGCACATAATGGCGGCTTTGAGTTGACGATGCAGCCGTTCTACTATTCCATTTGCAGCTGGGTGGTATGCGGTGGTGCGAAAGTGATGTGCACCGATTAGGGCAGTGAGTACTTTGAATAGATGGCTCTCAAACTGCCGCCCACGATCTGTAGTCAGCCGTTCAGGACAGCCGAACCTGGCTATCCAGCCGGATACCAAGGCAGCTGCGCAGGTCTCCGCCGTAATGTCTTTCATGGGGTACGCCTCAGGCCATCGCGTGAATCTATCGATGACGGTAAGGCAGTACCTGAAATCAGACGAAGAGATTAAAGGTCCTACGATGTCAAGGTGTATGTGGGAAAATCGGGAAGATGGAGTAAGGTAGGGATAAAGAGGAGATTTGGTGTGACGTGTGGTTTTACACGTCTGGCATTGCAAGCATTGCCTAGACCACTCTCTACAATTCTTGCGTATCCCTGGCCACACAAAGTGTTGTGTTACCAGTCGCACTGTAGCGGTATTCCCTGGATGATGTAGATTGTGCAGAGATTCGAAGACTGCTTTTCGCATTTCAGGTGTGATGTATGGGCGAGGTATCTGCATGGAAGTATCGCAATACACCGGTAAGTTATTGCTATAGGTTGATGCAATTTTTTTTAATTTCAGGGTGGAGCCACGACGTAATAGGTCTAGCAGTTCAGGATCTTTGTCTTGAAATCTTGCGAGATCCTCAAAATTTACAGATGTCGATATCTCTTCGACGCGGGACAATGCATCAGCGACAACATTCTCGTTGCCAGGTAAGTACCTAATGTCCGTAGTGAATTGTCCAATAAAGTCTAGGTACCGGAATTGTCTTGGCGAACAGCTATCTCTGTTTGATTTAAAAGCGAATATTAGAGGCTTATGATCCGTGAAGATGGCGAATGTTCTTGCCTCAACCATATGTTGAAAATATTTGATAGCCTCATGCACCGCTAATAATTCTCGGTCGTAAGGGCTATATTTCTTTTGAGCTCCACTCAGTTTGTGCGAGTAAAAAGTTAGTGGTTGCCAGTTGTCACCTTTTCTCTGTTGGAGAACAGCACCAATGGAGGTATCTGAAGCATCGGTTACAATAGCCAGTTCCGCCAATGAATCTGGATGCGCTAATAATGTTGCGTTAGATAACGAAGACTTACAGTCATCAAAAGCTTTTTGTAATTCCGGGGTCATATTTATTGGGTGCGAACCTTTTACCTTGGGACCAGCAAGGACTGAATTCAATGGAGCTTGTAAGTGAGCAGCGTTTGGAATAAATCGGCGATAAAAATTGATCATTCCCAAAAAGCGTCGTAAGTCTTTAACAGTCTTGGGAACTGGATACTCTTGGATAGCTTGGACCTTGGACTCTAAAGGTTTAGTACCCTCAGTTGACACATGATATCCTAAGAAAATGACTTCTGGCTGTCCGATGTTGCATTTACGTGTGTTCACAACAATACCGTATTTCTTTAAACGGTCAAATAATAGTCTCAGGTGAGTTTTATGCTGCTCAGGAGATTCTGAGAACACCAAAATGTCGTCGATATACCCGTAACAGAAGTCAAGGCCAAGTAAAACTTCATCAATGAACCTTTGGAAGGTCTGGGCTGCGTTCCTCAAACCGAAGTTCATGAATAAGAACTCGTAGAGTCCAAACGGTGTGGCTATTGCGGTTTTCGGAATATCTTCAGGATTGATACTTATTTGGTTGTACGCTTTCACGAGATCAATAGTTGAAAATATTGTGCAGCCTGCTAGTTGATGGGAAAAATCATGGATGTGACGAATGGGGTACCTGTCAGGTATCGTTCTTGCATTAAGTGCTCTGTAGTCACCACAAGGTCTCCATCCGTCATCCTTCTTCTTAACTAGATGAAGTGGTGCGGACCAAGCACTCTCAGAACGCCGTGCTACTTCATTTTCCATCATGTCTGAAAATTCCTTCTTAGCAGCTTGTAGGCGAATTGGATCAAGGCGCCTAGGCTTGCATGCCACAGGTGGGCCTGGCGTAGTTCTAATAAAATGCAAAGTATTGTGCTTCCCAGTTAACTGTTTACCAGGAGGACGTGTTATCTCGGGGTACTCACGCAAAATCCGATGATATTCGGTGTCTCCAACTACAGCTTTCACAGAAGCGATATCCAGAGAATTGCAGTGTGCGGCAGGAACTGACAGAGAAGTCACGTTGTCAATTAATCGTTGGTTCCTACAATCTACAAGCAAACTATAATAGCTGAGGAAATCTACTCCAATAATGGGCTTTGAAACATCTGCTATCGTAAAATTCCAGCTGTAATTTCTCCTTAGCCCTAAGTTTAACTGCAGTTGTATTGGGCCATATGTGTGTATTACGGTATTATTAGCAGCTATCAAGTCGTACTTCGATTTAATACAGTTCGTCTTAACAACGGACCGGGGAAAAACACACAAGTCTGAACCAGTGTCCACAAGGAACTGCATTTTTGTAGTCCGGTCAGTTATGAATAGACGGCCTGAAGAAGTAGGGCAGTCGTTGGCCGCTATTTGCGACCGCCCTTCCTGTTTTCCGACACGTACGTACAGGGTTGCTTACATTTTTGTGCTTTGTCCCCATAGGTGTAGTGATAAAAACAATGAGGGTGATTCAGAGGTGGCTGATGTGGTCTAGATCTAGAACGGTCATATCTCCTTTGGTTGTAGCACGATCGTGAGCGTGAACGATTTCGCCCTTTGCTGTTCATATGAGAAGTGAGCAGGGCTACCTGTTTTGTAAGCTCACTGACTTGCCTAGCGAGATCCGACGTTTCGGCACTGGAGGCAGTAGATGCACTACATATTTGTGGGGTCGGTAAAGCAATCTCGAACACCCTATCAGCGATTTCAGCTAACTTCTCAACCTCTAAATCCGAAATTTGTGAAGCAATGACAGTTTGTATGTTTTGGGGCAAACGGCTAGTCCAAATGCTTTTTATAAAATCTGATGCCTCTGATGATCCAGCGAGATTTTTTAAATGGCGTAAGAATTGAGATGGCGTTCGATCGCCTAACTCCTCATGTAGTAATAACTGCTGTATCCGTTTTTCATGTGATGCGGACAGGCGTTTTATAAGTTCCGTTTTTAATTTCTCAAACTTCTCTGTCGGTGGAGGTTTAGTGATAATATCTTTCACTTGCAATGCGTACTTCGTTTCCAGTTGCGAGGTCACGAAATAAAATTTTGTGGTGTCACTAGTAACCCTTGACAAAACAAACTGGCCCTCTAGTTGAGCAAACCATAACGCCGGTTCTTCCGGGCAAAATGGTGGACAGCGTAGTGGCATTCCAACTCCAGACACTTCTCCAGAAATAATCGGCGCTTCCTTGCAATCAGCAAAGCTCTCTGGCTCAGACATAGTAATAAAAATAAAATCGCTCACCGCTTATGACTTTGACCATACACCAAACTTTTGTTCCACAAAACTCCACTTAATTAAATCCTTTTATATCTATGATCTCCTGGGTACACCGGTGTCCTGGTCTTCCTGGAGTCTTAGTCTTCAATCCAGTAGTCGCGGGTCACCACTGTGGTAGTAGGCGTGCTCACCTACTCCCAACGTATATATACGGGAATTATACCCGTATACTAAATCCAATAAGCGGTAGCAGTGTAGAATGAAGGACGGACAACACGATAGAAGAAGAATAGATAGAATTCAGAATTTAGGACTTTAATAAACTAATTACAGAAATAAAATAACAATTTTTATCAGGTAGTAAGATACTGACACAACCGTTCGCGCCCGAGTACAATGTCCACTCACCGTGTAGGTAACGTTCTGTGTGTGTGTCTTATATATAAAAGTACTCGGTGGTGTGTCGTTGCGATACCGCGATACCGGCCGGAACCAGTCTCACGCACACTATGTGAAACGCAGCAACTGTGAGGGCTTGGTCCGATAACACATAAGCGGAGCGATTATGTTTGAAATGTAAGGTGGTGGCCCAAGCATAAATGTTGCCGCCACAAGCTTATCTAACAGTAAAGAATGGTTAACTAAATCAAATGCTCGCCTAAAATCGGTGTAAACAGCATGAATTTCTTTGTTATTATCTAAAGCTGAGGAAATATCATTGACGTACTCCAGTAAATTTGTTGTAGTAGATTTTTTGGGCAGGAAGCCATGCTGGTTTACATTAATCTTATGTCTGACATGAGAAAGCATTTGTTTGTGTATTAATGATTCAAAAACTTTCTCTGCCACCGACAGAATGGAAATTGGTCTATAATTAGACACAACATCGGTCTGACCAGACTTGTGTATAGGTGTTATATGAGCGATCTTCCATTGGGAGGGAAAGATGCCTGATTTCAAAGACGTCCGGTACAGGGTTGCGAGAGGAATATATAAGGAATTAGCACAGTTTTTAAACAAAATTGGTGGAAAACCATCTAGGCCTGGACCTTTTTCAGTGTCTAGTGCTTTTAGTGCGTTTAAAACTTCTTGTTCTGTGATAGTACATCTGTTGAAAGTGCTATGTTTTGATTGACTTGATTTTGGCGTACATTCTTTATTCTTTATTGCACACAGAAAACAATAAAAAGAAATACAATTTATGAAATAAAAACATGTACATAGGCGAGCTTAACTCAATAATGAGTTTTCTTCCAGCAAACCAAACACAGAGGACAATTTGTTTTACAGGGTAGATCAGTGTACAACATTATCTATCTAAATTAATTCTACCTAGCTATATGTATAAATACCTACATACTATATTATATCAATACGACATAATAAATAATATACACATATATATATACATATATATATATACATATACTTACATACTATACAAAATATTACGATAGGAAATGTGTCTTTATTCTTCTTTTAAAAGAGTCTAGAGACGGACTAGCGCGAATAGAGTGAGGAAGGGAGTTCCAAAGACGCACTGCACGGACGGTGAAGGAACCATCATAGCGACTAGAGCTGTGTAAAGGATTACGGAGGAGAAGCGAAATAGAAGATCGACAGGGTTTTCCCCTGGGGACTAAGTACTCAAAGCGTTCATGAAGGTACGTAGGAGAATTAGGATTATGAAGGATAGAGTAAAGTAAAGAGAGAATGTGGGAATCTCGACGCCTACGAATAGGCAGCCACTTCAAGCGTGTCCGAAATTCGGACACATGGTCGTACTTCCGGAGACCGTAGATGAAGCGGATGCACAAGTTCTGCAGGCGTTCAAGCTTATCCAGAAGTTCATTAGTAGCATCAAGATAACAGACATCAGCATAGTCAAGAAGAGGAAGTAGAAGGGATTGAGCAAGAAGGACTTTGGTCTGAAAAGGTAAAAATTTCTGAAGACGCTTGAGAGACTGAAACGAGTAGTACACTTTCCTGCTTACCTCTGCAATGTGATTGTTCCACGAAAGATAATTGTCGAATAAAACTCCCAGATTTTTTGCGGTCATGGAATATGTGATAGTGTCATCATCGAAGACGATAGGAGGAATAGTATTATTTTTAAGGAGACTGAACATATATCTGCCACCAATAATGAGAGCTTGTGATTTGGATGGGTTGACCAGAAGGCCAAACGATTTAGCCCACTCACAAATGTTTCCAAGATCACTATTGATGGCATCTACTGCCAGACTCAAGTCCTCTGCTTTGAAGTGACGATATAGCTGCAAGTCGTCCGCATAGAGATGGTAATGAGAAGAAATAATTTTAGTGATGGCGTTTATAAAAACGGAGAAGAGCAGAGGAGAGAGTACGCCACCTTGAGGAACACCGGCAGTCAGGTCACACCATTCAGAGAAAGCCCCATCAGAGCGGACCGACTGCGAGCGACCTCGAAGGTATGAGTTGAACCACATGAAAACAGGTGCCGAGACATTAAGTGAGGATAGGATGCCAAGAAGGATGTCATAGTCTACAGAATTAAAGGCATTGCTGAAGTCAAGCAGTACCAGTATAGTGAGGAGTTTCCGCTCCATGGCTAAGCGGATGTCGTCGGTGATTTTCACTAAAGCTGTGACAGTGCTGTGGCCAGGGCGGAAACCGGATTGGTAGGGACTGAGAAGACAGTGAGAGGAAAGATACTGAGAGAATTGGTTATGCACCACACTCTCTAGTACCTTGGACAGGATTGGAAGAATTGATATTGGGCGGTATTGGGATACGGATGTTGGATTGGTTGATTTGGGAAGTGGGATGATGTGCGCTTTTTTCCACGCTGTGGGGAAGTAACTCGACTCCAAAGAGAAGTTAATGAGGTGTTTTAATATAGGAGCGATTTCTTCGACCACTAGCGAGAGCATTTTTAGTTCAAGGCCATCATCACCAACGGATTTTGTGGAAATGGAGTTAATGGATTTAATAATGTCGCGTTCTGTAATCGTGGTGAATGAGAATGAAGTATTTAGCGGCTTTGGAAGGCTGGAGAGGTATTGGAGCGTAGACGACTTAATGTCGGCGCTCAAAGCCACCGGAGGCTTAGCGAAATGGGTATTGAGAGCATTAAGGTCCATAGTATTTCTTTTATCTCCGGATCCTTTGCCTACACCAAGGGATTTGAGAAATTTCCATACTTGTGCTTTATCAAGTCTGTCAATTGAGTTATGAATGTGGCGTCTCTTGGCATCTCTACACATACGACTGCAGCGATTCCTAAGTTTTTTGTACTGTGCCCAATTCTCTTCGGTTGCATTCTTCCTGTACTTCCTTTTGGCTTTATCACGAAGGGACATTTGTTTTTTGATGCCATCGGAGAGCCAAGGCGCAGGTGGATGTTTCACTTTCACCATTCTGACAGGAGCATGAGTGTCGTAAAGTCCAATAATCGAGTCACAGAACTTTGCAACCTTGGTATCTAAGTCGTTGCAGTTGTAAATAGGCGACCAATCAGTACTAATCGCATCAGCCCTCAAGCGCTCGAGAACGATACTTTTGAAACTGCGGAGAAACAGAAATTGGGACTTACGACGAGGGCAGCGTATCTTATAAGAAACATAGATGAGGTCATGATAAGAAAATGAGGCTGGAAGCTGGCCATAAGTTGTGACTTTAGCAGATTGCGAAACAAGTATTAGGTCTAAAAGTGAAGGAGTACAATGCGGGGCATGGTGAGTGGCATCTAGTGGTAGGATTGTCATATTTACTGAAGAGACCAGGGAGAGGAGGCGAGCGCTCCGTGCATCGTTCTTGAGCAGACAAGTATTGAAGTCACCAAGGATTATTATATCTTCATATATGGCTGCAAAGTTTTCAAGTTTAACTTCAAACGATGAAAAATAGTTTATATGACATGATGGCGAGTATAACACCCCTAAAAGTATTTTGGTGTGGTGGAGAGTTACTTCTGTAAAAAGGTGTTCTGCAGATTGTGAATAAACACTTGGTGACTGATCAACTACTTTATATTTGATATCCTCGCGGAGGTAGATAGCCACCCCACCGCCACCCTTGCCAGTTCGGTCATTTCTCAGTAGTTTGTAACCAGGCAAAGAGTACTGAGAAGAAGGAAGTGCTGGTTTAAGAAAAGACTCTGAAATGAGGACAGCATGAACAAGATTAGAGTCGAAAGTTGAGAAGAGATCGGGATAGTGGGAGTGGACGCTTTGAGCATTTATATGTACAACGTTAAAATATTTAAGAGAAGAAGAAAGAACAGAAAGAAGATGATCACGTAAAAGAACGGATTCATCGTCACTAAGAGCACTAGTGTAATGTTCGTCAGAGGCGCTAGAAGAAGAACAAGTTAAAAAACTATCGTCATGGTTATCATACATAAATAAAATAAAATGCTATACAAGAAGATTATATAAAAATATAAATATATATATATATTAAATCTAATTTTATATCAAATAACTTTCAATACTCTGAGCACTCACTACTACATTATATTTAAAATAACACTCATGGTACCAAAACTCAAAAGCCTCGGTCAAGAAGGGCATAGTAAAATTAAAACAATATATTAATAAAGTAATAACCGTAACAATATTAAACTGGAGGTAGTTGGATATTTTGGACGGCTAAAGCCGTCGAATGTTTAATTTCCGTGGTAATAAGTTGTTAGTGAACAAAATAATAGTGACACAATTACCTACAAATTACATTGATACGAAAATGATTAAAGTAAGACGTGAAAGTGCAGAGTGAGTTATACTGCTATAATATAAGTCGACCAATTTGAAAAGTCACAACAATGTTTACTTCACCGCCTTCCGGGATTTATCCGAAGTAGAACTAGACATCATGCCGGTATCTTGTTGTTGATGAGTTGACGAGCCGTGCGCAGGTTTCTTGAGAGCTTTGCCCGTAGTCATCACGACGGCAGGAAACTGGGCTTTAAGACGGTTGAGCTCAGCCATTGACTCAATTTTGTGCATAGATTTGTCCTGCAACTGGATCATGATTTTACCGTCGGAACTCCAGCACGACCTCATGGAAAAATGCTGCCTGGCGGCCATAAAAACATCATGACGCGGTTTTGTGAGAAATTCAGAGAGTGTGAAGCCGGAACCTTTTAGTGATGTTTTGTTTTTCCACACCTCGCTTCTTATGCTGTAACGTTCGAAACGGATGAGAAGTGGACGCGGTTTACTCATATTCGAACCGAGTCGGTGACAGGCCACAATATTAGAAGCAGAAATATCTGACATTTTCATATTATTGTGCAATACATCCAGAGCGGTGACCATAGGATCATCTTGAGATTTCACGCCATGCAGGAGTAAAACTTTACGACGCGTCATCATTTCGTGCCTATCTAACCCAAGCATAAGTAGTTCGATTTGGGCTTTCAAAGCATTCAAAGTCTTGCAAACAAAGTTTCGAAAGTCTGTGAATTCGCGAGATAGACTTGCAATAGTCTTATGAGGAACTTCGACGTTTGCCACAGCTTTTAAATCTTCTTCATGCTGGGCCATCCGACTGTTGAGTGACGTAGCAATCTCCTCCATTTGGGCAGACAACTTGGCATACAGGTCCATGTTGAAGTGCGTGGGAAAATTGTGATTGTGTGTTGGATACGATGCAGAGGAAAGGTGATATCTTCAGTGAGTGCAGCAGAGGTTAGTTATACATTTAATCACTATTAAACATGGCTAACTGGTTTAAATTGAATTAAAATATAAATTAAACTTGGAGCGGATTTTTTTTTATGCTGACACTTGGGCTACCCGCAACAAAAAAAAAAAAAAAAAAAAAAAAAAAAAGTACATGATATTTGACTTTGTGTGTTATAAATGGACTGAAAGTGTTTAGCAAAAAGATTTGTGATATTCTGACCGCCTTTGACTACCGTATCTTCTAACCACATCTCATTTGGGATGGTTATGCTGCTGGATTTTTGATCCTTCAGATACTTCCAAAAATATTTAGGTCGTTTGCGAAGATTTTCTGCTGCTTTCTGCTTAAAGTTATTATAACACGATTTTATCATATCATCACATTTCGTTCTGAGGAGATTAAACGTAGCTTTATCAATAGGATTTCCATATTTTTTGTAATTAGAGTGGTATTTAATTTTTTCTTTTATAACCTTGAGCAACGCCGAACTATACCATATTGGGTATTTTTCATTATAAGATTTACGCAAGGGAGAATATTTAAGAATAATGGGCTTAATTGTGTCGTAAAATATTTTTAACATGTCATTGACACTACCTGCTTCACGCCACAGTTCGTGCCAATTAAGTTCCATGAGCTCCTTATTTATTTGAACATAATCAGCAATGTAAAAATTATGTTTAAGCATTTTTTTGGATTTGAGGAATCCTTTCGAGGGTTTTTGTAGGTCTATTTCGATACTAGGGTGATGTGAATCGGTAGGTTCTATACTTGTATTTGCTTTCCTGACGTTAACACAATTGGGGCTATCACAAAAAAGCAAGTCTAGAATTCGATCATTAGTGTTCACAACAGCATTACATTGGTATAAATTATTGAAAGAAATGCCATCCAGAAATAAGTTTACTACGTTGCTAGACGCTGTTGAATTTGTTAGACTGGATGTATTTGAGTCCCGTACCCATTGAATTTCTGACAAATTGAAGTCTCCTATCAACAAAGTTTGCGAGGTACTGTTTATTTTATTTTGAATGACGTCTGTCGTGTTTTTCATGAATAGTTCCAAATAATCAAGTTTAACTGGGGGAGGTACGTACACTGCACAAATATTTATAACATTTCCCATATTTGTTTGCACCGTTACCCAAAGGTCCTCACACTGTGATTCCCATCTGCTTTTCCGAAGTACATTATGTTGTTTTAATACTGCTACTAAAACTCCACCGCCATCTTTCTTATGGCCAGCAGAAAGAGTTGTAGAGCGATCACGTCTAAATATATTATAACGTTGGTCTATTAGTTCATTATCATACACACTATTATTTAACCAGGTTTCTGTAAAAATTATTACATCGTAATTATGACACAATAAAAATGTGTAACAATTTTCAGTTTTTGTTCTTAAGCCTCTTACATTTTGATAAAATATTTTTAAAGTATGGGGGGTATGGGGGAGAATGACGATAACATCTGGTCAGCCCCAAATGCCAACAACGATCCGGACGCTTCACAGGCGAAACTGGATACGCCGGCTTACCAGCTGTCGTGGCGCTCCCTGCTAGATAACTGACGAGGCAATGGCGACCGAGCCGTGGCGGGATAACCACTCCCTGCTCAGGCGACGGGGCAGAAGAGGCTCCAGCGGCCTTGGGATCTAAATAATCCCAAAAAATTTTCTGGCGCAGAAGGCAAGGGGAAACCACTGCGGCTACATTCCCAAGAAAGTCACATGAGAGCACAAATAAATGAGACACGATCGCCCTGCGAACCGACTAGCGACCGGCGCCGTGCTGCGTCTGGGGCACGCGGTGTGAAGTTGGCTACCGGCCATGGCGGAGTAGGAGACCAGGCCCCCCATGGAATTTCTGCTACTGGAAACTCTATCAAGCTACGACACCTTCAGAAAATTGGAACATGGAATGTTCGCGGCTTAAACCAACCTGGAAAACTTACCGTGTTGGAAGGAGAAGTAGTTAGAGTCGGTATAAACATCTGTGGTCTAAGCGAAACACACTGGCAAGGCAGCGGACATTTATCTACAGACCGCCATATCATTTACTTTTCTGGCAACGACACCAGCAGCAGGCACGGCGTGGCCTTTTTGATACCAGTAATTCTAAAAAACTGCGTGATGGGATACGAACCGGTAAGCGATCGGATTATCAGCATTAAGCTAAAAGCTCTACCAATTAACCTCAACATCATCCAAGTTTATGCCCCGACCTCCACCGCAAGTGACGAAGCAATCGAGAAGTTCTACTCCGAATTAGAAGATACAATATCGAAAGTACCCAATAGAGAGTTATTAATCATTCTAGGAGACTTGAACGCTAAGATCGGAGAAAACGCACATCAGCTAGGCAAATGTGCGGGGAAATTTGGGCTTGGGAAGCGGAACGAACGAGGCGAACGCTTAATACAATTCGCTACAGAAAACGACCTCATGATTCTGAATAGCCTTTTCCAACACCACCCTCGAAGGCTGTACACTTGGATATCACCCGATGGAAAAACCCGCAACCAAATAGATTACATCATGATTCGATCGCGATGGAGAACATCTGTAACAAATACTCATACGTTACCTGGAACCGATTGCGGATCTGACCACCAACTTTTGATCACCAAACTAAAACTCAAGTTGACAGCAGCCAGAATCATTAAAAAGCCGAGAAAGCTGGAAGTGAAAGATACTTCGAGATTTCATTCGATTATCGAGAAAAACTGGTCACTATGGTCTGAAGCGGATCTTGTTAACGAAACATCGGATATACTTTGGAACCGAGCTAAGACACTCATCGCTACAACTGTCTCAGAGGCCGCACCACCAACTGCAATTCATAAAAAACAACACTGGATGACTGATAGTACCCTTGAACTCATCGAAAAACGCCGGAAGATGAAAGCAGCGGGAGCTGATATCAAAGATCTGAATAAAATTTCGACACAGATACAACTCAAATGCCGACAAGATCATAATGATTATCTGCGCAATATTTGTAAAGAAATTGAAACTCATGCAGACAGACATGAGTCAAAAGACTTATATCACAAAATCCGTCTCATTACGAAAACGCTGCCGTCAAAATCCTTGGCCATTGAAGATCAGAATGGTCAAATAGTGAATGAACTGGATGAAATTTCGGAAGTTTGGAGGAATTACTGTCAGTCCTTGTACCAAGATCCTCAGTCGCGAAACTTCACACCCACGGAGCCTGCGAATGACATGCTTGAGCCGGACATACTTGAGTCAGAAGCAAGAGCTGCTATACAACACCTTAAGAACACGAAAGCCACAGGGAAAGATGAGATCCCAATAGAAACAATACGAGCATTGGGAGAGCGTGGTGTTCATATTTTTCACATCATATGCAACAAGATATGGATCACAGGCAAATGGCCGTCTGAATGGGCTCATACAGTCTTCACGCCTCTTCATAAAAAGGGCACCACAAAGAAGTGTAGTAACTTTCGACTTATTGCACTGATATCGCACGCTAGCAAAATAATGCTACACATCATAAACGAGCGACTGAAAGCATATCTATCCAGAGAGATTGCGCCAGAGCAAGCCGGTTTTGTGAAAGGAAAAGGAACCCGTGAACAAATCCTCATCGTTCGTCAAATCATTGAAAAAGCCCGAGAGTTCAACAAACCGACGTACATATGTTTTGTTGATTTCTCCAAAGCGTTTGACTCAGTGAAATGGCCAACGCTGTGGAAAACACTACTGGACATGGGCACGCCGCAGCACCTAATCCACCTGCTTAGGGAGCTCTACGAAGGAGGAACGGCCTCAGTGCGGACAGATGACCTCCTCTCAAATAGTTTCCATCCAAGTGCGGGCGTGCGACAGAGATGCATAATATCACCTCTACTGTTTAACATCTATACCGAACTTGTAATGCGAATCACTCTCGAAGACTGGAACGATGGTGTTGTAGTTGGTGGATATAAAATTGCGAACTTACGATACGCAGATGACACCACCTTATTTGCAAGTAACGCTGGCCTTATGGAGGAGTTACTTCTCAGAATGGAGCGCGTGAGCCTAACGTTCGGTTTAAAGATAAACTGATCTAAGACCAAGATGATGATTGTAGATCGCGTCAACGACAACTCGCCCGAAGTGACACAGATTGCGAATTGCGACGTGGTTCAGACATATGTGTACCTTGGGGCTCTAATCTCAAACAACGGCAGCTGCGTAGATGAAGTAAAGCGACGCATGGCCATTACCAGAACTGCGATGGAAAAATTAAGAAAAGTGTGGAGTAATCGTAACATTACTAAAAGCACCAAAACCAGACTCGTGCGTACACTTGTGTTCCCCATTTTTCTTTACGCGGCAGAGACATGGACAGTGCGCGAGTTGGAAAAAGGGAAGATAGATGCCCTGGAGATGTGGTGCTGGAGGAAGATGCTCGGGATATCGTGGACGGAGTTCCGCACTAACAAATCGATACTTGAAGAGCTCGGCATCACGCAGCGTCTATCGGCCATAGTACGGTCGCGCATACTGCAGTACTTCGGTCATGTCTCTAGACGGGATAACGACTGCATAGAACGACTGGTTGTGCAAGGAAAAGTGGAGGGAACCAGATCACGTGGCAGGGCACCTATGCGCTGGACTGACCAAATAAAATCCGCAGTAGGAAGCTGCGTATCTGACTGTGCCAGACAGTCCGCCAACAGAGAGAGATGGCGGGAGATCGTGCGGAAAGCTGTGCCCACCCTTACCACCAACGTGGATGCCTCGATGTGACCACGACCGCTCTGCCAAGAGCGTAACGAAAGAGAGATTTTTAAAGTGAATTTTATTTAATAATTAAAGATATCATACAAAAAATATAAAATAAAAACTGATAATTATAATATTTCAGAGAGCTGCCAGTAAATTAAGATCCCTAACCGTTATTGGTGGAGCGTTTAATTCCTTACGCAAGAAAATACGCCCGTTGCGCACCCAAACTGAGTGATATTTTTTATCTTTGACAACTTGACGAGCCGCTGCGTGAAGTTTTTTGTTTTCAGGAGATAAATGTTCTGAAACATATATTGGTTGTTTGTTCCCCGGCATACGTACATGCTCAGTGTTTAGCTTGTCATTTGCGTGGTTCTTGTTGAAAGTACGGACAGCATTTAGCAGGTTATCCCGTGCGCGCGGCGTAGAAAACTTCACGATGATGTTACGTGGTCGGTTGGATTCGGGGTTCAATTTTGCAACTCGATGGTAATTAACGATCATAGAATCTTCAATATCGCTTGAAACAGTTGTTATTATATCTTTGACGATACTCAGCAAGTTTTCGGTATTTCTCTCTGGTACACACTGAATTTCTAAATTGCATTCTCTAACCAACTGTTCCATTTGATTAACTTTGTTTTGCAATACATTGAGTTGGTTAGACATCTTTGAATTCTCAGTTTTGAGTTCGCAGAGGGAATCATTCTGTTGTTTATTTATTTTCAGCTGCTCGTCATGGTGTTCTGAGAGGAATACTACCGATTTTTTGACATCATTAAATTCTTCACGTAGTGTCAAGAATTTTGAGCCCATATCTTGAATATCATGCTTAACTTTTGTCAAAGCAATATTAAATTTGTCCATGGTTTCTTGTTGGCTATCAAACTTTTTATTCATATCTTTCCGGAAGCTTTGAATTTCCAGCAAAACAGTTTCTAAAGTGTTAGTAGACGTCATTGGTGAGTTTTTGGGTGAAAACTTTTCTTCCCTAGGTTTACTAGCAGGACATTTCGGACATATCCATTTTGAGCGAGGGGCCGTAGAATCAGTAAGATTAACACATTCCAGGTGATACAAATTAGTACAGCTGCCATTAGTGCATTTAATTCGTTTTTGAGTTACTAGTATGCTAGTGTTACATACCGAACGTCTGTTATAATATTTCGTTACATAATAATTGGGTTAAGTGGGGGTTTTGAGTTATTTTTTTTTTTTGACGAGATTTTTGCCGTCGTGGGTTTTTTTCAAAATTTTTAATTTTGATAATTTTATTTATTATGTAGCCTAAATATTTAATTTCGTTTTTAAAAAATTCGCATTTTTCTTTCTGAACTGTTAACCCCGCATTCTGAAGCCTTTGTAGAACTACGTTCAACATCTTCAAATGCCCCTCTGGGGTTCGGTCAGTCACTAAAATGTCGTCAAGGAGACATAAGACACCGTCTAGTCCCGAAAGCATTGTTTCCATAGCGCGTTGGAATATAGATGGGGCACAAGATAGCCCGAAAACGAGTCGAGTATAATTAAATAGACCTCGATGTGTATTGATACATGTAACCGGTTGGGACTCTTCGTCTAACGAAACTGATTATAGGCCATCGACAAGTCAATTTTTGTAAATTGTTGACCTCCGTGTAGTCTTGAAAATAGCTCGTGTACCGTAGGTAAAGGGTATTGTTCTATCATCAGCTTTTTTTATTTATTTATTTTATTTATTTATTAACCAACTTACATTAACGGTTAGACCAAACATATAAGTTATAGGTTACATATTCAGCAAATATTACTAACATTTACAACTTATAATATAATGAATAGTTATATTTTACATAAAACATGAGAATACAATAATATTTAAATAAACATTTTGCGGTAACGGTATGACATAAGTATCACTATCCGAAAACAATCACCCGGTTATTGAGCTAGGAGTAGCATTAGTTTCTAAATAAACATTGGCTGTAGCTAGAAATCTTGGTTCCGTGCTTGTAAATAAGTCCAAGGATGGATCATATTCTAAAACTTTATTGATATGAGTGAGAGCTAACCACAATGGGCTTGTAAGTAGGGTTACTGTGCTAGTTTGAGGTATTGCAAATAGAGGACGAACCCGGGGCCGAAGACTATACCTGATAGGTGGTGGTACATTAAAGGGGATACTTTGCAAGAGAGCTGAATTGGATAATGATCCACGAACAAGACGGAAAAAATACTTGATAAGATTAAAGTTTCTTCTTATCTCTAAACTCTGGTAAGTAACCATACCTAACACGAATGGTGTAGGATACATGTAAGGATAGTAACCATATAATTTGAAATATAAATAGCGGACAAAAGATTTCTGAATTTTCTCAATTAATAGCGTATATGACTTTTCATGAGGGTTCCAAATTACACTGTTTGTTTCTAACAAGCTGCGAACATACGAATTGTAAAGTATGGTTATGGCTTGGCGACTATTAAATATTTTAGCTTCACGTAAGACAAATCCGAGGTTTCTTCTACATTTATTGGAGGTCTGAATAATATTTTGGTTAAATGTAAGTTTTGGATCAAAGTAAGTACCTAAATCACGCACAGATGAAACACGTTTAAGAGGCTCATTCCCTAAAGTGTAACTATTATTTAGGGGTTGTGTTGCTTTGGAATAAGACATAATCGCACATTTACTTACATTGAGACACAGCCTGTTTTCGGCGCTCCAAGCATAAATGTTATCTATGTCGTCTTGAAGATAGGATACATCGGTGGTGTTACATATTGGGAGAGCAAGCTTTACGTCATCAGCAAACATAAGGACAGTGGAGTGCGTCACACGAGTGGGGAGGTCATTAATTAATATGAGGAACAGTAGTGGGCCGAGGCTGCTGCCTTGCCCAATTCCTGATGTAACAGGGTACAGTTCCGATTTAGCTGTCTTATATATAACATATTGTCTCCTGTCTAGCAAATAGTTAGAGAAATACTCCAGCAACTTATCAGAAAAACCTGCTATTGCCATTTTATTTAAAAGTATATCATTATCTACCCTATCAAAAGCTTTTTGGAAGTCGAAATAGGCCACATCCACCTGTTTCTTTTTGTCCAGGTTTTTAGCGAGTAGGGTAACAATGTTGAGAAGGTTAGATGTTGTGGAGCAATTAGGCAGAAAACCATGTTGTTCCTCAGAAAACCATCTGTGCATTTTATTATATATTTTTTTATACAGAATAGACTCAAATATTTTTCCAAATACAGACAGTACTGCTATCGGTCTATAGTTTTTAATGTTATCTTTAGGGCCATTTTTATGTACTGGAATAACTTTAGAGGTCTTCCATTCTGTAGGATAGATGTTTGTTTTAATAGAAAGGTTAAATATATACTGTAGGGGTTTTGCGAAAATTTCATAGCCGTCTCTTACAATGTATTGGGGTATACCATCTGGACCCTGAGTAGTTTTGTGCGATAGTCGCATCATAGCCCTTCGGACATCACTTTCATGTATGCAGTCAATGTTAATTATTTGAGTCACTGTATTAGGACACATATTTGCAGCAGCACATGCTCTTTCTACGTTAAGTTGTGGCTTATTCGATAGAAATACGCTGCTAAAATAATTCGAGAAGGCATCTGCCACCTGTTTAGGAAGCTGGTCTCCGAAAGTAGCTTGCTCATTGTTTTTCCGATTACTTTGCACAAACGCCCAGAATGTGTTAGGATCGTATTTAATGTTTTGCTCGATTCTATTAGTAAAAATAGAATAATCACTTTCGGTCCTATATTTTACAAGTCGCCTGTAATACGTAAAAAATGCATAATATAGCTGGTCATTATCGTTCTGCTTATAAAGCTTATGATAATGATTCTTTATATCATTAAGTGTAATAGTATTTGCAGAAAACCACTTGGGGTAGTTTACATTGGATATTTTAGGCCTCTTAATAGGAACAGTTTGATAAATTACTTTATTCAATAGCATATAAAAAGTTCTAACAGCATCATTGACATTCATACTGTGGTATAATGGAGTCCAATCTATGTGTATCAGTTCAGAGTATAACGATAAAAAGTCAGCCTTCCGGAAATTTCTCTCTTTACTGTTGTTTGTGTTTATTGTATTAAATGTGCCTTTAGTACAAGGAGATGCTTTTGTGTAGTGTGTATTAATGTGAACAGTAATATCCAACGGCCTATGATGGACCTCATCCGAAACAATCCCATCGCAAGCTGTTTGTTAATAGTAACTGAATAGTCTGCGCACAATCTAACCGAACCGTTGTGCTTAAGTACGGGAATAATAGGTGACGCGTACTCAGAGTGCGAAACCGGTTTCAGGACACCTAGATCAACTAAACGTGTTATCTCTTTGTCGACCTTATCACGTAACGCGAACGCAATTGGACGCGCTTTACAAAATATCGGTTTTACATTATCTTTTAATTTTAATTTAACACGATATTTATTAAAAGTACCCAGCTTATCAGAAAATACTTCTGGGAAATTTAATTGTAATTGATCCACCATACTCTGACCCTTTAAAAAATGACAAGGCGTTAGCTTGAGTTTAAATTTTGATATAAAATCTCTGCCTAATAACGGTGGTCCGCCATTACGAATGACGTACACGTCCAGTGTGTGAGTGTGTCGCATGTACATCACTGGCAAGTTTACGTACCCTACACATTTCATAATATTGCCGGTGTAACTAAAAAAACTTTTATTTGAAACTAGTAACGGAATATTACTGAACATGTTTTTATAGGTACTTTCGGATATAACTGTCACTGCTGATCCACTGTCTATTTGAAATTGTAAATTCTTCCCATAAATTGAAACTGATTCTGTCATAGGTTCCCCACGGACTGAGCGTATGTTAAACAATGTCTTACCGTCGTCGTCATCCCCGCTCACATCACCTGTCGACACGAAATTAACCTTTTTACAAACTTTACGCAGGTGACCCTTTGTGTTGCATTTATTGCATTTATAGCTTGCAAACCGACACTGGGATGACTCATGATTATTACGACCGCACACTGTACACTTTTTTTTACCGGCACTAACGGTTTTAACACTGCTTTCTTCTTTCGCGATCTTGAACACCGGAACCTGCTGCCCGTGGACAGCCGTAGTAGTGGCGGCTCCAGCGCGCGCGCATCGCACGCTCTCCGCCAGCTCCACCGCCTTGGCCAGGGTCAACTTGTCGATGTCCTGCGCGAACAGCTTCTCCCGTTCCTGGCCAGCTACCATTCCCATGACAAATCGATCTCGTAACGCTTCCTCGACGTTACTAAACCCACAATGTGCTGTAAGTCCTCTTAGCCTGGACGCCCATTGCGTGTACGTCTCGCCCGGCTGCTGTACAGCCGCGTAAAAATTGTAACGCTCGCTGAATCCGCATATCTTTGGAGGAAAATGCTTATCCAATAACTGCACTATGTCGTCATACGGAACTTCTTGGATATCCTTTGGCAGGGCCAGATCCGCTGCCAACTTGTAAGTACCGTCACTAAGTGCGCTGAGCAGGATCGCCCGTCTCTTGGCTCCAGCTGCATCATTTTTCGGGACGACGTCGTTTGCAATAAACCATTGCGTAATACGGCCTTTGTAAGACTTCCATTCTTGCACCTTGTGATCGAATGTAGACAAAATTCCAAAACTATTCATTTTTCAATTATAAAATGAAGATGTGGGTAAACTCGTCGCCACTATTACGTATGTTATAGAGAGACAAGTGAAACAAGCAAGGGCTATTGACACACTGATCTTTATTCACTGTTGGACACAGCGCGGGCGCAGCTACGCACACATAGACATTAACAGTACACATACACAACAGAGATATATATACATATGTAACAGCAAAGAAAATAAAGGTTATTTTGTATATTTAGAAATTATATTCAGGTGAGGAGGCAATACTATTGGAAATTATTCATTACCTCTGGTCTGGCTCATACGGGTTTGGTTATATTTAAAGTTGACTGCAAAGACATGAAAGTTAAGTCTGTGAATGTTGAGAAAACAAATATTAGGTACTTTGACATTGACTTTGAACCACAAAATGACTGACAAAGAAACTTAGTGAGGATATGTAAGGGCTTTAAATTGAGGCAAATTCCAGAGCAAGAGGTTGGTTAATTTGAGTTGGGACTTGGAAACGATATACAATATACAAACGACCTGTTATGATGTATTTTGGTGTTAGGATAGTACACAATTATTGCCAAGTTGTATTTTGGTCTCATGAAAGGTCCATACTCCATAAGAAGCTAAATGCTATCAAATCGACTTTACACTGCACATCTAGTCTTATTTGTGGGTTTGTCTTCGTGAATTAGGTGTTGAGGGTTTGTATTGTAAATTTGTGTATCTGTTGGATTATGCTCACGACAATTTTGGGTCCTCCGAGGGAAAGTGCATACGAATCTCCGGAGTGGTAGTAAATGACTCTTAACGGAGAACTGATGTATTTTGAACGGCTAGCGTTTGCTTGACTCACAACCAAGTACTTCTTGAGGATTTAAATGGCTTGTGTGTATAATTTATGGGTATACGAGACAGTGTATATGAATCAACATTTCTGATTTGCGGGGATTGTCTACAAGTGGACTCATTTTACTCACACATCAAAGCTGCACTTCCAGTTTCAACTCTAATAAACTAGAATAATTAAATTTATTTTGTTCAAGTTACTATATCAAGTTATAGGGACCAATTTTCCTTATGTTAGACTGGGTTTAAGTTTAACATTTGAAAAATTGAGCGGGGGAGCTGTAACTAACCATACTGGCTCGTCACGTTGAGATCATTCGCATATCCTTCGTCCAGCTAATTGTACTATAATTTAGCTGGCGTGTTGCAAAATATCTTTTAAATGAAACAAAATATAACAGCTGATTTATAGTATTTTAATTTGTATTATGCCTGATTATCAAATATAGACTAATCGATGCAAATATGTGTGGAACAAGCTTAACATTAGTTCAATTATCGTAATAATTTACATATAGGGACATCACTAGATACTATAAAGATTAGTCCCTTCTCTAATCTTGAAATCGACCAATGGGAACAGTTATAGAATTACTGGGAAAAAGGATTGTTCACAAAACAGCTACTTATTATTCATATACAATAATGGATAATGTATTAATAAATTTATATGTTTAATATAATACTAACTGTCGTTTTGATAGAAGATTAACTATTTATTTTTATGTGATTATGCAGATTACATTTATTTAATTAATGAGACTGACCGGAAGTGTCGTAATTGAGGACGCATTTTGGCACTATGGAGAACTGTCAGGGAATAAGCTTTGAACACAGGTGAGGCTTTGTTACTTTTATTTAAAGTGTAACATTATTACGAATGCTCGGTAACTTTAGTTGATTCTAGATGGAAAAACAAATCTATTCTCATTCTCGGATTTGTTGGGATGCATGGGAATGATGTCCCAAAGTTTGTATTACTTATGTATTTATAAGACTAATACTTTAAAACTAATTTTATGTTTAAAGTAACTAGACGATAGAACCAGAATTGTATCTATTATTGAATTATTGACTTCTAATTAAAAATACCTGAGTTATTGACTGGGTTAATAGCAGGTAATCCTTTATAACCATATAACTAATGTATAGTCTTTACCGACCATAGCTCATTCCTCAACACTCTTTCGTAGGCCTTTTCTAAGTCTACGAAGGCACAGTAGACCTTTTGGCTTTTGCCCAAAAACTTCTCTACTATGCTTCGTAGAGAAAAGACCTGATCCGTGCATCCCATTCCTCTTCGAAAACCCGTCATGTGTAAAATTGTATAACAATAGAAAATAACGCATTCTAAATAATAAACGTTAAATGTCGTTTCATTTGGAAAGAAAGCAACGCATTTTTTATTTTAAATGCCAACGATGTCCTATGAATAGGTATAAAATAACTATATTTTATACCTATTCATAGGACATATTAGACATTTAACGTTTATTATTTAGAATGCGTTATTTTCTATTGTAATACAATTTTACACATGACAGTATAATTTGACATGACATGATAAAGAAAAGAAAATAATATATTTCTTTATCTATGCCATGCACCTAAGGTTTAATTAAAGAAATACTCTTTCTTTACATGATGATGATGAATATATGCCTGTGTTCACCCAGCCGGTGGTGGCTACTAATAAAACGTAAAAAGTTTTCTCGCCCTTTTACAAAGCCTCTTTTGTCATCTGTCGTCACATCATTACTACTTCAGACCTTAACATATCGGCAAATAGTTGGCACAGGCACGACTTGGCACGGAGGGAATGGACACTGCCTAATGGCGCTGTTCCATTTCCTCCAGGGCAACATCAACCACTGTGCCAGAGCTCAGGATCTCTTGCTCCAGAGCATGGCGGAGTGGTTGATTCGCGTGGCGGTGGTCGCCGAGCCCTACTTTGTCCCCCCCAGGGATAACTGGTTGGGAGACTTGGACGGCTTGGTGGCCATCATTGGCGGGGCTCTGGTCCACCCGTCCCGAGGTCACGGCTGGGTAGCAGCCCTCGTGGACAGCATTGGTACGGTTGGGGCGTATTTTTTGCCCAACAAGAGTCTCGCCGACTTCGAGAATTTCCTTGTCGAGTTGGGTGCCGTTGTAGGCCGACTCCACCCTCGCCCTGTGCTGTTGCTCAGAGATCTCAACGCCAAGTCTGCGGCGTGGGGATCTCCGGTGACGGATGCCAGGGGTGAGGTGCTGGAGGAGTGGGCGGTCACGGCTGGCCTGACCGTCCTAAATCGGGGGTCGGTCCACACGTGCGTGCGGCAGCGGGGCGGTTCAATAGTGGACGTCTCGTTCGCTAGCCCTGCTGTCGCGAGCCGTGTCCGCGACTGGCGTGTCGCCGTGGGGGTGGAGACGTTGTCGGATCATCGGTACATCCGTTTCCACGTCTCCGCCCAGACCACTGGCGGCCGCGGTCCACCGGCCCCGCGAACGGACGGTCCGCGCTGGGCGCGTAAGCGCATCGACAGGGAACTTCTCGAGGAGGCCGCCATTGTCCAGGCCTGGCACCGGGAGTCGGCGACGAACGGACCCGTCGACGTCGAAGAGGAGGCGCTGTGGTTCCGCGGGGCGATGACGCAAATCTGCGACGCGTCTATGCCCCGGGTCCACACACAGACAGGAAGGCGCCAGGTGTACTGGTGGACCGCCGCGGCGCCGAGATCACGCAGTTGCGCGTCGCGTTCGTGGCGATGCGTCTCGACGAGAGCTAACAGGTAAGTAAATAAACAGATTAGGGTACAGTAGAAAACTAATTAGATATCACTAAAAAACTATAATTTGTAGTAGAAAATTAGGCTTTATACCAAAGAACTCAAAGATCATGTGTCTTACAACCGCAAATAGGGTGTAAGTGGATGCGTTTCCTTGAGTTTTTGATATTACAATTATAAAAGCTATATACACTATGTAAAAATAATAAGTAATTGACCAAAAACTATGTTTTCAGTACAAAATACACAAAAACTATTGTTTAGAGTCGATTTTAGAAATATATATATGTGTATTATAATGAAAACGAAGGTACCTTATATATAGGAGGGCTAATATTAAACGATAGACACAAAAAGAATGATTGGAATCGTATGTTTGTGGATAGAGATATACGTAATGTATGGGCAAAAACTACCCGCCTCGTAACCTCGGTTCGGGTGATGAAAATTCTAAACTTGCGAATATCTTATGAAATACTGGTGCGATCACCGTGTGTGCGGTGTCGTTAAATGCGCCTTGACGAGAGCTAACAGGTAAATAAATAAACAGATCAAGGTACAGTAGAAAACTAATTAGATATCACAAAAAAACTATGATTAGTAGTAGAAAATTAGGCTTTATACCAAAGAACTCAAAGATCATGTGTCTTACAACCGCAAATAGGGTGTTTGCGGATGCGTTTCTTTGAGTTTTTGATGTTAAAATTATAAAAACTATATACACTGAAATAATGAAATAATAATGAAATAATGAAATTTATTCAGCACTTGGGTATTTACATACACTTGTACTTGTCAAGCTCACATTGTATTACATAAACACAGTTTAAAACAGTAATTAAAGTAACAAAATATTTTAAATTAGTCCGTCCGTGCGGTCTGTTTCGTCACATGTATTTTTAATATTCTTAAATAAATAATAAATAGCAAGTTACTAAGCATCTAGCAATAGTGTATCAAATTAAAGAATTGAAAACAACGAGCAGTTGGCTAGCGCAAAAGGCTCTCAACCAGTAGCTTAGTTTAAACGAGTAATACCTGAAGGCACCCTTATGGGCCACATCTCAGGCGGCCACTGTAGTAAAAAGATGGAATTCGAAATGGGGGTCAGATCACTTCCACGGTATTACCGATCACGTGTTAAGGGGGCAACGCGATCCTCGGCGCTGAGGATGCTACCCTAGCTAGCCTGCGGCTTTCTCTAGCTACCTAGGTGGACGACCCGGAGAAGAAAGCCACAAAGAAACTCCGGGCTTGCTTTTTTCGTCTTCTTTTGCTTTTTGTTTTCGATTTATATTATATCTTTTTTTAACATTGTTTTTGTTTTTACATTGTGATTGGCTGGTATGTGGGCTAATGCACGCACAGAACCGATGACATCTAGTTAATCAAAATAATTATGAGGTAATAAACAATAACATTCCATTTCGTTCAAGCAATTAAAATAACCTCTTGCAAGATGAACAAACGGTGGGTGCATCCGCGCACATTTACAAAATTAACAAGTCACACGAAGTCGACTAAAGGCGACGACTGTATGAGACAAAAAAATAAAAAGAGTACCCCAGCAGCAGCTCTACCAGTTACCGCAAGCAGCACCCGTTCACGAGTATGACGTGAGGGCCAGCCATCGCCTGCTTCGCCATATTAGAGGGAAGGAAACGACCCGACCCACAACGCCACCGCAAGCATTAACATACAATGGGAGCATGACGAGCTTACAGCGGAAGAGCTCATAGTGAAGTCGTTAACAGCCTTCGGCCGAACAGCGTCTGGCGTGTTCATGATAAAATTCTATGTACGTTTATTCTAAATATGTTTTTATAATAAGTATATGCATCTAAAAAATCTATAAGTAAAAGTATTAACAGCATTATTTCTAAATTCAGTTGAGTATAGCATAAATTAATGTCCTTAATGTAATGTTGCTCGTGTTCAACCAAGCGACCAAGCGTTTTTGTCGTTTAAATAATCATTTAAAGTGTAATAAGCTTTTTTCATTAAAATATTTTTGACCTCTGATTTAACTTTACTGTACGGTAGTTCCTGGAGATTTAATGGTATTTTGTTAAAAATTCGGATACTCAGTCCGACAAAAGAAGAATGAACCTTTTGCAAACGATGAGATTCGGCACACAATTTATGTTTATTTCTAGTGTTCATTATGTGCGTGTCACTTCTCTTTTCAAACAAATTCATATTTTGCCGCACATAAATTATGTTGGCATAAATATATTGCGAAGATACCGTTAATATATTTATCTCCTTGAAAAACTCTTTCAAAGAGAATCTCGCACCTAGCTGATAAATAGCTCGTACTGCACGTTTTTGTAGAATAAAGATACTATTGATGTCAGCCGCCTTGCCCCACAGTAGTATACCGTAAGACATAATACTGTGGAAATAGCTAAAATAAACCAGGCGTGCAGTATCTATGTTAGTAAGTTGTCTAACTTTTCTAACAGCATAAGCAGCAGAGCTTAATCTTCCAGCCAAGCCGGATATGTGAGTACCCCATTGAAGTTTTCTGTCTAATTTTAGGCCCAGAAAAGTTGTAGATTGAACAGACTCCAACACTTCATTGTTCATTACAAGATCTGGACCAACATTACTCACATTGGGTGTGGTGAATTTAACGCATTTAGTTTTTTTGGCATTGAGAACTAAATTATTAGCCGTGAACCATTCGGTAATCAGTGTGAGAGCATTATTTATTTCATTAAAGCTATCTCTGTTTCGCTCTACTTTAAAGACAAGAGAAGTGTCATCCGCAAAAAGTACTACATCACAGAGGTTTTTTAAATAATGTGGTAAATCATTAATATACACTAAGAACAAAAAGGGACCAAGAATGGACCCTTGTGGCACGCCTAAAGTGACGGGTAGATCATTTGACTTAACTCCACCTACGTCGACACACTGAATTCTCTGATTAAGGTAAGAGGATAAAACGTCAAGCGCAACTTCTCTTACGCCATAGTGTCGTAATTTCAGTAATAGCGTGTCGTGGTGAACGCAATCAAATGCTTTTGAAAGGTCACAAAAAACCCCAATAGCATTCTGTGACTTCTCCCATGCATCAAATATATGTTTTATCAGTGCAATCCCTGCATCTGTAGTACATCGCCCCTTAGTAAAACCAAACTGGTTCTGGTGCAAGAGGTTGTTTACATTAAAATGCTTGAGCAACTGCTTGAGTATGAGTTTTTCAAATATTTTACTGAAAGCTGGTAAAATGGAGATGGGGCGATAATTAGAGGGATCGTCTTTAGAGCCTGATTTTAACAATGGTATGATTTTACTACATTTCATTAGGTCGGGGAAGGTACCTGTATCTATACACTGATTATAAATAACCATTAAATAAGGCGCTATTACGTCAATTATGGTTTTTAAAATCCTTACAGAAATACCCCATAAGTCACCTGTATTTTTTGGCTCAAGCGTCTTAACAATATCAATTATATTAGAAACTGTAACATGTTCAAAATTAAAAATAACATTGCATTCTGGCACACTATTACGTATCAGCCGTTCGGCGCCAATTTCGGAGGAGTTTAAGGAGCTAGTGATAGTTACAGGTATATCGGCAAAAAAGTTATTTAACTCATGAGCTACGTCAGATTTTTTACTAATAATTCTATTATCTATTTTTAATTCCATATAATTATCACGTCTATTATCCTTACCACTTTCTTTATTAATTATGTTCCAAGTGGTCTTTATTTTGTTATCAGATTTTTGTATTCTTCTACTAATATAATTTGATTTAGCAATATTGCATATTTTTTTAAATGTATTTGAATAATTTCTGACATATTGTAAAAATTCTGAGTCAAATCTGTATTTTTTCATACCGTATAACTCGTACAATCTTGCTCGACTTTTATATATACCAGGAGTTGCCCATTCATTAAATTTACTATTGGACATCCTAATTGTTTTAGTTTTGAATGTCCTCTGAAACTCAGTTTGAATTACACTAAAAACGGATCTATAATTACTATCTGGATTGGTATTTTCAATCAAGGAGGGATTCATTTTAGATAGAATACTGTCTTTGAAACGATGTAACCGAGAACTAGTAATTGGTTGGCAGGTTACACGAGATGTTTTTTTCTTTGTATAATTATCAAATACTGCTAACTGACCACAGTGATCTGATGTCAGCTGACTTATTATTTTAGGACTCCTCACTTCACAGTTAGAAAATATGTTATCAAGACAAGTGGATGAGTGAGACGTAATCCTAGTAGGTTCATAAAAGATATGTTTTAAATTAAATGATTTAAAAAGGTTTAAAAGACTGTCAGTTGTGGGGGTGGCTTGAAGAATATTTACATTGAAATCCCCACACACAATCAGCCCCTTCCTCGTACAACATATTTTTGTAAGGGCATCTTCCATAACCAATTCAAATATGGAGAAGTTGCTTAGTGGAGGACGGTAAACACACAATACTACTTGGTGCTCTAGTTCAACACAGGACAACTCAATAGTGCGTTCGACCGATAGATTCACAATATCTTGTCTAGGCTTAGATTTTAAGTCAGATGATACATTAATTAATGAGCCACCATGGATTGCTTTTTTTCTCACAAACGCACTTTGAATAATGTATTTATCACTATTAAAATATAATAATTGAGACTCTTTAAGCCAATGTTCGGTTAAACATAAAACATGGACATCACAGTTTTCTATAAATAAACTTAATTCTAACTCCTTGCCGGGCAGGCCCTGAATGTTCTGATGTACAACATTCAAACCGTTCAGGCCATCCATTGTCCTTACACCTAGTTTAAACTAATTGTTTTAGTATTACTACTAACATCTAAGTCATTGTTCATACTATACATAGGTAAGATGGAAGTACCAGAGTTAAGTAAATTTAAATTGTCAGAGGTTAGAGTAGTGATAGTGCTACTCTGTGATAATCTATGATTATCTGTGTCATTCAAAAAGTTAAATGCTAACAATTTAGCAAGTTGTTTTTTATAGAAATATGGTAAGTACATAGTACCATCTGTCAACTTAAAATTACATATATCAATAGATGAGTTAGTGTCAAAATAGGACACAAACTGGTTATGATGGCAAAAGTTATACATTGTCATATTAAGATCATAAATATACCTATTTTGCTTCTCAGTCAGGGTTGAGCAATAAGGCAGAGCACATAATACAAATTTTATATTTAGTTTGCAATGTAAGTCCCTCATCTTATGAATTGTAGCTACAAGATGTTTCCTACTCACAGACAAGCTATCTCCATAGAGCATAATAAATGTCTTGTACTCATTCTCTTGACAAAGTGAATACATTTTTTTACTTAATTGGC
This sequence comes from Pseudoips prasinana, assembly GCA_951640165.1. Classification (NCBI taxonomy): domain Eukaryota; kingdom Metazoa; phylum Arthropoda; class Insecta; order Lepidoptera; family Nolidae; genus Pseudoips; species Pseudoips prasinana. The sequence continues at coordinate 3,512,707 of OX621266.1, read as the reverse complement.
AATAACTGGCACCAGGTAAGCATACATTTAGAGTTGGTACATTACATTGCTTGTTTATTATTGCACTAAAATGTTGACCTAATTTATCTGAAATTATGCAAACTTTTTTACACTTATTACTGCTAGGTATACAGGGTTTGTCATAAATATGTGTATTGGGAATAATTGATTCTTCCAACATACTAGTTATTATAGATTGATTTGGAAGTTCTGTCTCCTGCGGATGGGTATTTTCAATAACATGGTCATTAAGAACAAATTGGGGGTGGCCCTGTTTGCTATGAGTTATAGAAAGCCGAGAGCCTGACATTGAATTATTGAGATTTGAATGAAGTAAATGTTTATTTTCTGACCATTCAAAACTGTCTTTACTAACTAAACTTAACATTTCATTTGCAGCAAGAATATGTGCCTTAATTTGTTCCTGTGAGCATTCATATTTGTTAGAGAGTAAGGCTACATTATTCTCCAATTCTTTTACTTTTTCTTGTAATTTCTTTGTGCCTATATCATATTTTAAGTTACACTGAGAAAGTTGATAAGCAGATATGTCTAAGTCAGTTTGTAATTCCCTGCGTTCCCTAATTAAACTACTAATATAGTTATAATTATACCTTTTACAGTGGTTATATGATTTTTTCAGTTTCTTAATTGTGCTATTGATTTGTAGGTATTTTTTGGTCTTATTATGACTTGTCATGGAATATGGGACATTTGTATATGTGTTGGGTTTTGACTCAACAAGTACTTCAAACAGACTCTGGGCAGCATCTCTTTTGTGTGTATCTACTTGGTGTTGCAGATTTTGAATAGTTTCATTAGCCTTTATTAGACTACATTCTAACACAGAGATGCGGTTCAAGGCCTGTTCATGAGTACTGATACACTTGTCATATGAGTCGAGTTTAGTTTGCAAAACATCACGTTCATTGGAAACATCTATAAACTGTGTGTAAACCAAAGACACCTGTTTTCTGAGGGATGCATTGTCATCTAATATTTTAGTGCATTCCAGTTCATCATCAAGTCGTAACTTTTCAAGATTCTTACATTCTTCAGTAACAATTTGTAACTTTTTGAGGGCCAGGTCTAGTTTCATCTCCATGTCCTTGCTTGCAGCCTTACGGGTCAAGGGCATAGTGTAGGCCGATCAGAAACACTAAAACAGTAATAGGTAACTAAGAACAAAGTATAAAAACACAAGTATAATAGATTTTGAGGGCTGAAAGTTTGGATAGAATGACAAAGTTAAAAGATTTTAAAACAGGACTTAAAACACAATTGTGGGGTGTTTAAGTTTACAGAATAGAGGTTGAGGTCAAGTCAGTAAGCTGAGAAGGGGAAATTATAAAGAAATATGAAGAAAATTTAGACTTTGTTCCTGTATTTTTTTTTTTTATTGGTGGGTAAGAAATTTAAAAAGGCGGGTTACGACAATGTTAAGATGAAGCTTTGGGTACAAATTATCAAAACAGCAGTTGGTATGTAGTATTTGTTACCCAGGAATGCTAACGGGAGGTGGTAATATGTAAACAAATTATACTCCCTGCGATATATCCAAAGAAAAGACACCGCTTTGCCGGTGCTGTTTCGTCAGTCACACTTGTTCATATATTTCATTGAAAACACAGTTTTGAACATTTGTTTGGTTATTCTTTACACTTAATTATTGTTATTTTATACATTAAAACACTATTAAAACCCTATAAACACAACAAAACTATTTAAAATTGAATTAAAATCGTCAGCTGTTATTTGACAGGTGTTGCTGCCGATGTTGCTAACTACAATTCACTATCTAAAAATAATAAGTAATTGACCAAAAACTATGTTTTCAGTACAAAATACACAAAAACTATTGTTTAGAGTCGATTTTAGAAATATATATATATGTGTATTATAATGAAAACGAAGTTACTTTATATATAGGGGGGCTAATATTAAACGATAGACACAAAAAGAATGATTGGAATCGTATGTTTGTGGATAGAGATATACGTAATGTATGGGCAAAAACTACCCGCCTCGTAACCTCGGTTCGGGTGATGAAAATTCTAAACTTGCGAATATCTTATGAAATACTAGTGCGATCATCGTGTGTGCGGTGTCGTTGGATGCGTCTCAACGAGACCTAACAGGTAAGTAAATAAACAGACTAGGGTACAGTAGAAAACTAATTAGATATCACTAAAAAACTATAATTAGTAGTAGAAAATTAGGCTTTATACCAAAGAACTCAAAGATCATGTGTCTTACAACCGCAAATAGGGTGTTGGCGGATGCGTTTCCTTGAATTTTTGATGTTAGAATTATAAAAGCTATATACACTATGTAAAAATAATAAGAAATTGACCAAAAACTATGTTTTCAGTACAAAATACACTAAAACTATTGTTTAGAGTCGATTTTAGAAATATATATGTGTATAATAATGAAAACCAAGTTACTTTATATATAGGGGGGCTAATATTAAACGATAGACACAAAAATAATGATTGGAATCGTATGTTTGTGGATAGAGATATACGTAATGTATAGGCAAAAACTACCCCTACGTTATTCGTCGTTCGTTGTCATACAGTGCAGACGTGTGCAAGTTTATATTTTAAAATCATTAAATAAGTGTTAGTCAAATTTCAACCTAAAACTATAACAGTTAAATCTCCAAAGTGTGTGGACGCTGCTGAGTACTTACAACCTTGTACTCCTGCGCAACAGGATCCCCGCCAGTGCACTATCGCCGCGCCCACTCCCCGCACCACTACGTAAGCATGAGCGTTCGGAGGTCACCAACTGGTGGGTCGCAACCTGATTTGTCGAGTTCAGAATCATTTATAACGTATCGGAAACGATGCACATGCTCAGATGACTTAAAAGAAATGAAATCAGAAATGTTTCGCATTAGTTCTCTATTAGAAAAATATGTAGAATCGAACGAGCAACTTATGAAAAACATGCAAGAGAACATTAAAGATATAAAAAACCAGATCACGGAAATGAAATCGTCCAACGGGCAATCATTCAGTGCAATAACAACAAAAATGGAGGCTCTTGAGTCTGAGCTTAATAGTCTCAAGATATCTTCAACATCTGCACCCACACTATTAGAAAATAAGCTCATTATTAATGAACAAATAATACAAGAAATACAGAATAGAAAAGCTCGTGAGAAAAACATCGTTCTGGTTGGCCTGCCCGAGCAGATTGCGTCTACGACCGAAGACAGAATACTGAAAGATGAAAACAATCGCTTTAGATGGATTCGATATTCCAAAACCATCTAAAGTTTATAGAATAGGCAAATTCCACCCAGGCAAGAACCGCAGTATAAAGGTATGTTTTACAACTTCAGAACCTGCCGCAAAATTACTCCGTAACAGAAATAAGCTACAGAACGGTGTTAAAATATTCTCAGATCAAACACCAACACAACAAACCTATATGAGAAATCTAAGAGATGAATTCAAAAGGCGTCAAGACAACGGTGAGAGTAATCTTACAATTAAATATATTAACGGTACACCAACAATAGTGGAAAAGACAAAAAACTGAGAATACTAAACCCCAAAATCAACACGAAACTTGATAACAACAATACCTACGACCTTTTAGATAACTACCAGAACTTTCCAATAAACAAATCACGATTTACCTTCCTCTACCTTAATGCCCGAAGTATACGAAAAAAAGGAAAATTTGATGAACTCAAATGTATCCTACAAGCAATACCAAACAAAATCCATATTATCCTACTAACTGAGACCTGGATCCGCAGCGAAGAACAAGCATTACAGTTACAATTAAATAATTATTACCATTATTATAACTACAGAACAGATATGGCTGGAGGTGGAGTATCTGCATATGTATAGAGTTAGCCGACACCCTATATTAACACATAGGCTATAATTTATAAAGATTAACGCGGATTAAACTGCAGGGCACACCTATTAAAAAAAAATATTTTTGTAAATTCTTTTTATTTAATACATCTTTCCAAACATTAACTAATTTCACATCAACTTGTTTTGCCAAAAATTGAATTATTTTGCTTTTTAAAAAAGTCTCTTTCAAAATTTGAATTTGCCTGTTGGCGCAATGTTCTATTTAACAATATGTAAGGCGCTAAAAATGCATCCTGATTAAATGATAAAATTCTATGAATCTTGAGCAAAATGAGACCATTGTTTAAACATTCCTTCAAATCAATATAATGAATAACATATTTATGTTTATCGTACAAATTAGCAATTAATTTCGGATATTTACTACCAGGTGGAACAATTTTTTCAGCTGCGAATGGCAAGTCAGCGTGCTCATCGTGTATTTTGAAAGGGTAATGCAAATCTACTTCGAGTATAGTTTAAATTTATTTATTTCTCTTTTAGAGAGAAATTTAAATTTCCCGGTTGGAAACCTAAGCATCATAGCATAACCATATAAATTCACACAATCAAGATAAACTAAATAACTATTAGACTCTTCAACATTATAATTAGGAAGGTATTTATTATTTGCCTTTGCATATCTTAAAGAGCATTGAGCAAGACCACTTCGAATACCTTTTTCTAACATTTGGTATATTTCGATATCTGAAATTAAATATAAATGAATACCAGTGTATAGCAACATAGCATCCCAACTTAATGAAGGTGAAGATACGTAATAACATGGATTATAAAATGTTAAACTCATAGATCTAAACTTCTCAAAAACGTCACATAAAAGTAAAACATCGCATTTTAAATATAGATCAGTATATGAGTTGAAGTATGCCTCAGTGGTGGCTACAACTTTACGCAACGCACGTGATACTGAGCGGAGCCGGTCACGGCTATCAACGCTTGCTGACTTCTGGTCGAATATTAAACGTCACAAACAAACCACCGCGCGACAAAATATGCGAATAGTGATACGGGAGCATTCCTTCAAGTAACTTCTTGATCGGCCACGTGAAATATATCGCAGCATTTTACAAATAAAATATTAAAATGTGCTTACGTAACATCATACAACACAAAAATAAATATTTCACTTGGTGTAGATTTGTTCCGTTTATTAAAGACAACGCCCGCATTAGGGAATATAATCCCTGTGTCGCGGGGTACATTACTAACATATAATAGACGGACACAAACTACATCCAGACACAGAACAACTATTTATGGGTCACACAAATATTTTTATATGTACAACTAATACACTCAGTAATAAAACAAACATTCCTTGTGGGTCAAGTGTTTAAAAACGATCCATCGCGTCTCTCCGTAAGTGTATAGAGGAGATAGATTAAAATTAGACACAAATTAATGGCTAGAACAACTCTGAACTAAGGACTGAATCGCGTCAACACTTTCTTCAGTAGCCAAAACACTCAAATAGTTTGAAATAAAACACTGCTTGACCTTACCGGAATAGCACTTATTGCACTCACTATCTTCTCGGTTACCTGACCCATAACCATGTCGGCCGCGGTGTTAGCACTAGAATTAATCACCCTCGCACGAGGCACAGACATGTCGTCGCTTGCAGCGCATGATTCGGCGTCCGAGGCCACGGCACGGCTAGCAACGCGTCGGTCGCCCGCCGAAACTAGCGCTAAATGCAGCGGCGGCGGTGGCGCGCCCGGTTCTGGCCCCGCGCGCTGGCATGTCGCTTGAGGTACCCGCATTGTCTGCGCTCGGATTTCGTAACATGGAATTATCTTCCAGAGAATTTAAGCGCTGTAAAATTGTGTGAAGCGTTTGGTCCGGGCCATGAATAGACGAACTATCTTCACGACTTTTACGATTACCTACCAGACATTTTTATAGCAAAGTTTGCTATGGCAAAATTCTAAACTCAATAATAAATTAATAAAATTAACTAATTAGCCACAGCGGTAAAGCACAGGGTAGGAATCCCAATTTTGAATTTAGCAAACTCGATAGGTATTTAATAAAAGAAAGATAACTCTTAGAATGACAAACTTATTATTTAAATAATATGATTTACAAGGTAAAATGGCAATGTGGCAGTAACACAGTATAACGTCCGTCTATCTCTGGCGATGGAACAAGAAGGCCGGTCGGCAGGCGTGCGCGCCGCTAGGAGCCTCTGCGTGCCCCTCCACGTTCGATCACTCCACTTTTGATGACGTCACAAGCTCCGCCCCCTGCCTGAACTTGGACTCTGCTAACTATACATATATAAATATTAATTATATATATTATATTGTGAGTATTGATTTTCTTTGTTAAGAATGTTAATATCCTTTTATATATCCCTGTTCTACACACTCAGGATACACAATCACTTTCACTATTTTTTTATTAATATAAATATTGCTACACTGAATAATACAGAAACGGTACAGTATGTGTATCGGTCAACAGTCGTCGAACGAATCCCCTCTGCACGCTGAGGCCATCTCACACCACCTCAACGGGGACACTATGTAAAAATAATAAGTAATTGACCAAAAAATATGTTTTCAGTACAAAATACACAAAAACTATTGTTTAGAGTCGATTTTAGAAATATATATGTCGGAGAAATTAAGTTAAAGGACTGTTTACGTACTAGTAACGCCATCTATTAGCGTTTGGAAAACACTACTCACTGAGTCAGTAGTTCGAGTCGAGGTTGTCTATGGACTGTCGCATGTGACGTTTGACGTCTGTCAGTTGTCTAAGTGACATTAGTGTGTTAGCGACACGACACAGTTGGCATACAGAGCTCGACGGCGCCAGGTGTGCGCACTGATTCTTTTCACCACGTGCATGATGGCGGACACCGACGATGTTTCGGAGTTAAATCCGTCAGAATCTCCGACAGCAGCGGTGGGATCGATTCCAAAATCATCCCACGTGTCTACCGCAACACATGCTACTCAAAATCAAGAATATTTTCGTGATTCGGTTCCACCACGTAGCGAAAATAGTGTCGTTACAAATTTGAAAAATAACGATGAAAATACAACCCCGCTGATTGTGAATTTAGGGCTGTATCGCAAACTCGTGGACCGATTACGAAACGTGAAACGTTACATTGACACATCTTCGATGTTGAGCTTGCAAGTGGACTTCGAAGTCGTACCCGTTGTGCAAAACGTTAGACGAAGCAAAGGAGCGTGTATCAAGACAGTTTGCGGCGACCGAGAGATTGATGACCTTTTTCAAGATATAGTGCCGTATGGTGCAGTGACCGTGCGAGAACTTACATACGTGGAGTACTCGACTTACAAGCTTGCCTTGATTAACTGGTTGAAGCCTGCTTGGAGCGAAGGTAACAAAATTGAAGTTGTTATCGCAGGTATCTCGGATACTCAGGTATGTTCAGACTTGTTTAAAACACGCCTACTAATTTCGTGTTTCGATGTGGTTACTCGCGATAAGCGGAGTCTCTCGGCCAGTTCGTGTATATCGTTGAAGAATAGTTTTTGGTGCATCAGTGAACGTGGAAGAAGTTTTTATTTAACCGTGAAGAGAGTACGGGCTCTGATAGTTGGCTGCCTTTCTGTCGGTCGAGTCTTTAAGTTAAAATAATTGGTTTGTTCTTTTCGAGGCGAAGTTGATCGTGCTGTCTTTTTGCAAGTAAGGCGACGGCATGGGCGATTCTGCATTGGGGAGAATTCACCAGTTTGTATTAGAGTAAATTTAAAGTAACCTCTAAAGTAAAAGTGCCTCGTGTCGAGTGTGAGTGGTGAATCTTTATTTTATGAGAAGAAACATGTAAGTACTTTTATTATATTGTTTAAAAGGCACTTGATGACCTAATGCTGCACTGAAGAATTTTTGATATCTGTGAAATTCATAACACGTGTTGTTTTGTGTGGTTTATAATTTTAGATGTTGAAAATACGCCCAACGTTTGTTATATTTAATTTTTATGGTGACAATATGCGCGTTTTGAAGGTTAAATAGTTTGAACGGTTTATTTCGAAGTCTATGGATGTAGGGGCAAGTTAAGTCACATACACGCTCTTGTGGACAGTGGTTGGTAACAGACAGATTGTTCCCTAATTCGTTAATGATTTGTTGATAACCTTACAGGTACTCGAGATTTTATATCCACGCGCCTGACAGGTATTGGGTCGAACACTACATTTTCTTTTTCCCGTATTAGTCTGCCTGTCTAGGTCTACGAAGTACTCGTGTGTGTGAGAAGTGACTTTCGTAATTGTAGATTCACATATTTTGCCTCGTGATGCTAGTATAGGTAGAGATGTTTTTACCTAACCGGGATTGAGCTCGACTATTAGTAACAAAGTCATCAACATCACTCGCGAGGTGCATGCTAAGGTTTGTTTATTACAGAATCTTGACACTTGTACAAGCTATCGATACTGATTTGATAGACTGTAAAGACGTTTCTCAATTACTGACAAGTGGAGAGGTTCATATCTGTTCTAATAATAATTCATCATCATTGTATCAGCCGAAAGACGTCCACTGGACGGAGGCCTCACAAGGGAATCTCCGCAGTGGTCGGCCCTCCTTGTGGGGAGCCTGCCCGCGATGCGTCTTCCGGTGCGTGGTCCTTGGTCGGCAGCCTGTCTGATCCGTTTCGGTTTGGCAATTCTTTGGTTATAATCATAATCATAATATCTTTATTTGTGTAAATGTGGTGAATACAGGTGTTATTGTTTAAATCATTTAAGTTTCACACATTTGCCATATTGTACATGGCATACAAATGTTGTACTTACAAACTAGGTATATTGAACTCAAAATACTAACTTACTGATTTGTGACACAATTTTTATGTCGGCTACTTTGTTTCGCCTGCGGATTGCGACGTTTTTTATTCGATCGCGCAGGGATACTCCGAGCGTGGCTCTCTCCATTGCTCTTTGGGTGACCTTGAGCCTTCTTGTGAGACCAATAGTGAGCGACCACGTGAAAGACTTTAGACTTGAAACACTGCGTTATTTGTGATGGGGGGATGTTGCGTAGCTTCCCAAACTATTCTAATTAATTGCTTCACTACCGAGAACCACGAGCGTAGGTTCTGGAAGGCAGCTTCAGGTGTAATCCAAATCGCGCTAAATTGTACCATAGTTAGAAGTACAGTTAGAAGTCCGCTTTAATTGTTGATGGGTTGTAATAAAAGTTCTCCTCCAAAATTAATGCCCCTGTCCAAAAATATGGTAAGGTTAACCTCTACGAACTTAGATGTGAAGCAAAATGCAGGATGGACTAGCTAGCTCATGCTGATAAGGTGCGTTATGGTAATACCAAAGTTAAAATTCGTCCATTTAAAATAAGAGACGTTGTTTTTGTCGGAAAGAACCCTAACAAATTGTGTTATTTATTTTGTCTTCCATGTAATTGTCCTGTTTGAGTGTGTATAATGGGGAGTATTCTATTCTATTCTAACAATAAACAAATGAAGTGAAAAGTTTTCAAATCCTCGTAAGATAATAGTGGTCTATGACAACGATAGATACAAGGAACAGCCAATAGCTGGTGGACGCGTTAAGTACCTACGTATGTTACGAAAAACTTGAATTTGACAGTTGTAGTCAGAAATAACAGTGTAGTTAATGCCGATGGTTGAGTTAAATTCTAAAGTTTAAAATGATTATTGGAGTTCATTGTAAGACACATTTATGTGTTACATTGTGAGTAATGAAGCTGGTTGATTTGAAATAAATTGTGTGACAAGGGAAATACCCTACTTAGGGTTCCTGAAAGTTGAGCATTGAAAGCAGCTCCGCGCTTTGTGCTTGTGGTGGTTGAACATTGAAAGCTCCGCGCTTTGTGCTTGTGGCAGTTGAGCATTGAAAGCTCCGCGCTTTGTACTTGTGGTGGTTGAGCATTGAAAGCTCCGCGCTTTATGCTTGTGACGATTGAGACTTGAAAGCTCCACTCTTTGTGCTTATGACGATTGAGTATTGAAAGCTCCGCGCTTCGTGCTTGTGACAATTGACTATCGCAAGCTTCGTGCTTCGAGTTTGTGACGCTGCATTGCGCACTTACCTATAATGTTCCAGGATGGAGAACACCATTTTCGAACCTGTAGCAAGACCTCTAAGGAGTAGGTGATAGTAATTTTGTCAATTAATGTGTGTCAAAGATTTAAGATCTCGATTTGCTTGCGAGGCACTACGTAGCTTTGTCCACATATTTAGAACCCCGAAACAAATTATCTGTGATCAAAGTACATCTTTTACTGGTCAGGACTTTCAGGATTTATGCTGAGGTTGGGCCATTGAGTTCCACGAGATTGCTAGTGGTGTTAGCCGAGCTAATGGTCAGGTGGAGCGAATGATGTCCACCTTGACACATTGTTTTACAGTGGCCGAAAATTATAAAAATAAATCCTGGAAATCTGTCTTAGGCGAAGTAAAACTCGTTTTGAATTGTACTGTAAGTAAGAGTATAGAAAAAAGCCCCTTACAGGGTAAGTTAAAGTGTGTTCCAATGAGCGTTATATTGTGGAACCAGTATTTGGGGGACGGGCCCAATATGTGTGCCATGAACGACTACGTAAATATCCAGCTAGTTTTCCTGAATTGTCAGAATATCTTGATCCTGTAGAACCCATAATTGAACAGTTTTATTTAATTATGGAACAAATTGTATTGATTAATTTGGTATTCTAATTTGGTGTAATAAGTAATTTGGATTGAATTACTGTATTGAATCATGATCATTGTTTGAGTTGAAACGATAATTACATTGTTTTGTTGAACGTAAACCTGTGTTGATAAAAGACTTATGTTCAATGCTGATTGATAAAATGTTTTATTTAAACTGAAAGCTACTACGCTTTATTGAAGGGTGGATTGAAAGCCTTATCGCTTTGTCCTGATGTCCTGCTGAAAGCCATCATGCTTTGCAGTAAGGTTGGGCTCATCTGTCGTGACCCAAGGTTGTTGCTGAAAGCTGCAACGTTTTGCAGCGTGTTTTAAGTGCTGCCTGTGAGCAATGCTGAAAGCTGTAACGCTTTGCCGAGTAATTGAATTTTTGCTGAAAGCTTCAACGCTTTGCTATGTGTTGCAGTTTATGCTGAAAGCTTCAACGCTTTGCTGTGTATTGCAGTTTATGTTGAAAGCTTCAAAGCTTTGCTGTGTGTTGCAGTTTATGCTGAAAGCTGCAACGCTTTGCTGTGTGATGCAGTTTATGCTGAAAGATTCAACGCTTTGCTGTGCGTTGCATTTTATGCTGAAAGTTTCAACGCTTTGCATTGTGTGAGGTACGCCCTCTAACTAATGATGAAAGCTTTAACGCTTTGTGGTAAATGCTGAAAGCCTTTAGGCTTTGCTTTGTGTAACATTGAAAGCCGCTTGTAACGCTGTTTCCTTGCCAAACTGAAGAGCTGTAATTCATGTTGATTATGTCAGCGAGTAACAACGCGAGAGCGCGTTGGTTGTCAGAATGGCCGTGTCGGAGAAATTAAGTTAAAGGACTGTTTACGTACTAGTAACGCCATCTATTAGCGTTTGGAAAACACTACTCACTGAGTCAGTAGTTCGAGTCGAGGTTGTCTATGAACTGTCACATGTGACGTTTGACGTCTGTCAGTTGTCTAAGTGACATTACTGTGTTAGCGACACGACACAGTTGGCATACAGAGCTCGACGGCGCCAGGTGTGCGCACTGATTCTTTTCACCACGTGCATGATGGCGGACACCGACGATGTTTCGGAGTTAAATCCGTCAGAATCTGCGACATATATGTGTATAATAATGAAAACGAAATTACTTTATACATAGGGGGGCTAATATTAAACGATAGACACAAAAAGAATTATTGGAATCGTATGTTTGTGGATAGAGATATACGTAATGTATGGGCAAAAACTACCCGCCTCGTAACCTCGGTTCGGGTGATGAAAATTCTAAACTTGCGAACATCTTATGAAATACTGGTGCGATCACCGTGTGTGCAGTGTCGTTGGATGCGTCTCAACGAGACCTAACAGGTAAGTAAATAAACAAATTAGGGTACAGTAGAAAACTAATTAGATATCACTAAAAAACTATAATTTGTAGTAGAAAATTAGGCTTTATACCAAAGAACTCAAAGATCATGTGTCTTACAACCGCAAATAGGGTGTTGGCGCATGCGTTTCCTTGAGTTTTTGATAGTGCAATTATAAAAGCTATATACACTTTGTAAAAATAATAAGTAATTGACCAAAAACTATGTTTTCAGTACAAAATACACAAAAACTATTTAGAGTCGATTTCAGAAATATATATGTGTATTATAATGAAAACGAAGTCACTTTAAGATAAGATAAGATAAATACACTTTATTGTACACCATTATACATAAAAGTTACAGGATCTCAAATAATTATAAAAAAGTACAATGGGCGGTCTTATCGCTTAAAGCGATCTCTTCCAGACAACCTTAAGTTGGACTATATTGTATGGAAATGGAATGGAAATTAGGAGTAGGGGTAGTGTAAGGTGTAAAACTATAGAATATGATTAAGTATCTACTTAAGACTAATAGTGGTTTCTACTTAATAGTACTACCACTAATTATTTACATAATATATTACTTATACCTACTTATTTGCATACAATACATAGAATACTAATAATAATATAATATATAAATATGTCGGAAAAATTAAGTTAAAGGACTGTTTACGTACTAGTAACGCCATCTATTAGCGTTTGGAAAACACTACTCACTGAGTCAGTAGTTCGAGTCGAGGTTGTCTATGAACTGTCGCATGTGACGTTTGACGTCTGTCAGTTGTCTAAGTGACATTAGTGTGTTAGCGTCACGACACAGTTGGCATACAGAGCTCGACGGCGCCGGGTGTGCGCACTGATTCTTTTCACCACGTGCATGATGGCGGACACCGACGATGTTTCGGAGTTAAATCCGTCAGAATCTGCGACAGCAGCGGTGGGATCGATTCCAAAATCATCCTACGTGTCTACCGCAATGCCTGCTACTCAAAATCAAGAATATTTTCGTGATTCGGTTCCACCACGTAGCGAAAATAGTGTTTGAAATTTGAAAAATTACGATGAAAATACAACCCCGCTGATTGTGAATTTACGGCTGTATCGCAAACTCGTGAACCGATTACGAAACTCGATACGTTACATTGACACATCTTCGATGTCGAGCTCGCAAATGGACTTCGAAGTCGTACCCGTTGTGCAAAACGTTAGACGAAGCAAAGGAGCGTGTATCAAGACAGTTTGCGGCGACCGAGAGATTGATGACCTTTTTCAAGATGTGGTGCCGTATGGTGCAGTGACCGTGCGAGAACTTACATACGTGGAGTACTTGACTTACAAGCTTGCCTTGATTAACTGGTAGAAGCCTGCTTGGAGCGAAGGTAACAAAATCGAAGTTGTTATCGCAGGTATCTCGGATACTCAGGTATGTTCAGACTTGTTTAAAACCTACTGCTTTCGTGTTTCGATGTGGTTACTCGCAATAAGCGGAGTCTCTCGGCCAGTTCGTGTTTATCGTTGAAGAATAGTTTTTGGTGCATCAGTGAACGTGGAAGAAGTTTTTATTTAACAGTGAAGAGAGTACGGGCTCTGATAGTTAGGCTGCCTTTCTGTCGGTCGAGTCTTGGAGTTAAAATAATTGGTTTGTTCTTTTCGAGGCGAAGTTGATCGTGCTGTCTTTTTGCAAGTAAGGCGACGGCATGGGCGATTCTGCATTGGAGAGAATTCACCAGTTTGTATTAGAGTAAATTTAAAGTAACCTCTAAAGCAAAAGTGCCTCGTGTCGAGTGTGAGTGGTGAATCTTTATTTTATGAGAAGAAACCTGTAAGTACTTTTATTATATTGTTTAAAAGGCACTTGATGACCTAATACTGCACTGAAGAATTTTCGATATCTGTGAAATTCATAACACATGTTGTTTTGTGTGGTTTATACTTTTTAGATGTTGAAAATATGCCCAACGTCTATTACATTTAATTTTTATGGTGACAATATGCGAGTTTTGAAGGTTAAATAGTTTGAACGGTTTATTTCGAAGTCTATGGATATAGGGGCAAGTTAGATCACATACACGCTCTTGTGGACAGTGGTACAGATTGTTCCCTAATTCGTAAATGATTTGTTGATATCCATACAGGTACTCGAGATTTTATATCCACGCGCCTGACAGGTATTGGGGCGAACATTACATTTTCTTTTTCCCGTATTAGTCTGCCTGTCAAGGTCAACGAAGTGCTCGTGTGTGAGAAGTGACTTTTGTAATTGTAGTTTCACATATTTTGCCTCGTGATGCTATGATAGGTGAGATGTTTTTACCTAACCGGGATTGAGCTTGACTATTAGTAACAAAGTCATAAACATCACTCGCGAGGTCCATGCTGAAGTTTGTTTATTACAGAATCTGGACACTTATACAAGCTATTGATACTGATTTGATCGACTGTAAAGACGTTTCTCAAGTACTGACAAGTGGAGAGATTCATGTCTGTTCTAGTAATAATTCATCATCATTATGTTAGCCGAAAGACGTCCACTGGGCGGAGGCCTCCCCCGGGAATCTCCGCAGTGGTCGGCCCTCCTTGTGGGGGGCCTGCCCGCGCTGCGTCTTCCGGTGCGTGGTCCCCGGTCGGGAGCTTGTCTGATCCAGCGGCCGTCGGTGTTGGGAGCTGTGTGCCCCGCCCGCTGCCGTTTCGGTTTGGCAATTCTTTGGTTATAATCATAATATCTTTGTTTGTATAAATGCGGTGAATACAGGTGTTATTGTTTACATCATTTAAGTTTCACACATTTGCCATATTGTACATGGCATACAAATGTTGTACTTACAGACTAGGTATATTGAACTCAAAATACTAACTTATGTGACACAATTTTTATGTCGGCTGCTTTGTTTCGCCTGCGGATTGCGACGTTTTTGTTCGGTCGCGTGGGGATGCTCCGAGCGTGGCCCTTTCCGTTGCTCTTTGGGTGACCTTGAGCCTTCTTGTGAGACCAATAGTGAGCGACCACGTAAAAGACTTTAGACTTGAAACACTGCGCTATTTGTGATGGGGGGATGTTGCGTAGCTTCCCGAACTATTCTAATTAATTGCTTCACTATAACCGAGAACCACGAGCGTAGGTTCTGGAAGGCAGCTTCAGGTGTAACCCAAATCGCGCTAAATTGTATCATAGTTAGAAGTACAGTTAGAAGTCCGGTTCAATTGTTGACGGGTTGTAATAAAAGTTCCCCTCCAAAATTAATGCCCTTGTCCAAAAATATGGTAAGGGTAACCTCTACGAACTTAGATGTGAGGCAAAATGCAGGATGGACTAGCTAGCTCATGCTGATAAGGTGCGTTATGGCAATACCAAAGTTAAAATGCGTCCATTTAAAATAAGAGACGTTGTTTTTTTCGGAAAGAACCCTAACAAATTGTGTTATTTATTTTGTCTTCTATGTAAGTGTCCTGTTTGAGTGTGTACAGTGGGGAGTATTCTATTCTAACAATAAACAAATGAAGTGAAAAGTTTTCAAATCCTTGTAAGATAATAGAGGTCTATGACAACGATAGATACAAGGAACAGCCAATAGCTGGTGGACGCGTTAAGTACCTACGTATGTTACGAAAAACTTGAATTTGACAGTTGTAGTCAGAAATAACAGTGTAGTTAATGCCGATGGTTGAGTTAAATTCTAAAGTTTAAAATGATTATTGGAGTTCATTGTAAGACACATTTATGTGTTACATTATGAGTAATAAAGCTGGTTGATTTGAAATAAATTGTATGACAAGGGAAATACCCTATTTAAAGTTCCTGAAACCTTAGCATTGAAGGCTCCGCGCTTTGTGCTTGTAGCAGTTGAGCATTGAAAGCTCCGCGCTTTGTGCTTGTAGCAGTTGAGCATTGAAAGCAGCTCCGCGCTTTGTGCTTGTGGTGGTTGAGCATTGAAAGCTCCGCGCTTTGTGCTTCGTGCTTTGAGTTCGTGACGCTGCATTGCGCACTTACCTATAATTTTCGAACTTGTAGCAAGACCTCTAAGGAGTATGTGATAGTAATCGTAGATGTTTTTACAAAATTTTGTCAGTTAATGTGTGTCAAAAATTTAACACTCTGCTTGCGAGGCACTACGTAGCTTTGTCCACATATTAAGAACCCCGAAACGAATTATCTCTGATCAAGGTACATCTTTTACTGGTCAAGACTTTCAGGATTTATGCCGAGGTTGAGCCATTGAGTTCCATGAGATTGCCAGTGGTGTTAGCCGAGCTAATGGACGGGTGGAGCGAATAATGTCCACCTTGACAAAGTGTTTTACAGTGGCCGAAAATTATAAAAATGAATCCTAAGTCTGTCTTAGGCAAAGTAAAACTCGTTTTGAATTGTACTGTAAGTAAGAGTATAGAGAAAAGCCCCTTACAGGGTAGCTAAAGTGTGTTCCAATGAGCGTTATAGGGTGGAACCAGCATCTGGGGGACGGGCCCAATATGTGTGCCATGAACGACTGCGTAAATATCCAGCTAGTTTACCTGAATTGGCAGAATGTCTTGATCCTGTAGAACCCATAATTGAATAGTTTTATTTAATTATGGAACAAATTGTATTGATTAATTTGGTATCCTAATTTGGTGTAATTAGTAATTTGGATGGAATTACTGTATTGAATCATGATCATTGTTTGAGTTGAACGATAATTACATTGTTTTGTTGAACGTAAACCTGTGTTGATAAAAGACTTATGTTCATTGCTGATTGATAAAATGTTTTATTTAAACTGAAAGCTACTACGCTTTATTGAAGGGTGGATTGAAAGCCTTATCGCTTTGTCCTGATGTCCTGCTGAAAGCCATCACGCTTTGCAGTAAGGTTGGGCTCATTAGTCGTGACCCAAGGTTGATGCTGAAAGCTGCAACGTTTTGCAGCGTTTTTTAAGTGCTGCCTCTGTGCAATGCTGAAAGCTGTAACGCTTTGCCGAGTAATTGAACTTTTGCTGAAAGCTGTAACGCTTTGCTGTGGGTTGCAGTTTATGCTGAAAGCTTCAATGCTTTGCTGTATATTGCAGTTTATGCTGAAAGCTTCAACGCTTTGCTGTGTGTTGCCGTTTATGCTGAAAGCTGCAACGCTTTGCTGTGTGATGCAGTTTATGCCAGCGAGTAACAACGCGAGAGCGCGTTGGTTGTCAGAATGGCCGTGTCGGAGAAATTAAGTTAAAGGACTGTTTACGTACTAGTAACGCCATCTATTAGCGTTTGGAAAACACTACTCACTGAGTCAGTAGTTCGAGTCGAGGTTGTCTATGAACTGTCGCATGTGACGTTTGACGTCTGTCAGTTGTCTAAGTGACATTAGTGTGTTAGCGTCACGACACAGTTGGCATACAGAGCTCGACGGCGCCGGGTGTGCGCACTGATTCTTTTCACCACGTGCATGATGGCGGACACCGACGATGTTTCGGAGTTAAATCCGTCAGAATCTGCGACAAATATATATATACATATATAATATATAAATAGACATAGATATATTATATAGATAGATAGATAAAAATATAATAAATATATTCCGTTATGATGGAAATATCAACGATATCTAGCAGGGTCATATGATGGACAAGAAAAAAAGGAACACTTATTGCAACTGTGACAGATAATGTTTGGTCACAAGATTTTTAAACGTAGGTAAAGATTGAGCGCGTCTTATAGATACTGGTAACGCATTCCAGAGACGAGCAGCTACAACAGTAAATGATTTGCTGTAGAAATTGGTGGAATGCGTTGGTAAGGTTAGTTGCAGGTTTTCTGATGATCTCAGTGACTTGACATGCGTGTCATTGAGGAACTTGAAACGTTCTTTGAGATAATAGGGTGTAGAGGGATTAAAGAGAATATTGTACAAGAGAGATAAGATATGTGCATTCCGACGAAGACGAATAGGAAGCCACTTGAGTTTAGTACGAAATTCTGAAACATGGTCATATTTGCGAAGACCAAATATGAACCTAATACAGAAATTTTGGAGACGCTCAAGTTTGTCAAGTTGTTCCTGGGTTAAATCAAGATAGCTGGCGTCAGCGTAATCGAGAATAGGAAGAAGGAGAGATTGTGCAAGCGCAATTTTCGTGGTAATAGGCAGGAAATTACGAAGCCTTCGCAAAGAACCAGCAGAAGCAAAGATTTTACGGCTAACTTCCTGTACTTGCGGAGCCCATGAGAGATCTATGTCTATTAAGATTCCCAAATTTCTAACATTTTTAGCCAATGGAATTACAGTGTTATTCAAAGTAATATCGGGAATTTGTGACCAATCTACTTTAGTTCGCATCCTAGTACTGCCGATAACAATTGCTTGCGATTTGGCCGGGTTCACAGTAAGCCCATAGCTATCACTCCAGGAGGAAATATGTATAAGATCTCTGTTTATGAGACGAATAGCTTCAGGCAGGTTATTGGGAGTTGCTTGACTGTAGATCTGGAGATCATCAGCATAAAGGTGGTAGGATGAAACTAATTTTTGGGAAATGGCATTAATAAATATTGCAAATAAAAGAGGAGATAAAACGCCACCCTGCGGCACGCCAACAGATGTATTACACCAGGAAGAATAAGAGTCTTCGATGTGAATCCGTTGACGTCGGCCAAACAGGTAACTGTGAAACCAATCAATTACCGTTGGAGATATGTTAAGAGAGCGTAATATGGCTAGCAATACATCGTAGTCGATGGTGTTAAAAGCATTACTGAAATCTAACAAACAGAGGACTGAGAGTTTGCCATTTTCCATGCCAGATCTCACTTCATCAGTAATGTGAACTAGCGCTGAAGTCGTACTATGACCCGGACGGAAACCGGATTGGAAAGGATTCAGGAGAGAATTATTACAAAGGAAAGAATTGAGTTGGTTATGGATAAGGCGTTCAAGGGATTTTGAGAGGAAGGGTAGTATGGATATCGGACGGTACTGTAACTAACCATACTGGCTCGTCACGTTGAGAATATTCGCATATCCTTCGTCCAGCTAATCGTTCTATAATTTAGCTGGCGTGTTGCAAAATATCTTTTAAATGAAACAAAAATAACAACTGATTTATAGTATTTTAATTCGTATTATGCCTGATTATCAAATTTAGACTAATCGATGCAAATATGTGTGGAACAAGCTTAACATTAGTTCAATTATCGTAATAATTTACATATAGGGACATCACTAGTTACTATAAAGATTAGTCCCTTCTCTAATCTTGAAATCGACCAATGGGAACAATTATAGGATTACCGGGAATAATGATTGTTTCACAAAACAGCTACTTATTATTCATATACAATAATGGATAATGTATTAATAAATTTATATGTGTAATATAATACTAACTGTCGTTTTGATAGAAGATTAACTATTTATTTTTATGTGATTATGCAGATTACATTTATTTAATTAATGAGACTGACCGGATGTGGCATTATTGACGACGCATTTTGGCAATATGGAGGACTGTCAAGAGGATGGCGGGGCTTCGCGCCAGACGCTAACGAAAGAAAAAAGTTGTTTCAGAAGTTTTAAGTGTGGTTTCAGGAGTCCTATAGAAGATTGAGAAGTGAGCGTCGTTTCTGGTGTAATCAGAGTGGAAGATCGGCTGAATATTGGTTGTATCATTTGTTTTAAAGGAGAGATAATGAAGGAAGCGTCATCTCGTGTTGGTAAACTTTCAACTCAGGTGAGACTTTGTTACTTTTATTTAAAAGCGTTACATTATTATGAATGCTCGATAACATATAGTCGAGTCTAAAATGGTAAAACAATTCTATTCTCATCCACGGATATGTTGGGATGAATGAGGATGATGTCCCAAAGGTTACTTATGTATTTATAAGACAAATACTTTAAAACTAATTCTATGTTTAAACTAACTAGACGATAGAACCAGAATTATATCTATTATTGAATGAAAGCTATCAATGTTAGATAATAATTAATATAATAACTTTAATTAAAAGTTCCTGAATTATTAACTGGGTTAATAGCTGTTAACTATTTACCTGATGTTAAATCCCTTCTAGGGTTAGTTTTGAATACATGTACTATCAGTGGAAGAGAAAACTGATGTCTTGTTTGTTTAAGACCGGTCACTGACAGTCTTATTTAGTTCTCTATGGAAGATAGTAGAGGCTATTCTACAACAGCAAACATGACGTGCTGTGTTTAGGATTAACCGGAAATATTAAGTTTCATAATGATGTCTTGGTACTTAAGGCTGGCCGGCAAAGCAGTCTTCAAAGGGTCTATGGAAGATTAGTAGAACCTTTACCAAGGTTCCAATGATGTTATTATGCAACATCTCTACCTACCATGTTGAAGATCAAGAGATAATTGATTTTTGACATTAATCACAAATGTTTAATAACACACCTTCAAAGTATTGATTATACTAATATTGACTCAGTTAATAGTCATATAAGTGGTTCCAATTAGAACCATATTCAGATTTTCTTACTGATATTGAATGCTTTCATATCAAGCAGTCATTACTTGGGTAATGAATACAAAGAACTAAATCTTCATAAGTGATACAAGATAGTATTACTTATACAATTGATGTTGAAGTTCAAGAATTGTTGAACCTTGACAGGAATGCGAAGTTCCTTGAGCAGATGACTCAAATAATAATAATACAATGATGAAGTATTATTATGGGTTGACTTTGTTAACAGTCAAACCAGTGGTTGCTATTAGGTACATAATTGGTGGCGCCGTTTTCCAGGATAAATAGGCTTTATTTTAATTAGTATTTTCAGTAATTTATATATAAAGTTAGATAGAAAACTGTTCAAGCTGGTTTGATTGAATTATAGGTTACATGATGCAGTTTTTAGCTGCACATAATTGATGACGTGAGAAAGGGTATTGAAAGGAGAAACAGACAAATCAATTACTTAAAAACTAAATTTATTTCTAATCTTGAGAATTCATTAGTAGTAGCAGTCCATGCAGGTGTATTTCTGGTAGTTGTAGAATGAGGTTAACAATCTCAGTACTTATTTGTAGTTATAATAACTGAAAGAAAATAATCAAATTATTAGAGATATAAATAAGTCAACTAGTAGTAAAATAATAAATTAAGTTATAGGAAAATCAATTAGAATTATTATATAATTAGTGATATAGTAGAAGGTATGGTAGATATATTCCACAACAAGTTTCTGTTTAAGCTGTTGTGAAAGGATATAATGAGATAAAATCACATGATGTTACTATAGGCATTGTAACATTTGATTTCTCAGTATGAATAAATATTGAAACAAAATGAAATTTCAATAAATTGTTTCATTCAAGTACTTAAGAAACAAAATCACTTCCTTTATAGAGAATGCCATCAGGTGGGTCATTCATTTGGTTATTTAGGGAAGCAAAATTCATATAGTATTTACAAATTATATACTGTCATCAAAGTCCTATACTCATTATTTAATGTGTAACTCTTGTTTATTTTTAGGTAGATACTAGATAGATTAACATAATAGGTTATGGTAACTATTGACCATCAGGTGATACCATTAATAATAATACTGCTGATTTACTGAGACAGCTAATTCTTTGGTTGTATTATTGTAATTAATTAATAGCAAACTTCTTTTGAAGTCTGTTAAAAACTGAGTTTGATCATGAAACTGTCAACTTCTATGATCAAATAAATTATTAAAAATAGGTTATTTTAAATTATTGATAGGAGAAAATATCAAATGCAGATATTAAAAGAAAAGTCAAGTGATAAATTGAATGTTTCAATTTAAATAGGTGAATTGAGTTTGAGATTCAGGATAACTATTAGAATTCGTTATTGTTGTGGGTTCAATTCCTGCATGTATAAAGTCAAGTGATAAATTAAATGTATCAATTTAAATAGGTGAATTGAGTTTGAGATTCTGAATAACTATTAGAATTTGTTATTGTTGTGGGTTCAATCCTGCATGTATATATAATGACAAGTAAGTTAAGATGTAAAGTCTTTATTTCTCATAAGAACATGGTCCAATTACAATGACATCAAATGGGTACATGGTAGTTAGTGATAAATCTAACATGAGTTAATAAAATATAAATAAATAAATTAGGATAACAATTTAAAATAAGATAGTTACAGTTAATAAATATATAAAAACAACTAATATATTTAGATGTTTATGTTCATTATATTGTTAAATTAGGGTATTTAAAATTAATGTGTACTGAATAAACCTACTAGTGGCACAGCGGTTAAGACAGTCTGTCACTTTGTGTTTTGGGTTCGATGCCCACACAAGGCTACTATTTGAGTGATCCATAATTAGTTGTTTTGAGTAAGGATTTACTTTGTGTTCTGGGTTCGATTCCCACACATGGCTACTATTTGAGTGATCCATAATTAGTTGTTTTGAGTAAGGATTTACTTTGTGTTCTGGGTTCGATTCCCACACATGGCTACAATTTGAGTGATCTATAATTAGTTGTTTTGAGTCAGGATTTACTTTGTGTTTTGGGTTCGATGCCCACACAAGGCTATTATTTGAGTGATCCATAATTAGTTGTTTTGAGTCAGGATTTACTTTGTGTTTTGGGTTCGATGCCCACACATGGCTACTATTTGTGTGATCCATAAATAGTTGTTTTGAGTCAGGATTTACATTGTGTTCCTGTGTGAACATCATACATGAATGTTGGTCTTTTATTTGTTACAAGGTTTTATTAACCAAGAAGTGATGTACATAAGTTTAAATGTTTGGCATTGAGTCGGATTAAATAGTCTAGTTTTGTGTATAGATCTTTATTTGGGTTATAATAATCATAATGAAATAGTACTTTTATTATATTATCTAAAGTGGCTACAAATCGGTATCTTACTCAAACTACAATGGTAGAATTTAATCAAGGAGTTGTATATTATTATATTTTAAGTTAATACAATATGCAGTTTGCAACTTTACTTAATGCTTCCAGGATTAACATCAATTTTGATCTCATAGTGGGTCTAATAGTGGATCTAATAGTGGGTTCGATTCCTATACAGAAAATGAAACCTTTGTGAGTGTGATTATACTTGAGAGTAAGTAAATAAGTTTTAATATGTTACAAAGTTTTATTAATCAAGTTATAGGCTTTAACACTAAGTCAGATTAAAGAGCCTAGTTTTGTGTATAAAATCTTTACTTAGGTTATAATAATCATAATGATATTATCAATTTATCATCATAATTACTTATATTTTATTTTAAGTGACAAGCGGTATCTAATGTAGTTCCTCAACCTCTATTGGTAGAATTTAATTAAGGAGTATTATATTATTATCTGTAGTTTATACAGTATGCTGTTTGCAATTTATCTCAGTGTTTCTAGGATCAACTTATAGATGAATAACATTTGATCAAATAGTGGGTTCGATTCCTACATAGAAAAGAATGAAACTTCTGTGAGTGATAAGTATTTATTTAAGAGTTTAGATGTTCTTTGTGTCAATGCTATGACATTCTCTATACATAAGGATATTGTAAGTGTATAATCAAATAACAAAGATGTTAATAAATACTTCATAATAGTATCAAAAGAAATGCTTACCCGATGATGGTTATACATTTGTTGTTTAGTAGCACTGATCTTGACAATAAATAATTTTGTCATATAAACCTCTTTACATTTAGAATATAGTATTCTGAAAATAAGATAATAGAGAGGTTAGGAAAGCAGCATATTGTTAGTTAGGGTTTACAAAATAAATTAAAGAAAGATGTTATGGCAATTTTATACAGTAGGTAATTTAAATCAGCTTTGGTAATTTAATGAAATGCAGTTGTCTGGTGGAGCAGTGAAAGCATCTTGGGCTGATTTTAAGCATTCATAACAAAATCTTAATGAACCAATTCATAAAATAACAATGTAAGTAGGTAGTAGTATTCATGGTAAATTTCAATATCACGGATTAGTTAAGGTTATGTAGACACTAGACAGGAAATAAATAAACAATTATCTAGGATCTAGAATATACAATAGCTTATTCTATGTTTAGTATTCCTAGATATAGGTCACAATTAAAAGTTTTAAAGTATTTTTACTAACCTTAGCAAATTGAGGTTTCTTCTTATGTTCATAGATATACATACAAAACTGAATATAAATTTGTAGGCATTCTTATTCATTCTCTCGATGTAGAATATATAATTAGGAGTAGTTGTAGAATATCACACTGTGCCAAATTCACTTTTGATTATAAAACCATCTGAGTAATATGATCATTTAGATAATTCTTCCACTATATGATCAATCCTAGTACTTCTTGTACAACATCTAGAAACTATGGTTTTTTATTATTATTTTGATGTTGATAATATTTCGCCACGGAGACGTTATACTGCCTTTACAATTAGAATTTGGCGCCGTTATCCGTAAATACCTTTGACAACACAGATCTCGAATACTTTCCATGTACATGTTGCTAGATTCGAAATACAGTAGCGGAGTAGTAAGTTGATGTTTCGTATAATTCAATAGGTAAATACGTAAATCTAATCAAGGTGCAATTGTACAAAATTTGTTTATAAGAACATTTGTACTAGATAGAAATAAAGTATATCTTTGTAAGATCAAATATTACGATTTTGAAAAAAAAAAATAAGGTTATCGATTTTGACATGTCAGAATAATGTTGCCAGATTTGGAACAAATATTCGGTATGATGTTAGATGTTATTACGTAAGGTGACAAATTTTATGAAAAGATGAGATATTGACACACAGGAGACTTCTTTGGATTTTAAATAAAATTACTGACAGAAATGGGTAGTATAAAGGTGTTGATAAATTAATAGGTAGAATAATGAGGTAAATAAAACTTCTATAAATCTCAGTTTCGATTCGATTCGATTTCGATGAAAGGTTTAGTGTGAAAAAGAAAAGAAACTCTCGTTTCAATTTAAATTCAATAAGAAGATCTAATAATTATATTTGTGATAATATTATTAGCAAAGTAAGCAGTATTGCGAGTTCAGGAACTAACTTTACAAAGATCATTACTAACAATTTCCGAAAATAAGAATGAAGATGTTCCTTCGAATTAATTCTAGTTTGTAATTTATGCGAACCTCATAACTGGTTATTATTTAGGATATTGCTTTACCTTTTTCTTTGATTTATATCGATTGGTAAAGCATGGCAGATGAATTGTTATGTATATGGACAGGGTCATTTATTGACAATCCATATATATTTATTATAATTACACATTTTTAATTCGGGATTGATATCAATATTAGAAAATCAAATCAGTATTTAGTTGATAATAAATTCTTTTCCAATTTGAGTAGGATATTTTGAGTTTTTGGAATGGGTATTCTATCCTAAATTGCATCTAGAATATGTATAGCTTAAAATTTGAAAACAGTGTGAGCCAAGTCTAAGGTTAGCATATTGCAAATCATTAAATAATATTAAGTATTAGGTAAGTAAATAACGTCGTCTTTCGGCTGATATGATGATGATGATGAAGCAAACAACCATTATACGGGTTGATTATTTTATTTAGGTAAATACAGATCGAAAAGTCTAGCAGGGGAAGAGAATAATTTCTCATTAGTGTAGTCTGGGTTCACACAATTTTATTACAATGTATATTGGCAATTCATACGATAGTATTTTATCAGCTACTTTATAATAACTAACACAAATAGCTGGAGTACTGTATATACAATATTAGTTATATCATAACAGTTTATGGAATTGTGATTTATGTGTATAGGAACAGGAGAGCCTGAATTTAATAATTAAATAAATAAAATAAATATTTAAAAATATGTTTGAAATTATAACATACGCATGGAAAATGATTTGATATCCAAATCAGAGTGGGTTTGAAAACGATTTAGTCAAGTATAATACGAAAAATTCTTTGAGATATATATATATATATATGTATATACATAAAGCAAAGAAAATAAAGGTTACATGTTTATTTAGAAATTATATCCTTGTGAGGAGGCAATACTAATGGAAATTATTCGTTACCTCTGGCTCATACGGGTTTGGTTATATTTAAGGTTGAGTGCAAAGACATGAAAGTTAAGTCTGGGAATGTTGAGGAAACAAATATAAGGTACTTTGACATTGACTTTGAACCACAATATGACTGACAAAGAAACTTAGTGAGGATATGTAAGGGCTTTAAATTGAGGCAAATACCAGAGCTAGAGGTTGGTTAATTTGAGTTGGGACTTGGAAACGATATACAATATACAAACGACCTTTTATGATGTATTTTGGTGTTAGAATAGTATACAATTATTACCAAGTTGTATTTTGGTCTCATGAAAGGTCCATACTCCACAAGAAGCTAAATGCTATCAAATCGACTTTACACTGCACATCTAGTCTTATTTGTGGGTTTGTCTTCGTGAATTAGGTGTTGAGGGTTTGCATTGTAAGTTTGTGTATCTATTGGATTATGCTCACGACAATTTTGGGTCCTCCGAGGAAAAGTGCATGCGGGTCTCCGGAGTGGTATTAAATGACTCTTAACGGAGAACTGATGTATTTTGAACGGCTAGCGTTTGCTTGACTCACAACCAAGTACTTCTTGAGGATTTAAATGGCTTGTGTGTATAACTTATGGGTATACAAGACAGTGTATATGAATCAACATTTCTGACTTGCGGGGATTGTCTACAAGTGGACTCATTTTACTCACACATCAAAGCTGCACTTCCAGTTTCAACTCTAATAAACTAGAATATTTAAATTTATTTTGTTCAAGTTACTTTATCAAGTTATAGGGACCAATTTTCCTCATGTTAGACTGGGTTTAAGTTTAACATTTGAAAAATTGAGCGGGGGAGCTGTAACTAACCATACTGGCTCGTCACGTTGAGAATATTCGCATATCCTTCGTCCAGCTAATCGTTCTATAATTTAGCTGGCGTGTTGCAAAATATCTTTTAAATGAAACAAAAATAACAACTGATTTATAGTATTTTAATTCGTATTATGCCTGATTATCAAATTTAGACTAATCGATGCAAATATGTGTGGAACAAGCTTAACATTAGTTCAATTATCGTAATAATTTACATATAGGGACATCACTAGTTACTATAAAGATTAGTCCCTTCTCTAATCTTGAAATCGACCAATGGGAACAATTATAGGATTACCGGGAATAATGATTGTTTCACAAAACAGCTACTTATTATTCATATACAATAATGGATAATGTATTAATAAATTTATATGTGTAATATAATACTAACTGTCGTTTTGATAGAAGATTAACTATTTATTTTTATGTGATTATGCAGATTACATTTATTTAATTAATGAGACTGACCGGATGTGGCATTATTGACGACGCATTTTGGCAATATGGAGGACTGTCAAGAGGATGGCGGGGCTTCGCGCCAGACGCTAACGAAAGAAAAAAGTTGTTTCAGAAGTTTTAAGTGTGGTTTCAGGAGTCCTATAGAAGATTGAGAAGTGAGCGTCGTTTCTGGTGTAATCAGAGTGGAAGATCGGCTGAATATTGGTTGTATCATTTGTTTTAAAGGAGAGATAATGAAGGAAGCGTCATCTCGTGTTGGTAAACTTTCAACACAGGTGAGACTTTGTTACTTTTATTTAAAAGCGTTACATTATTATGAATGCTCGATAACATATAGTCGAGTCTAAAATGGTAAAACAATTCTATTCTCATCCACGGATATGTTGGGATGAATGAGGATTATGTCCCAAAGGTTACTTATGTATTTATAAGACAAATACTTTAACACTAATTCTATGTTTAAACTTACTAGACGATAGAACCAGAATTATATCTATTATTGAATGAAAGCTATCAATGTTAGATAATAATTAATATAATAACTTTAATTAAAAGTTCCTGAATTATTAACTGGGTTAATAGCTGTTAACTATTTACCTGATGTTAAATCCCTTCTAGGGTTAGTTTTGAATACATGTACTATCAGTGGAAGAGAAAACTGATGTCTTGTTTGTTTAAGACCGGTCACTGACAGTCTTATTTAGTTCTCTATGGAAGATAGTAGAGGCTACAACAGCAAACATGACGTGCTGTGTTTAGGATTAACCGGAAATATTAAGTTTCATAATGATGTCTTGGTACTTAAGGCTGGTCGGCAAAGCAGTCTTCAAAGGGTCTATGGAAGATTAGTAGAACCTTTACCAAGGTTCCAATGATGTTATTATGCAACATCTCTACCTACCATGTTGAAGATCAAGAGATCATTGATTTTTGACATTAATTACAAATGTTTAATAACACACCTTCAAAGTATTGATTATACTAATATTGACTCAGTTAATAGTCATATAAGTGGTTCCAATTAGAACCATATTCAGATTTTCTTACTGATATTGAATGCTTTCATATCAAGCAGTCATTACTTGGGTAATGAATACAAAGAACTAAATCTTCATAAGTGATACAAGATAGTATTACTTATACAATTGATGTTGAAGTTCAAGAATTGTTGAACCTTGACAGGAATGCGAAGTTCCTTGAGCAGATGACTCAAATAATAATAATACAATGATGAAGTATTATTATGGGTTGACTTTGTTAACAGTCAAACCAGTGGTTGCGATTAGAACCATTCTCAAATTAACTTGCTTATATTGAATAAGCTTTCTGAAGATATTACAACATTGGTGAATCCAAGAAGTTACTTATGAAAAATTAAGGCTTTTGTGTTATTACATAAGGTTAATTATAAATATTATTCATATATATATGTTTTCCTTGATATAATATATATATATTATGAACTAGAGTCATATATATTTTTGTAATAAATAAGTAAAAGTAGGGTAGTCAAAAGATAAAGCCCTCTCATGTCTCTTGTTTTCAAAGGACATTGACTATGACTAACAACCTACACAGACCTTTCTGTAATTGGAATAAAAGAGTATCCCTGTTAAGGACATTTGCAGTCCGGAGCGCGGAAGGAGTCTTGACCCTATGGAGCCGGAGACTATTGTACCTCGCGGATATAGGACTTATCAAATAACATAGTATCCTCTTATGAAAATAAGTTATACTTCAATAAGAAGTAGTATGAAAACTTTATGTTTATCAGAGAAATTATAGAATTAAAACTACATATTTATGGTCTTATATATTAAAATAAAGTTCTAATAAGATTTTAGATACCATTATGGTAATTAATTTAGGGTAAACTAGGCTTCATTAGTTCTGTCACTCTTGTACAATTACCTCAAGTTTAGAAAGTTTATTTATGATTAGGATAAAGTTAATTCAGGATTGATTGGTTTGTTCTCCTTTTCAAAAAGTTCTTGGATTACTATGTGCAACATAGGTTCCTACCATACTAGACGAATCACTGGCCAATTTAAATCAACTTGTTTCAATCAAATCCAGCAAGAATATAAATTCATGATTTAAGTTAAGAAAATTTAGGATCATATTAGTATCAAGGAGTATTCCTTATTAGACACATAAGAGTTAGGTTCAGTTAGATACTAAATTGTATGCCGTTAGTTAGGGTGATCAGGTACAACGTTAGGGAACACATCTAAAAAAAGAGTTTAGATTATGGGGGTAAAGATTGAGCGCGTCTTATGACATACTGGTAACGCATTCCAGAGACGAGCAGCTACAACAGTAAATGATTTGCTGTAGAAATTGGTGGAATGCGTTGGTAAGGTTAGTTGCAGGTTTTCTGATGATCTCAGTGACTTGACATGCGTGTCATTGAGGAACTTGAAACGTTCTTTGAGATAATAGGGTGTAGAGGGATTAAAGAGAATATTGTACAAGAGAGATAAGATATGTGCATTCCGACGAAGACGAATAGGAAGCCACTTGAGTTTAGTACGAAATTCTGAAACATGGTCATATTTGCGAAGACCAAATATGAACCTAATACAGAAATTTTGGAGACGCTCAAGTTTGTCAAGTTGTTCCTGGGTTAAATCAAGATAGCTGGCGTCAGCGTAATCGAGAATAGGAAGAAGGAGAGATTGTGCAAGCGCAATTTTCGTGGTAATAGGCAGGAAATTACGAAGCCTTCGCAAAGAACCAGCAGAAGCAAAGATTTTACGGCTAACTTCCTGTACTTGCGGAGCCCATGAGAGATCTATGTCTATTAAGATTCCCAAATTTCTAACATTTTTAGCCAATGGAATTACAGTGTTATTCAAAGTAATATCGGGAATTTGTGACCAATCTACTTTAGTTCGCATCCTAGTACTGCCGATAACAATTGTGCTCTACCACGTTCAAACTTAATACTGTAGACAACTTGGATGTATGGAATATCATTAAGACCCTGAAGTCCAATGCCATGGGGTTTGATGAATTATCACTGGATATGCTAACTTTATCTTTACCGCAAAGCTTCGAAGTAATTACAACTTTAGTAAATAGATCAATACTTAACTCGAAGTTTCCCTCAGAATGGAAAACGGCAATTGTACGCCCAATACCGAAAATACCTAATCCTACCGAGGTTAAAGATTTGCGCCCCATCAGTATTCTTCCATGTCTTTCTAAAGTGTTGGAGAGGGCAGTTAGTTTGCAACTAACTAAATACATAGAAAATAATAATATTTTACCTGATCTGCAGTCTGGATTCAGGAAGGGACGGAGTACTGCCACCGCGCTGCTTGACGTTACTGATAACATCTTAGCTGCGCAAGATGAGGGTATGGGGACACTACTAGTCTTGCTAGACTTTTCTAGAGCATTTGATTGCATTAACATTCCACTATTGCTATCAAAACTTTCAAATTATGGATTTCATCCGACCGCAGTTAAATGGTTTGACTCGTATCTCAGTAATCGTATGCAACTGGTAGAGGTACAAGGTGCCGACGGCTCCGTATCCCGCTCCCATCTTACTCCTGTTAATAGGGGTGTACCCCAGGGATCCATTTTAGGGCCTCTGTTGTTTATTTTGTACAGCGCAGACATTGTGGATCATATCCAGCA
The DNA here is from genome assembly GCA_951640165.1 of Pseudoips prasinana. Classification (NCBI taxonomy): domain Eukaryota; kingdom Metazoa; phylum Arthropoda; class Insecta; order Lepidoptera; family Nolidae; genus Pseudoips; species Pseudoips prasinana. Next base: position 3,481,834 of record OX621266.1, on the reverse strand, counting down.
TTGTAATTATCATATCTATGCGGATGATGTCCAGATTTACTTATCTGCTAAGCCAGGTGGGGTTGATGAGGCAGTCCAAAAAATTAATGAAGACCTTGAAAGCATAAACAGCTGGGCAAAACGTAACTGTTTGGTACTCAATGCCTCTAAAACCAAATATATGATACTTGGTGCCAAGACTACAGTTGACAGAATAGTGTCCTTAGCCCCTCAGGTTCGTATTGATACTGACAGCATCGAACGTGCAACTGTGGCTCGAAATCTGGGTTTGCTCATGGACGAAAACCTACGCTTCGAACAACATATAGCTTGTATTGCTAAAAACTGTTTTTATCGCCTCAAGGTACTCTATAATATACGCGATCACCTTAGTATCAACATGAGAATACAATTAGTAGAATCACTCATCCTTTCCAAATTCAATTATCTTGACGTAGTATTTGGTCCAAAAACATTAGCCAAAACTTCTAACCTTATACAAAGGGTTCAAAATGCTTGCGCAAGGTACTGCTTCAAGATACCTCCACGACACCATGTAACACCCTATCTTAACCTGTGGAAAGTTTTAAAAATGAAATACAGACGGGAGGTTCATCTGGCTACACTTTTATTTGGTATAGTCAAGACTGGCAAGCCAATATACCTTCCTTCGAAGCTCTCTTGGCGTAGTGTGGACAGTAGGTATCCCTCCCGTGCATCAGTTTCTGTGTTAAAGATTCCGCGTCATAAAACATCGGCTTTTAGGGGCAGTTTTAGGTATTGCGCTTCTAAGTGTTGAAACAATTTACCACCACCGGTAAGAAATATTAACAATCCTGTTAATTTCAAATCAAAAATAAAATCGTTGGCTTTGGAAATTCAGCTTTCCAACACTTAGTAGTTAACATGTGAAATCTAGTGTTTTGGTAAACAATTCTGTGACAATAGTGTACGTTTTAATTTTAATTCAAATTTTAATTTATATTCCTATTAATTCATATATTTTGTAACAAAATCAATTATTACCACCTGTTTTTATTTCTGGATGTATTTATTTTATTTTTCAACTGCTTGCATTATTTAGTATGTTCTATTACACCGTCATATTTATATTTATTTTTATATGGATGGCCGTTGGCCACAGTTGAAAATCAGCGCTACAGTCATCTGTGGCAGAATGCTGAACTGTGGCCTTTTAGTCACAAAGGTGCTTAGTATGGGTACCACATCGAATAGGTGCGTAAAATTATGTTATAGAAAAATGTATTAATTGTTATTTATAAGTATCATTTTTTTTTATGTATTCTTCTGTGTGTTGTACCCTTATTACTATTACTTTTATTTAATTTATACTGATGTACTTTGTGTCTAATAAATATATATTCTTTCTTTCTTTTCTTTCGCTGAAGTCGTACTATGACCCGGACGGAAACCGGATTGGAAAGGATTCAGGAGAGAATTGAGTTGGTTATGGATAAGGCGTTCAAGGGATTTTGAGAGGAAGGGTAGTATGGATATCGGACGGTACTCAGAAAAGGATTGAGGATTGGATTTTTTTGGCAGCGGAGTGATTTGTGAGTCTTTCCATTGTGATGGAAAAGAGCCACTGGAAACGGAATAATTAAAAATGTGAGTAATGACAGGAAGGATTTCATCTAAAATGGGAAGGATCATATTACGACTAACACAATCACTACCAACCGCGTTAGAAGTGATTGATTGAATACTCTTCTTAACATCACAATCGGTAAACTGACTAAAGAAAAACGGTGAATGATCAGGAGTTGGAAGCAGAGATAGATTTCTTATAGTATTTAATTTAACTGACTTATTCATATCAGACGACGATGAGAAATGCTGATTCAATAAATCAAAATTTAAGTCTTTTGGAATAGTTTCTTGACGAGATTTTCCAACTCCCAGTGATCTAAGAAATTTCCACATCTTAGCTGGGTCTCCGTTTTCCACAGAGGTATGGATATGTTGGCGTTGCGCTTTCCTACACACCTTATTACAGTGATTACGAATAATAACAAATTTTTCCCAATTTTGTGAATTAGGGCGGGCCTTATACCTGGACTTAGCCGCTGCTTTTTTATTCATTGTTGACTTAAGGTCGTCTGTCAACCATGGTGCTGGAAGGTGCTTCACTTTTACAGGGCGTACGGGAGCATGTTTGTCATATAAACGCAAGAGGCATTTCGTAAAATAGTTCACCTTGACATCCATGGAATCAGCCGAAAAAAGAGGTGTCCAGTCTAGATTACTAGCATCCCCCCGAAGATTTTCTAGGTTCATCGCACGAAAACTGCGCTGCAGAAGAATTCTCGATTTAGCCTTGGGTGGACGAACCTTATAGGATAAGTAAATCAAGTCGTGATAGGAGAAACAGTCTGCTGAACACTGACCGTGCTTAATTACGTGCTCTGCAGAGGATACAACTGTAAGGTCAAGAAGAGAAGGAACGGAATTTGGGAAATGATGTGTGGCACTTAGCGGCAACACGATCAGGTTATTTGACTCTACTGTAGAAATAAAAGTTGAAGCTCGAGAATCCTTCTTAAGAAGGCAGGTGTTAAAATCACCCATAATGATAACTTGGCTGTACGACGGAACAAGCTTTTCGAGAAGAATATCTAAAGAAGAGAAAAAGTTAATTTTTAGAGAAGGTGAATAGTAAACGCCGAGTAAAAGTTTAGTATGTTGGAGTTCAATTTCCAAGAAAAGATGCTCGCTTGCATTTGGTGGTGCAGGTTGCGCTGAGATATCGACTATGGAGTATGGGATATGTGACCTGAGATAAATAGCTACACCCCCACCACCACCTACAGAGCGATCATTCCTCACAAGATGGAAACCTGGCAAGTTATAAGAAACTGAAGGGAGACAAGGCTTTAGCCAAGATTCTGAGACAAGAATAGCATGTAAATTCTTACAATCGAAGTTAGCCAGCATATCGGAAAAGTGTGCCGGAATGCTTTGGGCATTAATATGGACAACATTGAAATCTCTGGGAACATCAGAAAACAGAGCTGTAAGATTTTCACTAAGTGACGGAATGCTTTCAAAACTAACACTATCACTTATTACTGAGAAATAATCACCACTAGACATTTTATGACATAAATAATAATAATAATAATATGTTTAAAATATATAAATAATAATTTATCTAAATACTTAAATATCTAACCTACTTAAATATATAGTTCCAATTAAAATTATACTAATTTATTATTCAGTATATATGGTCCAACTGCCAGTTGTGTATATGTAACAAAACCAAGTATTATAAATTAAAACTATATAAACAATACATAACTAAGCATTAATTCAAGTATCGGGCATATGTGAAACAATTTACTAAAACAAACAAAATAATAACTACTTTAAGAAGATAAAGAAAAATTAAGTATTATCTTGTCCGACGGTACCATGCTCATGAGAATACTTATTAATTTGAACGTACAAGAGCAACTTATGTTGACATGTTGACGTTGACAGTTAGGTTATTGACGAATAATTAAACGTAGTTTTTTACATTATCTATAAAAATATTTTAAGTTTGCGGTATCAAAACAAGTTTTATAGTAATAGTTAGCATGAAAAGTGGGTAAATACTATAACCGTGAGCAAAGGTGCCAGCGGACAAGATGATGCTTTGCTTACCCGATACCTGTGTCAACTTTATGCTTCTATTAAAACTTTATTGATGTGATAAGCAATGACGACAAACATTACTTCTTCAAAGTGGCCTGGCGTTTAGATCTTGTTAATGCCGGTTTCTGTCCTGCATCAGATGGTTTGGCAGTAACGTTCTGCTGGATATTATCGACCTCAGCTATCGTAGTTACTCGATGGCGAGTACCACCGGCCACGACATAGACATATCCGTCCCTCGTGTAACATTGACTCAATCCATGAGTTCGCCTGGCATGAAGAAAGACGTCATGAAGGGATTTAATAAGGAACTCTGACAGAGTAATAATAATAATAATAATAATAACAATTTATTTTCAGATAAACATCCATAGTGTTAGTTACAATTTTTCTTAAACCTATGTTAGTACTCCTACTTCATGAGGACTCTTAAGAACTCCTTCATAATGCAGGAGTTATACTTCTCAGCAATGACTTTTAGGACGCCATTAGTGCTGCTCCGCAATCTAATAAGTAAAGAGGCAACCCGCTTACGAATAATGGCATGAAAGCCGTCCACTCTAGCTTCTGTAAACATGCTAGAGGCACTACAAAAGCGGGGCAGGCCTAATAGCATCCTAAAGCCATTGTTATACTGAACGCGCAGCACATTAAGCGACCTCTGGGTATACTTAACCCACAGGCTGCTCGTGTAGAACGTCTGACAGTATGCTTTAAAAAGAGTAACTTTAACATCGTTACTACAGCGAGCAAACCTGCGGGCCAACATATTAATCCTGATCGCCATTGCCCTGCGCTCTCTTTCAATATCCACTTGGTCATCAAGGTCCTCGGTAAGGTAGTGGCCTAGATATTTAAATTGTTGTACTCGCTTCAACTCAACCCCACTCAACATTATTGATGGTACAACAGATGGACACTTACCAGAGGCCCTGAAAACCAAGTATTCACTTTTCATACAGTTATATATGAGGCCATGGTTGTCTGCGTATTTTTCACAAATCGCTACCAGTCTTCTCAAAGCGCTAACACTTGGAGCAAGCAATGTCATGTCGTCAGCGTAACTAAAGTTATTCATGCTAACATTATCGACTGAGCATCCGACCTGTGCACCGCTGAGTTCAAGTATCAGCTCATTTACATACAGGTTGAAAAGCTTGGGAGAGCTTATCCCACCCTGCCTAACCCCGCATTCCAACCTGTATGTATCCGAGAAACTGTCAGCCCACTTAACGGAGTTGATCTGGTTGGCATACCAGTAATGGAATAACATTTGTACTTGTGCATGGACACCTGTTTTCTTTAACTTTTGCCACAACACGTCATATGACACCAAGTCAAAAGCTTTTGACAGATCCAGAAAACATGCATAAACCGGAGTGCTTCTCTCTGTATAGTATTGCACAGTGTGCTTGAGACTTAGTATCGCGCTTTCAGTAGAGAGTCCGGGCCGAAACCCGAACTGAGCGTCATGTATGTTTAATTGCTTTTCAAGTTCCGTGTCAAGCACACTGTCCAATACCTTGGCCACTACTGTAGCTAGAGATATTGGCCGATAATTACATTTTTGAGACAAGTCCCCTGTTTTATTTTTAACTATTGGCACAACAATAGTCCTCATGAGACTAGCTGGCAGGTAAGAGTGACTTAGGCACAAAGTGTAAAACATTGAAAGTATACGCGGTAAATGTACACCGGCATACTTCAGATGCTCGATGCTGAGCCCATCGTGACCGGGTGACTTGCCTTTCGACATGTTACATATAATATTGTTAACTTGTTTTGCTGTTACAATAAATAGTTCGCCCGACCCGACTGTCACAGGTCCCGCAGACTTCTTTGAAGGACCCAAAGGGGACTTTACAGTAAAATGGTCTTTAAAAAGTTCAGCTATCTCCATACTGTCACTCACACCCTCCACACTAGCAGGGAGGCCAGGTCTGTGATTTAATTTATTTGTAGCCTTCCAAAAGTCCCCAAAGTTTTTCGCCTCCCTGTGCTCAGCGATGACATCCATTTTAACCTGCTCTTTATGGTCCTGACACCATTTCAACTTTTTCTTAAATATTTTTCTACTCTCACACATTTCATTATATATTTCACCCGTTCGCGGTCTGTTATGATAAACCCAGGTTAAAAATTTAGACCTAGCGTCCCGGTGCACCTCTCGTACATGTTTATTCCATCCAGTAACTAAATGTTTTTTTCTACTTAAATAATCCACATTCTTACTACTATCAATAGCCGCTTCACTTAATACCCTAATATTATTACTGTATAGTATATCGATCCTACTTTTGTGATTAATACAATTACAAACATTAGAACAGCACTGACTAAATTCCTCAGGAAAATCTATTAATTTTAATTTATTATTACATAACTCAGTATATAAATTTATCTGATGTTTATTTCTCTGACCCCATATTACACTATTTTTATTTTGACTAGTATCATTAACAAATGTTTTGCATACAATTTCATATAACTCACATTCAATAACCATCGGGAGATGATCAGACCAAAAAGTATCATATAATATACAGATATTTGTTATTGTTTTTCTAGCTGAGTGACTAACAACGCAGTGGTCTAGCCACCGTGTACAGCCATATACGTCACTAACAAATGTGTAATTACTGACATTATTACCTAAAATCTCAATATCAGCGCATGACCATTGATTTTCCGCACATAAACAGTTTAATTCTTTACTAAATAACTCACCCGGGTGTGCATTGAAGTCACCCAGCACAAAAATAGTTTCCACAGAAAAATTATCCACAATAGCACATACCTCACTGAAGCAATCCGTAAAAACGGGCAAGTTGTCCACCGAGTTTGTAGGCATATACACACTGAACACAAGAAAGACACGACCGGCAATAGTCACTTTTATCGCACAGAGGCGAGGATTATTGCACTCAATTACAGACACATCCGGAAATACGCTCTTTCGCCATAATATTGCAACCCCGCCGTAGGGTCGACCTCTAAGTATGCCCTCAGAGGTGTCAACTGCTGATATGCCGCTGTACGCAAAGTCCTGGTCAATGGTGCCAAGAAGCGGTATCTCGTGAGGGAGCAGCCATGTTTCTTGCAATGCTATGATATCCGCCGACTTACATAACTTTCGTACACAATCTATTGATCTTTTAACTGATTTACAGTTAAAAGTAATGAGTGAAGTTGTTGCTTTAGTTTGTAAAACCATTGTTATTTATTTGATTAGTCACACTATTCAAACTTTTCATATCATCTTCCCGACTATTGGTTTTATTGAAGTAAATAAAACGCCGAAAAGATACTCCTTCTGGCCACAGGTTATCGTCTAAAAACAAGGCGAGTTTGTGTTGTGGTACAAGAATTTTATAAGCATTATAATTTCTTTCTTTCCTCATTTCAATTTTCTTAAGCGTGACGGTCGTCTGGGCTCTTGTCATTATATATCCACTTATATCACTCTCTGTAGTCTCCTTATTAACATTAGTGATGAAAAGTGGTATTTTTATATCCGCTGCTCGAAACTTGTTATTCGGCTCCACAACGGCAGTTCCTTTACAACCTTCAAAACGGTATTTCGGCTTTTTCCTCTGCACTACCTTCCATTCATTCACAACTTTGTTTTCTAGCAGATTTTGTTGTCTTACATCACTACCACTCGACGCTTGTTGCTTAGGCCGAACCGATGATATGCAATCGGTGCGCGGCCCAGGAGTCGAACCCGCGGTGGCGCCCTGCACATGCTTACTCAGTTCACGCGTGAGCGAGACCGACGTGCTTTTATTGTTTGCGGGCGATAAGGACAAACGCTTTCCAATCGTGTCGTCACGTATTAACGAAACGCGGGTCGACTCATCTACATGTTGAGATAGGTCGGAAATAACCGTTCCATTCGTACATGAATTATTTACATTACTACCCCCTCTTTTGTGACTGATATTTATCGAATGTACTAAATTTTGATTTTGATTGCATTGCGCAGAAGACTCCTTTTTCAAATCATTAAGTTGCTCAATTGTTACGTAGCGTTCTTTAATAATTCTTAGTTCATTTTGCAAAACTAAAATATCCTTCAGAAGTCGGGTGGCGTCGATATGATCAAACGTCACTGGTGGAAGCTTTTGGAGTTCCTTTGCCACAAAAATTGGTACTTCCTCCGGGTTAGTTTCCTTGAGTACAGCTATCACATCGTAAAGATCTCTTTGCGACTTCCCGTCTCGTCTACGTGATATTTTTCTCCTCGTAGTGCTAATTGACTCAAATAACAAACTTTTTGCCGATTCGATATCTTCAACAGAGAAAGCAGAGGTACATAACCTCACCAAACTCTCCTCATCCATAACATCTATTTTATTTTGGACGAACGCTAACACTTCACAAATCACAATATTACAACTTTTACATTTAACTACTTTTGACGTCATCTTAGCGTATGTCAGCGACGACGCAACTCAACCGCACGGTACAAGCGCGCGCGCGAGACTGTAATACCTGAGCCCTTTAGCTTGGTTTTTGTAAACCAAATGGCATCCCGGTCCGCCTGCCTGATAAGCTTCAAGAGAATTGGTCTGGGCTTATTATTAGAGCTAGCTTTACCCATACGATGGCAACGCTGGATGTTTGTGGCACAAAAGTCAGTTAGATGAAGCTTGTCTTGAATAACTTTAGCAGCAACATCTGTAGTGTCCTCCTTTGGCTGCTCTGCAACACCATGTAGGAGCACAATTCTTCGACGACTTCTGATTTCCGCATGCTCTATGCCATGTGAGATTATATTAATTTGCTTCTGTAGTGTATCAAGTTGCAGCAGCATGAATGACTTGAATGAAGCAACTTCAGCAGCAAGTGTGGTGGATGTTGACACTGTTGATGACTTTTTGATCTCTGCTTCTACATTAGTCATTCTCTTCTGAAACATCTCCTTAAGCTCCAATAATGTAGTTTGGATGTTTTCCATTATTGTTATGTAACTGTTTGTTCAACAAAGTTTTAGTTTTATTTGGTGAGATAAAGATGTGAGAACACTTGTCTGGCAGTTGGTAAGTTAAATATTGTAAAATTTCATAAAATATAGTAGAATTATATATGTTTTAATATTATTTTTCTATTTAATTAACACAGTCCAAGTTAAATCAACTAGTTGCTTCAACTACCCACACTCCAAAAAAAAATCACTTCATATATAGGGTGGCTAATATTAAACGATAGACACAAAAAGAATGATTGGAATCGTATGTTTGTGGATAGAGATATACGTAATGTATGGGCAAAAACTACCCGCCTCGTAACCTCGGTTCGGGTGATGAAAATTCTAAACTTGCAAATATCTTATGAAATACTGTTGCGATCATCATGTCGGCGATGTCGTTGGATGCGTCTTGACAAGAGCTAACAGGTAAGTAAATAAACAGATTAGGGTACAGTAGAAAACTAATTAGATATCACTAAAAAACTATAATTTGTAGTAGAAAATTAGGCTTTATACCAAAGAACTCAAAGATCATGTGTCTTACAACCGCAAATAGGGTGTTTGCGGATGCGTTTCCTTGAGTTTTTGATATTACAATTAGAAAAGCTATATACACTATGTAAAAATAATAAGTAATTGACCAAAAACTATGTTTTCAGTACAAAATACACAAAAACTATTGTTTAGAGTCGATTTTAGAAATATATATGTATATTAATAGGAATTCAAACCTAGCCTTGAGGTAAGAGGGAGATGTGGGATTAAATAGAATACTATATAGAAGAGAAAGTATGTGAGTATTTCGGCGAAGGCGAATGGGTAACCACTCGAGCTTTCTACGAAATTCGGAGACATGGTCATATTTGCGGAGCCCAAATATGAACCTTAAGCAGAAGTTTTGAAGTCGCTCGAGTTTATCTAGTTTATCCTCCGTAAGGTCAAGATAGCTGGCATCAGCATAGTCAAGGATTGGAAGAAGAAGGGACTGTGCCAGGGCAATTTTAGTGGCAGTTGGGAGAAAATTGCATAAGCGCCTCAACGACCCAGCTGCGGCGTATAGTTTGCGACTGGTTTGTTCAATTTGTGGAGCCCACGATAATGTCTCGTCAAAGTATACCCCCAAGTTTTTGACCTTTTTACTAAATGGAATAATTGTATTCTTAAACGTTACTTGAGGGGCATGGGTCCAGTCAATTTTGCCAAGCATTCGAGAACTGCCAATTATGATAACTTGAGTTTTGGAGGGGTTTACTGTTAGGCCGTGATTAATGCTCCACGTGTTAATTTTAGCCATATCATTGTTGATAGTCTCTATGCCAGCGTTAAGATGTTCAACTGGTATCTGGGTATATATTTGTAAATCGTCAGCGTACAGGTGGTAGGAAGAAGTTAGCTGAGAGGAAATTGAATTTATAAATATAGTGAAGAGTAGTGGAGATAAAACGCCACCCTGTGGCACGCCAGCGCTGGTGTAACACCACGATGAGTAGGTATCATCGATGCGAACCCGTTGCTGACGGCCGAACTGGTAACTACGAAACCAATCAATTGCCATTGGAGATATACTAAGTGAGCGTAGTATGCCAATTAGAATGTCAAAGTCGACAGTGTTGAATGCGTTGCTAAAATCAAGCAGCGCAAGAACTGTCAACTTTCCACACTCCATACCTAGTCGAATATCATCCGTCATATTTACAAGAGCGGTGACTGTACTATGACCAGGACGGAATCCGGATTGTAAAGGATTAAAGAGGACATTCTTAGACAGGAATGAGCTCAGTTGATTGTGGATGAGGCGTTCTAGAACTTTGGAAAGGAATGGTAGTATGGAGATTGGACGATACTCGGAATAGGATGAGGGATTCGGTTTTTTAGGTAACGGAATTATTTCTGCAGTTTTCCATTTTGTTGGAAAAGTGCCACAAGATATTGAAAAATTAAGGATGTGGGAAATGACAGGGAGGATTTCGTCGAGGATAGGAAGGATCATATTACGACTGATACAATCACTTCCAACGGAATTGGACGTGATCGATAGTACGCTCTTCTTAACATCACAAGTGGAGAATTGATTAAATACAAACTGAGGGTGATCAGGGATAGGAATTGATGAAAGATATTGTAAGGTTTTTAGCTAACCTGCTTCAGAGACTCGGCTAAAGGCCGTTTTGTGTACCGACAGGCACTAACTGTTATGTCTAGCTTCCGATGTCATTAAATTATTTAATGAAATCGTATTGACATTTTTGAAATGAAATCTTTAGCGGCGTTGTGCACTTTTTTGCTTAATTATGTTAGGCCTGAAACGGAACCCTTATAGATTCGTCATGTCTGTCTGTCTGTCCGTCCGTATATCACAGCCACTTTTTTCCGAAACTATAAGACCTGTACTGTTGAAACTTGGTAAGTAGATGTATTCTGTGAACCGCAAATTTTTTATCGTACCCATACATGTAGGGTATCTATGGATAGGTCTTCAAAATAATATTGAAGTTCCTAATATCATTTTTTCTAAACTGAATAGTTTGCGCGAGAGACACTTCCAAAGTGGAAAAACGAGTGTTCCCCCCCCCCCCCCCCCCACCCCTGTAACTTCTAAAATAAGAGAATGATAAAACTGAAAAAAATTATGATGTACATTACCATGTAAACTAACAACGAAAATTGGTTTGAACGAGATCTAGTAAGTAGTTTTTTTTTAATGCGTCATAAATCGTAAACCGCAATCGACCTTTCATTTAATCAACTGAAATACTTGCTGCTCCGGAACCCTTCATGGGCGAGTCCGACTCGCACTTGGCCAGTTATTTAATTTATTCCCACCATAGGGAGGGAAGCATCTTCCACTCGCTACACGGATCAAATTCAAAACAGTACTTTCGGAGTAAAAGAACGAAAAAATAGTTTTCACTTCCATCGGCAGTCTCCAAAAATGTGTGTTTTTTAAACTGGGACATTATTCACGCACGGCTATCTGATCCAAAACTAAGCAGGACTTGTACTATAATGCTTGTACTATAAACCAGGTAACAGATATATGTACTACACATACCACTTTCCTTTTGTAAATACACGAGTAAGTAGTAAGTAAGTATTTATTTCGCTTAAAAACGTGGTACATACAGGATGGTTACAAACTATATAATATATAGTAATATAAAAATAAATAATCAATAATCGGAATATTATGTCAATAATTATAATCATGAATTCACTCCTTATGGTCTAAGAATTCAGTAAGGTTGTAGAAGACCTTATCTATAAGCCAGTGTTTTAAAAGAGAGAGAGGTGCGAGCAGTACTGAATATACGAATTTATACGAGTGGAAATTGGGGGGGGGGGGGGGGGGGGTCTTAAGGAAAAAAGCACACTCACTTGCGGCATGTTGCGTCCCTCGCTCTCTCTTCGGGGCAATTCTTCCTTTTACAAGATCTAAGGATCGATATTCACCTCCTGAAAAAAAGTAATTTATCAATTATTTAGTTTGTCACCCATTACAAAAAACAAGCCAAGTGCGAGTCGGACTCGCGCACGAAGGGTTCCGTACCATCACACTAATATTATAAAGGCGAAAGATTGAGAGTGTGAGTGTGTATGTTTGTTACTTCTTCTCCTCTAAACGGCTGAAGCGATTTCGATAAAATTTGGTATAGAGTTAGCCGACACCCTATATTAACACATAGGCTATAATTTATAAAGATTAACGCGGGTTAAACCGCAGGGCACACCTATTAAAAAAAAATATTTTTGTAAATTCTTTTTATTTAATACATCTTTCCAAACATTAACTAATTTCACATTAGTTTAGTCTTTGAATGGTTTAAAAACGATATTCAGGTTACAAATTTGTCTAGGGAAAAACAAAAGGTGTTGGAAGTTTTCTTACCAGTTGGTAACTTAGATTTAATGAAGAAATTCCTTAAAGAATATATTAAACCAAAAACCAAGTACTTCATATACTTTGAAAAACCCGAGCATAGACGAGATTTTTCCAATATTATTATTAGTCTATTTAAGCAAGGAAAGGTAGATTTTTATGAATGTACGAAGCGTGTAGTTTATGTGGAAGATGAAAAGAAACAAAAAGCAATCATTTTAAAATATCATGATGGGTTAACATGCCATAGAGGAATTAAGGAAACAATGTTAAGGATCAAAAGAAACTTTTATTGGGATAGGATGCAAGAGACTATTTCTGCAGTTTTGAATGTATGTGAATCATGCAATATAGAGAGATGACAGTTTTGGCTCAATTTTATTAGCCTTCACTACTTTGGAATCCAATATTATCTCCGAATCGTCCTTGCAAATTTCACTTACAGCAGGTTTTATTTTAGCAAGAGATGTACTTAGTTTTACTGCTACTTTAAAAATTTCTGGTTCAGAGTTGGAGATTTTCATCGTCGTATCCTGGCTTGATGTGTTGACAATAGGTACTTCTATAACAAAAGAACAGATAAATAATAAAAAAATAAAATTGACTTCCATAAACAGGCGAACATGTATGAAGAATATATATGTTTTTTTTTATTTATTTAACAATTTATATACACATAAATAAAAACATAATAACAATAAATAAAACAAGGAAAAGATTGTACAAAGGTACTGCTTATTTCAATAGAAATCTCTTCCAGCAGACCCGCGAGAGGAGAAACTAACTAGAAAAGAGCATATTATGTGTAGTTTACGTTACTATATACGACATACAAAGTGTATGTATACACTACATACTAATAATACACAGATACCTATAAGGGGAATATATATATATAAGGGCTATATAATATACTACATATACATACCATTATCAGGATGAGGTTAAGAGAAAATGATCTTTCACTCGTTTTTTAAATAATGTTATTGTATTGCTATTGCGGATGTTAGGTGGAAGAGAATTCCACAACCTGACCGCATGCACCGTAAAAGAGGAGTCGTAAAAATCGGTTTTATGGATAGGAAATTTAAGGAGGGATCTGAGGTGTGACCTACAGGAGGCATCAGGTGAATGAATAAAGGAGAAACGCTCCCGTAGGTAGGCGGGGTATGAGGGATTGTGAAGGACATTAAATAAGAGATACAATATGCGAGCATTCCTACGAAGACGGATAGGGAGCCACTTGAGATCCTTGCGAAAGTTAGAGACATGATCATATTTCTTGAGACCAAATATAAAACGAATGCATAAGTTTTGCAAGTGCTCAAGTTTATTTAGCAGCTCCTCAGTAGCATCAAGATAGCAGCAGTCCGCGTAGTCCAGAATGGGTTGTATGAGTGTCTGAGCTAGTGAGATTTTCGTTTTCAGGGGTAAGAAGTTTTGGAGGCATTTTAAAGAGTGGAAGGTAAAGTGAACCTTTCTGCTAACTTCCGATACCTGAGCTTTCCAAGACAAAGTGCTATCAAGAATTATGCCCAGATTTTTTGCAGTATCAGTATATGCTATAGGATGACCATTTAAACATACCGTAGGGAGTGATGTGAAGTCAAGATAGTTACGCATATATGTACTACCAATAATCATGGCCTGGGATTTTTCAGGATTTATTAACAGACCATGAGACCGTGTCCATTGGTTAATTAATTCCAGATCATGATTCATGGCAGCAATCGCGCCATGAGCATCTTCTCGAGTAAAAAATCTATAAAGCTGGAAATCGTCTGCATAGAGATGGAAGTGTAAGGAAATAACTCGTGTGATAGAGTTAATGAAAATGGAAAAAAGTAAGGGAGAAAGAACGCCACTCTGAGGTACGCCCGCAATAAGAGAACACCAATTTGAGTAAGACTCGTCAAGTTGTACGCACTGCGAACGTCCTCGAAGATAAGAGTTAAACCACAAGACAGTACTAGAAGAGAAGTTAAGAGACGCCAGAATACCGAGAAGGACATCAAAATCAACAGAGTTGAAAGCGCTGCTAAAATCCAATAGCACTAGAAGAGAAAGGGATTTGTTTTCCATGGCCCAGCGGATATCGTCGGTCACTTTCAGCAGAGCAGTGACAGTGCTGTGGCCAGTACGGAATCCAGATTGGAAGGAGCTAAGAAGGTGGTTATTAGACAGGAAAGAAGAAAGCTGACGATGAACTATATGCTCAAGGACCTTAGACAGGAAAGGCAGAATGGAAATAGGACGGAACTGGGATGGAGTAGCTGGATTACGTATTTTGGGAAGTGGTATTATGTGTGCTTGTTTCCAAGCTGTAGGAAAAGTAGATGAGAATAAGGAAAAGTTGAAAATGTGAGTTAGAACAGGAAGTATAGTTGGCAGAATAGGATGAATCATCCTTGAGCATATGTTATCATGTCCAACTGCAGAAGAAGATATTGAAGATGTTGATTTTTTGACGTCCTCCTCAGTTACAGGAGATAAATTGAAGGGAGAACAATGCAATACTGGTAAAAGGGAAAGATCTTGTAAAGTAGCCAATTTAATTTGAGAGTCCAGAGAAACGGGGGGGTTAGAAAAATGAATGTTAAGATCATTTAGATCGATATCTTTACAAGCCGTGGTGGGAGATTTACCAATTCCGTTGCATTTGAGAAATTTCCAAACTGTGGAAGAATCACGATTATCAAGCGATTTGTAAAAGTGGCGCTTCTTAGCATCACGACACAGTCGATTGCAGCGATTACGTAGAAATTTATAGCGATTTAAATTTCCCTCCGTTGGATTAAGGTTATACCTACGTTAGCTTTATCCCTGCGTGCCATAGCTTCCTTAATTTCAGCGGAGATCCAAGGAGCAGGAGAATGTTTAACTTTCACTCGACGTTTTGGAGCATGGCGATCGTATAAGGCTAGTATTTTACCATTTAAAAGATTCACTTTATCGTCAATGTTCGAAGAATTATAGATTTTGGACCAATCCAAATTCAAGGCATCAAGCTGCAATGCCTCCAAATTAATACCCCTGAAGTTACGAAGAAGAAGGTAGTGAGGTTTCCGCTTAGGAGGTCTAATTGTGTACGATAGATAAACCAAGTCGTGGTAGGAGAAGGAAGAAACTAATTGGCCATGAGTAGCAACACGATCAGGAGAAGAAACGATCATAAGGTCCAAGAGAGTAGGGGTGCAATTAGGGAAGTGATGCGTAGCAGTAAGAGGGAGAACGTGAAGATTGATAGAAGTTAACAGGGAGAGTAGTTTCGCAGAACGATGATCGTTCTTGATCAAGCAAGTATTGAAATCACCCATAAGGACTACATGGTCATAAATCGGACATAAATTATTTAAGAGTGTATCAAGTGATTCGAAGTAATCAATTCGAAGATTAGGGCTGTAAAAAACACCAAGTAGCATCTTAGAGTGGTGGACAATAATTTCAATCAATAAATGTTCAGACGAACCAGAATGCTGACAATCTTATACGGGATATCAGCCCGCAGGTATATTGCCACACCACCGCAGCCCTTATCCGTTCGATCATTGCGTATCAAAACGAACCCAGAGAGAGAGAAATAAGGAGAAAGAAGAGAAGGCTTAAGAAATGTTTCAGAAATCAATAATGCATCGATATTGTTGCCACTAAATGATGCTAGAAGATCAGAATAGTGGGCAGGAACACTCTGCGCATTGATATGGGCAATATTCAGATTATGAGGAACAGTGCGTAGATGTGAGGAGATTTGGTCATGCAAAGTGAGTGAAGTAAAAGAATCATCCGCGCTAGCGTAACTTGTGAGCGAAGAAGAACAGGAGAAAAAACTATCATCAATATTTGGTAAATCATCATCCATAATAATAATTATTATATATACTATATATTACATAAATATATTTAACAAAAAATATATATATTAATAAGTTTTGTATAAATATTAACAGAATTAAAGTCACTAAACACACCGTCTCGCCGGAAAACTAGAAAAAACTTTTAAAGAAATTAACAAAAGTATTACAAAAGCTAAATAAAGGAACATTAAAAAACAATAATAATAATCTATAGAGACACGTCGAGCTGGATACCTCAGAAAGACATGTACCTTCAAACACATTACGCCACAAGCCTATGTGGGACTCACTGAGACTAGTAACAGGCGGGACACAACAGAAAAAACAAAATAAACTAATAAAAGTATGCTCTTAAATGAACACCTGACTGAGGTATCGCAAGGTACACCAGTTTGAATCGTATCTCATAAAATAATTAATATTTGAATTAGTAGCGCAGCAAAAAGAAAAAAAACAGATAAAACAAGTTATAAAAGTAAATTAGGTAATTAATGAAATGGTTTCTAAACGAAGCTATCAGTGCCAAAATGAACTAAAATTTACGAAATGTCAAGATTGAAGTGATAGGTACGTCATTAATTTACAAAATGACTGCAGAAAAATAAAAAAATAGTCAAGTAATATCGGGGGCAAAAACAAGTTTTGTTAAAAATAATTGTAAAGTTACCCCGTGTTTTAACGTAATTCGGAAGCTACGCTACCAATTTCAAGAGTACAATATTAAAATGTAAACAAATGTAATACATTGCTTATCTGATTAAGGTATATCAGCGGCGTGTGGCCCTTTTGGCTTTGTTGTTCTTGGAGACAGGTGGCACTAGCCCAGCAGAGTTGGAGGGAGCCTCGGCTTCAGGCGCTGTTACGGTCGTTGGAAATTGAGCGATCAGAGCATCAAGTTGGTCCATTGTTTCGACTTTGTGACGAGTTAGAAACCCAGAGAGTCCCAGATTAATTGTTGCTGATAAGTAAACATTATCTGAGAAGCTAATTCTGTTGCCGTGATGATATCTTTTGTCTCCCCCAACACATATTGGTGTCCATCCGTTTTCCGGACTATATGTTTAGATTTACTGTCATTATATTTTCTGTTTGACTTTTGCTTAGATTTACTGTCATTATACAATACAATACAATACAATACTCTTTATTGTACACCAAACGAATTACAAAAAAAGAACTTAAATACTAGCATAATAATGTACAAAGGGCGGTCTTATCGCTAGCTGCGATTTCTTACAGACAACCTTCGGATGGACAAGAGTTGTATGAAATGAAAACGGGTAAGAGGTGTAACAAGTTCAGTAAAAGAAACAGATTAAAAGAAACAGAAAAGGTAGGTATCAGATATTATGTAGGAGTACACCTACATTTTGTAGGTGAATATATAATTATCTAAAATACTATGTATACATAATTTATATGTAATGCATGCAATATATACCTGCTAAATAAAATAAATAGAGGCAATAAATAATATATTATTATAAATAAATATATTAATACATATATATGTCGGAGATTCTGACGGATTTAACTCCGAAACATCGTCGGTGTCCGCCATCATGCACGTGGTTAAAAGAATCAGTGCGCACACCCGGCGCAGTCGAGCTCTGGATGCCAATTGTGTCGTGTCGCTAACACACTAATGTCACTTAGACAACTGACAGACGTCAAAAACGTCACATGCGACAGTTCATAGACAACCTCGACTCGAACTACTGACTCAGTGAGTAGTGTTTTCCAAACGCTAATAGATGGCGTTACTAGTAAATAAATAGGCCTTTTACTTAATTTCTCCGACACGGCCATTCTGACAACCAACGCGCTCTCGCGTTGTTACTCGCTGACATAATCAACACGAATTACAGCTCTTCAGTTTGGCAAGGAGATAAAGCGTTACAAGCGGCTTTCAATGTTACACAAAGCAAAGCGTAAAGGCCTTCAGCATTTACCACAAAGCGTAAAAGCTTTCATCATTAGTTAGAGGGCGTAACTCTCACACAATGCAAAGCGTTGAAACTTTCAGCATAAAATGCAAAGCATAGCAAAGGGTTGAAGCTTTCAGCATAAACTGCAACCCACAGCAAAGCGTTGAAGCTTTCAACATAAACTGCAACACACAGCAAAGCGTTGAAGCTTTCAACATAAACTGCAACACACAGCAAAGCGTTGAAGCTTTCAGCAAAAGTTTAATTACTCGGCAAAGCGTTACAGCTTGCAGCATTGCTCAGAGGCAGCACTTAAAACACGCTGCAAAACGTTGCAGCTTTCAGCATCAACCTTGGGTCACGACAGATAAGCCCAACCTTACTGCAAAGCGTGATGGCTTTCAGCAGGACATCAGGACAAAGCGATAAGGCTTTCAATCCACCCTTCAATAAAGCGTAGTAGCTTTCAGTTTAAATAAAACATTTTATCGATCAGCAATGAACATAAGTCTTTTATCAACACAGGTTTACGTTCAACAAAACAATGTATTATCGTTTCAACTCAAACAATGATTACTAATTACACCAAATTAGAATACCAAATTAATCAATACAATTTGTTCCATAATTAAATAAAACTATTCAATTATGGGTTCTACAGAATCTAGACATTCTGATAGCTGGATATTTACGTAGTCGTTCATGGCACACATATTGGGCGCGTCCCCCAGATACTGGTTCCACCATATAACGCTCATTGGAACACACTTTAGCTATCATGTAAGGGGCTTTTCTCTATACTCTTACTTACAGTGCAATTCAAAACGAGTTTTACTTCGCCTAAGACGGACTTCCAGGATTCATTTTTATAAGTTTCGACCACTGTAAAACAATTTGTTAAGGTGGACATCATTCGCTCCACCTGACCATTAGCTCGGCTAACACCACAAGCAATCTCGTGGAACTCAATGACCTAACCTCGGCATAAATCCTGAAAGTCTTGACCAGTAAAAGATGTACCTTGATCAGAGATAATTCGTTTCGGGGTTCTAAATATGTGGACAAAGCTACGTAGTGCTTCGCAAGCAGATCGTGATGTTAAATCTTTGACACACATTAATTGACAAAATTTCGTAAAAGCATCTACGATGACTACCACATACTCCTTAGAGGTCTTGCTACAAGTTCAAAAATGTTGTTCTCCACCCTAGAATATTATAGGTTAGTGCGCAATACAGCGTCACAAACTCAAAGCACGAAGCTTGCGATAGTCAATTGTCACAATCACGAAGCGCGGAGCTTTCAATAGTTAATCGTCACAAGCATAAAGCGCGGAGCTTTCAATGCTCAACCGCCACAAGCACAAAGCGCGGAGCTTCCAATGCTCAACCACCACAAGCACAAAGCGCGGAGCTGCTTTCAGTGCTCAACTGCTACAAGCACAAAGCGCGGAGTTTTCAATGCTCAACTGCTACAAGCTACAAGCACAAAGCGCGGAGCTTTCAATGCTCAACCGCTACAAGCATAAGCGCGGAGCTTTCAATGCTCAACTGCTACAAGCACAAAGCGCGGAGCTTTCAATGCTCAAGTTTCAGGAACTCGAAGTAGGGTATTTCCCTTGTCACACAATTTATTTCAAATCAACCAGCTTTATTACTCATAATGTAACACGTAAATGTGTCTTACAATGAAAAATAATAATATAATAATAATAATCATTTTAAACGTTAGAATTTAACTCAACCATCGGCATTAACTACACTGTTATTTCTGACTAGAACTGTCAAATTCAAGTTTTTCGAAACATACGTAGGTACTTAACGCGTCCACCAGCTATTGGCTGTTCCTTGTATCTATCGTTGTCATAGACCTCTATTATCTTACAAGGATTTGAAAACTTTTCACTTCATTTGTTTATTGTTAGAATAGAATAGAATACTTTTTATTGTACACACTCAAACAGAATAATTACATAGAAGACAAAACAAATAACACAATTTGTTAGGGTTCTTTCCGACAAAAACAACGTCTCCTGTTTTAAATGGACGAATTTTAACTTTGGTATTGCCATAACGCACCTTATCAGCATGAGCTAGCTAGTCCATCCTGCATTTTGCCTCACATCCAAGTTCGTAGAGGTTTACCTTACCATATTTTTGGACAAGGGCATTAATTTTGGAGGAGAACTTTTATTACAACCCATCAACAATTGAAGTGGACTGCTAACTGTACTTCTAACTATGGTACAATTTAGCGCGATTTGGATTTCACCTGAAGCTGTCTTCCAGAACCTACGCTCGTGGTTCTCGGTTATAGTGAAGCAATTAATTAGAATAGTTCGGGAAGCTACGCAACATCTTCCCATCACAAATAACGCAGTGTTTCAAGTGTAAAGTCTTTCACGTGGTCGCTTACTATTGGTCTCATAAGAAGGCTCAAGGCAACCCAAAGAGCAACGGAGAGGGCCACGCCCGGAGCATTCCCGCGCGACCGAACAAAAACGTCGCAATCCGCATGCGAAACAAAGCAGCCGACATAAAAATTGTGTCACAAATCAGTAAGTTAGTATTTTGAGTTCAATATACCTAGGTTGTAAGTAAGTACAACATTTGTTTACCATGTACAATATGGCAAATGCGTGAAACTTAAATGATGTAAACAATAACACCTGTATTCACCACATTTACACAAATAAAGATATTATGATTATGATTATAACCAAAGAATTGCCAAAACGAAACGGCAGTGGGTGGAGCACACAGCTCCCAACACCGACGGCCGCTGGATCAGACAGGCTCCCGACCGGGGACCACGCACCGGAAGACGCAGCGCGGGCAGGCCCCCCACAAGGAGGGCTGACCACTGCGGAGATTCCCGGGGGAGGCCTCCGCCCAGCGGACGTCCTTCGGCTAACATAATGATGATGAATTATTACTAGAACAGACAGGAATCTTTCCACTTGTCAGTAATTGAGAAACGTCTTTACAGTCGATCAAATCAATACGCCATAGCTAGTACAAGTGTCAAGATTCTGTAATAAACAAACTTTAGCATGGACCTCGCGAGTGATGCGGATGACTTTGTTACTAATAGTCAAGCTCAATCCCGGTTAAGTAAAAACATCTCTACCTATCATAACATCATGAGGCAAAATATGTGAATCTACAATTACAAAAGTCACTTCTCACACACGAGTACTTCGTTGACCTTGACAGGCAGATAAGTAATGGAATCAGGCGTCACCCTGCGGAAATCCACAACAATCAAAATACAAAATCAATATGCAGTGTTAATTCCGCTAATTGTCACCAGTACGATACCCAACACGTGTTTCAGGCCTCCACGGACCATTCTCAAGGGCTGCTAACTCGTCGAGTGCTCAAAGGAGACTCCTATTTTGATTGACAGGCAGACTAATACGGGAAAAAGAAAATGTAATGTTCGACCCAATACCTGTATGGTTATCAAAAAATCATTTACGAATTAGGGAACAATCTGTCTGTTACCAACCACTGTCCACAAGAGCGTGTATGTGACCTAACTTGCCCATACATCCATAGACTTCGAAATAAACCGTTCAAACTATTTAACCTTCAAAACGCGCATATGGTCACCACAAAAATTAAATATAACAAACGTTGGGCGTATTTTCAACATCTAAAAAGTATAAACCACACAAAACAACACGTGTTATGAATTTCACAGATATCAAAAATTCTTCAGTGCAGCATTAGGTCATCAAATGCCTTTTAAACAATATAATAAAAGTATTTACAGGTTTTTTCTCATAAAATAAAGATTCACCACTTACACTCGACACGAGGCACTTTTACTTTAGAGGTTACTTTAAATTTACTCTAATACAAACTGGTGACTTCTCCCCAATCCAGAATCGCCAATGCCGTCTCCTTATTTGCAAAGAGACAGCACGATCAATTTCGCCTCGAAAAGAACAAACTAATTATTTTAACTCAAAGAGTCGACCGACAGTAAGGCAGCCTAACTATCAGAGCCCGTACTCTTTTCATTGTTAAATAAAAACTTCTTCCACGTTCACTGATGCACCAAAAACTACTCTTCAACGATAAACACGAACTGGCTGAGAGACTCCGCTTATCGCGAGTAACCACATCGAAACACGAAATCAGTAGGCGTGTTTTAAACAAGTCTGAACATACCTGAGTATCCGAGATACCTGCGATACCGACTTCAATTTTGTTACCTTCGCTCCAAGCAGGTTTCAACCAGTTAATCAAGGCAAGCTTGTAAGTCAAGTACTCCACGTATGTAAGTTCTCGCACGGTCACTGCACCATACGGCACCATATCTTGAAAAAAGTCATCAATCTCTCGGTCGCCGCAAACTGTCTTGATACACGCTCCTTTGCTTCGTCTAACGTTTTGCACAACGGGTACGACTTCGAAGTCCATTTGCGAGCTCGACATCGAAGATGTGTCAATGTAACGTATCGAGTTTCGTAATCGGTTCACGAGTTTGCGATACAGCCGTAAATTCACAATCAGCGGGGTTGTATTTTCATCGTAATTTTTCAAATTTCAAACACTATTTTCGCTACGTGGTGGAACCGAATCACGAAAATATTCTTGATTTTGAGTAGCAGGCATTGCGGTAGACACGTAGGATGATTTTGGAATCGATCCCACCGCTGCTGTCGGAGATTCTGACGGATTTAACTCCGAAACATCGTCGGTGTCCGCCATCATGCACGTGGTTAAAAGAATCAGTGCGCACACCCGGCGCAGTCGAGCACTGGATGCCAATTGTGTCGTGTCGCTAACACACTAATGTCACTTAGACAACTGACAGACGTCAAAAACGTCACATGCGACAGTTCATAGACAACCTCGACTCGAACTACTGACTCAGTGAGTAGTGTTTTCCAAACGCTAATAGATGGCGTTACTAGTAAATAAATAGGCCTTTTACTTAATTTCTCCGACATATAAATACATATATCAAACATATATATTTATTATTTATGAAAGGAAAATATTCGTAGCATGTTCCGCTGCTAATTAATGTTAAGTTGAGCAAAATAATGGTCTTTTACCATTTTTTTATAAACGTGTATTGACTGGGCGCGTGTATTATATTACATATAAAGCAAACTGTCCGAACATTGAATGGGGTCGGAGGAAAATGTAGGAAATCAAGGATACAGACAGTATGTGTAGATTGGACTGAGTGCTTGAATCCGAATGACATCTGAGATGGATGACAAAGTAACAGATCTAAATCCAAAAGAGCACGTATTTCATCCCAACCTTTGGCCTCCTATTTCTGTCAGTAGTTCAATACGTTATTTTAAAAATTCATCACTCACTCATCTATATATATAAAAGCAGAAACTGACTGACTGATCGATCAACGCACAGCTGAAACCACTGGGTCCATATTTAAAAATAATTTAATTTAGAGTAAAAAATTGCCATTTATTAATAAAATATTTACTAATTATATAAAATTGTACTATTATTGTTATTAAAATATAATATTATTATTCATGACTCAATGTCGGAGTCGCTGTCACATTCAACATCTTCTGGCTGAATTGGAGGGCTATTTTGGTAGTTATCTCCACTGCACGTTCCACAGGTACTATTACAAAACAGACCAATTTTTCTGCATCCGCAAGACGCTCCACATCCTTTTTTGCAGTTTAGGAATATATATTTATGTATCCAATAGCTCTAAAAAATGTGTTAAATTAAAAATTCCACTATACATAATCTATCAGTTAATTTTATTATCAATGGCTTTTTCGTTGGCCCCTTCACACAATCTATAATTTATTTACACTGCACATCTAGTCTTATTAGTGGGTTTGTCTTCGTGAATTAGGTGTTGAGGGTTTGCATTGTAAATTTTTGTATCTGTTGGATTATGCTCACGACAATTTTGGGTCCTCCGAGGGAAAGTGCATACGGATCTCCGGAGTGGTAGTAAATGACTCTTAACGGAGAACTGATGTATTTTGAACGGCTAGCGTTTGCTTGACTCACAACCAAGTACTTCTTGAGGATTTAAATGGCTTGTGTGTATAATTTATGGGTATACGAGACAGTGTATATGAATCAAAATTTCTGATTTGCGGGGATTGTCTACAAGTAGACTCATTTTACTCACACACCAAAGCTGCACTTCCAGTTTCAACTCTAATAAACTAGAATAATTAAATTTATTTTGTTCAAGTTACTATATCAAGTTATAGGGACCAATTTTCCTCGTGTTAGACTGGGTTTATGTTTAACATTTGAAAAATTGAGCGGGGGAGCTGTAACTAACCATACTGGCTCGTCACGTTGAGATCATTCGCATATTCTTCGTCCAGCTAATTGTATTATAATTTAGCTGGCGTGTTGCAAAATATCTTTTAAATGAAACAAAAATAACAGCTGATTTATAGTATTTTAATTCGTATTATGCCTGATTATCAAATTTAGACTAATCGATGCTAATATGTGTGGAACAAGCTTAACATTAGTTCAGTTATCGTAATAATTTACATATAAATCTTTATAGTATCTAGTGATGTCCCCACTAGATACTATAAAGATTAGTCCCTTCTCTAATCTTGAAATCGACCAATGGGAACAGTTATAGAATTACTGGGAAAAAGGATTGTTCACAAAACAGCTACTTATTATTCATATACAATAATGGATAATGTATTAATAAATTTATATGTGTAATATAATACTAACTGTCGTTTTGATAGAAGATTAACTAGTTATTTTTATGTGATTATGCAGATTACATTTATTTAATTAATGAGACTGACCGGAAGTGTCGTAATTGTGGACGCATTTTGGCAATATGGAGAACTGTCAGGGAATGGCGGCGCTTCGTGCCAGACGCGAACGAAAAGAATAAGTTATTTCAGAAGTTTTGAGTGTGGTTTCAGGAGTCCTATATAAGTTTTAGAAGCGAGCATCGTTTCTGGTGTAATTAGAGTGGAAGATCTGCTGAATATTGGTTGTATCATTTGTTTTAAAGGAGAGATAATGTAGGAAGCGTCATCTCGTGTTGGTAAGCTTTGATCACAGGTGAGGCTTTGTTACTTTTATTTAAAGTGTTACATTATTACGAATGCTCGGTAACTTTAGTTGATTCTAGATGGAAAAACAAATCTATTCTCATTCTCGGATTTGTTGGGATGCATGGGAATGATGTCCCAAAGTTTGTATTACTTATGTATTTATAAGACAAATACTTTAAAACTAATTTTATGTTTAAAGTAACTAGACGATAGAACCAGAATTGTATCTATTATTGAATGAAAGCTATCAATGTTAGATAGTAATTAATATAATAACTTCTAATTAAAAATACCTGAGTTATTGACTGGGTTAATAGTAGGTAATCCTTTATAACCATATAACTAATGTATAGTCTTTACCAACCGTAGCTCATTCCTCAACACTCTTTTGTAGGCCTTTTCTAAGTCTACGAAGGCACAGTAGACCTTTTGGCTTTTGCCCAAAAACTTCTCTACTATGCTTCGTAGAGAAAAGACCTGATCCGTGCATCCCATTCCTCTTCGAAAACCCGTCATGTGTAAAATTGTATTAAAATAGAAAATAACGCATTCTAAATAATAAACGTTAAATGTCGTTTCTTTTGGAAAGAAAACAACGCATTGTTTTATTTTAAATGCCAACGATGTCCTATGAATAGGTATAAAATATAGATATATTAGACATTTACCGTTTATTATTTAGAATGCGTTATTTTCTATTGTAATACAATTTTACACATGACAGTATAATTTGACATGACATGATAAAGAAAAGAAAATAATATATTTCTTTATCTATGCCATGCACCTAAGGTTTAATTAAAGAAATACTCTTTCTTTACATGATGATGATGAATATATGCCTGTGTTCACCCAGCCGGTGGTGGCTACTAATAAAACGTAAAAAGTTTTCTCGCCCTTTTACAAAGCCTCTTTTGTCATCTGTCGTCACATCATTACTACTTCAGACCTTAACATATCGGCGAATAGTTGGCACAGGCACGACTTGGCACGGAGGGAATGGACACTGCCTAATGGCGCTGTTCCATTTCCTCCAGGGCAACATCAACCACTGTGCCAGAGCTCAGGATCTCTTGCTCCAGAGCATGGCGGAGTGGTCGATTCGCGTGGCGGTGGTCCCCGAGCCCTACTTTGTCTCCCCCAGGGATAACTGGTTGGGAGACTTGGACGGCTTGGTGGCCATCATTGGCGGGGCTCTGGTCCACCCGTCCCGAGGTCACGGCTGGGTAGCAGCCCTCGTGGACGGCATTGGTACGGTTGGGGCGTATTTTTCGCCCAACACGAGTCTCGCCGACTTCGAGAATTTCCTTGTCGAGTTGGGTTCCGTTGTAGGCCGACTCCACCCTCGCCCTGTGCTGTTGCTCGGGGATCTCAACGCCAAGTCTGCGGCGTGGGAATCTCCGGTGACGGATGCCAGGAGTGAGGTGCTGGAGGAGTGGGCGGTCACGGCTGGCCTGACCGTCCTAAATCGGGGGTCGGTCCACACGTGCGTGCGGCAGCGGGGTGGTTCAATAGTGGACGTCTCGTTCGTTAGCCCTGCTGTCGCGAGCCGTGTCCGCGACTGGCGTGTCGCCGTGGAGGTGGAGACGTTGTCGGATCATCGGTACATCCGTTTCGACGTCTCCGCCCAGACCACTGGCGGCCGCGATCCACCGGCCCCGCGAACGGACGGTCCGCGCTGGGCGCGTAAGCGCATCGACAGGGAACTTCTCGAGGAGGCCGCCATTGTCCAGGCCTGGCACCGGGAGTCGGCGACGAACGGACCCGTCGACGACGAAGAGGAGGTGCTGTGGTTCCGCGGGGCGATGACGCAAATCTGCGACGCGTCTATGCCCCGGGTCCACACACAGACAGGAAGGCGCCAGGTGTACTGGTGGACCGCCAAGATCGCGCAGTTGCGCGTCGCGTGCGTGGCGGTCAGGCGCCAGTACACCCAATACCGGAGGAGACGTCGTCGGGTCCCTGACGAGGAGGCCGCGCTGTATGAGGTGTACCGCGCGGCGAAGGAGGCTCTGTGGCTGGCCATTGGCGAGGCCAAGACGCGAGCCAGGGAGGAGATGTTGGAGACTCTGGACAGAGATCCGTGGGGGCGCCCTTATCGTGCGGTTCGAGGGAAACTTCGAGCCGCGGCGCCTCCAATCACGGAGAGTCTCCAACCCGAGCTGCTGGAGGAAGTAGTGGCAGCCCTCTTCCCGGCAAGAGCGGAGCATACGCCACCGCCAATGGCCAAAGAGCCTACAGACGAGAACGTCATCAGCGTCCCAGAGGTGACACAAGAAGAGTTGAGGGCGGCCGTGATGCGGCTCCGGGCCAAAAACGTGGCTCCGGGGCCCGACGGGATTCACGGCTGCGTGTTAGCCCTCGCTCTGAAGGAGCTGGGTCCCCAACTGAGAGGTCTCTATAATCTTAATGAAATAATCCTTGTGTTATATTATTTATTTTTGTTTGAAGTGACTTCAAGTTGGGTTCTAATGTAGTTCCTCAAACTACAATGGTAGAACTTAATCGAGGAGTTATATTTTATTATATGTTAAATTAATAGAATATGCAGTTTACAACTTTACTCAATGCTTCTAGGATTAAGATCAATTTTGATCTAATAGTGGGTTCGATTCCTATGCAGAAAATGAAACTATAGATAACAACAAACGACGGGATAGATAACGTACTACTATTAACACGTAAACGAAACATATTGAGAGAAGTAGACAATGTATTAGGAATCACTTTTTTTACCAAAACAAATGATTTTTTCGAAGTGAAGTCTTCTTTAGCGGCACTGTGTTCTTTTTAAGGATAAGTAAAAATTGTTAAACTCTCGTCAGGACATGTGACCTGATCGATAGTATATTCGTAAGATGGGGGGAGAGTAGACCGCCAGCGCAGTATATCGCACTAAACTGGAAACCCTGTAGCCACCAATATTTTTATTTACTTTTTACAACGCCGCACTAGGCCAGGTATATTAAAACTCATCTATATGAAACTTTTAATCGTTCTAAATCTAGTATTTTACAGAGAAGTGGTTAATAATAATTTGACGAGATAAAATTTAAAATTGATAACACTTCTTTGTTGTCTCACCTGATTGTTTACTGAGTACTAACAACTTATCTTAGATATTACAATTAGAAAAGCTATATACACTATGTAAAAATAATAAGTAATTGACCAAAAACCATGTTTTCAGTACAAAATACACAAAAGCTATCGTTTAGAGTCGATTTTAGAAATATATATGTGTATTATAATGAAAACGAAATTACTTTATATATAAGGGGGCTAATATTAAACGATAAACACAAAAAGAATTATTGGAATCGTTTGTTTGTGGATAGAGATATACGTAATGTATGGGCAAAAACTACCCGCCTCGTAACCTCGGTTCGGGTGATGAAAATTCTAAACTTGCGAATATCTTATGAAATACTGGTGCGATCACCGTGTGTGCGATGTAGTTGAATGCGTCCGGACGAGAGCTAACAGGTAAGTAAATAAACAGATTAGGGTACAGTAGAAAACTAATTAGATATCACTAAAAAACTATAATTTGTAGTAGAAAATTAGGATTTATACCAAAGAACTCAAAGATCATGTGTTTTACAACCGCAAATAGGGTGTTGGCGGATGCGTTTCCTTGAGTTTTTGATAGTACAATTATAAAAGCTATATACACTATGTAAAAATAATAAGTAATTGACCAAAAACTATGTTTTCAGTACAAAATACACAAAAACTATTGTTTAGAGTCGATTTTAGAAATATATATGTGTATAATAATGAAAACAAAGTTACTTTATATAAAGAGGGGCTAATATTAAACGATAGACACAAAAAGAATGATTGGAATCGTATGTTTGTGGATAGAGATATACGTAATGTATGGGCAAAAACTACCCGCCTCGTAACCTCGGTTCGGGTGATGAAAATTCTAAACTTGCGAATATCTTATGAAATACTGGTGCAATCACCGTGTGTGCGAAGTCGTTGGATGCGTCTCGACGAGAGCTAACATGTAATTAGCGTAATAAGTTATATATGTGTGCGCGTGCCTACGCACCACTAAGCGAGACGACCAATAAACGTCAGTGCGTAATTAGCAAGCAATCGTTTCACTTGTCTATCCCCGTATTTATCATTGGCGACGAGGACCTACCCACGAAAATAAAAAGTAAAAATGTCCGGTTCGTTTTTTGGAATTTTATCGGTGTTTGACCACACTGTACAGTCTTGGGAGACTTACAAATGCCGGATTAAACAGTGGTTCGTAGCAAACGACATCACCGAGACAAGCGATCCGACGGGGACAAAGCGACGAGCTGTCTTGCTGAGCGCACTCGCGGATGGCACACACAAGTTGGCGGCGGATCTCGCGTTGCCAAAGCAGTTGCAGGACGTTCCGTACGAGGATATACTGAAGCTTTTGGACGAGCATTTTATTCCAAAGCGGTGTGGGTTCGGCGAGCGTTATAAGTTTTACGCGGCTACGCAACAAGAGGGGGAGTCATACGCACAATGGGCCGCGAGGTTACGCGGTCTGACGGCTCACTGCGGTTTTTCGAATGTGGAAGAAGCTCTTCGGGACAAATTTGTCATGGGAATGAGCGCGGGTCCCGACAGAGAGAAGCGATTCGCAAAAGATCTCGCGGGTCTGACGTTAACGAAGGCGATGGAGTTTGCAGAAAACGCGCGGAGTGCTCGGGCAGCTGCGGGCACCGGGCTGCAATCCACGGCGCACGACCAGCTGTTTAAGATCACGCGGGCGGCGGCGTCGGCAACGTCACCAGTTCGTGCAGCTGCGCCTAATTCGGGAGTTAAAGTGCAGTGTCAAGTGTGCGGTTACTATAATCACGAGGCATCCCAGTGTAGGTTCGCTAAATCGAAATGTAGGAGGTGTTATGCCACGGGACATCTGCGTAAGATGTGTAAAAAAATAAATTATGTGGAAACGGGAGCGGTGGATGAAAGCGATGACGACGGTAAGTGTTTTAATATTCGGTCAGTACAAGGGAAACCAATGACAGAAACGGTATCGGTCTCGGGAATTGAATTGAAGTTTGAAATAGACAGTGGTTCGGCCGTTACCGCAATCTCTGAGGAAACGTTTAAAAAATATTTTAACAATGTACCATTGTCAACGACTAGGAAACGTTTATTTTCATATACGGGTGATAACATAGTTTGTGTAGGTATAGCGCGGTTGCAAGTAAGTTACGCGGGCGCATCACACTCAATCAATGTTTATGTCGTGCGAGACGGCGGGCCGCCAATCCTCGGTCGCGATTTTATTTCGAAATTCAGGTTAGAATTATCGCCGATACAATATTGCGAGCAATTAGACGAAAATAATTTGTTCGATACGTTGAAAAACCGTTATCCGTCGGTCTTTTCGGACAAATTAGGATTGTTTAATAAATATAAAGTGAGGTTACAATTAAAGGAAAATGCGAAACCAGTTTTTATCAGGGCCCGACCGATAGCTTTTGCGTTAAAAAGTAACGTAGATAAAGAAATAGATCGCTTAGTAGGGTTAGGAGTTTTAAAGCCCGTTGATCACGCGCGGTATGCGTCACCGATCGTGCCGGTGTTAAAGCAAAATGGATCTATACGTATATGCGCCGATTACTCAACTGGTGTAAACAAACAATTAGTATTGATCAGTATCCGTTGCCAACGGTAACTGAACTTTTTTCTAAGCTGTGTGGGGGTCAACAGTTCACTAAATTGGACCTGTCAAATGCTTACAACCAATTTTTGTTGGATGATGAGTCACAAGAATTAACATGCATAAATACACATAGGGGAATATTCAAACATACACGTCTTTGTTTTGGCCTTGCAAGTGCGCCGGCGGTG
Source organism: Pseudoips prasinana (assembly GCA_951640165.1). Lineage (NCBI taxonomy): Eukaryota > Metazoa > Arthropoda > Insecta > Lepidoptera > Nolidae > Pseudoips > Pseudoips prasinana. The sequence goes on along the minus strand of OX621266.1, from coordinate 3,450,648 downwards.
TTCCAACGCGCAATGGAGGGCGTGCTAGCTGGCGTTCCCGGCACTCTCTGTATGCTTGACGATATTTTAATAACCGGGAAAACTAGATCTGAACACCTGGACAGATTACATCAAGTGTTATTAAAATTACAAGACGCGGGACTGACCTTACAAAAAGATAAGTGTGTGTTTTTTAGCGAGGAAGTAAATTACCTTGGTTACGTGATAAATAAAAATGGGTTGCATAAATCACCGCTGAAAGTGAAGGCTATGATCGAGGCACCGGTCCCAACTAATGTTAGTCAATTACAGTCATTTTTGGGGCTGGTAAATTATTATAGAAACTTTGTTCATAACGCGTCTTCGATATTGGGGCCTTTATATGAGTTGTTAAAAAAGGGTAGCAGGTGGTGTTGGACACGGGAGCACGAGGAAGCATTCACAGCGATTAAAAAATGTTTAGCGTCAGAACAAGTAGAAGCTCAACTTCACAGACCCTGTCTACTGAGGTGACGACGTGTCCCGGCACGGGTGAAGGGGGAGAGGACTCGCTGATTGCTTCAAATATGTCTGGCTCAGCAAGAGCAGCCACCCCGGTGACTACACCCTCAGTGGTCTCGCAATCATCCACACCAGACAACTCGGCCGAGGAAGAGGAGTTCCAGGAGGCATTACCCGATTCTCCTAGCACAGGGTTTACCGGCGAAGAGTCACCACAACAGCAGGCGAGTGAACCTGCACCAACACCACGGTCTAAACGTAATCGGCCTAAAGTTAATTACAAATTATTCTTTTAGAGACTATTTATGTATAGAATAGCCGTAGGGTTCCGTACCATAGTTGGTTAATTTGTATTTTTAAGCTAAGGGGAGGAATTGTTATATATGTGTGCGCGTGCCTACGCACCACTAAGCGAGACGACCAATAAACGTCAGTGCGTAATTAGCAAGCAATCGTTTCACTTGTCTATCCCCGTATTTATCAGTAAATAAACAGACTAGGGTACAGTAGAAAACTAATTAGATATCACTAAAAAACTATAATTTGTAGTAGAAAATTAGGCTTTATACCAACGAACTCAAAGATCATGTGTCTTACAACCGCAAATAGGATGTTGGCGAATGCGTTTCCTTGAGTTTTTGATAGTACAATTATAAAAGCTATATACCCTACGTAAAAATAATAAGTACTTGACCAAAAACTATGTTTTCAGTACAAAATACACAAAAACTATTGTTTAGAGTCGATTTCAGAAATATATATGTGTATTATAATGAAAACGAAGTTACTTTATATATAGGGGGGGGGGGGGGGGTAATATTAAACGATAGACACAAAAAAAATGATTGGAATCGTATGTTTGTGGATAGAGATATACGTAATGTATGGGCAAAAACTACCCGCCTCGTAACCTCGGTTCGGGTGATGAAAATTCTAAACTTGCGAATATCTTATGAAATACTGGTGCGATCACCGTGTGTCGTTGGATGCGTCTCAACGAGAGCTAACAGGTAAGTAAATAAACAGATTAGGGTACACTAGAAAACTAATTAGATAGCACTAAAAAACAATAATTTGTAGTAGAAAATTAGGCTTTATACCTAAGAACTCAAAGATCATCTAGATGCTACAGTCCGTAAGTGTTCGGCGAGGTTAAGCAACTAGGATCGCGGTTAGTCCATGATGGGTGGCCACTAAACTGGTTTGATTTCGAGCACGTCCGTGGTTCGGAGGGCACGTTAATCTGTTGGTCCAGTCGTTAAGCCAAGTCAGAGGCTTGGCGGCTTGAAAAACTCTGACACTAGGGTAGCCACTGCCCACACGTTAAGTAATTAAGTAATATCCACCAATAAAGAATCCATTACTAAAGGATGGTAAAATAATTACTTCCGATGTCATTAAATTATTTAATGAAATCGTATTGACATTTTTGAAATGAAATCTTTAGCGGCGTTATGCACTTTTTTGCTTAATTATGTTAGGCCTGAAACGGAACCCTTATAGATTCGTCATGTCTGTCTGTCTGTCCGTCCGTATGTCACAGCCACTTTTTTCCGAAACTATAAGAGCTGTACTGTTGAAACTTGGTAAGTAGATGTATTCTGTGAACCGCATTAAGATTTTCACACCAAAATGGAAAAATAATTATAATTTTGGGGGTATACATAGAACTGAAACTCAAAAAAAATTTTTTCATCGTACCCATACATGTAGGGTATCTATGGATAGGTCTTCAAAAATAATATTGAAGTTCCTAATATCATTTTTTCTAAACTGAATAGTTTGCGTGAGAGACAATTCCAAAGTGGAAAAACGAGTGTCCCCCCCCACCCCTGTAACTTCTAAAATAAGAGAATGATAAAACTGAAAAAAATTATGATGTACATTACCATGTAAACTAACAACGAAAATTGGTTTGAACGAGATCTAGTAAGTAGTTTTTTTTTAATGCGTCATAAATCGTAAACCGCAATTGACCTTTCATTTAATCAACTGCTGCGGAACCCTTCATGGGCGAGTCCGACTCGCACTTGGCCAGTTATTTAATTTATTCCCACCATAGGGAGGGAAGCATCTTCCACTCGGTACACGGATCAAATTCAAAACAGTACTTTCGGAGTAAAAGAACGAAAAAATAGTTTTCACTTCCATCGGCAGTCCCCAAAGATGTGTGTTTTATGTTGATCAAAGAAGACAACTCTCCATCGAAAGACGTGTCTGAGCATCCATACCAGGTATATATCCCACCTCTTAGACCATGGAGCCAAAAGGGAAATATAAAAACCGGTACGACCTTAAGGGTCTTACTGGGTATGATAAATAAAAGCGTGGACTGTATATAGAGCTAGAGAAAGTCGCAACATAGCTAGGGTAGGTTCCTCAGCGGAAAGGATCGCGTTGGCCCCTTAACACGTGATCAGTTATCCCATGCATGTGATTACACTCTCATTTATAATCCGTCTTTACGGCCGCTGAAGGCCCCCAGTGCTGTGGCCCGAATCCCATAAGTGTAGCCTCAGGTATTAGTCGCTTAAATTAAGCTACTGGCTGAGAGCCTTCTGCACTAGCCAACTGCTCGTTGTCTTCAATTCTTTAATTTTAATAAAGTAGTAATAAATTTTAAAATAATTGCTTGGTAACTTGTTATTTATTTAAGGGTTAAAAAAACATATGTGATCATACAGACCGCACTAACGGATTAATTAATTTTTTTTGTTACTTTTATACTATATTCTACTATGTTTGTGTACTGCATTGTGAGCTTGACAAGTACAAGTGCATGTTAATACCCAAGTGCTGAATAAATTTTATTATTTTGTAACCTGGTAGCAGGTTACAGAAAGAATGATAGAGGGTTCGAATTAATGAGAACAATCTGATATAAATTATAATTTATTGTTCTGTCCACTTCCCAACGCACTCAATTATAATAATATAAAGTAGGTAGAAGTAGGTATTTAGAGGGAACTGGCCTGACAGAGTGTTATCTTGAATGGGTGGTCTTCTGGAGATAATGCCTTCTCTTCTGGTATTTCGCAGGTTTCACACTCACAGCGGACTCAAGTGTCAGCCAACTCACAAAATAAATCAGTAGTAGGGGGGTTCCTGGAATGTAACCAACACTCGTTTTAGGGAAGCTTACGATGACAGCAAATAGCCCTATTCTAGCACAGTAACCCTTCTAATACCCTTCATAATTATGCTAAGCAGCCCCAACAGAAAATATAACACTTCTATACGTGTACTTAAGAGAGAACAACTGACAACTACTTCGACTAATAAATATATAACTCACCCCAGCGGGAACAATACACAATACAAGTAATTATCTTCACGTATTCAGTACGTGAGCACTTAATAGTTGTAATAAAAATCTTAGCACAATTAGTAACCAACAATCTCACGGTGACCTCCGTAATGAATACGATTCGCAAATCATCGCTCATGAACGATCGAACAAGGAGCTAATTAGAGTGAATGGAGTTATAATCTAATCGTACCACTTAGGGATTTCTAATAGAATTTAAAAACTGGCGGCAGCTGTTACTATTTAATTTGGTCAGGCGCCTACTTTTTGTGTGCGACGTGACAATTTCATTTCATTCTGGTTATATTACTGTAAGAATTAATTAAGACTGTACACAATTGAACCCGCGAATAAACTTTAGGGAATGGAGATCGGTTGATCTCAGGGAGTGAAAGACTGTTGCCTCTGATGCCATGATGTCTTTACCGTAGCGTCGCACCGCCCAAAGTCTCTTGACGGCCCCCGCCACCCTCGCGCCGAACGGTTGTGTGACAGATTGCTCCTATTTATTTAATCCCAAAAACTAGAATAATACTCTAAAAATCACTAAAACTTATACTACTATGTGTTTAATATAAATAAAAACAAATGTGTTTATAAACCAAAGCAGTGAAATCACTAAATAAGTGTTAATAACGAAAATCAATACAAAAATTAATGTTAGAAAGTGCAGTGACTTGCAAGTGCTAATTGCAAAGGTGAACGACCGAACCAGTCAGTCAAGGTCATACCTACCTACCTACATCACACCGCTGTAAATATAGCAAGTAATTGGTCGCCTATTTCGCTCGCAGTATATCAAGAGCGTTGTCCTAACGGCTAACGCGTCTACCAGTCGCCCTAACGTCGGAGGATCAAATCCCGCAAACCGCAAAAAGTTTTCAATTTATATTTATTATCTAGTCAGTCTTTTTATAAAAAACAATTACTGCCATACCAATTAAAATGGAAGATAACGTTACGTTAAGAAGACCTGACATTAAACGTTACTGTTCTATGTTTGACGTCTCAAATATGAAGTCACCGCCTATGAATGACATGACCATGTTGAGTGAACCAAATGTATCAATTGATGAAGAAAGTTTTGAATTAAAAAAACTAAAAACCGACCTCATCATAGCGAACAATGAAATAGATAATCTTAACTCTGAGGTGACAAATTTAAAGGCAGAACTAAAAAAATGTTATATGATAATAAACAACTACAAAAAAGTCAACTTTGATGACAACAATACGAGAACTCCGGTATCTAGCAGGCGGCGCAAAGAATCGAGAATCTCAACACTGGCGGACGAGCATTTACTTCTAAAATCGCGGCAACTAAATGAATCATTAAAGCATATGAGTGACAACCTACCATCATCAGTAGCACCTACACAAATCACTGATGAGACTTCACCGAAAGTTCAATTACATGAAGAGTTAGAGTACCGAGAGAAAAATGTCGAATTTAAATATTATTCCTTTCCTTCTTACGAAGGTTCAAGAGATACAGTTGTGGAATCAACTGATTGGAAAAATACCCTTCAAACTACAATGAATAATCAGCCATGTATTTTACGTAACACAAAAAAGCTGTATCAAGATAAAGGCAACCTATGTATAATAAGCAGTAACAAAACCAACAACATATTATCCATAGCTGAAAATTCTTTTTATAACTATAGTTTATGTCATTATATTATACCAAATTGTGGACTTATGAACACTATTACTAATTTAAGCTCTAAACTAACTAATTATACCTTAAAGGACTTCTGTATAATTCTAATTGGTTCTGACGATTTTGAAACAACTAGTGACTACTCGAATTTGATTATTAACTTACGAAAGACATTAATAGATATAACTTTTACTAATATTATACTATGTTTACCCACATACAAACTAAGTAATGTCTCTACAATGTATAACTGGAGAATTGAAACGTTTAATACCATGCTTGTTCAAGATGTACAAACATATAAATATGCAATTATATTAGATTCAAATCTGAATTTAACGTGCGATTACTCGATGTTCTCATGGTCTGGTATACTTAATAATAACGGGATGAAAAACATTTTTGATAACCTTCGGAAAACTGTAATTAAATACTCTGATGATTTAGAATTAAAATTAGAACTAAGACATAATGTATTAACTCTCTCAGACCACCAACCAGATCAATCTAAAAATAATGTAGAGATTGATAATACTGCGTGTAATAATAATAATGATAAGAATATCAACTGTAACTTATTTCGTGTATAAATATATTTATGTTCTCCATAAAAACATCGCAGGATTAATTAATAAATCAGATATGTTCACTGTATGTCTGAATGAATTAACCTCTGAATCTATTGATGTCTTATGTATCACAGAACATAATATGATTGCGCATGATATGTCTCGATTAAAAATCCCATCCTATAAATTAGTGACAGCTTTTTGCAGAAATTGTAGAAGTGGGGGTTCCTGTATTTTAGTGAAAAATATACATATGTACATAACACTTGATGATGTCATGTCATTATCAGTACCTAATGTAATTGAATGTTCGGGAATCGAACTATTACAACACAGTATATTTTTTGTCTCTATAGAGTCCCAATAAATAGTTCTCGAGCTTATGACATCTTCTTTCAAACACTCCACAGTATACTCAATAAATATAGATTAAAAGACAAAAAAATCATAATTACGGGAGACTTCAACATAGACATACTCAAGAAGACTAAAGTATCTGCCGAATTTGTAAATTCTCTTGCGTCGTATAATCTATATTTTCAATTTAACTCACCAACACGTTTGATCAGTGGCACATGCATAGATAACATAGCCCATAATATTAAAGGATGTAAAGGAGATTTAGTAGAGTTTGCTCTTTCTGATCATACGGCTCAAATCCTTAAATGTCCGGTTAAAAAAAGCTGCTCTCTACAGTACTGGTACGCATATCAACGAGACTATTCTGAAGACAATAGGACTAAGTTTGTGGAGTGCCTTAGTAGCCTGAGTTTTAGTGATGTCTATGAAACAAGTGATCCTAATTGTGCTTTTTCCCGTTTTCATGACACCTTTATAATGTTTTATAACTTATGTTTTCCCCGCGTTAAATTTAAAAAAATGGTTAATAAAAGACCGAGATAGATCTCGCGAGGCATAAGGTTGTGCAGTAAACGCAGAAGGGAACTTTTGTGGGCTTATAGACGGATGCCTTCAGATACTAATAAAAATAAGTTTAAAACGTACACAAGAAGATATAAAACTATTTTAAATCTGACACAAAAATCTCAAAATAGTCATTATATTAAAAAATCTACAAACAAATCTAAAGCCATGTGGCAAGTCATAAATGGAAACAAAAATACTAATTTAAAAGAGAATATTCATACTATTAAACACGATGGTAAAATAACTTCAGATCCTAAAGATATGGTTGAATTGTTTAATAATTACTTTATTAACGTAGCCAATTGTGAAAATGAACTGGGTGATATGCCAGTTTTAACATCTATAGGACAATTAAAATTCGATTTTTGTCAGTCCTACAATGGCTAACGATATATATAAAATAATTAATTCGTTAAAAAATGTAGGTAGTACTGGGTATGATGAAGTGACAGTAAAAATAATCAAGGATGTATCACATATAATTTCGCCAATTTTAAGCTACACTGTAAATTTAAGTATAGAACATGGCATCTTCCCAGAAAAATTGAAATTAACCATAATTAAACCAGTATATAAAAAGGGTGATGTCACTGATGCTAATTGTTACAGACCAATAGCCTTGATACCAGTATTTTCAAAAATCTATGAAAAAGTAATTAGTTTGTCATTATACAACTTCTTCGAAAAAAACAATATCTTTACAACTAACCAGTACGGTTTTCGTAAAACAAAATCGGTAAATATGGCAATTTATAATTTTATTAAAACTGTAATAACTAATATGGACAATCGCAGTTCAGCTATAGCTATGTATCTTGATTTAACTAAGGCTTTTGATTGTGTTCACCATAAAATTCTCCTAAAAAAATTAAACAATTATGGCATAAGAGGTAACATATTAAATCTTGTAAAATCGTATCTAACAAATAGACATCAGGCGACGCAAATAAACAGAGTATGCCCTGTATTGAAGACTGAGTTATCATACCAGTCCGAGTACAAAAATATCCGTTTCGGTGTCCCGCAGGGTAGCGTGCTGGGCCCACTACTTTTCCTAGTTTATATAAATGAATTACCATCAACGACTAGCCACCAGATGACGTTATTTGCGGATGACAGTACAGTTCTATTTATAGGTAACCATTCGAATGCTACTGATGATATTGATGCATTCTTGACAAATGCAACGCACTGGCTTTCTTGTAATAATTTAAAATTAAACCTGACCAAGACCAATATTATGAAATTTAGACAAAGAAATCAAATGACCTCAGATCTTAATGTGACATTTCAAAATACACCAATTAAAGAAATGTAAAATATCAAATTTTTAGGCCTACACATTGACAGGAAATTAGACTGGAAAAACCATATTAATTATGTCTGTAAGCGCTTAAATCAACAGTCATATGCTCTGTTTAGATTGAGCAAGATATCAGAAAACTCCGCAGTAATCGCTGCGTACCATGGCTACGTTGCCTCTATCCTGAGGTATGGTTTAATGTTCTGGGGTAACTCCACAAACAAAGATCTAGCTTTCAAAGCCCAAAAGAGATGCATACGATCAATAGTTAATATTGAATCAACTGATTCCTGCAAGCCCTACTTCAAAGAGCTAAATATATTACCCCTTCCATGCATGTATATCTATGAATGTGCCATCTTCGCGAAATCAAATATTGATCTTTTTAACTTTTGTGATCGAGCTAGACATAGAAACAAAATGACGCGTGTACACCACAAAACAGCATTGTTTCATAAAAGTGTTTTTTATCTGATTCCTGATATATATAATAAAATACCCAAGACCATTAGAGATATAAGAGACATAAAAAAATATAAAAACACATTATATACCTTTTTAATTGGAAAATGTTACTATAGTATAAGTGAATATTTTAATGATAATAATATGTAGACTGAATTACTTTATTGTTATTGTATGCCAGTACGGCGGGTCATAGCTGAACATTAAAATTATTGTATAATAACACCCTACTACCTATGTACCACAATAAAAAAATTTGACTTTGACTTTGACTTTGACGGCAGCGGACGGCGCGGCGTCCCGCACCCTTCCACCAAAGCGTTATGATGAGAAAATTCTAATAGGAAATCTTAAAAGTTTTATTTAATTCTGCAGCAAAATTATCTCTCTCCAATTTAAATGATGTACACTTGTCGGTGTAGCAGTTTCCAGCCTTCTCCTTGACTTCCTTGGAAGCCTCCAATTTCACAAATTCCTTAACTTTCTCCTCTGTCTGTCTCTCTTTCTCCATGCCTCAGTTGTGCCTTCTATGATGTTGGTGATGAACTGGTCGTGTCGAATTAAATGTCCAATCATTTTTCCTCGTCTACTCTCTATAATCTTTATAATTTGCGACAAAATTAGATGTACTATTTCATTAGGATTTTACAGACTTGCAATGACTTAAAGACAACAACCAAGAATTAGAAAACAACCGTGATATCACGGTCTGGACATATACATACATAGCACGCTTGTTTCTCAAAGGGGTAGGCAGAGCCATTTCCACCACGTAAAAAAAGGCCAGGTATAGTTTTTTCCTTTGTTCAAAAACACAAGACTTTTCTTGACTTTTCAAGCCTAGAAACTGTTCAAGAAATTGATGATAATTTGTTTGGGTTTTGGATGGGCTTAACAAAAGCCAATTTCCTTAATTTGTTGGATAACCTTCCCCGACTGTTGGAAAAACACAGGGGTATACTAGGTTTAGCTGCAGTGCTAATAAAGTTGCGGACAGGCGATTCTGACTTAAGAATATCCACAATATTGGAAGTTCCTCGCACTACATTAGAGAGGTTAATGCAAAGAGCAGATATACTGAGATACTTTTGCAAGATTTTGTTCCCTGTAATCTTGGGATAAATCATTTGACGAGAGAACAATTAATAGAACACAATCTCATGATACCCAATGGAATTTATAATCAAAATAATGAGCAAAGTATTGTGATGTGTGATGGAACATACATTTTTTTTAAATAAAAGTAGCAATTATATGTTTCAAAAATAATCATATTCATTACACAAATACAGAAATCTTTTAAAACCATTTTTAATAGTTGCATGTGATGGTTACATTTTAGATTGTTTTGGCCCATACAAAGCTACCACATCAGATGCAGAAATAATGTCTTCTTTATTCAGCAATGAACATTCCCCACTGAGACAGTACTATCAAAATAATGACATATTTATTTTAGACAGGGGATTCAGAGATAGCATCAGCTTATTGGAGCATTGTTATTATAAGGCATAATGCCAGAGTCACTTTTGGAAGGCGAACACCAGTTAACCACCGCCCAAGCAAATAGAAGTAGATGTGTTACTATATGCAGATGGGTGGTGGAAGTTGTAAATGGATATTTTAAAAGAGATTTCCGATTATTAAGGTTTGACCATTTTAATAAAACTGTACCAAATATGATGGCTTATTTCCAAATTGCTGCCAGTTTGATAAATAAGTTTGGTGTTCGTCTTCGCAATAGAGCTGATGCTCCTCAAATTCTGGATATAATTAATGAAATGATGCCCCTGGAAAATAATTTATCTAGTATAATTAGAGAATATAATTTAAATCGCCGGGCATCCTTTTTTCAAAGCATTACTGCTGATAATGTTAATATTGAGTTCCCCCGTCTAGAATACAATGAGTTAATACTGTTTGCCTTGGGAACGTACCAAATTCGTCAAGCACGTTCTTATTTTGGTGAACACATACGTTTCCATGGCGGATATAGAATAGAAGTCTGTCTAGACACTAGTCGTATACCTGAGTTAGGCAGTGGGGAAAATTCTCTTATAAAAGGAATAATAAAATCGAGACATATCTCAAAACGCCAGTATTATGTGTACATTTTTATAACAAATGGTATTAATGGAAGAGAAGGCATTAAAGAATATTGCTGCAACTGCATAGTAGGACGTCGCACAGTAGGGTGTTGTGCGCACGTTATGACGTTGGTGTGGTACCTGGGTTGGGCTAGGCATGAAAGCAACAATGAGGCCCCAGCGGCATTTTTGTATGCAGTGGTTGTGCGAGAAGACTTTGAATAAACAAAAATAAATAAAATCCTGTTTTTTTATTTAATTTCCCTATTCTACCCGTCTTGACCAAAACTGGTAATTAATACTCATTCCTTCTCTGTATAATAAGAAGAGGCTTTTGCTTAGTTATGGAACAGTAAGGGCTCCCGGGCTTTTAGCGACCAGGCCTTGCCACCAGTTTCTGCGGCCAATCCGTTTATTTGCAACCATGTAGAATCCTTGCCGCACGACCACCAAGTGTTGTCACTTGGTCGCTTGCCGCCTAGTGCCAAACCTGGTGAGCTTGCATGTCACAAGAATTATTTGGCCGCGTAATGCGCGAGGGCTACAACTAGCGTATTAGGGCTAATACGCTAGTTGTATTATTTACTAATAGACCTCTTGTCTGTTCTCGGTTCGAGTTCTCCAGTTTCCTGGAGTTTGGTCCGCTTTGACGAAAGATTTTGTCCGATACCTCGATTAAGAAATAAGCTATAGGTACCTACTTAATTGCTTTAACTAGTACAAAGTGCAACTTACGGCATCAGCAGGATATTTTTCGACGAGAATGTAACTAGTGTTTGCGACCATTAAGTGTTTTATTTCTCATTGAATGTAACGAATTCATTTTAATTACCCTCTTATAGTTTTTGAGGTTATAATAGCTGTCTAATCTTATCTGACAGCTGCTTAACCTAAAAAACTTATTTATACAATAGTATTTTTCCCTGGCCTCTAAATGAAAAGATGATAAGTTATTTTGTTATTATAAATAGTAATTGTTTTTATATATCACTAGTTGTAGATAGACGCGACCTGTAAAAAAAATCAAGTGACAGGTCAATCAATGTATGGAAAGTGGTCATGATTCTTTACAAAATACGCGGTAGTTTGTGGATTACATTTTAATCAAGAAGATTTTTCAAGTGTTTCTGGTGCGTTCAAGAAACGTCTGAAAATAGATGCTATTCCATCAAATTTCAAAACAACAAACATCAAAAAAGAATATAAGTAAATAAAACATATAATATACTTGAAAACTATTTGGATACATTACGTTTTATATATAGATCCTTTAAAAGCACTGCACATGTAGTATGATTATACTTCAAAAGTAAGTTTATTCATTCTCATAAAAACAAAATTTTAAATTTGGCGCGTTAAAACATTCGCATAATTCCACGACGCATGGTCACTCTATTAGAAGGAGATGCCATCCAAAACAGCGACTTCTTGCTCGGGCCGTTTTTGCTCCCTCAGTGCGCAATCTTGTTATATTATAATATCTTTGGTCGAATACAGTATATCAGTGTTGCCAGATGACAGTTTAGATTTATCTTCAAGCCGTATCTAAAATTCCCCGAAAATTTGGTTTGAACATATAAATAAATAATAAATACAATGATAATACATTGATAATGTCTAATTATTTTTCTTTTTGTATTATAAAAATATTTATCAATATATCTGTAGTATTCCTTTGAATACAAATTCCGTGATTTCCAATTTCTCTGGAAATCCTATACAATGTGGCATCACTGTCTCCGATAATACGAAAAAATTGAAATGTCATGTAAGTTATCATGGTGAAGTATATTTTTGACTACTTTATTTTTATTTGGCTTATAGTGTAAGTTTTTTTACTAAGTCGTCGATTTTGTGGACTTAGCATTTGCTAAGCATCCACTCAGAGGGATTCGAAGGTTGCTTTATAAATACCGACTTTGACTTAAGTCGAAAGTGGAGTCTGAGCGATGTCTAGATGCGCTCTATGGATCTCAGCCTTAGTGTGAAAAAGAAAAGAAACTCTCGTTTTAATTTAAACTTAATACGTAGTTCCAATAATTATATTTGTGATAATATTATTAGCAAAGTAAGCAGTATTGCGATTCAGGAACTAATTTTACAAAGATCATTAGTGACAATTTCCGAAAATATAAATGAAGACGTTCCTCCGAAATAATTCTAGTTTGTAATTTATGCGAACCTCATAACTGGTTACTATTTAGGATATTGCTTTACCTTTTCTTTGATTTATATCGATTGGTAAAGCATGGCAGATGATTTTTTATGTGTAGGGACAGGGTCATTTATTGACAATCCATATATATTAATTATAATTACACATTTTTTATTCGGGATTGATATCAATATTAGGAAATCATTAAGTCAGTGTGTAGTTGATAATAAATCCTTTTCAACCTGAGTAGGATATTTTGAGATTTTGGAATGGGTATTCTATCATGAATTGCATCTAGAATATGTATAGTTTTAAATTTGAAAACAGTGTGAGCCAAGTCTAAGGCTAGCATATTGCAAACCATTAAATAATATTAAGTATTAGGTAAGTAAACAACGTCGTCTTTCGCTGATATGATGATGATGATGAAGTCAACAACCATTATACGGGTTGATTATTTTATTTAGGTAAATAGAGATCGAAAGGTCTAGCGGGGGAAGAGAATAATTTCTCATTAGTGTTTACAAAGTATATTGGCAAATCACACAATTCTATTTTATCAGCTACTTTATAATAACTAACACAAAGAGTTGTAATACAGTAGATACGAAATTACATATCGTTATATCATAACAGTTTATGGAATTGTGATTTATGTGTATAGGAACAGGAGAGCCTGAATTTAATAATTAAATAAATAAAAAAAATATATAAATATACTTATGTTTGAAATTATAACATACGCATGGAAAAATGTGAAAATATAACATACGTTTGAAAACGACTTAGTCAAGTATAATACGAAAAATTCTTTGAGATTATTACGTATGTTATAGAGAGACAAGTGAAACAAGCAAGGGCTATTGACACACTGATCTTTATTCACTGTTGGACACAGCGCGGGCGCAGCTACGCACACATAGACATTAACAGTACACATACACAACAGTCCCTCCCCCTATTTAACATAAATAGAAAATCCCAAAATATTCCTAAAAGAACTGATTATAATCGACCCTGGATATGTCCCGCAACAGTTTGCTAGAACATCTCGAATTCTGGGGAGACGGTGAGGATGACAATTCCACCTCGTTCCTTTCTCCCTCCCCACTACCAGGCGACTGAGAACCCCTGGGTTCACTGTCCAAAAGTGTATCATCCAAATCCACTGGTGCAGACAATCCTTTATATAAAACTATTTGATTTTTATGTTTTTTTTAAATCTGTAGAAGTGACATGGTCTTTGATCAAATATAACACTTTACCGAGTCTTTTGATAACAGTACCTTTACACCACATATATTTACAATTGTTCATTTTTTTTTTAAACATGACTTCATCACCCGGCTTATATATTTGGTTGTTATTGCCACCATAGCACTTAATTTGCGAGCACTGCTTTTGTTTAACATCGTTAATTAGTGATGTGAGTGGGGTCGACGTTAAATTGGGTTGGAGTAAATCCAGACGTGTTCTTAGCTTTCGCCCGAATACCAACTCAGCTGGCGAGAAACCCGTGACAGAATGCACTGAATTCCTATAATCGAATAAATATTTTAACAAATTTAGTCTACACTCATTCCTATTGCGAGAACTTAAAACACTTGATTTTATACCCTTTTTTACAATTTTTACAAAACTTTCCGCTTGTCCATTGCTAGCAGGGTTGTATGGGGGTGATGTAAGGTGAGTAATCCTATTTAACAAGCAAAATTTCGCAAATTCTGCTGATGTAAACGCAGTACCGTTATCGCTCACAATTGTGTGAGGTAATCCGTATTTAGACATAAAGTTTTTCAATAACGGCCGCCGAGGTGGTAGAAGTGCTGACGTCATACACTTCTAACCATTTGGTGTGAGCATCTACCACTACCAAAAACATTTGATTATTCAACGGCCTAAGAAAATCTACGTGTAACCTATGGAATGGTGCATGGGGAAACTTCCAGGGTGCTAGCGGCGCCCGGGGCGGCGACGGCCGCAGCTGTTTGCATATTTCACATGAGTAAATCATTTTTTCTAACGCCGCATCTATGCCCGGGAACCAAACCCGTGACCTAGCCTCTGATTTCGTTTTTACAACGCCTAAGTGCGAGCTATGTAACTCTGATAAAACTTTCGAGCGCAAAGATTCTGGTAGTACCACCTTATGGCCCCTCATTAAACAACCATCTTCATAAGATAATTGCGTCTTACACAATTGATAGGGTTTCAACTTTGAATTCACTATTTTGTTAGGCCAACCGTTTTGAACATATTTTACAACTAACTGTAATACCGTATCCTCGTTAGTAGCATTGCGTAACTCCTTTAAGGTCAACGGCATGTCGCCTTCGATAACAAAGTTGACGTATGATGCGCGATCAATGGGAGCGGCGGCTGCGGCGGCGTGTGCGCCGATGTCGTCTCCCTCACCCTCGGCGCGAATACGCCCTGACTCACACTGTAAACTCGCACGAGAAAGGTAATCGGCGTTGTTATCAGCACTGCGAACATACTCAATTAAATAATTATACGCTCCTAAAAACATCGCGTATCTCTGCAATCTATTAGCGGACACTTCAGGTATACCTTTATGTGGGCCGAAAATAGATATTAATGGCTTATGATCCGTGCGTAATATGAAAAGATCTGATCTGCCATATAAATACTGATGGAACCGACGTACTCCAAATATTATTGCCGTCGCCTCCTTCTGTATCTGTGAGTAATTTTTTTCAGCCGAGTTCAACGTACGGGAAGCGAATGCCACCGGGTGCTCTAAACAATCCTTATCTATTTGAGACAAAATAGCTCCAAGGCCACACGGAGACGCATCAACAGTTAACACTATTTTGGCATTTGGGTTAAAGTGTGTTAAAACCTGGTCAGATGTCAGACATTCCTTAATTTTATCAAACGCATTTTGATGTATCGTAGACCAGTTCCACTTTACCCCCTTTTTTAAAAGGTCATACAAAGGACTCAGGATACAGGATGCTCCAGGTACAAAATTCCTGTAATAATTTACAAGTCCTAGAAATGATTGCAGAGTATTTACATCAGAAGGAACGGGAGCGTCAGCTATAGCTTTCACCTTTGCCGGATCTTTCTGTAATCCATCCTTGTTTATTATGTAGCCTAAATATTTAATTTCGTTTTTAAAAAATTCGCATTTTTCTTTCTGAACTGTTAACCCCGCATTCTGAAACCTTTGTAGAACTACGTTCAACATCTTCAAATGCCCCTCTGGGGTTCGGTCAGTCACTAAAATGTCGTCAAGGAGACATAAGACACCGTCTAGTCCCGAAAGCATTGTTTCCATAGCGCGTTGGAATATAGATGGGGCACTAGATAGCCCGAAAACGAGTCGAGTATAATTAAATAGACCTCGATGTGTATTGATACATGTAACCGGTTGGGACTTTTCGTCTAACAAAACTGATTATAGGCCATCGACAAGTCAATTTTTGAAAGTTGTTGATCTCCGTGTAGTCTTGAAAATAGCTCGTGTACCGTAGGTAAAGGGTATTGTTCTATCATCAGCTGTTTGTTAATAGTAACTGAATAGTCTGCGCACAATCTAACCGAACCGTTGTGCTTAAGTACGGGAACAATAGGTGACGCGTACTCAGAGTGCGAAACCGGTTTCAGGACACCTAGATCAACTAAACGTGTTATCTCTTTGTCGACCTTATCACGTAACGCGAACGCAATTGGACGCGCTTTACAAAATATCGGTTTTACATTATCTTTTAATTTTAATTTAACACGATATTTATTAAAAGTACCCAGCTTATCAGAAAATACTTCTGGGAAATTTAATTGTAATTGATCCACCATACTCTGACCCTTTAGAAAATGACAAGGCGTTAGCTTGAGTTTAAATTTTGATTTAAAATCTCTGCCTAATAACAGTGGTCCGCCATTACGAATGACGTACACGTCCAGTGTGTGAGTGTGTCGCATGTACATCACTGGCAAGTTTACGTACCCTACACATTTCATAATATTGCCGGTGTAACTAAGAAAACTTTTATTTGAAACTAGTAACGGAATATTACTGAACATGTTTTTATAGGTACTTTCGGATATAACTGTCACTGCTGATCCACTGTCTATTTGAAATTGTAAATTCTTCCCATAAATTGAAACTGATTCTGTCATAGGTTCCCCACGGACTGAGCGTATGTTAAACAATGTCTTACCGTCGTCGTCATCCCCGCTCACATCACCTGTCGACACGAAATTAACCTTTTTACAAACTTTACGCAGGTGACCCTTTGTGTTGCATTTATTGCATTTATAGCTTGCAAACCGACACTGGGATGACTCATGATTATTACGACCGCACACTGTACACTTTTTTTACCGGCACTAACGGTTTTAACACTGCTTTCTTCTTTCGCGATCTTGAACACCGGAACCTGCTGCCCGTGGACAGCCGTAGTAGTGGCGGCTCCAGCGCGCGCGCATCGCACGCTCTCCGCCAGCTCCACCGCCTTGGCCAGGGTCAACTTGTCGATGTCCTGCGCGAACAGCTTCTCCCGTTCCTGGCCAGCTACCATTCCCATGACAAATCGATCTCGTAACGCTTCCTCGACGTTACTAAACCCACAATGTGCTGTAAGTCCTCTTAGCCTGGACGCCCATTGCGTGTACGTCTCGCCCGGCTGCTGTACAGCCGCGTAAAAATTGTAACGCTCGCTGAATCCGCATATCTTTGGAAGAAAATGCTCATCCAATAACTGCACTATGTCGTCATACGGAACTTCTTGGATATCCTTTGGCAGGGCCAGATCCGCTGCCAACTTGTAAGTACCGTCACTAAGTGCGCTGAGCAGGATCGCCCGTCTCTTGGCTCCAGCTGCATCATTTTTCGGGACGACGTCGTTTGCAATAAACCATTGCGTAATACGGCCTTTGTAAGACTTCCATTCTTGCACGTTGTGATCGAATGTAGACAAAATTATTCATTTTTCAATTATAAAATGAAGATGTGGGTAAACTCGTCGCCACTATTACGTATGTTATAGAGAGACAAGTGAAACAAGCAAGGGCTATTGACACACTGATCTTTATTCACTGTTGGACACAGCGCGGGCGCAGCTACACACACATAGACATTAACAGTACACATACACAACAGAGATATATATACATATGTAACAGCAAAGAAAATAAAGGTTATTATGTATATTTAGAAATTATATTCAGGTGAGGAGGCAATACTATTGGAAATTATTCATTACCTCTGGTCTGGCTCATACGGGTTTGGTTATATTTAAAGTTGACTGCAAAGACATGAAAGTTAAGTCTGTGAATGTTGAGGAAACAAATATTAGGTACTTTAACATTGACTTTGAACCACAAAATGACTGACAAAGAAACTTAGTGAGGATATGTAAGGGCTTTAAATCGAGGCAAATTCCAGAGCAAGAGGTTGGTTATTTTGAGTTGGGACTTGGAAACGATATACAATATACAAACGACCTGTTATGATGTATTTTGGTGTTAGGATAGTATACAATTATTGCCAAGTTGTATTTTGGTCTCATGAAAGGTCCATACTCCACAAGAAGCTAAATGCTATCAAATCGACTTTACACTGCACATCTAGTCTTATTTGTGGGTTTGTCTTCGTGAATTAGGTGTTGAGGGTTTGCATTGTAAATTTGTGTATCTGTTGGATTATGCTCACGACAATTTTGGGTCCTCCGAGGGAAAGTGCATACGGATCTCCGGAGTGGTAGTAAATGACTCTTAACGGAGAACTGATGTATTTTGAACGGCTAGCGTTTGCTTGACTCACAACCAAGTACTTCTTGAGGATTTAAATGGCTTGTGTGTATAATTTATGGGTATACGAGACAGTGTATATGAATCAACATTTCTGATTTGCGGGGATTGTCTACAAGTGGACTCATTTTACTCACACATCTAAGCTGCACTTCCAGTTTCAACTCTAATAAACTAGAATAATTAAATTTATTTTGTTCAAGTTACTATATCAAGTTATAGGGACCAATTTTCCTCATGTTAGACTGGGTTTAAGTTTAACATTTGAAAAATTGAGCGGGGGAGCTGTTACTAACCATACTGGCTCGTCACGTTGAGGTCATTCGCATATCCTTCGTCCAGCTAATTGTACTATAATTTAGCTGGCGTGTTGCAAAATATCTTTTAAATGAAACAAAATATAACAGCTGATTTATAGTATTTTAATTCGTATTATGCCTGATTATCAAATTTAGACTAATCGATGCAAATATGTGTGGAACAAGCTTAACATTAGTTCAATTATCGTAATAATTTACATATAGGGACATCACTAGATACTATAAAGTTAAGTCCCTTCTCTTATCTTGAAATCGACCAATGGGAACAGTTATAGAATTACTGGGAAAAAGGATTGTTCACAAAACAGCTACTTATTATTCATATACAATAATGGATAATGTATTAATAAATTTATATGTTTAATATAATACTAACTGTCGTTTTGATAGAAGATTAACTATTTATTTTTATGTGATTATGCAGATTACATTTATTTAATTAATGAGACTGACCGGAAGTATCGTAATTGAGGACGCATTTTGGCACTATGGAGAACTGTCAGGGAATGGCGGCGCTTCGCGCCAGACGCGAACGAAAAGAAAAAGTTGTTTCAGAAGTTTTGAGTGTGTTTTCAGGAGCCCTATAGAAGTTTTAGAAGCGAGCGTCGTTTCTGGTGTAATTAGAGTGGAAGATTTGCTGAATATTGGTTGTATCATTTGTTTTAAAGGAGAGATAATGTAGGAAGCGTCATCTCGTGTTGGTAAGCTTTGATCACAGGTGAGGCTTTGTTACTTTTATTTAAAGTGTTACATTATTACGAATGCTCGGTAACTTTAGTTGATTCTAGATGGAAAAACAAATCTATTCTCATTCTCGGATTTGTTGGGATGCATGCCTTAACACGTGTCAGTTATAACCTTGATGTGGAATAAGAAAATACCTGTATTATTTATTTTCCCTTTTTACACGAACACTCAACGGAAAATAAGGTAAAATATGTATTATATTATTTTTTAAATAATAGGTACACTTTACTGCTTCAAATAATTTACAATCATCAAAAAGGACTGCACGTATGGCGCAGCGGCCTAGACATTCGCCTCGCCGCTTCGTGTCATGGGTTCGAGTCCCGCGCCGGACAACTATTCGTGAGACTCATTAATAATTGTTCTGAGTCTGAATATTATTTGAGTCCGCCTATTATATGTTTGTAAAGTACCACGTGACACAGGGATTAGATACCCTAGTGGGGGAGTTGTCTTTACCACCAGGCCTTACACTGAAACTAGAAAAACACACTTCACTTTTTTTTGGGTGTGGGTAGTTGTAGCAGTTGCAAGAAAAATTATAGCTCTATATTTAAAATTCAAATTTAATTAGTTATTAGCCATATTATTGCAAATTTATGTGTAAAAACAGTTGATAATATTGTCTACCTACCAGTTAAGTGTTTTCTCCATTCAAGCACAAACATAATTCCACAAACAACACTATCACCATGGACACAATTGTAAGTTCCATTGACACCATGATGGACCTCTTCAACACGAAAGTAGCTAACATTGAAGCCCAAATACTGCACAACAGCAAGCAGCAGGCCAGCAGTCAACAAAGCAGCAGTCTACAGCCCACTGATCTGGCAGCAGAGTTCTCAGCATTCCATACTCTCATACTTCAGTTGCTGTCAAATCTCCAGCAGCAGGTCAGGCTGATTGCTGATAGTATAGTATTTATTGTATATTAGTTATTTATATATTATTATGTCTGATTTTGGAAGCGATGTTGAAGATTTTGTCTCAGCTTGTAGTGACGACGTGAGTTTTCTCAGTATTCCGTCTTTAAGTGAAACCTTAATATCTCAGTTCTCTGACGAACCTAGGAACTTTAATGTTGTTCACATTAATGCACAGAGTATTTCGGCACACTATTCCGACATGCTGGCCAGTTTAGACTGTAAGAACATCCACGCCATTCTTGTTTCCGAATCGTGGCTTAAACCATGCTTGCCCTCTACTTCATATTCGTTGCCCGGTTTTCAATTGATCAGAAATGACCGGATAAACGGCGGTGGTGGTGGTGTTGCCATATACCTTCGACCACACATTCCTTTCAGCGTTATTAATATGTCAGCCCAGCCGCCACCGTCTAACACCGGCGAACATCTTTTTCTGGAAGTAGAGTTGCATCACACAAAAATTCTCCTTGGGGTTTACTACTGTCCTTCGTCACATATTAATTTCTTCTCCTCATTGGATACTCTCTTAGCAAACTTAGTTCCTTCTTACAGTCATACAATAGTCATGGGAGTAGGTTAAAATTGGGGCTTCCAGATCAAATAAGATCTGGAATCCCGCAATTTTAACTATTCATTCATTCATCCAATTCTACTCATTATGTTAACTATTCATCAACTCATGACCAAATACCGGACGGTAATAGGTTTGATTCTGTACGATGGAAACCCGCAATTTTCACTATTCATTCATTCAAACTTATCCATTATCTTATCTATTCAAAAAAAAAATAATAATCGAATGATCGGTCTTTCCTTTTTAAGGTGTGGGTGTAAACAAGTGTTTACATTTAACAGATAGGTACTAATGTTCGCATTCCAATAGTAGTCCATTCAGCGCCGTTCGATATACAGAGCGGAATGATCCTTGTTATTATAAGCTGCCTTTATAACACACAAGATTACATCATTGTGTAGTATTGAATACACACACACAATTGTAGGCGAATAAATAAAACAGCACATCGTTTATAACATTTAATGAGATATATTTATATTGTCTGTAACTTTAACACTCCTCTTCCCCCCGGACCTCTGAGGCGTTCAGATGTGTTTTTAGTGGACCCTATTTATAATATTTTTTAACAATTAAATTCATATTAGTAAAATAAATAGTGACTCGAATAATAGGAGCGCAGTAATACCAAGGATCCTCGCGGAAGAAACGTAACACAAGCGCAATCATTGCAGACATTCACAGCCGCAACACGTGAGTGAGTGTCTTCATATACCTGCATCACTGTGTGAAAATACGCTACGATTGCACACGCAGATTTGAACCGTCACACATTGATGAAACAATTCAACTACACAAACACAACACTATAATTTCTTGCATGTAATCCGGAAGGTCAAGTTAGAGTGGCCGTCAGTAAAATTGTACCAATTTCTCGATACGTGACCAGTTTGCTGACCCCTGACGTAGTGACCGAAGCTAAGCTCCTACTAACTTCTTGTGCCCTGGTACCTGAGCCCATTTGCAAACATGCCGATTAACCGAACTCCACCACCTATGACGTCACTCGATGCGCCATCCACGCCGCTCCTCTTGAGTCCGCTGCACCTTAGTTTGTCTGAGCCGAACCTAATGGAATCTGAAGCGGAGAAGGTCGAGAGTGATTGTTCTGGTATTTCACACCCCACCAAGCGCAGACGTGTTGGAGCGATTGCTGTAAACGAGAACAAACTGTCTAACTTTATGGCTGAAATGAGGTCTATGTTCAACGAATTAAAAGTGGAACAGAACAATAAAATTGATAAGATCTATGATTCAATGCAGGAAATAAAATCACAAAACACCAACATTCAAAAAGCTGTTAACTCTTTATCAGAGTATTACGATAATCTAAAGTCCAAGATTGATGAACTAGAAAACAAATTCGACACGGAACGTAAAAATAACGCAGCATATACGAAGTCCTTGGAGGAAAAGCTTGAGAAAATGGAAAAAGGTGCAAGATCGTCCTGTTTGGAAATTCGAAACATCCCTGTTGTTAAGTCTGAAACCAAAGATTTATTATTAAATAATGTTATTAAGGTGGGTGCTATTTTAACCAGTCGCGTGCACCTAAGTGACTTTTGTCCCTTTTTTTTTTGACCGTTGAGTGCTCTCAAGTGACAAATGTCCCTTTTTTAGTTCAGTATGACGCATCGGAGCAATCTCGTTATTTCTTTCTATCGCGTTACGTTTCTTATCTTTTTCTCTTTTCTACTCGAATCTTAATACATTCCTTCATGCAAGAAATACGACAAAAGTTCCACAATAGTTCATTCGGCTTGAAAAAAAAATGTCAAATGTCAGTCATTGATTCTCGCGCGTAAGTGAGGTTAATCTAACGCCTGTAAATTAATAGTTTTGAAGTAAGAAGAATGTTTTTTTTTGTTTTATGGTGTGTAAATAGAGCTATTCCACTGTTAAAAGTCATAAAATATATATGTTACCGATTTACTTTTTTAAATAATCGTATTTCAAAAATACTTTTTTTTTTTTTTTTTTCAACTTTAGTCAATGTTTTGCCCTAAATATAATAAATTAGAAACGAAATGTCAACAAACATTCATTACGACTTGAAAGAGTCATTCACAAGCATGAATAAAAACAACACTTGTGTCGACCCATGTCGACTACACCTCAACAAAAAATTGTTTATTGAGCGCGCCCATTTAGCGCACGGCGGGTCGCCATTTATCGCTGAGCTAGGAGCACTTCACGCGTTTTTGTTAGCACTCGAGCGGTTAAATGCCCCGATACAACCGCATGAGATAAACGACATTTACCGAGTTGGACCGACTGATTCTAATAATAGAACGATTATTGTTAATTTTACCACAAATCTAAAAAAAGAAAATTTTCTACAAAAATATAAGACCTATAATAAAGGGAAGGAAGACAATAAAAAGCTTTCTACTGAGCACCTAAAAATAAATGGAACACCCAAACCAATCTTTATGTCAGAAAACCTTACGGCAAGATCGAAAAGACTCTTATTTCTTGCTAAGGACTTTGCGAGTAGCAATAATTATCGTTTTTGTTGGGTTACAAATGGTAAGATTTTCTTGCGTGAAAAAGAGAGAGCCCCCATATCTTAGTTAAAACAGAATCTGATATACCCAAAACGAATAATACGAAGTGACTATATAGCTACGCAATCTCTTATCTATATTTCTGTTATTTTCGTTTAGTTATAAATTGTATTAACTTTCTATTACCTCCTAGAAACCTAAATTTTACTGTTAATTTTACTTTGTACCACACACATACACATACACTCACACAAAAATACTCTAATGGAAGGACTAGCAAAAATTCACGAGCCCAGCCACTATGCATTGTCAACCAATGTATAGTCATTTTTCATTTTCAATGTCACTTAAAGATAAACATCCTGTTAATTTTTCCTAGCTATGGATAGTGAAAATTTATATATTGCAGAAGACATCGAGCGCTTGTCAGTCTCAGAATCATATTTTTGTTCCCCTGAAAAATGTAGCGGGTACGTCAATGATCCAAGCAGTGGTTTAAAAATCTTTCATGTTAATATAAGAAGTTTAGGCAATTCGGCTAATTTTGATAATTTGCTTATACTGTTGCACAGAACTAAACTGCAGTATGACATCATTGTGTTGTCAGAGTGTTGGTTAAGTAAATGTCCATCGCCTCCTGTAATAACTGGTTTTGAATGCTTCAAGTCTGAATACACCAATCAAAACGACGGTATAGTAGTATACGTTAAGCAAAACTTGCATTTTACTATTGAACGGCAGGTACTGGTGGATGCTAATTGTATTATTATAAAATTTAAAAAAGATGTTGCACTAGTGGCAGTCTACCGTTCTCCCTCACACCGTAATGTCCAAAACTTTCTTAATAGTTTAGACAACTGCTTGAGTTCACTCAACGCTTATAAAACAATTATGATACTTGGTGATATTAATATAAATATATTGCCTAATAATACTGACTCAATTTCGGATATGTACTTGAATACTGTGGCATCGCATGGTATGCTGCCCGGGCATCTTTTTCCAACCCGTGGTAATAGCTGCATTGATCACGCGATAATTAAGTCAGATAAACCTGCCATCACTCTGGTAATTGATTCCTTTATAACTGATCACGCTCCTGTTATAGTGTTTTGCAAACTCCGGAATCGTAGTCCTAAAGCCCCTGTAACATCTCGACGCGTTGATATCGTTGCCTGTGTAGCTGAACTTGAAATGACAGATTTTACATCAATAACCACTTGCTACGATGCAAATGACGCAGCCACGAAATTAGTTAACAAAATCTCTAATGTGGTTAACAGCAACACTTTTACAACTGTGAGGCCAAGCAGGAAACGAATATTAAAGCCCTGGATAACCCCTGGCCTTCTTAGATGCATCCGTAACCGCGACAAAATGTTTCGTAAAACAAGAAGAGATCCTGATAATAATATCCTAAAAGTGACTTACATGCGTTATAAACATTTTTGTAATAATTTACTCAAAAAACTGAAAAGACTATACGAACGTGAAGAATTTCAAAAAAATCGTAAAAATCCTAAGGCCACGTGGAATCTTATTAAAAAAAATTCTAACCTTCAGACAAACAAATCATGTGCTAGTGAACTGCTGACAATTGCTTCCGATCCACATGCCTCGCTTAATATTGTCAATAAACACTTCGCTAGCATAGGAAGAACTCTCGCTTCCAAATTAATTATAAATTCCAAATTACTCCACGAGACGATCAAGCTTACAGTTCTTACGGCACTAATGCCGCTAGTACTGATCCCAGCTCAATGGCCATTTTTAGTACAGACATTGCCGAAATAGAGAGAACAATACTTGGGCTAAAACTAGGTAGTGCGGTGGGCTGGGATGGCATATCAGCCGCCCTTATTAAGGCAGCCAGACACGTCCTTGTTCCTATTATCTGCTATGTATTTAATCTGTCTTTGATGGCAGGAGTTTTCCCAACGGTTTTTAAAAAAGCCATTGTGCACCCTATTCACAAGAGTGGGGACAGGAGCAGTGTCAACAATTATAGACCAATTTCTGTGTTAACAACCTTATCTAAAATTTTGGAAAAAATCATTAATCTTAGGCTTCTTAAGTATCTCAACTCAAAAAATATTCTGGCTGACAATCAATTTGGTTTTCGATCAGGTAAAAACACAGAAGATGCCGTTCTTAAATTAACTGGTGCTGTGGCCAAAAATTTAAACAATAAAACCAAATCAATTGCTATTTTTCTAGACCTTTCAAAAGCTTTTGACACTGTTTCTGTTCCTCTCTTGCTGAATAAACTCCAAAAAATGGGCATTAGAGGATTACCACTTGATATTTTTAGGAGTTACCTTAGTAATCGCTCTCAGATTGTAAAAATAGGAGACCATAAGAGCGACGTTGAAAACATGAGCTATGGCGTTCCACAAGGTAGTGTTCTTGGGCCTACCTTATTTTTGTGTTACATTAATGAGCTCTGCAAACTCAAAGTACCAAACTCGAACCTTATAGTTTACGCAGACGATACGGCAATAATCGTTCAAGGAAGTGACTGGCATGAAACCCGCTCCAATGCAGAATCTGCGTTGAAAATAGTTTCTGAGTGGTTATCAAATAATTTGCTTACCCTGAACATGGAGAAAACAAAATTTATCACATTCTCTCCACGCATCATTTTTCAACCGGCATCACCCTTCGCTTTGACTATCCACAATTGCCAGTCCGCAATGAATAATAACTGCTGTTGCAAATCTATCTCGCGAACAAATAGTATAAAATACTTAGGCGTAACAATTGATAGCACTATGTCCTGGAGCGATCACATCGGGTCTTTGGTTGCACGAGTTAGGAAATTAATATTTGTTTTTAAAAAATGAAGGTCATCAGCTGATCTTCCTACGCTTAAAACAGTCTACTATGCTCTGGCAAATTCCATCTTAAGCTATTGTATAACCATATGGGGTAGTTCTGGAAAGTGCTTAATGCTTCGTTTAGAAAGAGCGCAGAGATCGGTTCTGAAAGTCATGTCGCACAAACCAGTCCGTTTTCCAACCGACGAACTGTATGCTCTATTGCAAATACCTAGAGTAAGACAAAGTTTTCTTCTGAACTCAATCTTACGAAAACATACAGAACTTGGTTTCGACAAGTGTTTTAGCAACCAGAGTAAGCACAAACGTAGACCTGTTAAAGCATGCCCTGTTGTACCAGCTAACATCGTAATAGTCAGGCGACAATACTACTTTATAAGCTCAAGATTGTATAACCACATAAATGGGATTTTGAACATCTATCCCCTTCCTTCACGTGAGTGTAAATCAATAACACATAAGTGGCTCAGTTCCTTGACTTACGAAGAACTCGAACATCTTGTAACCATCTAAAAATCTCTTTCATTCATTTCCCTCTCCCTTCCAAATCACATAAACGAATAAACATACATATACATATACACATACTCTCACTCCCACTCTCATACACACATAGACATGCATAAACAATTTAATTTTAGTAATTTAATTTAATAACATTTTGTAATAACAATATATACTTAGTGCTTAAGATATTTTATTTTCAAAATTTTGTTTTATATCGTTCAATATCTGGAACGCTGTCGTCTACCCTCTTGGAGGTGGGTGCTAATGGCTGCGACACAGTATTCCATACTAATGCGGTTGTTAGCGAACTAAAAAATTTTGTAATCTGTTTTTGTTCCAATAAAATATTTGTATTTTTTTTGTATTTGTATTTGTATTTAACAATGAGTTTCTTAATAGATTTGTAAATTTCGTCCATAAATACATTTTTAACTACGTGTTGAACGCAAACTTCAGCATCACATTTGCACAGCGAATCTGTGCTATCAGAAAAATGTTCCATATCATATATTTCTATTCTTATCACTTTTCCACCACGCGTTAGTTTTTTCGCACAGGAGAACACGGCAGGATTCTTTTTCAGCCTCTTGCTAGAAGGTTCGAGGTTTAGACGCTTTTCATTTCTCGGTTCTAGCACGGTATTCATAGGAATGAAGTTGAAGAGCTCGTTTCCTGAGTCCTGAAAATTTAAAAATACATTAAATTATCATTTCGTTAAACGTTACTATGTTCAAGAGGATAATAATATATCTATTGCTCGTAAGATTGATTGATTTGAATAGATGAAACATCTATTTAGATATATCATGAATAGTCCATTATTGATGAATTCAAATAAATATGATCGAGAACAACGAAACTTACATTTGAATAACAGTTAGTAGGTATGTAATTAAACATACATTATTAAATTATTGATAATTAAAATACTATGATGAATAAATACTCACTGACATTTCTTATTTGGGGGGGTTATTACAGCCACGCTTATGAAAAATAACTAATATTAGATTTTTATGAAAATCCCTTTATATAGGGATAAATACTCGTTCATAGACTTCAAAATGGATGCAAAATAATATGTGTTTATATCAATACCATATAACCAGTCGCGTGCTCCTAAGTGACTTTTGTCCCTTTTTTCGTTTTACCGTTGAGTGCTCTCAAGTGACAAATGTCCCTTTTTTAGTTCTGATTTTGTTAGTTATGATGCATCGGAGCAATCTACGTATTTCTTTCTATCGCGTTACGTTTCTTATATTTTTCTCTTTTCTACTCGAATCTTAATACATTCCTTCATGCAAGAAATACGACAAAAGTTCCACAATAGTTCATTCGGCTTGAATAAAAAATGTCAAATGTCAGTCGTTGATTCTCGCGCGTAAGTGAGGTTAATCTTACGCCTGTAAATTAATAGTTTTGTAGTACAATATTTTCGAAGATAAGATTTAAACCACAAGACAGTACTAGAAGAGAAGTTAAGAGACGCCAGAATACCGAGAAGGCCATCAAAATCAACAGAGTTGAAAGCGCTGCTAAAATTCAATAGCACTAGAAGAGAAAGGGATTTGTTTTCCATGGCCCAGCGGATATCGTCGGTCACTTTCAGCAGAGCAGTGACAGTGCTGTGGCCAGTACGGAATCCAGATTGGAAGGAGCTAAGAAGGTGGTTATTAGACAGGAAAGAAGAAAGCTGACGATGAACTATATGCTCAAGGACCTTAGACAGGAAAGGCAGAATGGAAATAGGACGAAACTGGGATGGTGTAGCTGGATTACGTATTTTGGGAAGTGGTATTATGTGTGCTTGTTTCCAAGCTGTAGGAAAAGTAGATGAGAATAAGGAAAAGTTGAAAATGTGAGTTAGAACAGGAAGTATAGTTGGCAGAATAGGATGAATCATCCTTGAGCATATGTTATCATGTCCAACTGCAGAAGAAGATATTGAAGATGTTGATTTTTTGACGTCCTCCTCAGTTACAGGAGATAAATTGAAGGGAGAACAATGCGGTACTGGTAAAAGGGAAAGATCTTGTAAAGTAGCCAATTTAATTTGAGAGTCCAGAGAAACGGGGGGGTTAGAAAAATGAATGTTAAGACCATTTAGATCGATATCTTTACAAGCCGTGGTGGGAGATTTACCAATTCCGTTGGATTTGAGAAATTTCCGAACTGTGGAAGAATCACGATTATCAAGCGATTTGTAAAAGTGGCGCTTCTTAGCATCACGACACAGTCGATTGTAGCGATTACGTAGAAATTTATAGCGATTTAAATTTCCCTCCGTTGGATTAAGGTTATACCTACGTTTAGCTTTATCCCTGCGTGCCATAGCTTCCTTAATTTCAGCGGAGATCCAAGGAGCAGGAGAATGTTTAACTTTCACTCGACGTTTTGGAGCATGGCGATCGTATAAGGCTAGTATTTTACCATTTAAAAGATTCACTTTATCGTCAATGTTCGAAGAATTATAGATTTCGGACCAATCCAAATTCAAGGCATCAAGCTGCAATGCCTCCAAATTAATACCCCTGAAGTTACGAAGAAGAAGGTAGTGAGGTTTCCGCTTAGGAGGTCTAATTGTGTACGATAGATAAACCAAGTCGTGGTAGGAGAAGGAAGAAACTAATTGGCCATGAGTAGCAACACGATCAGGAGAAGAAACGATCATAAGGTCCAAGAGAGTAGGGGTGCAATTAGGGAAGTGATGCATAACAGTAAGAGGGAGAACGTGAAGATTGATAGAAGTTAACAGGGAGAGTAGTTTCGCAGAACGATGATCGTTCTTGATCAAGCAAGTATTGAAATCACCCATAAGGACTACATGGTCATAAATCGGACATAAATTATTTAAGAGTGTATCAAGTGATTCGAAGTAATCAATTCGAAGATTAGGGCTGTAAAAAACACCAAGTAGCATCTTAGAGTGGTGGACAATAATTTCAATCAATAAATGTTCAGACGAACCAGAATGCTGACAATCTTATACGGGATATCAGCCCGCAGGTATATTGCCACACCACCGCAGCCCTTATCCGTTCGATCATTGCGTATCAAAACGAACCCAGAGAGAGAGAAATAAGGAGAAAGAAGAGAAGGCTTAAGAAATGTTTCAGAAATCAATAATGCATCGATATTGTTGCCACTAAATGATGCTAGAAGATCAGAATAGTGGGCAGGAACACTCTGCGCATTGATATGGGCAATATTCAGATTATGAGGAACAGTGCGTAGATGTGAGGAGATTTGGTCATGCAAAGTGAGTGAAGTAAAAGAATCATCCGCGCTAGCGTAACTTGTGAGCGAAGAAGAACAGGAGAAAAAACTATCATCAATATTTGGTAAATCATCATCCATAATAATAATTATTATATATACTATATATTACATAAATATATTTAACAAAAAATATATATATTAATAAGTTTTGTATAAATATTAACAGAATTAAAGTCACTAAACACACCGTCTCGCCGGAAAACTAGAAAAAACTTTTAAAGAAATTAACAAAAGTATTACAAAAGCTAAATAAAGGAACATTAAAAAACAATAATAATAATCTATAGAGACACGTCGAGCTGGATACCTCAGAAAGACATGTACCTTCGAACACATTACGCCACAAGCCTATGTGGGACTCACTGAGACTAGTAACAGGCGGGACACAACAGAAAAAACAAAATATCTCTATCCACAAACATACGATTCCAATCATTCTTTCTGTGTCTATCGTTTAATATTAGCCCCTTTTATACAAAACAACTTCGATTGCATTATAATACACATATATATTTCTAAAATCGACTCTAAACAATAGTTTTTGTGTATTTTGTACTGAAAACATAGTTTTTGGTCAATTACTTATTATTTTTACGTAGTGTATTTAGCTTTTATAATTCTAATATCAATAACTCAAAGAAACGCATCCGCCAACACCCTATTTGCGGTTGTAAGACACATGATCTTTGAGTTCTTTGGTATAAAGCCTAATTTTCTTCTTTAAATTATAGTTTTTAGTGATATCTAATTAGTTTTCTACTGTACCCTAATCTGTTTATTTACTTACCTGTTAGCTCTCGTCGAGACGCATCCAACCACACCACACAAACGGTGATCGCACCAGAATTTCATAAGATATTCACAAGTTTAGAATTTTCATCACCCGAGCCGAGGTTACGAGGCGGGTAGTTTTTGCCCATACATAACGTATATCTCTATCCACAAACATACGATTCCAATCATTCTTTTTGTGTTTATCGTTTAATATTAGCACCCTTATATATAAAGTAACTTCGTTTTATCCGCCAACACCCTATTTGCGGTTGTAAGACACATGATCTTTGAGTTCTTTGGTATAAAGCCTAATTTTCTACTACAAATTATAGTTTTTTAGTGATATCTAATTAGTTTTCTACTAAACCCTAATCTGTTTATTTACGTACCTGTTAGCTCTCGCCGATACGCATCCAACGACACTACACACACGTTGATCGCACCAGTATTTCATAAGATATTCGCAAGTTTAGAATTTTCATCACCCGAACCGAGGTTACGAGGCGGGTAGTTTTTGCCCATACATTACGTATATCTCTATCCACAAACATACGATTCCAATCATTCTTTTTGTGTCTATCGTTTTAAATTAGCCCCTCTACATATAAAGTAACTTCGTTTTCATTATAATACACATATATATTTCTGAAATCGACTCTAAACAATAGTTTTTGTGATTTTGTACTGAAAACATAGTTTTTGGTCAATTACTTATTATTTTTACGTAGTGTATTTAGCTTTTATAATTCTAATATCAAAAACTCAAGGAAACGCATCCGCCAACACCCTATTTGCGGTTGTAAGACACATGATCTTTGAGTTCTTTGGTATAAAGCCTAATTTTCTTCTTTAAATTATAGTTTTTAGTGATATCTAATTAGTTTTCTACTGTACCCTAGTCTGTTTATTTATTAACCAGTTAGCTCTCGTCAAGACGCATCCAACCACACCACACACACGGTGATCGCACCAGAATTTCATAAGATATTCACAAGTTTAGAATTTTCATCAACCGAACCGAGGTTACGAGGCGGGTAGTTTTTGCCCATACATTACGTATATCTCTATCCACAAACATACGATTCCAATCATTCTTTTTGTGTTTATCGTTTAATATTAGCACCCTTATATATAAAGTAACTTCGTTTTATCCGCCAACACCCTATTTGCGGTTGTAAAACACATGATCTTTGAGTTCTTTGGTATAAAGCCTAATTTTCTACTACAAATTATAGTTTTTTTGTGATATCTAATTAGTTTTCTACTGTACCCTAATCTGTTTATTTACGTACCTGTTAGCTCTCGCCGAGACGCATCCAACGACACTACACACACGTTGATCGCACCAGTATTTCATAAGATATTCGCAAGTTTAGAATTTTCATCACCCGAACCGAGGTTACGAGGCGGGTAGTTTTTGCCCATACATTACGTATATCTCTATCCACAAACATACGATTCCAATAATTCTTTTTGTGTCTACCGTTTTATATTAGCCCCCCTACATATAAAGTAACTTCGTTTTCATTATAATACACATATATATTTCTGAAATCGACTCTAAACAATAATTTTTGTGTATTTTGTACTGAAAACATAGTTTTTGGTCAATTACTTATTATTTTTACATAGTGTATATAGCTTTTATAATTGTAGTATCAAAAACTCAAGAAAACGCATCCGCCAACACCCTATTTGCGGTTGTAAGACACATGATCTTTGAGTTCTTTGGTATAAAGCCTAATTTTCTACTTTAAATTATAGTTTTTAGTGATATCTAATTAGTTTTCTACTGTACCCTAATCTGTTTATTTACTTACCTGTTAGCTCTCGTCAAGACGCATCCAACCACACCACACAAACGGTGATCGCACCAGGATTTCATAAGATATTCACAAGTTTAGAATTTTCATCACCCGAGCCGAGGTTACGAGGCGGGTAGTTTTTGCCCATACATAACGTATATCTCTATCCACAAACATACGATTCCAATCATTCTTTTTGTGTTTATCGTCTTCATCATTGTATTATTATTATTTGAGTCATCTGCTCAAGGAACTTCGCATTCCTGTCAAGGTTCAACAATTCTTAAACTTCAACATCAATTGTATAAGTAATACTATCTTGTATCACTTATGAAGATTTAGTTCTTTGTATTCATTACCCAAGTAATGACTGCTTGATATGAAAGCATTCAATATCAGTAAGAAAATCTGAATATGGTTCTAATTGGAACCACTTATATGACTATTAACTGAGTCAATATCAGTATAATCAATACTTTGAAGGTGTGTTATTAAACATTTGTGATTAATGTCAAAAATCAATGATCTATTGATCTTCAACATGGTAGGTAGAGATGTTGCATAATAACATCATTGGAACTTTTGTAAAGGTTCTACTAAATCTTCCATAGACCCTTTGAAGACTGCTTTGCCGGCCAGCCTTAAGTACCAAGACATCATTATGAAACTTAATATTTCCGGTTAATCCTAAACACAGCACGTCATGTTTGCTGTTGTAGAATAGCCTCTACTATCTTCCATAGAGAACTAAATAAGACTGTCAGTGACCGGTCTTAAACAAACAAGACATCAGTTTTCTCTTCCACTGATAGTACATGTATTCAAAACTAACCCTATAAGGGATTTAACATCAGGTAAATAGTTAACTGCTATTAACCCAGTTAATAATTCAGGAACTTTTAATTAAAGTTATTATATTAATAACTATCTAACATTGATAGCTTTCATTCAATAATAGATATAATTCTGGTTCTATCGTCTAGTTAGTTTAAACATAGGATTAGTTTTTAAAGTATTTGTCTTATAAATACATAAATAATACAACCTTTGGGAGCATTCCAACATATTCGTGTATGAAAATAGAATCGTTCTAGCATCTAGACTCAACTAAAATTACCGAGCATTCGTAATAATGTAACAATTTAAATAGAAGTAACAAAGCCTCACCTGTGTTGAAACTTGAAAGCCTACCAACACGAGATGACGCTTCCTTCATTATCTCTCCTTTAAAACAAATGATACAACCAAATATTGAGCCAATCTTCCACTCTGATTACACCAGAAACGACGCTCACTTCTCAATCTTCTATAGGACTCCTGAAACCACACTTAAAACTTCTGAAACAACTTTTCTTTCGTTAGCGTCTGGCGCGAAGCGCCGCCATCCTCTTGACAGTTCTCCATCTTGCCAAAATGCGTCATCAATAATGCCACATCCGGTCAGTCTCATTAATTAAAAAAATGTAATCTGCATAATCAGTAATCACATAAAAATAAATAGTTAATCTTCTATCAAAACGACAGTTAGTATTATATTACACATATAAATTTATTAATACATTATCCATTATTGTATATGAATAATAAGTAGCTGTTTTGTGAAACCATCATTTTTCCCGGTAATCCTATAACTGTTCCCATTGGTCGATTTCAAGATTGGAGAAGGGACTAATCTTTATAGTAACTAGTGATGTCCCTATATGTAAATTATTACGATAATTGAACTAATGTTAAGCTTGTTCCACACATATTTGAATCGATTAGTCTAAATTTGATAATCAGGCATAATACGAATTAAAATACTATAAATCAGTTGTTATATTTTGTTTCATTTAAAAGATATTTTGCAACACGCCAGCTAAATTATAGTACGATTAGCTGGACGAAGGATATGCGAATGATCTCAACGTGACGAGCCAGTATGGTTAGTTACAGCTCCCCCGCTCAATTTTTCAAATGTTAAACTTAAACCCAGTCTAACATGAGGAAAATTGGTCCCTATAACTTGATAAAAAAATTTGAACAAAATAAATTTAAATATTCTAGTTTATTAGAGTTGAAACTGGAAGTGCAGCTTTGATGTGTGAGTAAAATGAGTCTACCTGTAGACAATCCCCGCAAATCAGAAATGTTGATTTATATACACTGTCTCGCATACCCATTAATTAAACACACAAGCCATTTAAATCCTCAAGAAGTACTTGGTTGTGAGTCAAGCAAACGCTAGCCGTTCAAAATACTTCAGTTCTCCGTTAAGAATCATTTACTACCACTCCGGAGATCCGCATGCACTTTCCCTCGGAGGACCCAAAATTGTCGTGAACATAATCCAACAGATACACAAACTTACAATGCAAACCCTCAACACCTAATTCACGAAGACAAACCCACAAATAAGACTAGATGTGCAGTGTAAAGTCGATTTGATAGCATTTAGCTTCTTGTGGAGTATGGACCTTTCATGAGACCAAAATACAACTTGGTAATAATTGTATACTATCCTAACACCAAAATACATCGTAAAAGGTCGTTTGTATATTGTATATCGTTTCCAAGTCCCAACTCAAATTAACCAACCTCTAGCTCTGGGATTTGCCTCAATTTAAAGACCTTACATATCCTCACTAAGTTTCTTTGTCAGTCATATTGTGGTTCAAAGTCAATGTCAAAGTACCTAATATTTGTTTCCTCAACATTCACAGACTTAACTTGCATGTCTTTGCACTCAACTTTAAATATAACCAAATCCATATGAGCCAGAGGTAACGAATAATTTCCAATAGTAGGTATTGCCTCCTCACATGAATATAATTTCTAAACATGCATATAAGTATATAACCTTTATTTTCTTTTTTATTACACATATGCATGTATAAATATCTCAAAGAAATTTTCGTATTATACTTGACTAATACATTTTCAAAACCACTCTAATTGCGGTATCAAACCATTTTTCATGAGTATGTTATAATTTGAAACATATATTTAAATATTTATCTTTAATTTATTTATTAATTTCATGCTCGCCTGTTCCTATTTCACATAAATAACAATTACATAAACTGTTATAATATACCTATATATAATATGTTATATTGTATATACAGTACTCCTGCTATTTGTGTTAGTTATTATAAAGTAGCTGATAAAATACTATCGTATGAATTGCCAATATACATTGTAATAAAATTGTGTGAACCCAGACTACACTAATGAGAAATTATTCTCTTCCCCCGCTAGACTTTTCGATCTGTATTTACCTAAATAAAATAATCAACCCGTATAATGGTTGTTTGCTTCATCATCATCATCATATCAGCGAAAGACGACGTTGTTTACTTACCTAATACTTAATATTATTTAATGGTTTGCAATATGCTAACCTTAGACTTGGCTCACACTGTTTTCAAATTTAGAGCTATACATATTCTGGATGCAATTTATGATAGAATACCCATTCCAAAATCTCAAAATATCCTACTCAGGTTGAAAAAGGTTTTATTATCAACTACATACTGACTTAATGATTTTCTAATATTGATATCAATTCCGAATTAAAATGTGTAATTATAATAAATATATATATATGGATTGTCAATAAATGACCCTGTCCATACACATAACAATTCATCTGCTATGCTTTACCAATCGATATAAATCAAAGAAAAGGTAAAGCAATACCCTAAATAATAACCAGTTATGACGTTCGCATAAATTATAAACTAGAATTAATTCGAAGGAACATCTTCATTCATATTTTCGGAAATTGTTACTAATGATATTTGTAAAATTAGTTGCTGAACTCGCAATACTGCTTACTTTGCTAATAATATTATCACAAATATAATTATTAGATCTACTTATTGAATTTAAATTGAAACGAAAGTTTCTTTTCTTTTTCACACTAAACCTTTCAGACGAAACTGAGATTTATAGAAGTTTTATTTACCTCATTATTCTACCTATTAATTTATCAACACCTTTATACTACCTATTTCTGTCAGTAACTCTCTTCAAAATCCTAAGAAGTCTCCTGTGTGTCAATATCTCATCTTTTCATAAAATTTGTCACCTTACGTAATAACATCTAAAATCATACCGAATATTTGTTCCAAAACTGGCAACATTATTCTGACATGTCAAAATAGATAACCTTTTTTTTTTTTTTTTAAACAATCGATCGTAATATTTGATCTTACAAAGATATACTTTATTTATATCTAGTACAAATGTTCCTATAAACAAATTTTGTACAATTGCACTTTGATTAGATTTACGTATATACCTATTGAATTATACGAAACATCAATTTACTACTCGGCTACTGTATTTCGAATCTAGCAACATGTACATGGAAAGTATTCGAGATCTGTGTTGTCAAAAGTATTTAAGGATAACGGCGCCAAATTCTAATTGTGAAGGCAGTATAACGTTCCCGTAGCGAAAGATCATCAACATCAA
Source organism: Pseudoips prasinana (assembly GCA_951640165.1). NCBI lineage: Eukaryota > Metazoa > Arthropoda > Insecta > Lepidoptera > Nolidae > Pseudoips > Pseudoips prasinana. The sequence goes on along the minus strand of OX621266.1, from coordinate 3,413,174 downwards.
AATAGTAAAAAAAGCAAGAAATACTAGAATTGATCATATAGTGGAAGAATTATCAAAATTATCATATTACTCAGATGGTTTTATAATCAAAAGTGAATTTGGCACGGTGTGATATTCTACAACTACTCCTATTTATATATTCTACATCAAGAGAATTAATAAGAATGCCTACAAATTTATATTCAGTTTTGTATGTACATCTATGAACATAAGAAGAAACCTCAATTTGCTAAGGTTAGTAACAATACTTTAAAAACTTTTAATTCTGACCTATATCCAGGAATACTAAACAGAATAAGCTATTGTATATCCTAGATCCTAGATAATTATTTATTTATTTCCTGTCTAGTGTCTAAATAACCTTAATTAATCCGTGATATTGAAATTAACCATGAATACCTACTTACATTGTTATTTTATGAATAGGTTCATTAAGGTTTTGTTATGAATGCTTAAAATCAGCCTAAGATGCTTTCACTGCTGCACCAGACTACTGAATTTCATTAAATTACCTAAATTACCAAAGCTGATTTAAATTACCTACTGTATAAAATTGCCATAACATTTTTCTTTAATTTATTTTGGAAACCCTAACTAACAATATTTCCTTTACTAACCTCTCTATTATCTTATTTTCAGAATACTATATTCTAAATGTAAAGAGGTTTATATGACAAAATTATTTATTGTCAAGATCAGTGCTACTAAACAACAAATGTATAAACATCATCGGGTAAGCATTTCTTTTGATACTATTATGAAGTATTTATTAACATCTTTGTTATTTGATTATACACTTACAATATCCTTATGCATAGAGAATGTCATAGCATTGACACAAAGAACATCTAAACTCTTAAATAAATACTTATCACTCACAGAAGTTTCATTCTTTTCTATGTAGGAATCGAACCCACTATTTGATCAAATGTTATTCCTCTATAAGTTGATCCTAGAAACACTGAGATAAATTGGCAACAGCATACTGTATAAACTACAGATAATAATATAATACTCCTTAATTAAATTCTACCAATAGAGGTTGAGGAACTACATTAGATACCGGCTTGTCACTTAAAATAAAATATAAGTAATTATGATGATAAATTGATAATATCATTATGATTATTATAACCTAAGTAAAGATTTTTTACACAAAACTAGGCTCTTAAATCTGACTTAGTGTTAAAGCCTATAACTTGATTAATAAAACTTTGTAACATATTAAAACTTATTTACTTACACTCAAGTATAATCACACTCACAAAAGTTTCATTTTCTGTATAGGAATCGAACCCACTATTAGATCCACTATTAGACCCACTATGAGATCAAAATTATGTTAATTCTGGAAGCATTAAGTAAAATAGCAAACTGCATATTGTATTAACTTAACATATATTAATATACAACTCCTTGGTTAAATTCTACCATTGTAGTTTGATACTGTTTGTTGTTGATTTGACAACTACATTAGATACCGGTTTGTAGTCACTTAAAATAATATAATAAAAGTACTATTTCATTATGATTATTATAACCCAACTAAAGATCTATACACAAAACTAGACTATTTAATCCGACTCAATGCCAAATATTTAAACTTATGTACATATCTTGGTTAATAAAACCTTGTAACAAATAAAGGATCAACATTCATGTATAATGTTCACACATGAACACCATGTAAATCCTGACTCAAAACAACTATTTATGGATCACACAAATAGTAGCCATGTGTGGAAATCAAACCCAAAACACAAAGTAAATCCTGACTCAAAACAACTAATTATGGATAACTCAAATTATAGCCTTGTGTGGGAATCGAACCCAGAACACAAAGTAACAGGCTGTCTTGACCGCTGTGCCACTAGTACATTCAGTACACATTAAGTTTGCATACCCTAATTTAATCTAACAATAATAATCATCAACATCTAAATATATTAGTTGTATTTATTTATTTATTAACTATAACTATCATAGTTTAAAATGTAATCCTAATTAATTAATTTATCATAATATGATATGTCTATAACTCATGTCAGATTTATCACTAACTACCATGTACCCATTTGATCTCATTTTAATTGGACTGTGTTCTTATGAGAATTAAAGACTTTAAATCTTAACTTACTTGTCATTATATATACATGCAGGAATTGAACCCACAACAGTAATAAATTCTAATAGTTATTCTGAATCTCAACCTCAATTCACCTATTTAAATTGATACATTTAATTTATCACTTGACTTTTCTTTTAATATCTACATTTGCTATTTTCATATCCTATCAGTACATTTCCTAAATCATATTCAAAATAACCTATTTTTATTAAATTATTTGAAGTTGACAGTTTCATGTTCAAACTCAGTTTTTAACAGACTTCAAAAGAAGTTTACTATTAATTAATTACAATGATACAACCAAAGAATTAGCTGTCTCAGTAAGCCAGCAGTATTATTATTAATGGTATCACCTGATGGTCAATAGTTACCATAGCCTATTATGTTAATCTATCTAGTATCTACCTAAAAATAAACAGGAGTTTTATATCACTACATTAAAGAATGAGTATAGGACTTTCATGATAGTATGTGGATATCATATCCTAACATACTATTTACTTTTCTTAATTAAGTAAATACTAATTGTATTTTGCTTATCTAAATAACCAAATGAATGACCCACCTCATGGCATTATCTATAAAGGAAGTGATTTTGTTTCATAAGTACTTGAAGGAAACAATTTATTGAAATAATATTATGTTAAAATATTTCTGCATACTGAGAAATTAAATGTTACAATGCCTATAGTAACATCATGTGATTTTATCTCATTATATCCTTTCACAACAGCTTAAACAGAAACTTGTTGTGGAATATATCTACCATACCTTCTACTATATCACTAATTATATAATAATTCTAATTGATTTTCCTATAACTTAATTTATTATATTACTACTAGTTGACTTATTTATATCTCTAATAATTTGATTATTTTCTTTCAGTTATTATAACAACAAATAAGTACTGAGATTGTTAACCTTATTCTACAACTACCAGAGATACACCTGCATGGACTGCTACTACTAATGAATTCTCAAGATTTGAAATAAATTTAGTTTTAAAGTAATTGATTTGTCTGTTTCTCCTTTTAATACCCTTTCTCACGTCATCAATTATGTGCAGCTAAGTACTGCACCTTGTAACCTATAATTCAATCAAACCAGCTTAAACACTTTTCTATCTAACTTTATATATAAATTACTGAAAATACTAATTAAAATAAAGCCTATTTATCCTGGTAAACGGCGCCACCAATTATGTACCTACCCACCCTACCCCCATAATCTAAATTCTTTTATTTGACGAGTTCCCTAACACTGTACCTGCTCATCCTAACTAACGGCATAAAATTTACTATCTAACTAAATCTAACTCTTATGTGTCTAATAAGGAATACTCCTTGATACTAATATGATCCTAAATTTTCTTAACTTAAATCATAAATTTATATTCTTGCTGGATTTGATTGAAACAAGTTGATTTAAATTTGCCAGTGATTCGTCTAGTATGGTAGGAACCTATGTTGCACATAGTAAACCAAGAACTTTTTGAAAAGGAGAACAAACCAATCAATCCTGAATTAACTTTATTCTAATCATAAATTAACTTTCTAAACTCATGTAATTGTACCAGAATGACAGAACTAATGAAGCCTAGTTTACCCTAAATTAATTACCATAATGTTATCTAAAATCTTATTAGAACTTTATTTCAATTTATATGTAGTTTTAATTCTATAATTTCGCTGATAAACATAAAGTTTTCATACTACTTCTTATTGGAGTATAACTTATTTTCATAAGAAGATAATATGTTATTTGATAAGTCCTATTGAATGAATGTCTTGTTGATATTGTCTAATTAGATTATATGTATGTTTCCTAAATGAATTGTTTGTTTTAATTCACACATTTTGAAATATAATAGTTTAATTCAGCCATAGTATATATGTTTTCCTTAAAATATTGTTGAGATTGACTTTATATCTTTTCTAGATTATTCTAGCTTGTTTGTAGATTATACTAGAATATCATAATATACAACATTATTTTATTTGCGGCTATGGTACTCGCCCAAAGCATCCCCGCGAGGTACAATAGTCTTCGGCTCCATAGGGTCAAGACTTCTTCCGCACTCCGGACTGCAAATGTCCTTAACAAGGATACTCTTTTATTCCAATTACAGAAAGGTCTGTGTAGGTTGTTAGTCATAGTCAATGTCCTTTGAAAACAAGAGACATGAGAGGGCTTCATCTTTTGACTACCCTAACCTTTACTTATTTATTACAAAAATATATATGACTCTAGTTCATAATATATATATATTATATCAAGGAAAACATTTATATATGGATAATATTTATAATTAACCTTATGTAATAACACAGAAGCCTTAATTTTTCATAAGTACTTCTTGGATTCTCCAATGTTGTAATATCTTCAGAAAGCTTATCCAATATAAGCAAGTTAATTTCAGAATGGTTCTAATCACAACCACTGGTTTGACTGTTAACAAAGTCAACCCATAATAATACTTCATCATTGTATTATTATTATTTGAGTCATCTGCTCAAGGAACTTCGCATTCCTGTCAAGGTTCAACAATTCTTAAACTTCAACATCAATTGTATAAGTAATACTATCTTGTATCACTTATGAAGATTTAGTTCTTTGTATTCATTACCCAAGTAATGACTGCTTGATATGAAAACATTCAATATCAGTAAGAAAATCTGAATATGGTTCTAATTGGAACCACTTATATGACTATTAACTGAGTCAATATCAGTATAATCAATACTTTGAAGGTGTGTTTATTAAACATTTGTGATTAATGTCAAAAATCAATGATCTCTTGATCTTCAACATGGTAGGTAGAGATGTTGCATAATAACATCATTGGAACTTTTGTAAAGGTTCTACTAAATCTTCCATAGACCCTTTGAAGACTGCTTTGCCGGCCAGCCTTAAGTACCAAGACATCATTATGAAACTTAATATTTCCGGTTAATCCTAAACACAGCACGTCATGTTTGCTGTTGTAGAATAGCCTCTACTATCTTCCATAGAAAACTAAATAAGACTGTCAGTGACCGGTCTTAAACAAACAAGACATCAGTTTTCTCTTCCACTGATAGTAGGTACATGTATTCAAGACTAACCCTTTAAGGGCTTCAACATCAGGTAAATAGTTAACTGCTATTAACCCAGTTAATAATTCAGGAACTTTTAATTAAAGTTATTATATTAATAACTATCTAACATTGATAGCTTTCATTCAATAATAGATATAATTCTGGTTCTATCGTCTAGTTAGTTTAAACATAGAATTAGTTTTTAACGTATTTGTCTTATAAATACATAAATAATACAACCTTTGGGAGCATTCCAACATATTCGTGTATGAAAATAGAATCGTTCTAGCATCTAGACTCAACTAAAATTACCGAGCATTCGTAATAATGTAACAATTTAAATAGAAGTAACAAAGCCTCACCTGTGTTGAAACTTGAAAGCCTACCAACACGAGATGACGCTTCCTTCATTATCTCTCCTTTAAAACAAATGATACAACCAAATATTGAGCCGATCTTCCACTCTGATTACACCAGAAACGACGCTCACTTCTCAATCTTCTATAGGACTCCTGAAACCACACTTAAAACTTCTGAAACAACTTTTCTTTCGTTAGCGTCTGGCGCGAAGCGCCGCCATCCTCTTGACAGTTCTCCATCTTGCCAAAATGCTTCATCAATAATGCCACATCCGGTCAGTCTCATTAATTAAATAAATGTAATCTGCATAATCACATAAAAATAAATAGTTAATCTTCTATCAAAACGACAGTTAGTATTATATTACACATATAAATTTATTAATACATTATCGTATATGAATAATATATATATGAATAATTATTATTGTATATGAATAATAAGTAGCTGTTTTGTGAAACCATTATTTTTCCCGGTAATCCTATAACTGTTCCCATTGGTCGATTTCAAGATAAGAGAAGGGACTAATCTTTATAGTAACTAGTGATGTCCCTATATGTAAATTATTACGATAATTGAACTAATGTTAAGCTTGTTCCACACATATTTGAATCGAATAGTCTAAATTTGATAATCAGGCATAATACGAATTAAAATACTATAAATCAGTTGTTATATTTTGTTTCATTTAAAAGATATTTTGCAACACGCCAGCTAAATTATAGTACGATTAGCTGGACGAAGGATATGGGAATAATCTCAACGTGACGAGCCAGTATGGTTAGTTACAGTATTATACTTGACTAAGTCGTTTTCAAACCCAATCTGATTTGGATATCAAATCATTTTTCCATGCGTATGTTATAATTTCAAACATAAGTATATTTATATATTTTTTTTATTTATTTAATTATTAAATTCAGGCTCTCCTGTTCCTATACACATAAATCACAATTCCATAAACTGTTATGATATAACGATATGTAATTTCGTATCTACTGTATTACTACTCGTTGTGTTAGTTATTATAAAGTAGCTGATAAAATAGAATTGTGTGATTTGCCAATATACTTTGTAAACACTAATGAGAAATTATTCTCTTCCCCCACTAGACCTTTTGATCTCTATTTACCTAAATAAAATAATCAACCCGTATAATGGTTGTTTACTTCATCATCATCATCATACCAGCGAAAGACGACGTTGTTTACTTACCTAATACTTAATATTATTTAATGGTTTGCAATATGCTAGCCTTAGACTTGGCTCACACTGTTTTCAAATTTAAAACTATACATATTCTAGATGCAATTCATGATAGAATACCCATTCCAAAATCTCAAAATATCCTACTCAGGTTGAAAAGGATTTATTATCAACTACACACTGACTTAATGATTTCCTAATATTGATATCAATCCCGAATTAAAAATGTGTAATTATAATTAATATATATGGATTGTCAATAAATGACCCTGTCCCTACACATAAAAATTCATCTGCCATGCTTTACCAATCGATACAAATCAAAGAAAAGGTAAAGCAATATCCTAAATAGTAACCAGTTATGAGGTTCGCATAAATTACAAACTAGAATTATTTCGGAGGAACGTCTTCATTTATATTTTCGGAAATTGTCACTAATGATCTTTTTAAAATTAGTTCCTGAATCGCAATACTGCTTACTTTGCTAATAATATTATCATAAATATAATTATTGGATCTACGTATTAAGTTTAAATTGAAACGAGAGTTTCTTTTCTTTTTCACACTAAGGCTGAGATCCATAGAGCGCATCTAGACATCGCTCAGACTCCACTTTCGACTTAAGTCAAAGTCGGTATTTATAAAGCAACCTTCGAATCCCTCTGAGTGGATGCTTAGCAAATGCTAAGTCCACAAAATCGACGACTTAGTAAAAAAACTTACACTATAAGCCAAATAAAAATAAAGAAGTCAAAAATATACTTCACCATCATAACTTACATGACATTTCATTTTTTTCGTATTATCAGAGACAGTGATGCCACATTGTATAGGATTTCCAGAGAAATTGGAAATCACGGAATTTGTATTCAAAGGAATACTACAGATATATTGATAAATATTTTTATAATACAAAAAGAAAAATAATTAGACATTATCAATGTATTATCATTGTATTTATTATTTATTTATATGTTCAAACCAAATTTTCGGGGAATTTTAGATACGGCTTGAAGATAAATCTAAACTGTCATCTGGCAACACTGATATACTGTATTCGACCAAAGATATTATAATATAACAAGATTGCGCACTGAGGGAGCAAAAACGGCCCGAGCAAGAAGTCGCTGTTTTGGATGGCATCTCCTTCTAATAGAGTGACCATGCGTCGTGGAATTATGCGAATGTTTTAACGCGCCAAATTTAAAATTTTGTTTTTATGAGAATGAATAAACTTACTTTTGAAGTATAATCATACTACCTGTGCAGTGCTTTTAAAGGATCTATATATAAAACGTAATGTATCCAAATAGTTTTCAAGTATATTATATGTTTTATTTACTTATATTCTTTTTTGATGTTTGTTGTTTTGAAATTTGATGGAATAGCATCTATTTTCAGACGTTTCTTGAACGCACCAGAAACACTTGAAAAATCTTCTTGTTTAAAATGTAATCCACAAACTACCGCGTATTTTGTAAAGAATCATGACCACTTTCCATACATTGATTGACCTGTCACTTGATTTTTTTTACAGGTCGCGTCTATCTACAACTAGTGTTGTATAAAAACAATTACTATTTATAATAACAAAATAACTTATCATCTTTTCATTTAGAGGCCAGGGAAAAATACTATTGTGTAAATAAGTTTTTAAGGTTAAGCAGCTGTCAGATAAGATTAGACAGCTATTATAACCTCAAAAACTATAAGAGGGTAATTAAAATGAATTCGTTACATTCAATGAGAAATAAAACACTTAATGGTCGCAAACACTAGTTACATTCTCGTCGAAAGATATCCTGCTGATGCCGTAAAGTGCACTTTGTACTAGTTAAAGCAATTAAGTAGGTACCTATAGCTTATTTCTTAATCGAGGTATCGGACAAAATCTTTCGTCAAAGCGGACCAAACTCCAGGAGACTGGAGAACTCGAACCGAGAACAGACAAGAGGTCTATTAGTAAATAATACAACTAGCGTATTAGCCCTAATACGCTAGTTGTGGCCCTCGCGCATTACGCGGCCAAATAATTCTTGTGACATGCAAGCTCACCAGGTTTGGCACTAGGCGGCCAGCGACCAAGTAACAACACTTGGTGGTCGCGCGGCAAGGATTCTACATGGTTGCAAATAAACGGATTGGCCGCAGTAACTGGTGGCAAGGCCTGGTCGCTAAAAGCCCGGGAGCCCTTACTGTTCCATAACTAAGCAAAAGCCTCTTCTTATTATACAGAGAAGGAATGAGTATTAATTACCAGTTTTGGTCAAGACGGGTAGAATAGGGAAATTAAATAAAAAACAGGATTTTATTTATTTTTGTTTATTCAAAGTCTTCTCGCACAACCACTGCATCCAAAAATGCCGCTGGGGCCTCAATGTTGCTTTCATGCCTAGCCCAACCCAGGTACCACACCAACGTCATAACGTGCGCACAACACCCTACTGTTCGACGTCCTACTATGCAGTTGCAGCAATATTCTTTAATGCCTTCTCTTCCATTAACACCATTTGTTATAAAGATGTACACATAATACTGGCGTCTTGAGATATGTCTCGATTTTATTATTCCTTTTATAAGAGAATTTTCCCCACTGCCTAACTCAGGTATACGACTAGTGTCTAGACAGACTTCTATTCTATATCCGCCATGGAAACGTATGTGTTCACCAAAATAAGAACGTGCTTGACGAATTTGGTACGTTCCCAAGGCAAACAGTATTAATTCATTGTATTCTAGACGGGGGAACTCAATATTAACATTATCAGCAGTAATGCTTTGAAAAAAGGATGCCCGGCGATTTAAATTATATTCTCTAATTATACTAGATAAATTATTTTCCAAGGGCATCCTTTCATTAATTATATCCAGAATTTGAGGAGCATCAGCTCTATTGCGAAGACGAACACCAAACTTATTTATCAAACTGGCAGCAATTTGGAAATAAGCCATCATATTTGGTACAGTTTTATTAAAATGGTCAAACCTTAATAATCGGAAATCTCTTTTAAAATATCCATTTACAACTTCCACCACCCATCTGCATATAGTAACACATCTACTTCTATTTGCTTGGCCGGTGGTTAACTGGTGTTCGCCTTCCAAAAGTGACTCTGGCATATATGCCTTATAATTACAATGCTCCAATAAGCTGATGCTATCTCTGAATCCCCTGTCTAAAATAAATATGTCATTATTTTGATAGTACTGTCTCAGTGGGGAATGTTCATTGCTGAATAAAGAAGACATTATTTCTGCATCTGATGTGGTAGCTTTGTATGGGCCAAAACAATCTAAAATGTAACCATCACATGCAACTATTAAAAATGGTTTTAAAAGATTTCTGTATTTGTGTAATGAATATGATTATTTTTGAAACATATAATTGCTACTTTTATTTAAAAAAATGTATGTTCCATTACACATCACAATACTTTGCTCATTATTTTGATTATAAATTCCATTGGGTATCATGAGATTGTGTTCTATTAATTGTTCTCTCGTCAAATGATTTATCCCAAGATTACAGGGAACAAAATCTTGCAAAAGTATCTCAGTATATCTGCTGTTTGCAGTCTCGCTTGTGTAGCGTTTCGGTGCGGACGCGTTTTACGTAATCCGTGTTGATTAGCGCGGCGCGAGCTGTCGCTCGTAATTACTCGCCATGAGTACTGTACTTGTGGCAAATGAGCTGCTGGCGTTCTTGCAGCAGAAGCTGGATGTGATGGACGAGGTGTCCGCTATCCAGATCTGCGCAACGAACTTCAGCGAGGACGACATAGCTGCCGCCAAGCTGATGCTGTACGACGTGCTGAACAAGCGCGATCAGATGGTGTCCCGCCGGCGTGACGGGACTAAGAAGAGCTTGGAAGACATCATCAAGCTGTTCAAGGAGACCGACCCGGACGACGTGCCGACGTTTGTGGCGAAGGAGCTTCACAAGCTTCCCCCAGTCACCTTCGACCACGTCGATGTCACGAGCCTTTTGAAGGACATTGTCTTTTTGAAGGCCAGACTCGTGGATGTGCAGGTGAAATTAGACACATCCCAGAACACCGTCGCCGATTTGCGCAAGGAAGTTGACGAGTTGCGCAAGACCGTGGCGGTAACTAGGTCACCAGTCGATGCATCAAACGTAAACACGCGTCGCGGAGCTGCGCTCGACATGTCGTCATCGAGTTCCGCGTCAGCAGTTTCGTCGCCAGCGCACCCACCGATTGCTGAGCCTGCGAAGTGCCCCTCCCGCGCGCCCCGCAGCTCTGTGCCTGTTGCCGCGGCTCCTCCACGCACCGCCGCTCGAGCCCCTCGCCCCGCCCCGCTGCCAGTACTTGCAGCCACAGCAAAACCATTCCAAAAGGATTTTGCTACTGTCACTGCGAGCGTCCCTAGCGCTGCCAGTTTGAAGCCTGGGCCATATAAGGCAACGAAGAAGGCTGATGATGATGATGGGTTCGTGACGGTGCAAAGGAGGAAGCGCCGAATGCGAACCAACAAGAACCGCTGCGGCAACGCTCCTATGGAGCCCAACACGAGTCTGCGTGCCGCCAAGCCGAATACACCGGTGTATATCTCCCGCCTGCACTACACCACGAAGGCGGAGGACATCGTGGAGTACGTGCGCCAGAAGATCAAGTACACGCCGAGGGTGCAGTTACTGGAGTCGAGCCGGAACGTCAACTTTAAGGCGTTCGTGGTGCGAGTACCGAATTGTTTTCTGCCCCGCGTCATGGATGAGGACTTTTGGCCGCAGGACGTGGTGTTCCGTCGCTTCCGCGGACAAGTGCCACAGGACAGCACAAAGACAATAAGTGCAAAGTGAAGTGTTACTAACATAGTTTTAAGCCCTATATACTAACACTTTTTGTATATATTTTATATATGTTAGTCTGTAAGGTATATATCTATGGGCCATTAGAAGCCTGATAATAAATGATTATTATTATATTATTATTATTAACCTCTCTAATGTAGTGCGAGGAACTTCCAATATTGTGGATATTCTTAAGTCAGAATCGCCTGTCCGCAACTTTATTAGCACTGCAGCTAAACCTAGTATACCCCTGTGTTTTTCCAACAGTCGGGGAAGGTTATCCAACAAATTAAGGAAATTGGCTTTTGCTAAGCCCATCCAAAACCCAAACAAATTATCATCAATTTCTTGAACAGTTTCTAGGCTTGAAAAGTCAAGAAAAGTCTTGTGTTTTTGAACAAAGGAAAAAACATGCTCAACTTGTTCAATTGTGAAATCCCTCTTGCTGTTTGGATTGTCAACAAGAGAATCCCAACTGTTTACATATAAATGGTCTGTGCATACCCTAGCCAGTTTGGGAATATAAAAATTGTAGTTGGACAAAAGGGTAGCCCGCAGTGCATCTGACAGAGTATGCAGATTCACATTCTTACACCCATAAAATACACAGTGAGATGCTGTATTGGGAGCACGTTTATAATTAAGTAATGTTATGTTACTAGATTGTTGAGTTTGAGGTTGTTGCGAATGAGCTGGAACTGGCTCTGCATATGATTCCCTTTCACGCTCTTCATCTGTACTTGCAAGGAATGGAGAAGGTTGTATATAGGGAATATGAACTGGATCAGCAGACTGTTCCACTTCTTGTTCAATTACTTCATCTCGAAGAGTCTCACCACCGTCTAAGCCTCTTTGCTCATCCTGTTGCTGAGTTGATAGAGCATGTCTTTTAAATCGCAACCAACAGGCATGGCAGACACGATCAGATGGTGATATCTGTCAACAAAACACAATATCTCTATACTAATATAATAAAGCTGGAGGGTTTGTTTCTTTGTTTGTTTGGTTGAATGCACTAATCTCACGATCTAGTGGTCCGATTTGAACAACTCTTTCACTGATAGAATGATATTTTATCACCCTACGACTATTAAGAGCGGAGCAGTAGCTAAAGATGTGGGTGAAACCGCTTGGTACAGCTAGTTTAAAATAAATACAGTGACATACATAATAACTCCATAGATTAAAATGTGATATTTTTAGAGAAATTGCAAACATTTTAACATCATCATCATTATTCATTTTTAGTTAGAGAGTAGAATATATATATAGAAACAGATTTTGAAAAACTAATTAAATACAAACCTGACGAGGTGCCACAGCAGTTCGAATTAAGTCTATCATCCTTAGTGTGAAACTTGATGGATTTTCTTTAAGAATATGGTCACTTTGACGATTGCGCAATGATCGGCCACAAACAGGGCATACTTGGGCATGGCCACGGCGAGATGAACCAGCAGACGGATCACAATCATTGTTTGCATGAATCTGAGCATTTATAGTCTGCATAGATAGATCAAAGCATGCTTCACAAATGTAATCTTCTTCTGTTATCTGAAAAAAAAAACAATTATGACATTTGAAAACCTACAATGGTAGGTTTTTTCTCTTATAGAGCTGTAAGAGAATACTAGCTAAACATGGGGAAAATCTACATGTAACTAAGACATTCAGTCAGTGGGTTGTCATCTATTTGTAGCAATATTAGAGCTATTTTTCATGTAGGTAACTTGTAAAAATATACTTTACCACTTCTTAATACTAATAAGTTTATATAAAACAATCATTGCATAGTGGATTGAACTTTTTATACTTACAATTACTGGAGATATCCAAGTGCTAATTAGTGAGATGACTCTGCTATCAAGCTGAATGGCCCGATAACGCCGAAGCGTATTCACACATATATTGCAGTTTATACAAAGCAAACTCGTAGAGGGCTCCATAATGCTTTCCAACAAGAGCGATAACGTCTTCGATCCGAATCAAAAAGTACTAAATCGGTATCCGTATAACACAAGCACAAGTAAACGTAAATAGTAGGTATCGAAGTCCGTGGAGAATGCAGAAGTTGTAAGGGTATCAGAAAATCACAAATCGCACAGTACAAACGTAGCAAGAGCAAACGAACGACCGCCAAAGAGAATACAATGACTAACGACTGCAAAACGTCAAACGAGTGACAGCCTGACATTTTTTTTTCCATAAGGGCAGGCTAAAGTATTTGAACCATATTGCCAAGTTTTACGAATACTTTATCTTTTTTCAGTTTCATTAGAATGTGGGTGCAGAGCCTGTCATTAATTTAACGATATGTTGAGAATTACGATATTTTGAGCATTCATTACCCACATTACGAGATATTTTGAGAATTACGATATTTTGAGCATTCATTACCCACATTACGAGTCATTCGTAATTTGTGAAACACGTTCCGTTTCCAAAAATCTATTGAGAATGAAAACGTAACGTTGCTTTTTTTCCTGGCCTTATTTGGAAATTCTATTAAGCAATACGTAATAAGCAAAAAATTAACTATTTTTTGAGATATTTTCCATCATTAGACGAGTCAGAAAAATTTTAGGTCAATAATGGACATGATTCTTTACCGGGAACAATATTCATCCATTTTTTTTTCAATTCCTCGTTTTTGGGAAATCTAGAAAAACGATCCATTAAATACGTAACGAATGGTTACCCTGTTGCTGAACTTAGCCAAAATATAGAAACATTACAAGATAACACTTACATGAAAAGATATACCACTCCCCAGATGACCCTCACTTTTACACCCTTTCACGCAACAAGTTAAAACCATTTTTAAGCAAATTGGAACTGGATTGCAGCACAATACGAAAAATAATTTCAAAACAAACATTCGCCATATTTGTTTACAAATTGAGTGTGCTAAACGTCATTTCTTATAAATACTGCTATTGAATTTACTAAACCCAAATTAAATGTATTTAAAAAGCTATCAAAGAATAAGACATAGTTTAAAAAAACGTTGTGTACGTCTTAAATAAATAAAAATTATTTGATTATAGTTATATGAAAACATGATCCTAGGTGTTTGACCAAAAATTCTACTATTTTATACGTCAAGTAAGTTATTTTTAGGCTGGCCATCTGTTAGACAGGTACAGATTCTAGCACTAGAGCCTCTCAAGTGGTCCGTTTTTTCCTATTGGTACACTACAAAGAGAAATGGACTGTATCTTAAAGACTTTGAGTTGATTTTACTTTGAACTAAATCTTGGAGTGCGCAATCTTGTTATATTATAATATCTCTGTATTCGACATTCTCATAAGGCCGAAGAAGCTAGGGCCGAAAACAAAAGAAAAGTAGTTGACTTTGCCGTTCACAGCTGATACAACAATGTTCCGTTTCTCATAATAAAAATTGGAATGTGGATTGTTGATAATTAATAAATCAATTTTTATGTCTCACTCGTTATTTTCTAAATAGTTCGATAATAATAATAATTCACAGAAAAACGATGCGCACCATGTTTTATTTATATGTCTGTTTTTAAATGTTTTCCAAAGGGTAATTAAGAAGTTTATGCATGTAACAAAATTACAATTGGTGTTCAGATCCATAGAAAATTTATTTACCACATAATTCTACCTATTAACTTATCAACACCTTTATACTACCTATTACTGTCAGTAATTCTCTTTAAAATCCTAAGAAGTCACCTATGTGTTAATATCTCATCTATTCGTAAAATTTGTCCCCTTACGTAATAACATCTAAAATCATACCGAATATTTGTTCCAAAACTGGCAACATTATTCTGACATGTCAAAATAGATAACCTTATTTTTTTTCAAAACAATCGATCGTAATATTTGATCTTACAAAGATATACTTTATTTATATCTAGTACAAATGTTCCTATTGACAAATTTTGTACAATTGGACTTTGATTAGATTTACGTATTTACCTATTGAATTATACGAAACATCAACTTACTACTCCGCTACTGTATTTAGAATCTAGCAACATGTACATGGAAAGTATTCGAGATCTGTGTTGTCAAAGGTATTTACGGATAACGGCGCCAAATTCTAATTGTGAAGGCAGTATAACGTCTCCGTGGCAAAATATTATCAACATCAAAATAATAATAAAAAAAACATAGTTTCTAGATGTTGTACAAGAAGTACTAGAATTGATCATATCTATAGTGGAAGAATTATCGAAATGATCATATTACTCAGATGTTTATATAATCAAAAGTGACTTTGCCACAGTGTGATATTCTACAACTACTCCTATTTATATATTCTACATCAAGAGAATGAATAAGAATGCCTACAAATTTATATTCAGTTTTGTATGTATATCTATGAACATAAGAAGAAACCTCAATTTGCTAAGGTTTGTAAAAATACTTTAAAAACTTTTAATTGTGACCTATATCTAGAAATACTAAACATAGAATAATCTTTTGTGTATTCTAGATCCTAAATAATTGTTTATTTATTTACTGTCTAGTGTCTAAATAACCTTAATTAACCTGTGATATTGAAATTAACCATGAATACTACTTTCTACTTACTCTCTTATTTTATGAATTGGTTCATTAAGGTCAATAAGGTTAATGCTTAAAATCAGCCTAAGATACTTTCACTGCTGCACCAGACAACTGAATTTCATTAAATTACCAAAGCTGATTTAAATTACCTACTGTATTGCCATATGTTGTGATAGTTCGCGAACAGCTGTTCGAGTGAATGCACGTGCGTGGCGGTCACTGACCTTGTGAGGCAAATATGACTAATACAGTGAAATGCAACAATTGCAATGTAGTGATTAACGAGTTACTAGCGTTTATACAAAACAAAGCGGGTATCATGGATGAGGACAGCATATGACAGGATACGATTATGTGTGACTGCTTTTAATGAAGAAGAAATAACACTTGCAAAGAAGTTATTGTTCGAGTCTGCTGATACGTCTCGCCGTAAAATTAATAGAAGGAAAGAAGGCAAAAATAGAAGAGATATCAAGGACATCATCGTGTTAATTAAGGAACTAGATCCCGAGTTGTTACCAATTTTTGTAGCCCGATATCTCCATAAATTACCACCAGTAACATTCGACCACCTAGATGCTACTAGACTGCTCAGGGATATTATTAAGTTACAAGAAGACGTGGCCGTAATAAAAGAAAAATATGTCACAATGGACGACCTAGCTGATATTAAAAGTAATTCCTGCTTTAGGAGCATGAACATTAATCCCAAACGAGGAGGGTATTTGTTGGATGATAAAAATTTTGAATACGAGAGTGGGCCAGCCGGTATATTAACGCAAGTCACTTCGGAACTGTCACCGCACGTAACGTTGGACAAGTGCATGCAAGAAGTAAGCGAGAAGCAAAATGATACCTTAATAAATATTGTCTTGCCGCCGCCGCCGGCCCACTACGAGGCTAGTTGTGGCAGGGCGGATAGTGTCGAGCGCGTGGAGACCGATACCGCGGTTTCGACGAGGACCGATACCAGCGCAAGGGAAACAGCGACACCGTTGGCGGCGGAAACAAACGACCGAAGAAAGAGGCGCACCGTAACACCGAACGTCAACACATCGGCGCGCGTAACACGCGCGGAAGCACTGACTTCGTCGACTTTCCGATAGCTTCCGATATAGGTGAGCCGGAATGCGGTCAGCCGTCAGCAATCAATATTGCTGACCAGCTGCCGCATCACAGTGCGAATAAAAACTACTGTCTGGTGCAAATATCTGAGTTCGGTCAGCCGTACGGCTGGCCGCAATGCGGCTAGCCGCAAAGTGCGTAGGAAGCCTTACTGGTTTTGAACCAAAGCTCAGGGGGTCACGGAAATAAAATGTCGCAATTTTAAAAGAAGGCTCTACAGGCAAGGGGTCACTGATTTAAAGAACCTACATCAACACACACAAGCACACACGGTGATCGCACTTTTTGTGTCTTTCGTTTAATATTAGCCCCCCTATATATAAAGTAACTTCGTTTTCATTATAATACACATATATATTTCTAAAATCGACTCTTAACAATAATTTTTGTGTATTTTGTACTGAAAACATAGTTTAAGGTCAATTAGGTACTTATTATTTTTACATAGTGTATATAGCTTTTATAATTGTAATATCGAAAACTCAAGGAAACGCATCCGCAAACACCCTATTTGCGGTTGTAAGACACATGATCTTTGAGTTCTTTGCTATAAAGCCTAATTTTCTACTACAAATTATAGTTTTTTAGTGATATCTAATTAGTTTTCTCCTGTACCCTAATCTGTTTATTTACTTACCTGTTAGCTCTTGTCGAGACGCATCCAACGACACCGCACACACGGTGATCGCACCAGTATTTCATAAGATATTCGCAAGTTTAGAATTTTCATCACCCGAACCGAGGTTACGAGGCGGGTAGTTTTTGCCCATACTTTGGTTTTTTGTGTTGCGGGACGTAAGTAAAACCAGAGAGTTGGATAATGACTGACTTTATTCACTATGCTTCTACTTCACATTATCTAGTAATACCTACATATAAATATTATGACATCTCCCTTCTTAAAAACAAAAAAAAAACAATAAAACTCATTCATATAAAAAGAAGGAAGATTAAAAAAAAACTTTAAATTATTCATAACAATATCATAATAAATAAATTTAAATTTTCAATTCCATTATAATTTAAATAGGCAGTATAATACATATCCAGTATAATAAATTTTACAATAAATTACATATTTCAACAACAACATTATCAAACAAGAAAAAGTCAATAAAACATATTTATAGAAAAAGTAGAAAGATTAAAAACAAAATTCATTATACTATACATTATTTTCATTTACAGTATAATTCATTATACAATTCTGATAATAATTATAATTTACATATTTAAACAATATTAGTTCATAAAACATAAAAACAAAAATTAAGCACTATGTAATTATAATTTTAAATATATCACTCATCATAATTTATAGAACAAATAATTATAATTATATGAAAATGTACTTGAAGCTGAATAAAATAAATTATAGTAATTAAATTAATTGAGTGCAGTCCTCTCAACGGGTAGATGATGTGCTACTGCAGGTATAGCCCCACCTATCCGGAGGTCGCACCATCCTGCCAGAGCGAGTAACGTATAAGTTAGGAGATGGACGTTGATAATTCTGCTGATTACATTGATCTGGCAAAATATCGTCATAAACAAAACTATAATCTTGTGAGTGTTCTTGAATGGGTGAGAGATCTGCTATAATGTGGCTTCTATTCCTTACTGCCACTTTCCCATTGAATAGCCGTATCCTATATGATCTATTTCCTAAAATACCGTCCACGACGCCAGGAACCCAGACACTTTTAATTGTATCATGAACTCTTACCTTTTCGTACATTTGTAATGGTTGCAAGTTTCTACTACCTCTGTCATAATATATTTTTTGTTTCTGTTGCCTAGCTATTAGTTTGTTCTTTATATATGCATGTACTTTAGGTTTTAATAATTTTAACGGAGTAGGCAGAACACTTCTCATTTTTCTACTTAGTAAGAGCTCGGCTGGTGAAGGTAAATCGTTGCTCAGAGGAGTATTCAAACATTCTAATAACGCAAGTCGATAATCAGAATTGTCATCCATTGATTTTCTTATGATTTGTTTTATAGTCTGAACCGTGCGTTCAATCTGCCCATTTGATTTTGGGTAGTAGGGAGATGACGTCACGTGAGCAAAATTCCATTCTTGCGAAAACTGTTTAAAGTCATATGCTGTGAATTGAAGACCACAATCAGACATCACAGTAGCAGGTATACCTTGACGACTAAATATATCTTTTAGACAGTTAATTATACTGTAAGAAGTAGTACTACGCAATTTAACTATTTCAAAAAACTTACTGAAATAATCAATTAAAAGCAAGTAGTCGTCCCCTTTGTACTGAAATAGATCAATTCCTACTTTAGCCCACGGCCGATCTGGAACCTCGTGACATTGTAACTCTTCTTTTTGATTACTTTTCCTATATGTTAAACAAATACTACAAGTTCGAACTAAATTATCTATATCATTGCTCATGCATGGCCAAAATACCAATTCCCTAGCCCTTAATTTACATTTCTCAACACCCATATGTCCGACATGAATGTTTTTTAAAATTTCTTTTCTCATTGCTTTTGGAATCACCACTCGATCCGATTTCCAAATAAGCCCATTTGAAACTGTTAAGTCCTCTCTAAAATTCCAATACGATTTAATTATATCTGCTATGTTGTTTTTATTTTCAGGCCAGCCTTTTAAAACACATTTCTTTAATTGTATCATTTCTTCATCTACTTCTATTTGTTTCTGTATATTTATGAACTGAGAATCCGTAAAATATTCACATTTATTTTTCACACAATCTGTTAATAAACAAACTTCGTCGCCGCTACTGTCTACACTACTATGGAAAACCTGTTTCTCACTAGACGATGATTCATACGCGCGCGACAGTGCGTCTGCTATGTACATGTATTGACCTGGTTTATATACTAAAGTAAACGTATAACGCTGCAATCTTAATAACATTCGTTGTAACCTAGAAGGAGCATCAACTATTGGTTTTTTAATAATACTAATTAACGGTTTATGATCCGTTTCTATTGTTATGTCTGATCGTCCAAAAATGTACGCATAAAATCTTTCACAGGCAAACACACAAGCGAATAATTCTTTTTCAATCTGTGCATATCTTTGCTCAGTTTTAGTTAATGCTTTAGAAGCATAACATACAGGGTGTCCCTTTTGCATTAAACAACAGCCTAAACCTGTACTACTCGCATCGACTGATATAACTATAGGTACGTTAATATCGTAGTATCGTAAAATAGGCCGTTGCATTAAACAATTTCTTAAATAATTAAAACACTCGTTATGTCTTTCGTCCCAGTGCCATTCAATTTCTTTTTTTAATAATTCTCTAAGCGGTAATGTTTTATCCGACAGATTGGGAATAAACGAGCCCACGTATGTTATTAATCCTAAAAATCGTTCCACATCTTTATTGTTTTTTGGGACTGGCATATTTTTTATTGCCGTTAAATGAGAATCATCTGGACTTAACCCATCTTTAGTGATCCGATGACCCAAGTATTTAATTTCCTGTAAACCAAACTTGCATTTATTAATATTTAATTTTAAATTTATTTTTCTACATCTTTCCAACACTTTTTTTAAAATCACATCATGTTCGCATCTATTTTTTGCATAAATTAATAAATCATCAATATATGTGCATACACTCTCAATATCATCAAAGTTTTCGTATATTTTTTTATGGAAAACCTCTGAAGCTGAACAAATTCCAAAAGGCATTCTTAAAAATTTATACCTTCCCCCTACACATACCATACCTACATACTTTCCCCTAGCCTGATATTCCAAAATCCTGAAGAAACATCTAAAGTACTGAAATACCTAGCACCCGCTAATCTAGAGACAATCTCATCAATAGTTGGTATCTTAAAATGTTCTCGTTTTATAGCCAGGTTCAATTCCTTTGGATCTAAACAAATTCTTAAGTCTCCATTTGGTTTTTTTACCACCGTTATACTGCTTACCCAGTCGGACGGACCTTCAACTTTACTTATAATACCCTGCGACTCCATTTCTAAAATTTTTTGTTTTACTTGTTCTTTAATAGCAAATGGCAATTTTCTAGGGGCATGAATAATTGGAACAGCGTCACTTCTCAACTGAATATCATATTCACCCGGTAAACATCCTATCCCTCTAAAGACATCCTTAAAATCACTAATAAAATGGGGCCTCATAATATCAGATCTCTGCACCGACAACACCCTCTTTATTAAATCTAACTCGACACAAGCATAGCGACTTAATACAGGCATACTATTGACATCCGCAATAGTAAACTCCAATAGATATAATTTATTTTTATAGTAGACTTTAAGATGTATTTTCCCAATCACTTTAATCAAGGCGCCTGAATAACCCGTCAAACTAGTGCTTGTTTGCAACAATTGATCACGTGATATACCCATCATCGATAAATAACTTAATGGTAAAACATTTACATCAGCTCTGGTGTCTAATTTAAAGTTTATTTGGCACCCATTTATTTTTAAATCTATGGTCCAATCACTTAAATCTTTATCTAATGAATATATTACCTGTTGATCCGGGGCTTCCACTAAGTAAACACGACATACTTTTGCAAAGTGATTCATTTTAGAACACCGTAAACAGGTTTTCCCGTAAGCCGGGCACGCACCATACACATGCACTATGCCACATTTGTTGCACTCCGATGTCGAATTAGATTTGTAGTAGCTATTAGCGCGTGGTTGTACATCCCGCTGACCAACGCCTCGCCGAATGAGACCTCGCCGATCTTGCCCTTTGCGCCCGCGCACGTCGTATGTATTGTAGCCGCCCGGCGCCCGTGATGACGATGGAGCCGTCAAACCTCGACGATTCGTAATGGCATATA
Source organism: Pseudoips prasinana (assembly GCA_951640165.1). NCBI lineage: Eukaryota > Metazoa > Arthropoda > Insecta > Lepidoptera > Nolidae > Pseudoips > Pseudoips prasinana. Next base: position 3,391,091 of record OX621266.1, on the reverse strand, counting down.
TGTCGTTATTTCGGTCTTGATACTCTTCATGAATATTATATACGACCTCATTGTCTTTCCTTATGTTTTCTGAGTACATCTTTGATACGACCGCCGCTTGACATATTTCAACCGCCCTGCCCAGTGTTAGGTCCTCTTCACGTAGTAATCTTTCTCTAATCGCAGAACTGATGACACCGCACACTAATCGGTCTTTTATTAGATCCTCATTCAAGTCGCCAAACTCACACGTCAGGGCTAACTTGCGTAATTCAAATATATATTGATCTATGGTCTCGTTATGTTGCTGATTTCTTGTAAAAAACTTGTGCCGTTCGACCGTTAAATTTTTCTTGGTTTGGAAGTGACCATCAAGTTTTTTTAACACACCCTCCAAAGTTGTTTCCTTGAATTGTTCTATAATTTCACGGCACTGTTCTCCAACAATATGTAAAAATATGTTGAACTGGATCACAGGCGACTTTTGATTTAATTCACAGGCATCAAAATATATTTGGAAGCCTCTCTTCCACTTTTTCCATGCTTCGCTCAGCATCCCCGACGTCACGTCAAACGAGTTTTGTTCAAAACAAAATGGTTGTGGGGGAGATAAAACAGTTTCCATTTTATTTTAGTTTCTTTTTTTCTTATAAACATATATTTTAAAGCCGAATCCACACGATTAATTTATTTTATATTTGTTTTATGCTACCGTCTGCGCCATGTTATTTGTGTTGCGGGACGTAAGTAAAACCAGAGAGTTGGATAATGACTGACTTTATTCACTATGCTCCTACTTCACATTATCTAGTAATACCTACATATAAATATTATGACAAATTAGGTACTTATTATTTTTACATAGTGTATATAGCTTTTATAATTGTAATATCGAAAATTCAAGGAAACGCATCCGCAAACACCCTATTTGCGGTTGTAAGACACATGATCTTTGAGTTCTTTGCTATAAAGCCTAATTTTCTACTACAAATTATAGTTTTTTAGTGATATCTAATTAGTTTTCTACTGTACCCTAATCTGTTTATTTACTTACCTGTTAGCTCTTGTCGAGACGCATCCAACGACACCGCACACACGGTGATCGCACCAGTATTTCATAAGATATTCGCAAGTTTAGAATTTTCATCACCCGAACCGAGGTTACGAGGCGGGTAGTTTTTGCCCATACATTACGTATATCTCTATCCACAAACATACGATTCCAATCATTCTTTTTGTGTCTATCGTTTAATATTAGCCCCCCTATACATAAAGTAACTTCGTTTTCATTATAATACACATATATATTTCTAAAATCGACTCTAAACAATAGTTTTTGTGTATTTTGTACTGAAAACATAGTTTTTGGTCAATTAGGTACTTATTATTTTTACATAGTGTATATAGCTTTTATAATTGTAATATCAAAAACTCAAAGAAACGCATCCGCAAACACCCTATTTGCGGTTGTAAGACACATGATCTTTGAGTTCTTTGCTATAAATCCTAATTTTCTACTACAAATTATAGTTTTTTAGTGATATCTAATTAGTTTTCTACTGTATTCTAATCTGTTTATTTACTTACCTGTTAGCTCTTGTTGAGTCGCATCCAACGACACCGCACACACGGTGATCGCACCAGTATTTCATAAGATATTCGCAAGTTTAGAATTTTCATCACCCGAACCGAGGTTACGAGGCGGGTAGTTTTTGCCCATACATTACGTATATCTCTATCCACAAACATACGATTCCAATCATTCTTTTTGTGTCTATCGTTTAATATTAGCCCCCCTATATATAAAGTAACTTCGTTTTCATTATAATACACATATATATTTCTAAAATCGACTCTAAACAATAGTTTTTGTGTATTTTGTACTGAAAACATAGTTTAAGGTCAATTAGGTACTTATTATTTTTACATAGTGTATATAGCTTTTATAATTGTAATATCGAAAACTCAAGGAAACGCATCCGCAAACACCCTATTTGCGGTTGTAAGACACATGATCTTTGAGTTCTTTGGTATAAAGCCTAATTTCCTACTACAAATTATAGTTTTTTAGTGATATCTAATTAGTTTTCTACTGTACCTTAATCTGTTTAATTACTTACCTGTTAGCTCTTGTCGAGACGCATCCAACGACACTGCACACACGGTGATCGCACCAGTATTTCATAAGATATTCGCAAGTTTAGAATTTTCATCACCCGAACCGAGGTTACGAGGCGGGTAGTTTTTGCCCATACATTACGTATATCTCTATCCACAAACATACGATTCCAATCATTCTTTTTGTGTCTATCGTTTAATATTAGCCCCCCTATACATAAAGTAACTTCGTTTTCATTATAATACACATATATATTTCTAAAATCGACTCTAAACAATAGTTTTTGTGTATTTTGTACTGAAAACATAGTTTTTGGTCAATTAGGTACTTATTATTTTTACATAGTGTATATAGCTTTTATAATTGTAATATCAAAAACTTAAAGAAACGCATCCGCAAACACCCTATTTGCGGTTGTAAGACACATGATCTTTGAGTTCTTTGCTATAAATCCTAATTTTCTACTACAAATTATAGTTTTTTAGTGATATCTAATTAGTTTTCTACTGTATTCTAATCTGTTTATTTACTTACCTGTTAGCTCTTGTTGAGTCGCATCCAACGACACCGCACACACGGTGATCGCACCAGTATTTCATAAGATATTCGCAAGTTTAGAATTTTTATCACCCGAACCGAGGTTACGAGGCGGGTAGTTTTTGCCCATATTACGTATATCTCTATCCACAAACATACGATTCCAATCATTCTTTTTGTGTCTTTCGTTTAATATTAGCCCCCCTATATATAAAGTATATTTAAATTTATATTTCCGAATAAAGATTTAGTTTCACATTGTTTCGGTAAGGATGTAACTACACGTGTGATAAGTTCACTTTCACAGTTTGGATTTTCCGCTGACGATAACACATTAGGGATGTCACAAATGTAATTCTCAGGGTTGCCACTTTCACACTTATCTAGGTCGTTTAATGAAGAAATGCGTGTTTTGTCTTTGGTCATTGCTATAAAATTACTGCTAGGTATGATTACACTATAGGTATTAGGCTTCAGGGTGTCATCCGGAATAGGTAAGGGTAAGTTACGGTATACGAAATACTCTTCCGGATTAACCAGCGGTTATTTTAATACAAACACAATCTTATTATTATAAAAGTAAGAAAATACATGTGACATACTTAAAATAATATACATTTTACTTAATTCTTAACTTACAGGTAGGCTAACACCTGCGTGGAGGTGCAAGTGGGTATCGGCGAGTTCTCGATATAGTTCTATTGGTGTTATTATAGATGGGTGAATGATGTTTCTGCTACTTAGCAACACGGCGTTTGTTATATCTTCTAATTGGAATGATAGTGTAAGTAGAGAGGTTTCGAGGCGGATTAGAATATTGTTTAATTTATTTTTAATAAGTAACTCATTAGAAACATTACTTATGTTTTTGATATTTACAGAGAGCTCGTCGATAGCAGAGTTTAAAATATCTTCATTAATTCGAATTTTGTGTATTGTTTGGTTATAGCTAACTAAAGTTGATGATGTCAGTAAAATATTTTCCTTAACAAGCGAAGCTAGTTTTCTCTCGTTCTGGTTTACAGAAGTTAAAACTTCATCGTATTTTATGGCGTCTTCTTCGCTTAAAGTTCCAAAAATGGTTTTTAGGATTGAACCACCAATGCCTATCCAAGCGGACCGTTTATGTTTATTATCAATTAAATGGGATATGGATTCAAAAATTCTTTTACTAAGTCTTGGTATCTCATGGATAGCGGTTCTATAGTGTTGGAACATTCGGATGGATCTATGGTTTCTGACTGCCTACATAAAAACTTATAACTACCTAAAACTATATTAAGATTATTTATATGAGGCTGAATATACGAAATATCTATGGGAATTAATACATTTAAATTCCCGTCTCTAATTTTCATTTTTCCTACAAACTCCGAATACAATCCGGATCCAGTCTGAATCGGTTCAATAAAGTCAGAGTTTACTCCAACGATGAAACTGAAATAAATAAATGAAAAAAGATATAAATACGTATATTGTATCATAGTAACAATATTAAGATGGATTAATTGTTGCAATTTTAATCTCGTCAAAGTGGTGTTTCACATGACGCCTGTTTATTAATAGTGTTACGGTGTGATTACCGTGCACTTTAACAACCTTGTACGGGCCCTTCCACACGGGAGATAAGGCCTTACGCAACCTAAGGTGATTTTTTAGCAGGACATAATCACAAACTTTATATGATGCGGAACGAGTATGAGAATCATAATAAGTCTTAGATGTTTCTTTTGATTTACGGATAAATTCTAATGCCCTATCACGCGCGTATTTCATACGGTGTTGTAGCATTTTTACATACTCGGGGTATGTAGAGCTGGAGATATCGTAAACTGAGTCGGGAATATAAGGTTTGTGTCCGAATAATAATTCGTAAGGAGTGTAGTGTGTGGTTGAGTGCACTGCGGTATTATATGCTAACAATCAAGAAGTTGCTTGAAGGAATGCTCCCGTATCAGGGCACTATTCGCATATTTTGTCGCGCGGTGGTTTGTTTGTGACGTTTATGATTCGACCAGAAGTCAGCAAGCGTTGCTAGCCGTGACCGGCGCCGCTCAGTATCACGTGCGTTGCGTAAAGTTGTAGCCACCGCTGAGGCATACTTCAACTCGATGGACTACACGATGTTGTAGAAAATGTCATACCGTTAGTACGCCTTATGATGATAGTGAGATAGGGGGGCTAATATTAAACGATAGACACAAAAAGAATGATTGGAATCGTATGTTTGTGGATAGAGATATACGTAATGTATGGGCAAAAACTACCCGCCTCGTAACCTCGGTTCGGGTGATGAAAATTCTAAACTTGCGAATATCTTATGAAATACTGGTGCAATCACCGTGTCTGCGGTGTCGTTGGATGCTTCTCAACGAGAGCTAACAGGTAAGCAAATAAACAGATTTGGGTACAGTAGAAAACTAATTAGATATCACTAAAAAACTATAATGTGTAGTAGAAAATTAGGCTTTATACCAAAGAACTCAAAGATCATGTGTCTTACAACCGCAAATAGGCTGTTGGCGGATGCATTTTCTTGAGTTTTTGATATTACAATTATAAAAGCTATATACACTATGTAAAAATAATAAGTAATTGACCAAAAACTATGTTTTCAGTACAAAATACACAAAAACTATTGTTTAGAGTCGATTTTAGAAATATATATGTGCATTATAATGAAAACGAAGTTACTTTATATATAGGGGGGCTAATATTAAACGATAGACACAAAAAGAATGATTGGAATCGTATGTTTGTGGATAGAGATTGAATTGAACAAGTAAGTTAAGATTTAAAGTTTTTAATTCTCATAAGAACATGGTTCAATTACAATGAGATCAAATGGGTACATGGTAGTTAGTGATAAATCTAACATGAGATATAATAAATAAATAAATTAGGATAACAATTTAAAATAAGATAGTTACAGTTAATAAATCAATAAATAGAACTAATATATTTAGATGTTTATGATTATTATATTGTTAGATTAAATTAGGGTATGTAAAATTAATTTGTACTGAATGTACCGGCCTAGTGGCACAGTGGTTAAGACAGTCTGTCACTTTGTGTTCCGGGTTCGATTCCCATACATGGCTACTATTTGAGTGATCCATAATTAGTTGTTTTGAGTCAGGATTTACTTTGTTTTGGGTTCGATTCCCACACATGGCTACTATTTGAGTGATCCATAATTAGTTGTTTTGAGTCAGGATTTACTTTGAGTTTGGGGGTCGATGCCCACACAAGGCTATTATTTGAGTGATCCATAATTAGTTGTTTTGAGTCAGGATTTACATTGTGTTCATGTGTGAACATTATACATGAATGTTGGTCCTTTATTTGTTACAAGGTTTTATTAAGCAAGAAGTTATGTACATAAGTTTAAATGTTTGGCATTGTGTCGGATTAAATAGTCTAGTTTTGTGTATAGATCTTTATTTGGGTTATAATAATCATAATGAAATAGTACTTTTATTATATTATCTAAAGTGACTACAAATCAGTATCATACTCAAACTACAATGGTAGAATTTAATCAAGGAGTTGTATATTAATATATGTTAAGTTAATACAATATGCAGTTTGCTATTTTACTTAATGCTTCCAGGATTAACATAATTATGATCTCATAGTGGGTCTAATAGTGGATCTAATAGTGGGTTCGATTCCTATACAGAAAATGAAACTTTTGTGAGTGTGATTATACTTGAGTGTAAGTAAATAAGTTTTAATATGTTACAAAGTTTTATTAATCAAGTTATAGGCTTTAACACTAAGTCAGATTAAAGAGCCTAGTTTTGTGTATAAAATCTTTACTTAGGTTATAATAATCATAATGATATTATCAATTTATCATCATAATTACTTATATTTTATTTTAAGTGACAAGCCGGTATCTAATGTAGTTCCTCAACCTCTATTGGTAGAATTTAATTAAGGAGTATTATATTATTATCTGTAGTTTATACAGTATGCTGTTTGCAATTTATCTCAGTGTTTCTAGGATCAACTTATAGATGAATAACATTTAATCAAATAGTGGGTTCCATTCCTACATAGAAAAGAATGAAACTTCTGTGAGTGATAAGTTTTTATTTAAGAGTTCGGACGTGCCTTGTGTCAATGCTATGAAATTCTCGATACACAAGGATATTGTAAGTGTTGAATCAAATAAAAATATGTTTATAAATATGTCGTAATAGTATCAAAAGAAATGCTTACCTAATTAGGTTTATACATTTGATGTTTAATAGTACTGATCTTGACGGTAAATCATTTTGTCATATAAACGTCTTTACAGTTAGAATATAGTATTCTGAAAATAAGATAATAGAGGTTAGGAAAGCAGCATATTGTTAGTTAGGGTTTTCAAAATAAATTAAAGAAAGATGTTATGGCAATTTTATACAGTAGGTAATTTAAATCAGCTTTGGTAATTTAATGAAATGCAGTTGTCTGGTGGAGCAGTGAAAGCATCTTGGGCTGATTTTAAGCATTCATAACAAAATCTTAATGAACCAATTCATAAAATAACAATGTAAGTAGGTAGTAGTATTCATGGTAAATTTCAATATCACGGGTTAATTAAGGTTATTTGGACACTAGACAGGAAATAAATAAACAATTATCTAGGATATACAATAGCTTATTCTGTTTAGTATTCCTGGATATAATTAAAAGTTTTAAAAGTATTTTTACTAACCTTAGCATATTTCTTCTTATGTTCATAGATATACATACAAAACTAAATATAAATTTGTAGGCATTCTTATTCATTCTTTTGATGTAGAATATATAAATAGGAGTAGTTGTAGAATATCACATTGTGCCAAATTCACTTTTGATTATATAGACATCTGAGTAATATGATCATTCTTCCACTATATGATCAATTCTAGTACTTCTTGTACAACATCTAGAAATTATGGTGTTTCATTATTATTTTGATGTTGATAATATTTTGCCACGGAGACGTTATACTGCCTTTACAATTAGAATTTGGCGCCGTTATCCGTAAATATTTTTGACAACACAGATCTCGAATACTTCAAAATCAAATCAAATCAAAATCAAAATGTTTTATTTCATTATTACACGTGTTTCATTTTACAGTTGGTGGCGTTTCCTTTTAAGCATAGAGATGCCTGTGCCTGGAAGCGCCGCTCTTTACAATTCTAAAATTTCGTGTAACATGTAACTAAACAAGAAAACTAATAATACATATTTATTATAATTAGTCTGTGTGTGTGTGTGTGTGTGTGTGTGTGTGTGTGTGTGTGTGTGTGTGTATGTGTGTGTGTGTGTATGTGTTATTAATTTATCCGGACTCGTTTTTACATTATATTTAATAGGAGATACTCTACTTCATCGTAGCATAACTTGTTTATCCACTCTATCAACAATGACTTGCATTCTTTAAACGGTTTATTATAAATATCTAGATGTTTATTTATTTTGTTGTATAAAAAAGAGGAGCGTTTTTCGTACTGAATATTTGCAAATTCTGTTTTTACGATAGTAGTGGAAGCAATATTGTATTTCCTTCGTCTAGTTAATACATTAGGATCATAAGGAATGGTTTTATATTTTCTTAATACTATTTGTATAATGTATAGTTTTCGGACTGACAACAAATTGCTTATTTGGTATAGCTCATGGGTGGGAAAAGTCCTTTTTTTGAAGTACATTACCTTTAGTAATGTCCGTTGCGCTCTTTCAACATCAAGAAAACGTGTTTTACGTGCACCACCCCAAGTGGAAATACAATAAATTATTACAGATTGGACTAGCGAGATATACACCTTATTTAGGATATTATTTTCTAAGCTACTCGTTGGGATAACATGCCGTAATGTTTTAAAAATCCAAATAAATTTACGTATCCTCGCAGCAATTTGTTCAATTTGAGGGTACCAGGACAGGCTTTGGTCCAGCATTATACCTAAGTACTTGACGTGGTTAACTTTACTGATGGTTGGACAGTTGCAGTCTGCATCTCGAATACTTTCCATGTACATGTTGCTAGATTCGAAATACATTAGCGGAGTAGTAAGTTGATGTTTCGTATAATTCAATAGGTAAATACGTAAATTTAATCAAAGTGCAATTGTACAAAATTTGTTTATGTTTGTTAACATTTGTACTAGATATAAATAAAGTATATCTTTGTAAGATCAAATATTACGATTTTGAAAAAAAAAATAAGGTTATCGATTTTGACATGTCAGAATAATGTTGCCAGATTTGGAACAAATATTCGGTATGATTTTAGATGTTATTACGTAAGGTGACAAATTTTATGAGAAGATGAGATATTGACACACAGGAGACTTCTTAGGATTTTAAATAAAATTACTGACAGAAATGGGTAGTATAAAGGTGTTGATAAATTAATAGGTAGAATAATGAGGTAAATAAAACTTCTATAAGAAGTTTAATCGAAACTTACAAAATCCTCACTAATCATTATGATGTGCCTAGCCTTAAATACATGTATAAGCTGAATGATAATAAACATCTACGAGGCCATCCATTGAAACTTTGGGAAAACTCATCTAAAAAGAAACCAATGAAGCATTTCTTGCCTAACAGTGTTGTAAAAGCATGGAACAAATTACCAGAAAGAGTAGTCATGGCTCCGACATTAAATTCCTTCAAGAACAGATTGGACAAGGAAAACATCTCCAAGCTATTTGATACTCACGCATCAGCTAACTAGCTGCTAGTGTGTTACACAAAATAATAATAATAATAATAATATAAATCTCAGTTTCGATTCGATTCGATTTCGATGAAAGGTTTAGTGTGAAAAAGAAAAGAAACTCTCGTTTCAATTTAAATTCAATAAGTAAATCTAATAATTATATTTGTCATAATATTATTAGCAAAGTAAGCAGTATTGCGAGTTCAGGAACTAACTTTACAAAGATCATTACTAACAATTTCCGAAAATAAGAATGAAGATGTTCCTTCGAATTAATTCTAGTTTGTAATTTATGCGAACCTCATAACTGGTTATTATTTAGGATATTGCTTTACCTTTTTCTTTGATTTATATCGATTGGTAAAGCATGGCAGATGAATTGTTATGTATATGGACAGGGTCATTTATTGACAATCCATATATATTTATTATAATTACACATTTTTAATTCGGGATTGATATCAATATTAGAAAATCAAATCAGTATTTAGTTGATAATAAATTCTTTTTCAACCTGAGTAGGATATTTTGAGATTTTGGAATGGGTATTCTATCATGAATTGCATCTAGAATATGTATAGCTTTAAAAATTTGAAAACAGTGTGAGCCAAGTCGTAAGGTTAGCATATTGCGAACTATTAAATAATATTAAGTATTAGGTAGGTAAACAACGTCGTCTTTCGCTGATATGATGATGATGATGAAGTAAACAACCATTATACGAGTTGATTATTTTATTTAGGTAAATACAGACCGAAAAGTCTAGCGGGGGAAGAGAATAATTTCTCATTAGTGTAGTCTGGGTTCACACAATTTTATTACAATGTATATTGGCAATTCATACGATAGTATTTTATCAGCTACTTTATAATAACTAACACAAAGAGTAGTAGTACGGTAGATACGAAATTACATATTGTTATATCATAACAGTTTTGGAATTGTTATTTATGTGAAATAGGAACAGGCGAGCATGAAATAAATAAATAAATTAAAGATAAATGTTTAAATATATGTTTGAAATTATAACATACGTATGGAAAAATGGTTGACCCCAAATCAGAGTGGGCTTGAAAACGACTTAGTCAAGTATAATACGAAAGATTTTTTGAGACATATATATATACATATAGCAAAGAAAATGAAGGTTACATGTGTATTTAGAAATTATATTCATGTGAGGAGGCAATACTATTGGAAATTATTCGTTACCTCTGGCTCATACGGGTTTGGTTATATTTAAAGTTGAGTGCAAAGACATGAAAGTTAAGTCTGTGAATGTTGAGGAAACAAATATTAGGTACTTTGACATTGACTTTGAACCACAAAATGACTGAAAAAGAAACTTAGTGAGGATATGTAAGGGCTTCAAATTGAGGCAAATTCCAGAGCAAGAGGTCGGTTAATTTGAGTTGGGATTTGGAAACGATATACAATATACAAACGACCTATTATGATGTATTTTGGTGTTAGGATAGTATACAATTATTACCAAGTTGTATTTTGGTCCCATGAAAGGTCCATACTGCACAAGAAGCTAAATGGTATCAAATCGACTTTACACTGCACATCTAGTCTTATTTTTGGGTTTGTCTTCGTGAATTAGGTGTTGAGGATTTGCATTGTAAGTTTGTGTATCTATTAGATTATGCTCACGAAAATTTTGGGTCCTCCGAGGAAAAGTGCATGCGGGTCTCCGGAGTGGTAGTAAATGACTCTTAACGGAGAACTGATGTATTTTGAACGGCTAGCGTTTGCTTGACTCACAACCAAGTACTTCTTGAGGATTTAAATGGCTTGTGTGTATAATTTATGGGTATACGAGACAGTGTATATGAATCAACATTTCTGATTTGCGGGGATTGTCTACAAGTGGACTCGTTTTACTCACACATCAAAGCTGCACTTCCAGTTTCAACTCTAATAAACTAGAATATTTAAATTTATTTTGTTCAAATTACTTTATCAAGTTATAGGGACCAATTTTCCTTATGTTTTTTTTATTTATTTTTTATTTATTTATTCTCCACATTTACAACTATTTTTACAGGTACAACCCAATACAATAGTGTAGTAAAAAAAAAAAACTTATACAACCTAATTTCTATAACTAATTATATATAATGTTATCCTTGTGAATTGACTCAGTGTACAGGCAAAAATGTCTATATCCTCTGCTACCCTGTTTAGAGTGCGAAGTGCTTGGGTCAGGGGCGCCTTATTAAGGAGATTTGTGCGGCCACTAGGTACGGCCAGCAGCTGAGGCCGACGTCGCCGCCAGACATATCTGTTCGGAACATTCAGACATACTAAATTTAATATGTTGGCGTTATGCAATTTGCCTCTTATTATTTTAAATATATATAATACAAGAGCAAACTCACGCCTAACTCTCAGCTCGTTGTAACCAACCATGCCTAATATAAACAAGGTTGGATACATAAGCGGGTAAAAAGGATATACTCCATAGAGCTTCAAATATAAAAATCTAACAAATTTGTTTTGTATTCGCTCCAACATGACACTATATTTAGTCTCATGTGGATGCCAGATCACTGCATTACATTCTAATTTACTTCTCACCAAAGTGTTATATAAAGCGATAATCGCCGTGATATTTGTGAAACCACGAACAGTTCGCAATATAAACCCTAAATTTCTGTAGGCTTTTTTACAGCAATTGACGATGTGATTACGAAACCACAGTCCAGTGTCAAGACTAACTCCTAAGTCCCTAACCTCTGTGACTCTTGCCATAGGAAACCCATCAATATTGTAATTATATACAATAGGACTACGTGCACGCAAGAAAGTAATAGTGACACATTTTTCGACGTTAAATTGTAGGTGATTTTCTTTGCTCCAAGTAACTATGCTATCTATTGCCTTCTGTAAGCGTATACAGTCATCATTACTCCTCACTGCCAGGCACAACTTTAGATCGTCTGCAAATAATAAACAATTTGCATCTTTTACGACTTTGGGCAAATCGTTTATCATAATTAAAAATTGCAGCGGTCCAAGGTTACTCCCTTGGCTCACACCAGACCACGTAAAGTACGGCTCTGACCTGAATCCCTCGTACTCTACGTATTGCTGCCTATCTCTCATGTAACTGGCGAAGAAATTAAGTAAGTGTGGTGTAAAACCAACAGCTGCTAACCTCTTGAGCAACACGTCATTATCGACCAGGTCGAATGCTTTTTTTAAGTCGAAATAAGCAGCGTCAGCCTGCACCCCACTATCCACAATCGGCAGCACATGAGACATGTAACTCAACAAGTTACTGGTGGTGCCTCTCATTGGTCGAAACCCATGTTGTGCATCCGAGAGCTGCGCCTTTACCTGCATATAGATACTGTTATGAATAGCGCACTCCAGGACTTTAGCCGGGGATGACAGTACAGCAATAGGCCTGTACCCACTAACATTGCCCTTACTTGTTCCTCCTTTCGGTACCGGCACAACACGAGTGGTTTTCCATCTGACGGGAAACACAGCCGCCTCCAGACACTTATTAAAAATATGGAGCAACGGTTCAGCCAGCCCAGATCTACAGTCTCTTAATATGTAAGGCGGAATACCGTCCGGTCCCGCGGACCTCTTCGGCTTAAGTTGATCAAGCGCACTTTGCACATCCTTCAACTGTAGTTTCTGCAAGTGAATCCGCGCTGCTCCATTCTCACCACCCGCCCCTTCTATCGCTGCGGCAACGTTCAATTCGGCCTGGGTCGTGCTATAAACCGAGTGAAAATATTGAGCAAACTCATTTACGCATTGCTCACCCGACAAGATCTCCCCGTTTTTTAAAATCCTTTGTGGATTCCGACTACCTCTTTTGGACTTAACGTGGTTCCAAAATGATTTCGGGTCTTTTTTTAGTTGATTTTGAACCCTGTTATTATATTGTTCTAATGCAAATTGAATCAACTGTTTTATTTTTGCCCTACACCTAGAAAACGCTTCGTAATCATCGTGGTTCTTACTTGCCTTGTACCGTTTGTGTAGAATAGCCTTATAACGTATGTTGCGAATTATTTCAACAGTGTAAAACTCGGGGTAAATATACTTCGAGCTTACATGACTTCGCTGTTTTCTGGGAACACAGTCATCTATTATCGCTTCAATTGTTTCATAAAAATAATTTAAACTCATTTCTAAATCGAGATTATACATATCAGTCCAATCTATTGTTGCTATTAATGAGTACAATGTCAAAAAATCTGCTTTATTAAAATTCCAACTTGTGGGCACAGTACTCGACTCATACGGGAATGAACCTGAGACCCGGCGTGGCCTCAGTTCGACCAACACGTCAAGCGGCGGATGGTACGCGTCCACAGGCACGAGGGGCGCCCCCGCCCCGTGCACATTCACACACTCGCCCTTAGGAAACGTACTTAAAACTAAATCTAAATATCTATCATTACAGTTAACAATCGTGTTACACTGAGTAAATTCACAATAAGATAACAGGTATTCAAAATAATTACATACGTTTATCGAACTGGAATGCATGTTGAAGTCACCAATTACGACAATATCACTGTATTTATTACACAACTGTTCTATTATCCTAAACAATATCATGTAGTCATTCTCACTACTGTTTGGCGGAATGTAAACAACACACAATAAAAATAAAAGTCTACTTCGTAAGTAAACGGTTGCAGAAACCAGTTCAAACACCTTATCGTCTATGTTGACGTCACTCGGCAGTGCCACTCGCCGCACTTCGTAACGCGGTGTGGCCACGAGACATACACCGCCTTGCTTTCGTCCGTCCGCGCGATCACAGCGGAGTATTGTGTATCCGGGTGGTACCAATTCTGCATCATTAATAGATTCGTTGCAGCCTGTCTCTGTAATTGCGAACAAATCAGCCTCTGAAGACGATATACCTACATAAAACTCGTTCAATTTTGTGCGCAAACCTCGGACGTTTTGGTAATAAATCTCAATAGATGTCTTAGTTATTTTGCGGTTTTTTGGTTGTTCTACGAAACCACAGCCATTCGCAGAATTCGATGTTCACAGCCCAATTTTCCGATTTACATAAGGTATCATAACTACTTTCAGGTACACCTATGATAAAAGAAGCATAATCCCGTTCGGTTTTATGTTTTATTGCCTCCACCGTCACCGGCGAGTCACATATATTTTTCACGTATTTTGTTAAGCTTTCTACTGTAGTTTCCTTACAAAGGCGCCATACATGCAAAAACTTTTTACGTTCAGTGCCCTTTATGTCTACTGCACTCGTGCTACCACCTTTTTTTACTTCCGTGTTCGGGTATCTTCTTCTTTTATTATTTACTGTTATCCAGGTTTCTTCCTTTTGAGATGGTAACACTTCCTTTTCTGCATTTTGATCATATTGATTTCTTCCGTTTTCTGGTACATTTATTTCCTTCTATGCCTTGTTCGATGGTTTCGTGGCCATACTGTCTTTTGTCGGATCTTTATTTCGATTTACCCGGTTATGATTTTTCGTGGCCGCTGCAAATGTCGAATTTAGTTCTTTTTGGGATTTAGTTTTAGCATTTTTATCCATTGAAGAACCCCCCGTGATAATGCAGCCTTCAACCATGTTATTCTTGTGTTCTGTAATGTTAATATTTGTTTCTATTTCTTGTACTTTGTCTACCTTATCTTGAAGTACCTTCATTTGTTTTCTTAGTTCTTTTAACTCTGTTTCGGTCGTTATAAACCTATTTAGGAGAATATTATACTCCTTAGTTTGGTATTCCATGAAAGTTTTCATTTCCAAGCGAAACTCACGAATCTCTTCCATTATTCTTTCTTCTTTAAAACGGCTGCCGCGGCTACCGCGCTCGGTGGTCACATAATCACCAGGCGTTGATGGTGTATTATCCATATTGAAGTATCTTCAAAAAACGGTGTGTCCCAGCGTTTCCTTTAGGTACACTCTCATCCGGAGCGACTTCACTGATTTTTTAAAAACCATTAACTACGCCCGACCAATAATTAACATTTGAAAAATTGAGCGGGGGAGCTGTAACTAACCATACTGGCTCGTTACGTTGAGATTATTCACATATCCTTCGTCCAGCTAATCGTACTATAATTTAGCTGGCGTGTTGCAAAATATCTTTTAAATGAAACAAAATGTAACAACTGATTTATAGTATTTTAATTCGTATTATGCCTGATTATCAAATTTAGACTAATCGATGCAAATATGTGTGGAACAAGCTTAACATTAGTTCAATTATCGTAAAAAATTACATATAGGGACAACACTAGTTACTTTAAAGATTAGTCCCTTCTCTAATCTTGAAATCAACCAATGGGAACAGTTATAGGATTACCGGGAAAAATGATTGTTTCACAAAACAGCTACTTATTATTCATATACAATAATGGATAATGTATAAATAAATTTATATGTGTAATATAATACTAACTGTCGTTTTGATAGAAGATTAACTATTTTTTTTTATGTGATTATGCAGATTACATTTATTTAATTAATGACACTGACCGGATGTGGCATTATTGACGACGCATTTTGGCAATATGGAGGACTGTCAAGAGGATGGCGGCGCTTCGCGCCAGACGCTAACGAAAGAAAAAGTTGTTTCAGAAGTTTTAAGTGTGGTTTCAGGAGTCTTATAGAAGATTGAGAAGTGAGCGTCGTTTCTGGTGTAATCAGAGTGGAAGATCGGCTGAATATTGGTTGTATCATTTGTTTTAAAGGAGAGATAATGAAGGAAGCGTCATCTCGTGTTGGTAGGCTTTCAAGTTTCAACACAGGTGAGGCTTTGTTACTTCTATTTAAATTGTTACATTATTACGAATGCTCGGTAATTTTAGTTGAGTCTAGATGCTAGAACGATTCTATTTTCATACACGGATATGTTGGGATGAATGAGGATGATGTCCCAAAAGTTGTATTACTTATGTATTTATAAGACAAATACTTTAAAAACTAATTCTATGTTTAAACTAACTAGACGATAGAATCAGAATTATATCTATTATTGAATGAAAGCTATCAATGTTAGATAGTAATTAATATAATAACTTTAATTAAAAGTTCCTGAATTATTAACTGGGTTAATAGCAGTTAACTATTTACCTGATGTTAAAGCCCTTAAAGGGTTAGTCTAGAATACATGTACTATCAGTGGAAGAGAAAACTGATGTCTTGTGTGCTTAAGACTGGTCACTGACAGTCTTATTTAGCTCTCTATGGAAGATAGTAGAGGCTATTCTACAACAGTATGCATGATGTGCTTGTGTTTATGATTAACCTAAAATATATTAAGTTCCATAATGATGTCTTGGTACTTAAGGCCGGCCTCCAAGCAGTCTTTTTAAGGATCTATGGAAGATTAGTAGAACCTTTACAAAAGTTCCAATGATATTATTATGCAACATTTCTACCTACCATGTTGAAGATCAAGAGATCATTGATTTTTGACAAGAATCACAAATGATTTAATAACACACCTTCAAAGTATTGATTATACTAATATTGACTCAGTTAATAGTCATATAAGTGGTTCCAATTAGAATCATATTCAGATTTTCTTACTGATATTGAATGCTTTCATATCAAGCAGTCATTACTTGGGTAATGAATACAAAGAACTAAATCTTCACAAGTGATACAAGATAGTATTACTTATACAATTGATGTTGAAGTTCAAGAATTGTTGAACCTTGACAGGAATGCGAAGTTCCTTGAGCAGATGACTCAAATAATAATAATACAATGATGAAGTATTATTATGGGTTGACTTTGTTAACAGTCAAACCAGTGGTTGCGATTAGAACCATTCTGAAATTAACTTGCTTATATTGAATAAGCTTTCTGAAAATATTACAACATTGGTGAATCCAAGAAGTTACTTATGACAAATTAAGGCTTCTGTGTTATTACATAAGGTTAATTATAAATATTATCCATATATAAATGTTTTCCTTCATATAATATATATATTATGAACTAGAGTCATATATATTTTTGTAATAAATGAGTCAAGGTTAGGGTAGTCAAAAGAATAAGCCCTCTCATGTCTCTTGTTTTCAAAGGACATTGACTATGACTAACAACCCACACAGACCTTTCTGTAATTAGTATAAAAGAGTACCCATATTAAGGACATTTGTCGTCCAAAGGCGGAAGAAGTCTTGACCCTATGGAGCCGAAGACTATTGTACCTCGCGGGGATGCTTTGGGCGAGTACCATAGCCGCAAATAAAATAATATTGAATATTATGATATTCTAGTATAATCTACAAACAAGCTAGAATAATCTAGAGAAGATATAAAGTCAATCTCAACAATATTTTAAGGAAAGCATATATACTATGGCTGAATTAAACTATTATATTTCAAGATGTGTGAATTAAAACAAACAATTCATTTAGGAAACATACATATAATCTAATTAGACAATATCAACAAGACATTCATTCAATAGGACTTATCAAATAACATAATATCCTTTTATGAAAATAAGTTATAGTCCAATAAGAAGTAGTATGAAACCTTTATGTTTATCAGAGAAATTATAGAATTAAAACTACATATTTATGGTCTTATACATTGAAATAAGTTTAAGATTTTAGATAACATTATGGTAATTAATTTAGGGTAAACTAGGCTTCATTAGTTCTGTCACTCTTGTACAATTACATAAGTTTAGAAAGTTTATTTATGATTAGGATAAAGTTAATTTAGAATTGATTGGTTTGTTCTCCTTTTCAAAAAGTTCTTGGATTACTATGTGCAACATAGGTTCCTACCATACTAGACGAATCACTGGCCAATTTAAACTTGTTTCAATCAAAACCCGCAAGAATATAAACTCATGATTTAAGTTAAGAAAATTTAGGATCATATTAGTATCAAGGACTATTCCTTTTTAGACACATAAGAGTTAGGTTCAGTTAAATATTAAATTGTATGCCATTAGTTAGGATGACCAGGTACAACGTTAGGGAACACAACTAATAAAAAGAATTTAGAATATGGGGATAGGGTGGCGAGGTACAAAACTAATCCAAAAAATAACTTAAATAATAGTTCATCTGTATTCGATCATTGTCAAGTAACTAATATTAAATTGTTTTTGAATTCACAATATTTTCCATATGACTCACTTAATCTGAAATTTGATGAAAGTAAATACAGTATATTATATGAAATGTATGCAAATTTTCGTCAGTCATATTACAACACTAGCATAGATCCCCTGCTTGATTTGTGTACGTTTAGAGAAAAGGCTCCCCTGTTTGTAATTGACTGCTCCAGACAAAATGATTCATTAAAAACCGGACCAGTTGATGTGCGGTTAGAAATTGAATGTGCAGAAGAGATACCGGATAATACAACAGCTTACTGTCTGATCATAAATGATCGCCATTTCGAATACAGACCTTTAAGTAACATTGTTCGAAAATTATCATGAATGTGTTTGTAGACGTACAAGGATTTAAAAGCGAACAGAATGAATTTATTCCAAAAGAAATAGCAATCCAATGTGAAAAGTGTATATTTGTACTTTTGATAAAACCTCCATACCCTTTTTATGATTTGACTAAAAAAGAACGTCTACAAGTAAATTGGATAGAAAAAAATAGAGGCATATTGTGGAATGAAGGAATTGTACCATACTATAATTATACGAATTTTAGTAACGATTTCTTAAAAAATAAGTATATATTTACAAAAGGCGCAGAAAAAGTGATTTGGTTGAAAAAAATACTTGGTAATGATAATGTATATAATTTAGAAAATTTTAATTGTCCTAGTTTAACAAAGCTTCAAGAAGATTATTGGAAGTCTTCGGATATCAAAAGTTGTATCTATCATAGCAAAATATGTGCTTTAAAAAATGTATCATGTCTGAATAAATGGTGTGTAGAAAATAAGATATTTTTGTAAATAAATATTAATATAATAAATGTTTTTATTGAAAACAGTTGTATTTTATTTTATTACCACGTGAAACTGAAAGTAAAAACTGTCAACATACTATTATAATTATTTGAAAATAAAATTTTCAGATAAATAAATATTGTTTGTATTTTACTAAGTGTTACACTTTCCTAAATGTTTATATAATATAAACAAATGGATATATAATACAGTAATATGGATTTCGTTGTAACAACAACCATGTCTTTGAATATTGGAGATCGAGTCAAAATAATTATAGTAGAAAAGCGTTTGTGTGGACTTCATGTTGTAAAGATAATTAACTATGAAAAGTATAGTGCTATCTTAATACCTACTCATAAAGACAATGGTTAATGGCCTAAAATTTGTTTTATAGGGCGTACATTACGGGCTAAAGTGATAAGGATTAACAATAATCAAGTAGACTTATTAGAAGAAAACTAATATTTATTAACTTACCATATTAATTAAACCATTGTAGGGCAGAATTGGAGCTTTCTGGATTAAGCATGCAAATGATGCAGGATCCACCCAATTATAAATACAGAGCAAAATATCCTATCAGATCTTAAAGAAGTAAATACAGAGAATGGGTGGAATAGATTAAGTTATTGATAAAACGAAAAACAGTTTTTGAAAAATATAAATCTAAATTATCGCAATCAGTTCTCAAAAAGTCAAAAATCAAAATGGTTTAAATAGGTCAAGTTAATGATGAAATCAAAATAAGTATTAAAATGTGAATGACCGAAATCAGTTCTCGAGAAGGCGAAAATCAAAATGTTCTGAATAGATTAAGTTACTGGTAAAGCAAAAATCCACTTAAAATCTATAATTTAAAATAATATGTTAAATCTGTTATCAAAAAGTAAAAACCAGTTTTTGAATGATCGAGACAAAAATCTTGGATTAGTCAAGTTTTTGAAAACACAAAATCAAATCGAGAAGTTGAAAATAAAAATGTCTTGAATAGATTAAGTTATTGATAAATCAAAAATCAGTTTTCAAAAACTGAAAATCACTTCTCGAGAAGTCAAAATTGGGCTATCTGGATCTCCTCTGATCCAGATAGCCCAATTTTACACTACTGCCCTCATTTCTGGAGTAGGCAGTGACCTGTCGCTGTCGGCCGTCATGAACTCGATGGTTGGCAGCGAGGAGTCCTGGGACGCGGTGGTTTCCTTCTGCGAGACAGTCATCTCACGGAAGGAAGCTGCGGAGCGGGAGAGGGAGATTACATCCTCTCACCCGGCCCGCAGCAGACGCACCGGGCGTCGGCGGAGGGCGGATAGCGCCCTCTTCCGGCCCCCCTAAATGGGTCTAGGGGCGACGGACTCGGGGGGTCCGTCGTCCACTACACATCTGGACCCGAGGTGGCGGCGCGACGTGTTCCTCGCGCGCCCCTATTAGACGTTGCGGGGGGAGTTTAACACCTCACTGTGTTAGCCATTCCATAAGAATATATGCCTGTGTTCACCCAGCCGGTGGTGGCTACTAATAAAACGTAAAAAGTTTTCTCGCCCTTTTACAAAGCCTCTTTTGTCATCTGTCGTCACATCATTACTACTTCAGACCTTAACATATCGGCGAATAGTTGGCACAGGCACGACTTGGCACGGAGGGAATGGACACTGCCTAATGGCGCTGTTCCATTTCCTCCAGGGCAACATCAACCACTGTGCCAGAGCTCAGGATCTCTTGCTCCAGAGCATGGCGGAGTGGTCGATTCACGTGGCGGTGGTCTCCGAGCCCTACTTTGTCCCCCCCAGGGATAACTGGTTGGGAGACTTGGACGGCTTGGTGGCCATCATTGGCGGGGCTCTGGTCCACCCGTCCCGAGGTCACGGCTGGGTAGCAGCCCTCGTGGACGGCATTGGTACGGTTGGGGCGTATTTTTCACCCAACAAGAGTCTCGCCGACTTCAAGAATTTCCTTGTCGAATTGGGTTCCGTTGTAGGCCGACTCCACCCTCGCCCTGTGCTGTTGCTCGGGGATCTCAACGCCAAGTCTGCGGCGTGGGGATCTCCGGTGACGGATGCCAGGGATGAGGTGCAGGAGGAGTGGGCGGTCACGGCTGGCCTGACCGTCCTAAATCGGGGGTCGGTCCACACGTGCGTGCGGCAGCGGGGTGGTTCAATAGTGGACGTCTCGTTCGTTAGCCCTGCTGTCGCGAGCCGTGTCCGCGACTGGCGTGTCGCCGTGGAGGTGGAGACGTTGTCGGATCATCGGTACATCCGTTTCGACGTCTCCGCCCAGACCACTGGCGGCCGCGGTCCACCGGCCCCGCGAACGGACGGTCCGCGCTGGGCGCGTAAGCGCATCGACAAGGAACTTCTCGAGGAGGCCGCCATTGTCCAGGCCTGGCACCGGGAGTCGGCGACGAACGGACCCGTCGACGTCGAAGAGGAGGCGCTGTGGTTCCGCGGGGCGATGACGCAAATCTGCGACGCGTCTATGCTCCGGGTCCACACACAGACAGGAAGGCGCCAGGTGTACTGGTGGACCGCCGAGATCACGCAGTTGCGCGTCGCGTGCGTGGCGGTCAGGCGCCAGTACACCCGATACCGGAGGAGACGTCGTCGGGTCCCTGACGAGGAGGCCGCGCTGTATGAGGTGTACCGCGCGGTGAAGGAGGCTCTGTGGCTGGCCATTGGCGAGGCCAAGACGCGAGCCAGGGAGGAGATGTTGGAGACTCTGGACAGAGATCCGTGGGGGCGCCCTTATCGTGCGGTTCGAGGGAAACTTCGAGCCGCGGCGCCTCCAATCACGGAGAGTCTCCAACCCGAGCTGCTGGAGGAAGTAGTGGCAGCCCTCTTCCCGGCAAGAGCGGAGCATACGCCACCGCCAATGGCTTTGCCCACAGCCGCAGAGCCTACAAACGAGAACGTCATCAGCGTCCCAGAGGTGACACAAGAAGAGTTGAGGGCGGCCGTGATGCGGCTCCGGGCCAAAAACGTGGCTCCGGGGCCCGACGGGATTCACGGCTGCGTGTTAGCCCTCGCTCTGAAGGAGCTGGGTCCCCAACTGAGAGGTCTCTATAATCCTTGTGTTATATTATTTATTTTTGTTTGAAGTGACTTCAAGTTGGGTTCTAATGTAGTTCCTCAAACTACAATGGTAGAACTTAATCGAGGAGTTATATTTTAATATAAGTTAAATTAATAGAATATGCAGTTTACAACTTTACTCAATGCTTCTAGGATTAAGATCAATTTTGATCTAATAGTGGGTTCGATTCCTATACAGAAAATGAAACTATAGATAAGAACAAACGACGGGATAGATAACGTACTACTATTAACACGTAAACGAAACATATTGAGAGAAGTAGACAATGTATTAGGAATCACTTTTTTTACCAAAACAAATGATTTTTTCGAAGTGAAGTCTTCTTTAGCGGCACTGTGTTCTTTTTAAGGATAGGTAAAAATTGTTAAACTCTCGTCAGGACATGTGACCTGATCGATAGTATATTCGT
This sequence comes from Pseudoips prasinana, assembly GCA_951640165.1. Classification (NCBI taxonomy): domain Eukaryota; kingdom Metazoa; phylum Arthropoda; class Insecta; order Lepidoptera; family Nolidae; genus Pseudoips; species Pseudoips prasinana. The sequence goes on along the minus strand of OX621266.1, from coordinate 3,368,335 downwards.
AAGATGGGGGGAGAGTAGACCGCCAGCGCGGTATATCGCATTAAACTGGCAACCCTGTAGCCACCAATATTTTTATTTACTTTTTACAACGCCCGCACTAGGCCAGGTATATTAAAACTCATCTATATGAAACTTTTAATCGTTCTAAATCTAGTATTTTTCAGAGAAGTGGTTAATAATAATTTGAAAACGAAGTTATTTTATATATAGGGGGGCTAATATTAAACGATAGACACAAAAAGAATGATTGTAATCGTATGTTTGTGGATAGAGATATACGTAATGTATGGGCAAAAACTACCCGCCTCGTAACCTCGGTTCGGGTGATGAAAATTCTAAACTTGCAAATATCTTATGAAATACTAGTGTGATCACCGTGTGTGCGATGTCGTTGGATGCGTCTTAACAAGAGCTAACAGTTAAGTAAATAAACAGATTAGGGTACAGTAGAAAACTAATTAGATATCACTAAAAAACTATAATTTGTAGTAGAAAATTAGGCTTTATACCAAAGAACTCAAATATTATGTGTCTTACAACCGCAAATAGGGCGTTGGCGGATGCGTTTCCTTGAGTTTTTGATATTACAATTATAAAAGCTATATACACTATGTAAAAATAATAAGTAATATACCAAAAACTATGTTTTCAGTACAAAATACATAAAAACTATTGTTTAGAGTCGATTTTAGAAATATATATGTGTACTATAATGAAAACGAAGTTACTTTATATATAGGGGGGCTAATATTAAACGATACACACAAAAAGAATGATTGGAATCGTATGTTTGTGGATAGAGATATACGTAATGTATGGGCAAAAACTACCCGCCTCGTAACCTCGGTTCAGGTGATAAATATTCTAAACTTGCGAATATCTTATGAAATACTGGTGCGATCACCGTTTGTGCGGTGTCGTTGGATGCGTCTCAACGAGAGCTAACAGGTAAGTAAATAAACAGACTAGGGTACAGTAGAAAACTAATTAGATATCAGTATTTTAATTCGTATTATGCCTGATTATCAAATTTAGACTAATCGATGCAAATATGTGTGGAACAAGCTGAACATTAGTTCAATTATCGTAATAATTTACATAAAGGGACATCACTAGATACTATAAAGATTAGTTCCTTCACTAATCTTGAAATCGACCAATGTGAACAGTTATAGAATTACTGGGAAAAAGGATTGTTCACAAAACAGCTACTTATTATTCATATACAATAATGGATAATGTATTAATAAATTTATATGTGTAATATAATACTAACTGTCGTTTTGATAGAAGATTAACTATTTATTTTTATGTGATTATGCAGATTACATTTATTTAATTAATGAGACTGACCGGAAGTGTCGTAATTGAGGACGCATTTTGGCAATATGGAGAACTGTCAGGGAATGGCGGCGCTTCGCGCCAGACGCGAACGAAAAGAAAAAGTTGTTTCAGAAGTTTTGAGTGTGGTTTCACGAGTCCTATAGAAGTTTTAGAAGCGAGCGTCGTTTCTGGTGTAATTAGAGTGGAAGATCTGCTGAATATATAATGTTCACACATGAACACAATGTAAATCCTGACCCAAAACAACTATTTATGGATCACACAAATAGTTGCCATGTGTGGGAATCGAACCCAGAACACATTTACACGCTGTGGTGCACAATAATAATAATTAATTGACCAAAAACTATGTTTCCAGTACAAAATACACAAAAACTATTGTTTAGAGTCGATTTTAAAAATATATATGTGTATAATAATGAAAACCACACACCTGGTTTATAGTACAAGCATTATAGTACAAGCCCTGCTTAGTTTTGGATCAGATGGCCGTGCGTGAATAATGTCCCAGTTTAAAAAACACACATCTTTGGGGACTGCCGATGGAAGTGAAAACTATTTTTTCGTTCTTTTACTCCGAAAGTACTGTTTTGAATTTGATCCGAGTAGCGAGTGGAAGATGCTTCCCTCCCTATGGTGGGAATAAATTAAATAACTGGCCAAGTGCGAGTCGGACTCGCCCATGAAGGGTTCCGCAGCAGTTGATTAAATGAAAGGTCAATTGCGGTTTACGATTTATGACGCATTAAAAAAAACTACTTACTAGATCTCGTTCAAACCAATTTTCGTTGTTAGTTTACATGGTAATGTACATCATAATTTTTTTCAGTTTTATCATTCTCTTATTTTAGAAGTTACAGGGGTGGGGGGGGGGACACTCGTTTTTCCACTTTGGAAGTGTCTCTCGCGCAAACTATTCAGTTTAGAAAAAATGATATTAGGAACTTCAATATTATTTTTGAAGACCTATCCATAGATACCCTACATGTATGGGTACGATGAAAAAATTTTTTTTGAGTTTCAGTTCTATGTATACCCCCAAAATTATAATTATTTTTCCATTTTGGTGTGAAAATCTTAATGCGGTTCACAGAATACATCTACTTACCAAGTTTCAACAGTACAGCTCTTATAGTTTCGGAAAAAAGTGGCTGTGACATACGGACGGACAGACAGACAGACATGACGAATGTATAAGGGTTCCGTTTCAGGCCTATCATAATTAAGCAAAAAAGTGCACAACGCCGCTAAAGATTTCATTTCAAAAATGTCAATACGATTTCAATAAATAATTTAATGACATCGGAAATAATTATTTTACCATCCTTTAGTAATGGATTCTTTATTGGTGGATATTACTTAATTACTTAACGTGTGGGCAGTGGCTACCCTAGTGTCAGAGTTTTTCAAGCCGCCAAGCCTCTGACTTGGCTTAACGACTGGACCAACAGATTAACGTGCCCTCCGAACCACGGACGTGCTCGAAATCAAACCAGTTTAGTGGCCACCCATCATGGACTAACCGCGATCCTAGTTGCTTAACCTCGCCGAACACTTACGGACTGTAGCATCTAGTTATGAGCGTATTATATTTAACTTTTGTGAAATGTACTTTTGTGAAATGCGTGCAATGTACTTACTCACTATGGAATCCACTGGTAAGAATATATCTGTCGCTGATAATTGCGCCGCTGCCGTGCCATTTGACAGACTCCAGGTTCTCACCGTGACCTATGAGAGCCTGGAACATATAGTAAAATCACATTATTGTAGGAGGCCTTTATATCTAGATGCTCTCACCGGTCAGTAAGTGATTGGCGAAGTTAAGCAACTAGGCGCGTCTATGGATGGATGACCAACAAACTGGTTTAATTTCTGAGCATCTCCGTGCTGCGCAGGGCACGTTAAGCTGTCAGTCCCGGTTGTAGTCATTAGGCAATAGTCGTTAAGCCATGTCAGAGGCCTACTGGACGACTTCAACAAACCTGACTCTAGAGAACCACTACCCATACGATAAAATTATTGTTTTTTTGCTTTGATCTGTGTAACCCACTATTTGTTATTCTTGGTTAAGGTATCATCATCATATCAGCCAAATAACGTCTACTCCTGCCTCCCCAAAGAAGGATATGCCAAAATTGCCATCCTTGGCGAACGGTTTGGCGATCGCAGTTTGATGGATTGGATTCACTGAAAAACGCAGCTGCCCGTTCTCTGGCAGGTATTCCCCCGGCGATCTCTACGCCCCCCACGGGATGAGATGGAGTGATGATATTCTTCGCTGTCACCACACAGCCATAGTCTGGGTATGTGTATTGTAAAGTCTCCAGTGATCTAGGGATATTAAGTTTCCTATTGACGTAGTTTTTTACAAAGTAAATAAAATCTGAACAGCCTGAGGGGCACAGGACGCTTAATTACCTCAGAGTGTAGTAAAACCAAGATGTAACCAAACTGCAGAAAGGAATACACTCGGCTATCATAAAATATAAAGTGTAAGGGTTCCAGATCCCATCGGAGATGGGGAATAGGTCCCCAACACGTGATTTATGCCCCTGGTAATATACAAGCGTTGATGCTTTTTGGTAACTGCTGGAAGTGTGGATCCGAAGGCAACCGCAGACCACAACCAAGATGTGGCAAAAGTGGTTTACATATTTTTATATATTATATATGTATCCAGTATACCTGGCCTTTTTTTACGTGGTGGAAATGGCTCTGCCTACTCCTTTGAGAAACAAGCGTGCTATGTATGTATATGTCCAGACCGTGATATCACGGTTGTTTTCTAATTTTTGGTTGTTGTCTTTAAGTCATTGCAAGGCTGTAAAATCCTTATGAAATAGTACATCTAATTTTGTCGCAATTTATAAAGATTATAGAGAGTAGACGAGGAAAAATGATTGGACATTTAATTCGACACGACCAGTTCATCACCAACATCATAGAAGGCACAACTGAGGCATGGAGAAAGAGAGACAGACAGAGGAGAAAGTTAAGGAATTTGTGAAATTGGAGGCTTCCAAGGAAGTCAAGGAGAAGGCTGGAAACTGCTACACCGACAAGTGTACATCATTTAAATTGGAGAGAGATAATTTTGCTGCAGAATTAAATAAAACTTTTAAGATTTCCTATTAGAATTTTCTCATCATAACGCTTTGGTGGAAGGGTGCGGGACGCCGCGCCGTCCGCTGCCGTCAAGAGATTTTGGGCGGTGCGACGCTACGGTAAAGACATCATGGCATCAGAGGCAACAGTCTTTCACTCCCTGAGATCAACCGATCTCCATTCCCTAAAGTTTATTCGCGGGTTCAATTGTGTACAGTCTTAATTAATTCTAACGGTAATATAACCAGAATGAAATGAAATAATAAAATTTATTCAGCACTTGGGTATTAACATGCACTTGTACTTGTCAAGCTCACAATGCAGTACACAAACATAGTAGAATATAGTATAAAAGTAACAAAAAAAATTTATTAATCCGTTAGTGCGGTCTGTATGATCACATATGTTTTTTTAACCCTTAAATAAATAACAAGTTACTAAGCAATTATTTTAAAATTTATTACTACTTTATTAAAATTAAAGAATTGAAGACAACGAGCAGTTGGCTAGTGCAGAAGGCTCTCAGCCAGTAGCTTAATTTAAGCGACTAATACCTGAGGCTACACTTATGGGATTCGGGCCACAGCACTGGGGGCCTTCAGCGGCCGTAAAGACGGGTTATAAATGAGAGTGTAATCCATTTTTTGGTCCTTCGAGCCGGATAGTTTAGAAATAGTAAACTTCAATTCAAAACGTGGTTAGTTCATCGCCATTTTGATTTAGAGGTTAGCAATTAGCGAAGCATATTTGTAATTTCACCGAAATATTCATCTCAGTGGCTAGTAGACTTGGGGAATTTTCGGTAATAGAATTTATCCTTAGGTATTTTACAATAACTTAGCTTATAAATCAAATAGTAACAGTAGTCGATGAGATTAATTCTGGTTGGAAGGTATTTAAGTTAAAAATAGGCACATAGTTCACCAAGAACTCAAAGTGGTTAGATTAGATACCTTTCTCATTAATCTCATTATTCATTCATAGTGCAATTATTTGTACAAAATACTTGATTTCATAATATCTATGTCGATAGTAGGATTTTAGAAGTTGTGAGATTATGTATAAAATGCATCGGTACATGAACCCATTAAAAGGTACTCTTATGAAATTATAATACCTGCATATAATTAGTTAAATAGTTATTCATATTTCACATAGGCTCGCGCGGCTCGTTGTTGAGACCGGTTAGCCTTTTGTTTACGTTATCATTGCATCGCATGCGAACATTATTTGTGTGAGATACAATTTAGTTATCTAGGCGGTGTTCGAATACACAAGGCAAGTAGCAGTTGTAAACAACTCAGTTTAGGTAGTTAGATAGGTATACAAAAATAAAACTGGTTCGTATCGTCGAACGACTCAAACGGGTGGCAGTTTTAAACATATCAAATAATAACTAGGTGGGTATAAATCGTAGATAGTTGGTTAAACAGGCGTATCATATTTAGATTAATCATTTTGGTTTATTAATATATTATATCCGGCTCGAAGGACCAAAAAATGGTGTAATTTGAGTGGATTGTATCTAAAATTTGAGTTTATTAACTATAGTATCGAACTGTGTGTGTGATCAGGGTTAGGTATATTCAGGACTTACTTGGAATTAGGTTAGATGGAACCTCAAGGCTTTTGTAGTCCTGGTTCTCCTTATCCTGGGCCAGCAGCGATGATTGACGACACTTCTATCTATATTATGCGTAATTGGAACACAGGCGAACACAATCATCTATTATAGGTTTATTTTTAACACCCACGGCGGAAACGGCGGACGCGCATCCGATCGCGGCGCGTGCGTACAGCTAATTGAGGTAGGAGAGGGGGTAACAGGTCTGAGCGGTTGGGAATCACACACACACACACAGCTATCTAGCAACACCATTTACCCCTCCCCTTGAAGTAATCCAAATTACTTCGAAAACAAAAAAACTCCTAAAATAACTAGAGCTAAACTAAATAAAGTAACGAATTAACTAACTAAACTAACTTGCCTAAGTACAACATTCTTGCCCTTCTTATTGGTTAGGTAAAGGACAAAGCCGTACTACTGGTCTATGATATGCGCCCGTAGACGTTCTTACTTTTACTATCCGAACTACTCCATTTAAACCTGGGAAAACCTCCTCAACAATACCTAATGGCCAATGTAAGGGTGGCGAATTCTCGGTAATCAAAACTACTATTGTCCCAACAGTAATGGGATAACTAGCAGTATTCCACTTTTGTCTCGACTGTAGAGTATGCAAATACTCCTTTCTCCACCTTTTCCAAAATGATTGTACTAACTTATCTAATAACTGGGGGTGCACGAAAGGAGCCTCCCCGAGTGAAGCATTAATATTTCTTATGCTTCCGGCGCACCCTGGGCAATCTGAGAGGACAGTTAGTCGGTAACGCAGATTGGCTGATCCTTTCACTACGATGGTAAGAAGGTTAACACCTTATAAATCTAAAAAGTCCTTTTCAGGACTAAAACAAAAAAAACGGCTCTTCTCAGGGCCCAAACTACATCTACTTTCAAAACCGACCCTATGCGTTCTGAGCATTAATATTGAAGGGTTCTCCTCTGACAAGTCACATATCCTTTCAGAGTTATGTCAAAGAAATAATTGTGACATTCTTTGTATTCAGGAGACACACCGAGGCCAAAATCAGCCCAGTCCCTCGGTGTGCGGTATGACGCTTATAGCAGAAATCCCACACCCGAAGTATGGTAGTGCCATTTTTGTGAAATCAGGTTTTCAAGTTGCTTCAGTTAATTACTCCACAGATAACTTCATAGAAATTATTTCCCTAGATACTGGTACCTGCATTGTCACTTCTATTTACAAACCACCCAATCAACCATTTTTCTTTAACAAGCCTAATAACTTTGAAAATCATCCGATCAAAATTGTAGTTGGTGACTTTAATAGCCACAGTGTCAACTGGGGTTACCATGACTCAAATTCCGATGGACTTGCGGTGGAGGGGTGGGCGGATGCTTATGATTTGGCCCTTATTCACTGTCCCAAAACACCAGCGTCCTTCAATAGTGCACGTTGGAAGAGAGGTTTTAACCCTGACCTAATTTTTGTCAGCTCCAATATAAGCGCCCAAAGCAAAAAAATTGTCACCACGCCTATACCCAGAACACAACACAGGCCAGTAATGTGCATTATTCAAGCCGCTATTCGACCAATTGAGGTACCTTTCAAACGGCGTTTTAATTATGTTAAGGCAAATTGGGAAAAGTTTTCACGCGATATTGACAATAATGTATTAAACCTAAATCCCCATCCACAACACTATGACCAATTTGTGAATATTGTCAATACTGTGTCACGGCAAACTATCCCAAGAGGCTGCCGAACATCATACATTCCAGGTTTGGACCCAGAGTCTGTTAAAATCATGGACAGATATGAGGCTTTATATAACTCCAACCCATTTGCAGACGAGACCATACAAATAGGTGAACAGCTTCTGGCACGTGTATCAGAGAGACGCCGAGACAAATGGGTTCAAACTATTAACTCAATTAACCTCACCCATAATAGTAAAAAAGCCTGGAGTACCATCGGAACGTTAACCAGTGACCCACCGAAACCGATTCAACCTAGCTTAGTAACTGCAAACCAGATAGCACACCAACTAATACTGAATGGGCGACCCAACACCCGTCCGGATAAGATGTCAACCACAAAACACAGCACTTCCAATGACGATATAAGCAAAGCATTTACTCTTACGGACATCGTAACAGCCATTAAAGAGCTTAAAAATGGCAAAGCATCTGGAATCGACAACTTATCTGTGGAACAGATAAAACATCTGGGCCCAATAGCGGTTTCATGGTTACTGCAACTATTTAATAACTGTGGTACTTCTTTCAAAATTCCTCGCATGTGGCGGAAATCTAAGGTAATCGCAATTTTGAAGCCTGGAAAACCTCCCAATGATCCTAAAAGCTTCCGCCCCGTCTCGTTACTGTGTCATACGTTTAAATTATTTGAAAGAATGTTCCTTAACCGCCTCACTAGCCTCATAGATCCCAAATTGATCCCAGAGCAGGCCGGTTTCAGACCCAGTAAGTCATGCTGCAATCAGGTGTTAAACCTTACACAACACATTGAAGATGGGTTTGAAACTGGGAAGATCACAGGAGCTGTATTTGTGGACCTGTCGGCGGCGTATGACACAGTCAATCTTAAAAGGCTGTTGTGGAAAGTAAACGAGCTTACCGGTGACCTAAATTTTGTCCGAATTTTGAGGGAACTTCTGCATAATAGGCGATTTCAAGTTAACCTATTATCGGATAAAAGTAGATGGCGTTCCCAAAAGAATGGTTTACCTCAAGGCAGCGTTCTCGCTCCCATTCTTTTTAACATTTACACAAACGACCAGCCTCAGTGCCCTAACACTACTAGATATATTTACGCAGACGACCTAGCTCTTGCTACCCAAACGAGGACCTTTGAGGAAGCCGAGTATAACCTCTCAGTTGCGTTAGAGCTGTTACATAGCTACTACCAAAGTAACGCTCTCAAACCTAATCCATCCAAAACACAGTCATGCGCCTTTCATCTGAGCAATAGGCAAGCGCAACGGCCACTTAACATTTCGTGGCAGGGAGTACAGGTTACGCACAACAGTTTCCCCAAATACCTCGGAGTAACATTGGACCGGGCTCTGACCTATAAAACAAATTGCGAATCTATCAAGCATAAGGTCAGTGCTCGCAATAATCTGCTGCTCCGACTACGCTCATCAAAATGGGGAGCCACACCGCAGGTGCTCCGAACGACTGGTCTTGCCTTGTGCTTTTCTGCGGGTGAATATGCCTGCCCTGTATGGCACCGATCTGCCCATGCCAAATCAGTGGATGTGGCTCTAAATGAGACTTGCCGGATCATTACAGGATGCCTTTAGCCCACGCCAGTTCAAAAACTGTATCCGCTGGCAGGAATCGCGCCCCCCGCTGTTAGAAGGGAAGTAGCTAGTGGTGTTGAGAGGTATAAGCAGGAGACCGATAAAAAACACCCTCTTTATAATTATACTCCAGCTCCCCAACGACTGAAAAGTCGTAGAAGTTTCCTGGCCACTACCACATCTACGATCGATGCACAGAAAGCAAGGGCAACCTTATGGCGAGATAAATTTGCTCCTCCTCTGTTTGTCTCGCCAAAGGAAAAATTACCTCCGGGATATAATTTGCCATGGCCAACCTGGAGGACTCTTAATAGACTACGTACCCAGGTTGGTAGATCCAAAGAAAACATGTGCAAATGGGGTTACATTCCCACATCACAAAACATCTGCGAGTGCGGCGTGTCACCCCAAAGTATGGCACATTTATCTGATTGTCCTTCTTGTCCAGTCTCTTGTTCCCTTCAGGACTTGTATGACGCTTCAACCAAAGCAATCAGCGTTGCTCAATTTTGGCAAGATTAAATCTGATTTTTACCATCGACACGCTAAGAAGAAGATCTAATAACTCTATCCGAGACAATAAATGTAACCTGTCCTCTGTAATATCTTTAGCTGGAAAGTATTTAAGCGGAGTAGTGGTTAGAAAGTGAGCTGGCGTTAAAGCAAGGGGCTCAGATGGATCAGTCGATATGTAACGACATAGAGGGCGTGAATTCATGACTGCCTCTATTTGAACTAGAATTGTATTTAATTCCTCGAATGACAGAATTTGGTCCCCTATTACCCTAAATAAATGCGTTTTAAGGCTTTTAACATTAGTTTCATGATTCCCACCAAAATGACACGCTGTTGGTGTATTTAATATCCAACTGATACGATTTTCTGACAGAACCTTAGAAAACTCCGTGTTAAAATACTTTGAGTTTAAAAACGAATGTAGTTCAGATAAAGTAAGTTTAGCACCTATATAATTCGTGCCATTGTCTGAATATACGCGTCCTACTGGACCTCGTCTAGACAAGAACCGTTTGAAAGCAGACATAAAGCTACCAGTGCTCAAATCACTAGCTAATTCTATATGGACAGCTCTGGTAGTCAAACATACGAACAAGCATACATAAGCTTTCGTTGACCTATTACCACGTCCTCTATTCATTACGACCTTTAAAGGACCCGCGTTATCCGTTGTAGTGTGCACAAAACTTTTAATCGTTTCGACTACTCTACATGACCGATGATCGGCCATTTCCGGGAAAGTAGGTTTAGGTTTTAACCTAAAACAAGGAATACATTTATACACTCTACTACGAATCAAATTACGAGCCGATATTATCCAATAATTTTGTCGCAAGATGGACATTAATAAGTCGGGACCCGCGTGACAATTTACCTTACGGTGATAGTCTACTAATAAATCCATCACGTGACCATTACGTGGCAAAACAACGGGATGCTTTTGGCTATGACTTAAATTTGATTGTGAGAGACGCCCTCCTACTCTAATTAAACCGTCTTCTAAATATGGCTTGAGACGCTGGAAAGCTCGGCTACAAATATTTCCAGTCTGAAGGCTTTTTATCTCTTGGGGGAAATGGAAAGCCTGTAAAGCTATGAAAATTCTTAATTCTACGAAATTAATATCGGTAGCTGATACGTAACCCTTTGTTGGTAACCGCCTAGCAAACCGATAAATATATACTAAACAACGAAGATATTTAGACCAGGAAGAAAACCTATCTGCTATCGAAACTAAAATAGGCTTTTGCTCTGGTGACGAGGAAACTATGAAGACTTGTTTTTTCTCTTCCGGCGGTTCAGAAACCAATGCTGGATTGAACTCGGTTACCGGCCATAGAGAAGGATCTAATTTCATCCACGATGGTCCACAAAACCATAGAGGATGATCTATTATTTGTGCGGGAGTGAGCCCTCTAGATAAACAATCAGCAGGATTGTCTACTCCCAATACATGATAAAAATGCTCTGATGGCAATTCTGATTGAATCTTGGACACCCGGTTGGCGACGAAAGTATCCCAACGATGGGGTGAAGAATGTATCCAACAAAGTGAAACAGTTGAATCCGAAAATGCATATATTTTCGCTATATTACAACGGTTTCTACATGACAATATTACACTCCTAATGAGCTTTGATAATAAAAGGCAACCACATAACTCTAGGCGGGCTAAACTTACTACCTTCTTAGGAGCAATTTTTGATTTGGCACATATTAAATGTACAGAATTAATTCCATTGTTAGAGACGTGGAAATAAACTACTCCTCCGAATCCTTTCTCACTAGCATCTGCGAATCCTGCTATAGTTATAATTGAGTCTGTCACTATATCTACATGACGAGGAATTTTTAATTGTAAAAGTAAAGGTAACTCTTCTTTAAATTGAGTCCAAAGTTCTACTATACGTGTCGGTGGGGGTTCATCCCAATCGCAACCACATAACCATAAATGCTTCAAGAGTATTTTGGCATGTAAAACTACGGGAGCTACGAACCCCATTATGTTCCAAATTCTAGCTATACAGGATAAAATATTTCTTTTAGTACAATCCTCAGTAGGCAAATGTATACTGAGGTTAAAGAAATCAGTTTTTGGGGACCAACATAAACCTAATACTTTATGAGTGTCTGATTCATCAAATTCTTTTATAGTAGAAAGTCTATGAGATAATGGAATCGAATCAATTACTCTATCTGAATTACTAGTCCATTTTACTATGTCGAACTGACCTGCTTTCATGAGAGCGATTACCTCAGAAGCAGTCTGAAGGCTTTTTATCTCTTGGGGGAAATGGAAAGCCTTCAGACATTTCATAATATCTATGTCGATAGTAGGATTTTAGAAGTTGTGAGATTATGTATAAAATGCATCGGTACATGAACCCATTAAAAGGTACTCTTATGAAATTATAATACCTGCATATAATTAGTTAAATAGTTATTCATATTTCACATAGGCTCGCGCGGCTCGTCGTTGAGACCGGTTAGCCGGCCGTCTTTTGTTTACGTTATCATTGCATCGCATGCGAACATTATTTGTGTGAGATACAATTTAGTTATCTAGGCGGTGTTCGAATACGCAAGGCAATTAGCAGCTTCATAAGTGATACAAGATAGTATTATCCCTATATACCCTTATAGATTCGTCATGTCTGTCTGTCTGTCCGTCCGTATGTCACAGCCACTTTTTTCCGAAACTATAAGAGCTGTACTGTTGAAACTTGGTAAGTAGATGTATTCTGTGAACCGCATTAAGATTTTCACACCAAAATGGAAAAATAATTAATAATTATAATTTTGGGGGTATACATAGAACTGAAACTCAAAAAAAATTTTTTCATCTTTCCCATACATGTAGGGTATCTATGGATAGGTCTTCAAAAATAATATTGAAGTTCCTAATATAATTTTTTCTAAACTGAACAGTTTGCGCGAGAGACACTTCCAAAGTGGAAAAACGAGTGTCCCCCCCCCCCCACCCCTGTAACTTCTAGAATAAGAGAATGATAAAACTGAAAAAAATTATGATATACATTACCATGTAAACTAACAACGAAAATTGGTTTGAACGAGATCTAGTAAGTAGTTTTTTTTTAATGGGTCATAAATCGTAAACCGCAATCGACCTTTCATTTAATCAACTGAAATACTTGCTGCTGCGGAACCCTTCATGGGCGAGTCCGACTCGCACTTGGCCAGTTATTTAATTTATTCCCACCATAGGGAGGGAAGTATCTTCCACTCGCTACACGGATCAAATTCAAAACAGTACTTTCGGAGTAAAAGAACGAAAAAATAGTTTTCACTTCCATCGGCAGTCTCCAAAGATGTGTGTTTTTTAAACTGGGACATTATTCACGTACGGCCATCTGATCCAAAACTAAGCCGGGCTTGTACTATAATGCTTGTACTATAAACCAGGTAACAGATATATGTACTACACATACCACTTTCCTTTTGTAAATACATGAGTAAGTAGTAAGTAAGTATTTATTTCGCTTAAAAACGTGGTACATACAGGATGGTTACAAACTATATAATATATAGTAATATAAAAATAAATAATCAATAATCGGAATATTATGTCAATAATTATAATCATGAATTCACTCCTTATGGTCTAAGAATTCAGTAAGGTTGTAGAAGACCTTATCTATAAGCCAGTGTTTTAAAAGAGAGAGAGGTGCGAGCAGTACTGAATATACGAATTTATACGAGTGGAAATTGGGGGGGGGGGGGTCTTAAGGAAAAAAGCACACTCACTTGCGGCATGTTGCGTCCCTCGCTCTCTCTTCGGGGCAATTCTTCCTTTTACAAGATCTAAGGATCGATATTCACCTCCTGAAAAAAAGTAATTTATCAAATATTTAGTTTGTCACCCATTACAAAAAACAAGCCAAGTGCGAGTCGGACTCGCGCACGAAGGGTTCCGTACCATCACACTAATATTATAAAGGCGAAAGATTGAGAGTGTGAGTGTGTATGTTTGTTACTTCTTCCCGTCTAAACGGCTGAAGCGATTTCGATAAAATTTGGTATAGAGTTAGCCGACACCCTATATTAACACATAGGCTATAATTTATAAAGATTAACGCGGGTTAAACCGCAGGGCACACCTATTAAAAAAAAATATTTTTGTAAATTCTTTTTATTTAATACATCTTTCCAAACATTTACTAATTTCACATTAGTTTAGTCTTTGAATGGTTTAAAAACGATATTCAGGTTACAAATTTGTCTAGGGAAAAACAAAAGGTGTTGGAAGTTTTCTTACCAGTTGGTAACTTAGATTTAATGAAGAAATTCCTTAAAGAATATATTAAACCAAAAACCAAGTACTTCATATACTTTGAAAAACCCGAGCATAGACGAGATTTTTCCAATATTATTATTAGTCTATTTAAGCAAGGAATGGTAGATTTTTATGAATGTGCGAAGCGTGTAGTTTATGTGGAAGATGAAAAGGAACAAAAAGCAATCATTTTAAAATATCATGATGGGTTAACATGCCATAGAGGAATTAAGGAAACAATGTTAAGGATCAAAAGAAACTTTTATTGGGATAGGATGCAAGAGACTATTTCTGCAGTTTTGAATGTATGTGAATCATGCAATATAGAGAGATGACAGTTTTGGCTCAATTTTATTAGCCTTCACTACTTTGGAATCCAATTTTATCTCCGAATCGTCCTTGCAAATTTCACTTACAGCAGGTTTTATTTTAGCAAGAGATGTACTTAGTTTTACTGCTACTTTAAAAATTTCTGGTTCAGAGTTGGAGATTTTCATCGTCGTATCCTGGCTTGATGTGTTGACAACAGGTACTTCTATAACAAAAGAACAGATAAATAATAAAAAAATAAAATTGACTTCCATAAACAGGCGAACATGTATGAAGAATATATATGTTTTTTTTTATTTATTTAACAATTTATATACACATAAATAAAAACATAATAACAATAAATAAAACAAGGAAAAGATTGTACAAAGGTACTGCTTATTTCAATAGAAATCTCTTCCAGCAGACCCGCGAGAGGAGAAACTAACTAGAAAAGAGCATATTATGTGTAGTTTACGTTACTATATACGACATACAAAGTGTATGTATACACTACATACTAATAATACACAGATACCTATAAGGGGAATATATATATAAGGGCTATATAATATACTACATATACATACCATTATCAGGATGAGGTTAAGAGAAAATGTTCTTTCACTCGTTTTTTAAATAATGTTATTGTATTGCTATTGCGGATGTTAGGTGGAAGAGAATTCCACAACCTGACCGCATGCACCGTAAAAGAGGAGTCGTAAAAATCGGTTTTATGGATAGGAAATTTAAGGAGGGATCTGAGGTGTGACCTACAGGAGGCATCAGGTGAATGAATAAAGGAGAAACGCTCCCGTAGGTAGGCGGGGTATGAGGGATTGTGAAGGACATTAAATAAGAGATACAATATGCGAGCATTCCTACGAAGACGGATAGGGAGCCACTTGAGATCCTTGCGAAAGTTAGAGACATAATCATATTTCTTGAGACCAAATATAAAACGAATGCATAAGTTTTGCAAGCGCTCAAGTTTATTTAGCAGCTCCTCAGTAGCATCAAGATAGCAGCAGTCCGCGTAGTCCAGAATGGGTTGTATGAGTGTCTGAGCTAGTGAGATTTTCGTTTTCAGGGGTAAGAAGTTTTGGAGGCATTTTAAAGAGTGGAAGGTAAAGTGAACCTTTCTGCTAACTTCCGATACCTGAGCTTTCCAAGACAAAGTGCTATCAAGAATTATGCCCAGATTTTTTGCAGTATCAGTATATGCTACAGGATGACCATTTAAACATACCGTAAGGAGTGATGTGAAGTCAAGATAGTTACGCATATATGTACTACCAATAATCATGGCCTGGGATTTTTCAGGATTTATTAACAGACCATGGACCGTGTCCATTGGTTAATTAATTCCAGATCATGATTCATGGCAGCAATCGCGACATGAGCATCTTCTCGAGTAAAAAAATCAATAAAGCTGCAAATCGTCTGCATAGAGATGGAAGTGTAAGGAAATAACTCGTGTGATAGAGTTAATGAAAATGGAAAAAAGTAAGGGAGAAAGAACGCCACTCTGAGGTACGCCCGCAATAAGAGAACACCAATCTGAGTAAGACTCGTCAAGTTGTACGCACTGCGAACGTCCTCGAAGATAATCCGTTATATCTATTGGAAACATAATAAGTTGATTAACAATACTCTTATATCTATTGGAAATGCCAAATTAATAACGTTTGAATAGCTTCTTATGTTGCGGAATGGTATTTACATACAATAGTCTCTAAACTCACAAGGCGTAACGTTCTAGCCGCATGTCTTATATCCTAAGGTCCTACTGTTGGGTGGATCCAAATGGCTGCCTACGGACGCACTTTAGATACTGTAGGATCATATTCAATAGAATGTAAACAAGAGAATATAACATTATGGAGACGTAAAAATTGAGAGTTGGTGAGGTTGTAGGGGGGTAATCTTTAGATCCACTGAACCAATTTTGAACACTTTTACCGATAATAAGCCACGTTATTTATGAGTATCATAGGATATATATTTTATCACAAGTTAAAATGTTTACCGACCAACAAAGTAGGTAATGTGGAATAAAACGAATTAATCAGGACCATTGAGGCTATATACATTGATTCGCCCTTTCCTTTGTGTTGTTCCGATGCACCAACAGGACCCGCCCCCGCGCTGACCGCAGTCTATGCGTGTGCGCGGCTACTTCCGCATGTCTTGCGCTTCCGCGTATTGCATAAACAACCCCGCTTACCGATAAGTGAGTTCTGTAAACGTGTACTTGACTAACTAAAAATGACGTCATATCAATATTCCAATGAAGAATACTGGGATATGGTTCGTACCTACGTGTTATCGAATGATAGTGTACGAGGAGCTATTAATTTGATCCGAGAGATGTTTCCCAACCGCCAACTGAGAAAGGATTCTGGAAAATTTTACCCCTAACGGGGTGAAAATGGGTGGCAATGTTTGTATGGAACAACGTGTTTTCTTAGTCTGATCAACTTCAAACTTGGCAGTTATATGCATATGTCACGTTATACGTATATTTTGTAAAAGGAGGGTGTCTGTGTGTGAGTGTGTATTTATTAAAACTTATAATTTAAGATTTTTTTTTATATACCCCTACCTATAAATGCTAATTTATGGAGTGGATGTATGGATGTTTGTTACTATTTCACGCAAAAACAGCTGAAGTGATTTGGATAAATTTGGGGCACAGATAGTTAATTACCTGGATACTTTTTATTCCGCAAGTACTTCCACGCGCTTCATTAACACGTAAACAAAACATATTGAGAGAAGTAGACAATGTATTAGGAATCACTTTTTTTACCAAAACAAATGATTTTTTCGAAGTGAAGTCTTCTTTAGCGGCACTGTGTTCTTTTTAAGGATAGGTAAAAATTGTTAAACTCTCGTCAGGACATGTGACCTGATCGATAGTATATTCGTAAGATGGGGGGAGAGTAGACCGCCAGCGCGGTATATCGCACTAAACTGGCAACCCTGTAGCCACCAATATTTTTATTTACTTTTTACAACGCCCGCACTAGGCCAGGTATATTAAAACTCATCTATATGAAACTTTTAATCGTTCTAAATCTAGTATTTTTCAGAGAAGTGGTTAATAATAAATAAAGAATACTGAATAATAATTTGACGAGATACAATTTAAAATTGATCACACTTCTTTGTTGTCTCACCTAATTGTTTACTGAGTACTAACAACTTATCTTAGTATCATTACTAAAGGATGGTAAAATAATTATTTCCGATGTCATTAAATAATTTAATGAAATCGTATTGACATTTTTGAAATGAAATCTTTAGCGGCGTTGTGCACTTTTTTGCTTAATTATGTTAGGCCTGAAACGGAACCCTTATAGATTCATCATGTCTGTCTGTCTGTCCGTCCGTATGTCACAGCCACTTTTTTCCGAAACTATAAGAGCTGTACTGTTGAAACTTGGTAAGTAGATGTATTCTGTAAACCGCATTAAGATTTTCACACCGAAATGGAAAAATAATTAATAATTATAATTTTGGGGGTATACATAGAACTGAAACTCAAAAAAAAAATTTTCATCGTACCCATACATGTAGGGTATCTATGGATAGGGCTTCAAAAATAATATTGAAGTTCCTAATATCATTTTTTCTAAACTGAATAGTTTGCGCGAGAGACACTTCCAAAGTGGAAAAACGAGTGTCCCCCCCCCCCCCCCACCCCTGTAACTTCTAAAATAAGAGAATGATAAAACTGAAAAAAATTATGATGTACATTACCATGTAAACTAACAACGAAAATTGGTTTGAACGAGATCTAGTAAGTAGTTTTTTTTAATGCGTCATAAATCGTAAACCGCAATTGACCTTTCATTAAATCAACTGCTGCGGAACCCTTCATGGGCGAGTCCGACTCGCACTTGGCCAGTTATTTAATTTATTCCCACCATAGGGAGGGAAGCATCTTCCATTCGCTACACGGATCAAATTCAAAACAGTACTTTCGGAGTAAAAGAACGAAAAAATAGTTTTCACTTCCATCGGCAGTCCCCAAAGATGTGTGTTTTTTAAACTGGGACATTATTCACGCACGGCCATCTGATCCAAAACTAAGCAGGGCTTGTACTATAATGCTTGTACTTTAAACCAGGTGTGTGGTTTTCATAATTATACCCATATATATTTCTAAAATGGACTAGAACAATAAGTTTCTAAAACAATAGTTTTTGTGTATTTTGTACTGAAAACATAGTTTTTGGTCAATTACTTATTATTTTTATATACTTATTATTTTTACATAGTTTTATAATTGTTATATCAAAACTTAAGGAAACGCATCCGCCAACACCCTATTTGCGGTTGTAAGACACATGATCTTTGAGTTCTTTGGTATAAAGCCTAATTTTCTACTACAAATTATAGTTTTTTAGTGATATCTAATTAGTTTTCTACTGTACCCTAATCTGTTTATTTACTTACCTGTTAGCTCTCGTCAAGACGCATCCAACGACATTGCACACACGGTGATCGCACCAGTATTTCATAAGATATTCGCAAGTTTAGAATTTTCATCACCCGAACCGAGGTTACGAGGCGGGTAGTTTTTGCCCATACATTACGTATATCTCTATCCACAAACATACGATTCCAATAATTCTTTTTGTGTCTATCGTTTAATATTAGCCCCCCCATATGTAAAAGTAACTTCGTTTTCATTATAATACACATATAATCAAAAAACAAAATCAATATTTAGTGTTAATTCCGCTAATTGTCAGTTTAATCATGCTGGGATGCAATTTGCACCGCCCTCCCGCCCGCAAAAATGTGCACATGCAAAGAAGGACAATATAAAAAGCAAATTACATGCGCCAGTACGATACCCAACACGTGTTTCGGTCCTCCACGGACCATTCTCAAGGGCTGCTAACTCGTCGAGTGCTCGAAGGAGACTAAAAGTCAACGAGGCGAGCGCTCTTTTATATACTACCGGCCGCATGGACAATTATTTCTAACTACCCCCAAATATTCGTAGTAAAGGAGATGAAACTAAATTTGTTTGGTCATTCAACAATGCAAAACTATTACTGCTATGTTTTAATATTTCTAATTGTTCCAACACACATAACCGGAAACTTTTATCACAATTATGTAAAATATTATACGTATTATTGTCGCCCAAGGAATGGCCAGTTTCAATTAAATGTTTGGCGTAATGAGATTTATCAGGATGGCCATTCCTATAAGCAGCTACATGCTCTTTATACCGTATTTCAAAATTTCGGCCTGTCTGACCTATATATACCGCGTCACAATCATCGCAGACCAACCTATACACGCCGGATTTCTTGCAATTTTCCAAATGATCTTTTCCATTACAAAGACGTCGTATAGTTTGGTCTGTCCGAAATGCAACGTGAATATTATTTTTACGGAGTAAATTGGCAATTCTATCTGAAATTGGGCCCATATAGGTCAGACTACCAACATATTTGTTAATACGGTCAGGGGGGCATGCATACAGTAAAGAGCGAACCCTACATCTCTGATTATTTTTAATCAAATTATCAATAATAGATTTAGGATAACCGTTTGATAACGCGATTTCATAAAGAATATTAAGTTCTTTTATGTAATTCTCATTAGACAAGGGGACTGACATTAACCTATGAACATAGCTGCGGAAGGCAGCTAGTTTATGTTGATTGGGGTGACAGGATGAAGCTGGAATAGCCATATCGGTATGTGTTGGTTTCCGATAAATTTGAAATTCTAATTTATTATGGACATTAGTGATGGTGAGGTCAAGAAAATTAAGGGATTTTTGTGATTCTAATTCCAATTTAAATTTTATTTTAGGGTGGAGATTATTTAATTTAGTAACAAATGAATCAATTTGACGTTTAGTACCAGACCAACAGATTATTATGTCATCAACGTATCTATAATAAAATAAAATGTTGGGTTCGCCCACTATATATCTACGTTCAAAATTATCCATAAATATCTCTGCCATTAGTGGACTTAACGGTGAACCCATGGCCAACCCTTCCTTTTGGCGGTAATATTGATTGTTAAAACGAAAATAATTTTGTTGCATGCATATTTTTGTGAGTTTAAGTAGATCATACATCTCTCCAGGATGTAACCGTTGTCTCTCAAAGTGTTCACCCAGAATATGTAAACATTCCTCATGAGGGATATTGGTAAATAAACTATCAACATCTAGGGACAGTAACTTAGCGGAAGATGGAATTTGAGTATCTTTAATTTTTGAAATTAAGTCTAAACTATTTTTTAAACTGAATTGAGGTTGAAAAGATGATTTTTTACTTAAAAGGACGTTAAGTTCTTTGGCTAAATTATACGAGGGGGCACAAATATGAGAGACAACAGGGCGAATAGGAACGTTTGCTTTATGTGTTTTTGGCAACCCATACAAAACAGGTGATCGTGGGTTCATGGGGATAATATTTTTTAATTGATCTGGAGGGATGTAAGACGTACCCTTAATAGCATCTTTTAACTCAATCGTAAACTTTTTGGTGGGATCGGAATCAAGGCATTCAAAATCGTCACCCTGGATGACATCATTAACCTTCAGATTATAATCAATTCTATCCAGAATTACTACTGAGTTACCCTTATCAGCTTTTGAAATTACTAGGTTATTCTGGTTTATTTTGTCATTTAAAGAACGAAAAAGAATAGCTTCCGACCTACTGTGGATAACCGGTGTCTTTAAAGCTTTTTTGATTTGAACTGCTATCTGATGCTTAATGATGCCGTCCTGTTTACTTCTAAAGCAAGCAATTTCCGAGTCAACCGCCAAAGTTTCAAGGGATTTCTGGGAAGGCCTAGGTTGAATATTATATTTCAAACCTTTTTCTAACAAAGAAATTTCATTTGGTGAAAACTGAGTATTAGAATAATTTTTGACGCGGGGATAAAATGTATGCGTTGAAATCGGCAAATTATCAGAATGGTTGAAATTATCATTGCGGCTCTCCCGAGACAATCGCTCCAACTTCCGCGATTGTATTACATATTTTTCATGCACCTCTTTCGAAGCCAGATCCCTAGCCTTGTTATCTAAAATATCAAACTTCACGTTATGTAATTTGAAACTCAATTCGGTATATAATACTTTGAGGTGGAGCTTGATACCATCTCTAACAGAAAACCAATACTTGCATTCCTCATTCAACCATATCTGCTTAGCCTTCCTCAACGCTATACTACTAGCTCGGTTATGTGTGTTGGTACGCAAATTAATATAATGAGGTATTACATTCAATTTCTTACATTGTTGATTGAACCATACGTTTTGTGCTGCCAAACGGTGGAGTTTGGTTAGCTTGATGTAAAGTTTTGCCTGCTCAGCTATACTGGCTGACTGTAGATAAGTAATGGAATCAGGCGTTACTTTGCGGAAATCCATAACAATCAAAAAACAAAATCAATATTTAGTGTTAATTCCGCTAATTGTCAGTTTAATCATGCTGGGATGCAATTTGCACCGCCCTCCCGCCCGCAAAAATGTGCACATGCAAAGAAGGACAATATAAAAAGCAAATTACATGCGCCAGTACGATACCCAACACGTGTTTCGGTCCTCCACGGACCATTCTCAAGGGCTGCTAACTCGTCGAGTGCTCGAAGGAGACTAAAAGTCAACGAGGCGAGCGCTCTTTTATATACTACCGGCCGCATGGACAATTATTTCTAACTACCCCCAAATATTCGTAGTAAAGGAGATGAAACTAAATTTGTTTGGTCATTCAACAATGCAAAACTATTACTGCTATGTTTTAATATTTCTAATTGTTCCAACACACATAACCGGAAACTTTTATCACAATTATGTAAAATATTATACGTATTATTGTCGCCCAAGGAATGGCCAGTTTCAATTAAATGTTTGGCGTAATGAGATTTATCAGGATGGCCATTCCTATAAGCAGCTACATGCTCTTTATACCGTATTTCAAAATTTCGGCCTGTCTGACCTATATATACCGCGTCACAATCATCGCAGACCAACCTATACACGCCGGATTTCTTGCAATTTTCCAAATGATCTTTTCCATTACAAAGACGTCGTATAGTTTGGTCTGTCCGAAATGCAACGTGAATATTATTTTTACGGAGTAAATTGGCAATTCTATCTGAAATTGGGCCCATATAGGTCAGACTACCAACATATTTGTTAATACGGTCAGGGGGGCATGCATACAGTAAAGAGCGAACCCTACATCTCTGATTATTTTTAATCAAATTATCAATAATAGATTAAGGATAACCGTTTGATAACGCGATTTCATAAAGAATATTAAGTTCTTTTATGTAATTCTCATTAGACAAGGGGACTGACATTAACCTATGAACATAGCTGCGGAAGGCAGCTAGTTTATGTTGATTGGGGTGACAGGATGAAGCTGGAATAGCCATATCGGTATGTGTTGGTTTCCGATAAATTTGAAATTCTAATTTATTATGGACATTAGTGATGGTGAGGTCAAGAAAATTAAGGGATTTTTGTGATTCTAATTCCAATTTAAATTTTATTTTAGGGTGGAGATTATTTAATTTAGTAACAAATGAATCAATTTGACGTTTAGTACCAGACCAACAGATTATTATGTCATCAACGTATCTATAATAAAATAAACCCTAAAATAAAATTTAAATTGGAATTAGAATCACAAAAATCCCTTAATTTTCTTGACCTCACCATCACTAATGTCCATAATAAATTAGAATTTCAAATTTATCGGAAACCAACACATACCGATATGGCTATTCCAGCTTCATCCTGTCACCCCAATCAACATAAACTAGCTGCCTTCCGCAGCTATGTTCATAGGTTAATGTCAGTCCCCTTGTCTAATGAGAATTACATAAAAGAACTTAATATTCTTTATGAAATCGCGTTATCAAACGGTTATCCTAAATCTATTATTGATAATTTGATTAAAAATAATCAGAGATGTAGGGTTCGCTCTATACTGTATGCATGCCCCCCTGACCGTATTAACAAATATGTTGGTAGTCTGACCTATATGGGCCCAATTTCAGATAGAATTGCCAATTTACTCCGTAAAAATAATATTCACGTTGCATTTCGGACAGACCAAACTATACGACGTCTTTGTAATGGAAAAGATCATTTGGAAAATTGCAAGAAATCCGGCGTGTATAGGTTGGTCTGCGATGATTGTGACGCGGTATATATAGGTCAGACAGGCCGAAATTTTGAAATACGGTATAAAGAGCATGTAGCTGCTTATAGGAATGGCCATCCTGATAAATCTCATTACGCCAAACATTTAATTGAAACTGGCCATTCCTTGGGCGACAATAATACGTATAATATTTTACATAATTGTGATAAAAGTTTCCGGTTATGTGTGTTGGAACAATTAGAAATATTAAAACATAGCAGTAATAGTTTTGCATTGTTGAATGACCAAACAAATTTAGTTTCATCTCCTTTACTACGAATATTTGGGGGTAGTTAGAAATAATTGTCCATGCGGCTGGTAGTATATAAAAGAGCGCTCGCCTCGTTGACTTTTAGTCTCCTTCGAGCACTCGACGAGTTAGCAGCCCTTGAGAATGGTCCGTGGAGGACCGAAACACGTGTTGGGTATCGTACTGGCGCATGTAATTTGCTTTTTATATTGTCCTTCTTTGCATGTGCACATTTTTGCGGGCGGGAGGGCGGTGCAAATTGCATCCCAGCATGATTAAACTGACAATTAGCGGAATTAACACTAAATATTGATTTTGTTTTTTGATTGTTATGGATTTCCGCAAAGTAACGCCTGATTCCATTACTTATCTACAGTCAGCCAGTATAGCTGAGCAGGCAAAACTTTACATCAAGCTAACCAAACTCCACCGTTTGGCAGCACAAAACGTATGGTTCAATCAACAATGTAAGAAATTGAATGTAATACCTCATTATATTAATTTGCGTACCAACACACATAACCGAGCTAGTAGTATAGCGTTGAGGAAGGCTAAGCAGATATGGTTGAATGAGGAATGCAAGTATTGGTTTTCTGTTAGAGATGGTATCAAGCTCCACCTCAAAGTATTATATACCGAATTGAGTTTCAAATTACATAACGTGGAGTTTGATATTTTAGATAACAAGGCTAGGGATCTGGCTTCGAAAGAGGTGCATGAAAAATATGTAATACAATCGCCGAAGTTGGAGCGATTGTCTCGGGAGAGCCGCAATGATAATTTCAACCATTCTGATAATTTGCCGATTTCAACGCATACATTTTATCCCCGCGTCAAAAATTATTCTAATACTCAGTTTTCACCAAATGAAATTTCTTTGTTAGAAAAAGGTTTGAAATATAATATTCAACCTAGGCCTTCCCAGAAATCCCTTGAAACTTTGGCGGTTGACTCGGAAATTGCTTGCTTTAGAAGTAAACAGGACGGCATCATTAAGCATCAGATAGCAGTTCAAATCAAAAAAGCTTTAAAGACACCGGTTATCCACAGTAGGTCGGAAGCTATTCTTTTTCGTTCTTTAAATGACAAAATAAACCAGAATAACCTAGTAATTTCAAAAGCTGATAAGGGTAACTCAGTAGTAATTCTGGATAGAATTGATTATAATCTGAAGGTTAATGATGTCATCCAGGGTGACGATTTTGAATGCCTTGATTCCGATCCCACCAAAAAGTTTACGATTGAGTTAAAAGATGCTATTAAGGGTACGTCTTACATCCCTCCAGATCAATTAAAAAATATTATCCCCATGAACCCACGATCACCTGTTTTGTATGGGTTGCCAAAAACACATAAAGCAAACGTTCCTATTCGCCCTGTTGTCTCTCATATTTGTGCCCCCTCGTATAATTTAGCCAAAGAACTTAACGTCCTTTTAAGTAAAAAATCATCTTTTCAACCTCAATTCAGTTTAAAAAATAGTTTAGACTTAATTTCAAAAATTAAAGATACTCAAATTCCATCTTCCGCTAAGTTACTGTCCCTAGATGTTGATAGTTTATTTACCAATATCCCTCATGAGGAATGTTTACATATTCTGGGTGAACACTTTGAGAGACAACGGTTACATCCTGGAGAGATGTATGATCTACTTAAACTCACAAAAATATGCATGCAACAAAATTATTTTCGTTTTAACAATCAATATTACCGCCAAAAGGAAGGGTTGGCCATGGGTTCACCGTTAAGTCCACTAATGGCAGAGATATTTATGGATAATTTTGAACGTAGATATATAGTGGGCGAACCCAACATTTTATTTTATTATAGATACGTTGATGACATAATAATCTGTTGGTCTGGTACTAAACGTCAAATTGATTCATTTGTTACTAAATTAAATAATCTCCACCCTAAAATAAAATTTAAATTGGAATTAGAATCACAAAAATCCCTTAATTTTCTTGACCTCACCATCACTAATGTCCATAATAAATTAGAATTTCAAATTTATCGGAAACCAACACATACCGATATGGCTATTCCAGCTTCATCCTGTCACCCCAATCAACATAAACTAGCTGCCTTCCGCAGCTATGTTCATAGGTTAATGTCAGTCCCCTTGTCTAATGAGAATTACATAAAAGAACTTAATATTCTTTATGAAATCGCGTTATCAAACGGTTATCCTAAATCTATTATTGATAATTTGATTAAAAATAATCAGAGATGTAGGGTTCGCTCTTTACTGTATGCATGCCCCCCTGACCGTATTAACAAATATGTTGGTAGTCTGACCTATATGGGCCCAATTTCAGATAGAATTGCCAATTTACTCCGTAAAAATAATATTCACGTTGCATTTCGGACAGACCAAACTATACGACGTCTTTGTAATGGAAAAGATCATTTGGAAAATTGCAAGAAATCCGGCGTGTATAGGTTGGTCTGCGATGATTGTGACGCGGTATATATAGGTCAGACAGGCCGAAATTTTGAAATACGGTATAAAGAGCATGTAGCTGCTTATAGGAATGGCCATCCTGATAAATCTCATTACGCCAAACATTTAATTGAAACTGGCCATTCCTTGGGCGACAATAATACGTATAATATTTTACATAATTGTGATAAAAGTTTCCGGTTATGTGTGTTGGAACAATTAGAAATATTAAAACATAGCAGTAATAGTTTTGCATTGTTGAATGACCAAACAAATTTAGTTTCATCTCCTTTACTACGAATATTTGGGGGTAGTTAGAAATAATTGTCCATGCGGCTGGTAGTATATAAAAGAGCGCTCGCCTCGTTGACTTTTAGTCTCCTTCGAGCACTCGACGAGTTAGCAGCCCTTGAGAATGGTCCGTGGAGGACCGAAACACGTGTTGGGTATCGTACTGGCGCATGTAATTTGCTTTTTATATTGTCCTTCTTTGCATGTGCACATTTTTGCGGGCGGGAGGGCGGTGCAAATTGCATCCCAGCATGATTAAACTGACAATTAGCGGAATTAACACTAAATATTGATTTTGTTTTTTGATTGTTATGGATTTCCGCAAAGTAACGCCTGATTCCATTACTTAAATACACATATATATTTCTAAAATCGACTCTAAACAATAGTTTTTGTGTATTTTGTACTGAAAACATAGTTTTTGATCAATTACTTATTATTTTTACATAGTTTATACAGCTTTTATAATTCTAACATCAAAAACTCAAGAAAACGCATCCGCCAACACCCTATTTGCGGTTGTAAGACACATGATCTTTGAGTTCTTTGGTATAAAGCCTAATTTTCTACTTTAAATTATAGTTTTTTAGTGATATCTAATTAGTTTTCAACCGTACCTTAATCTGTTTATTTATTTACCTGTTAGCTCTTGTTGAGACGCATCCAACGACATCGCACACACGGTGATCGCACCAGTATTTCATAAGATATTCGCAAGTTTAGAATTTTCATCACCCGAACCGAGGCTACGAGGCGGGTAGTTTTTGCCCATACATTACGTATATCTCTATCCACAAACATACGATTCCAATCATTCTTTTTATGTCTATCGTTTAATATTACCCCCCTTATATATAAAGTAACTTCGTTTTCATTATAATACACATATATATTTCTAAAATCGACTCTAAACAATAGTTTTTGTGTATTTTATACTGAAAACATAGTTTTTGGTCAATTACTTATTATTTTTACATAGTGTATATAGCTTTCATAATTGTAATATCAAAAACTCAAGGAAATGCATCCGCCAACACCCTATTTGCGGTTGTAAGACACATGATCTTTGAGTTCTTTGGTATAAAGCCTAATTTTTTACTACAAATTATAGTTTTTTAGTGATATCTAATTAGTTTTCTACTGTACCCTAATCTGTTTATTAACTAA
The DNA here is from genome assembly GCA_951640165.1 of Pseudoips prasinana. Taxonomy (NCBI): domain Eukaryota; kingdom Metazoa; phylum Arthropoda; class Insecta; order Lepidoptera; family Nolidae; genus Pseudoips; species Pseudoips prasinana. Next base: position 3,340,496 of record OX621266.1, on the reverse strand, counting down.
CCTGTTAGGTCTCGTTGAGATGCATCCAACGACATCGCACACACGGTGATCGCACCAGAATTTCATAAGATATTCGCAAGTTTAGAATTTTCATCACCCGAACCGAGGTTACGAGGCGGGTAGTTTTTGCCCATACATTACGTATATCTCTATCCACAAACATATGATTCCAATCATTCTTTTTGTGTCTATCGTTTAATATTAGCCCTCCTCTATATAAATTAACTTCGTTTTCATTATAATACACATATATATTTCTAAAATCGACTCTAAACAATAGTTTTTGTGTATTTTGTACTGAAAACATAGTTTTTGGTCAATTACTTATTATTTTTACATAGTGTATATAGCTTTTTTAATTGTAATATCAAAAACTCAAGGAAACGCATCCGCCAACACCCTATTTGCGGTTGTAAGACACATGAGCTATGAGTTCTTTGGTATAAAGCCTAATTTTCTACTACAAATTTTAGTTTTTTAGTGATATCTAATTAGTTTTCTACTGTACCTTAATCTGTTTATTTACTTACCTGTTAGCTCTTGTCGAGACGCATTTGGATGCGACTCGACAAGAGCTAACAGGCTGTGTGCGGTGTCTTTGGCGACACCGCACACACGGTGACCGCACCAGTATTTCATAAGATATTCGCAAGTTTAGAATTTTCATCACCCGAACCGAGGTTACGAGGCGGGTAGTTTTTGAAAGTTTAAAGTTTAAAGACATTTATTGTCATTAAGACATAGATACGTCACTTACATGAGAACTTAAATATAAACAAAATTATAATAATATATGTTCGTTAGCATAAGTACATACATAGTAAAAAATAAAAATAAAAATGGACATAAAACAAAAAGTAAAAACATAATGACAATTTATGCTTCGTGGATCTCTGTACCAACTGTGTAGCTTTCTTCTTTCGCGATTTTGAACACCGGAACCTGCTGCCCGTGGACAGCCGTAGTAGTGGCGGCTCCAGCGCGCGCGCATCGCACGCTCTCCGCCAGCTCCACCGCCTTGGCCAGGGTCAACTTGTCGATGTCCTGCGCGAACAGCTTTTCCCGTTCCTGGCCAGCTACCATTCCCATGACAAATCGATCTCGTAACGCTTCCTCAACGTTACTAAACCCACAATGTGCTGTAAGTCCTCTTAGCCTGGACGCCCATTGCGTGTACGTCTCGCCCGGCTGCTGTACAGCCGCGTAAAAATTGTAACGCTCGCTGAATCCGCATATCTTTGGAAGAAAATGCTCATCCAATAACTGCACTATGTCGTCATACGGAACTTCTTGGATATCCTTTGGCAGGGCCAGATCCGCTGCCAACTTGTTAGTACCGTCACTAAGTGCGCTGAGCAGGATCGCCCGTCTCTTGGCTCCAGCTGCATCATTTTTCGGGACGACGTCGTTTGCAATAAACCATTGCGTAATACGGCCTTTGTAAGACTTCCATTCTTGCACGTTGTGATCGAATGTAGACAAAATTCCAAAATTATTCATTTTTCAATTATAAAATGAAGATGTGGGTAAACTCGTCGCCACTATTACGTATGTTATAGAGAGACAAGTGAAACAAGCAAGGGCTATTGACATACTGATCTTTATTCACTGTTGGACACAGCGCGGGCGCAGCTACGCACACATAGACATTAACAGTACACATACACAACAGAGATATATATACATATGTAACAGCAAAGAAAATAAAGGTTATTATGTATATTTAGAAATTATATTCAGGTGAGGAGGCAATACTATTGGAAATTATTCATTACCTCTGGTCTGGCTCATACGGGTTTGGTTATATTTAAAGTTGACTGCAAAGACATGAAAGTTAAGTCTGTGAATGTTGAGAAAACAAATATTAGGTACTTTGACATTGACTTTGAACCACAAAATGACTGAAAAAGAAACTTAGTGAGGATATGTAAGGGCTTTAAATTGAGGCAAATTCCAGAGCAAGAGGTTGGTTAATTTGAGTTGGGACTTGGAAACGATATACAATATACAAACGACCTGTTATGATGTATTTTGGTGTTAGGATAGTATACAATTATTGCCAAGTTGTATTTTGGTCTCATGAAAGGTCCATACTCCACAAGAAGCTAAATGCTATCAAATCGACTTTACACTGCACATCTAGTCTTATTTGTGGGTTTGTCTTCGTGAATTAGGTGTTGAGGGTTTGCATTGTAAATTTGTGTATCTCTTGGATTATGCTCACGACAATTTTGGGTCCTCCGAGGGAAAGTGCATACGGATCTCCGGAGTGGTAGTAAATGACTCTTAACGGAGAACTGATGTATTTTGAACGGCTAGCGTTTGCTTGACTCACAACCAAGTACTTCTTGAGGATTTAAATGGCTTGTGTGTATAATTTATGGGTATACGAGACAGTGTATATGAATCAACATTTGTGATTTGCGGGGATTGTCTACAAGTGGACTCATTTTACTCACACATCAAAGCTGCACTTCCAGTTTCAACTCTAATAAACTAGAATAATTAAATGTATTTTGTTCAAGTTACTAAATCAAGTTATAGGGACCAATTTTCCTCATGTTAGACTGGGTTTAAGTTTAACATTTGAAAAATTGAGCGGGGGAGCTGTAACTAACCATACTGGCTCGTCACGTTGAGATCATTCGCATATCCTTCGTCCAGCTAATTGTACTATAATTTAGCTGGCGTGTTGCAAAATATCTTTTAAATGAAACAAAATATAACAGCTGATTTATAGTATTTTAATTCGTATTATGCCTGATTATCAAATTTAGACTAATCGATGCAAATATGTGTGGAACAAGCTTAACATTAGTTCAATTATCGTAATAATTTACATATAGGGACATCACTAGATACTATAAAGATTAGTCCCTTCTCTAATCTTGAAATCGACCAATGGGAACAGTTATAGAATTACTGGGAAAAAGGATTGTTCACAAAACAGCTACTTATTATTCATATACAATAATGGATAATGTATTAATAAATTTATATGTTTAATATAATACTAACTGTCGTTTTGATAGAAGATTAACTATTTATTTTTATGTGATTATGCAGATTACATTTATTTAATTAATGAGACTGACCGGAAGTGTCGTAATTGAGGGCGCATTTTGGCACTATGGAGAACTGTCAGGGAATGGCGGCGCTTCGCGCCAGACGCGAACGAAAAGAAAAAGTTGTTTCAGAAGTTTTGAGTGTGGTTTCAGGAGTCCTATAGAAGTTGTAGAAGCGAGCGTCGTTTCTGGTGTAATCAGAGTGGAAGATCTGCTGAATATTGGTTGTATCATTTGTTTTAAAGGAGAGATAATGTAGGAAGCGTCATCTCGTGTTGGTAAGCTTTGAACACAGGTGAGGCTTTGTTACTTTTATTTAAAGTGTTACATTATTACGAATGCTCGGTAACTTTAGTTGATTCTAGAAGGAAAAACAAATCTATTCTCATTCTCGGATTTGTTGGGATGCATGGGAATGATGTCCCAAAGTTTGTATTACTTATGTATTTATAAGACAAATACTTTAAAACTAATTTTATGTTTAAAGTAACTAGACGATAGAACCAGAATTGTATCTATTATTGAATGAAAGCTATCAATGTTAGATAGTAATTAATATAATAACTTCTAATTAAAAATACCTGAGTTATTGACTGGGTTAATAGTAGGTAATCCTTTATAACCATATAACTAATGTATAGTCTTTACCGACCATAGCTCATTCCTCAACACTCTTTCGTAGGCCTTTTCTAAGTCTACGAAGGCACAGTAGACCTTTTGGCTTTTGCCCAAAACTTCTCTACTATGCTTCGTAGAGAAAAGACCTGATCCGTGCATCCCATTCCTCTTCGAAAACCCGTCATGTGTAAAATTGTATTAAAATAGAAAATAACGCATTCTAAATAATAAACGTTAAATGTCGTTTCTTTTGGAAAGAAAGCAACGCATTGTTTTATTTTAAATGCCAACGATGTCCTATGAATAGGTATAAAATATAGTTATATTAGACATTTAACGTTTATTATTTAGAATGCGTTATTTTCTATTGTAATACAATTTTACACATGACAGTATAATTTGACATGACATGATAAGGAAAAGAAAATAATATATTTCCTTATCTATGCCATGCACCTAAGGTTTTATTAAAGAAATACTCTTTCTTTACATGATGATGAAGAATATATGCCTGTGTTATGAGTTTCCGCTCTTCTATAATCAAATATACGAATATTCTTACCGAAACAAATGAGGATTGATTTTAGATTTTGAAGGACGTTCGAACGATTTTAAGCCTTAACACGTGTCAGTTATAACCTTGATGTGGAATAAGAAAATACCTGTATTATTTATTTTCCCTTTTTACACGAACACTCAACGGCAAATAAGGTAAAATATGTATTATATTATTTTTTAAATAATAGGTACACTTTACTGCTTCAAATAATTTACAATCATCAAAAAGGACTGCACGTATGGCGCAGCGGCCTAGACATTTGCCTCGCCGCTTCGTGTCACGGGTTCAAGTCCCGCGCTGGACAACTATTCGTGAGACTCATTAATAGTTGTTCTGAGTCTGAATATTATTTGAGTCCGCCTATTATATGTTTGTAAAGTACCACGTGACACAGGGATTAGATACCCTAGTGGGGGAGTTGTCTTTACCACCAGGCCTTACACTGAAACTAGAAAAACACACTTCACATTAAATGTCTTATGAAAATATGATTTTTCAACATATAAGTATCGCGGAAACTAGTAGGACACAATTGACAGTTATAACGTTTTATATCTAAGTGTACACGAATGTGGTGGTTCAAGTCACCGATTTTATTGAAACTTCTTTCACAGATACCGCATCTATAAGGTTTTTCACCCGTGTGAGTGCGAATGTGTTTCACCAAGTGACCCCTAGCGTTAAAGCTTCTCTGGACAAGTATTACATTCAAAACGCTTTTTTCCAGTGTGAATCGCTTTATGTTTAGCCAACGCATATTTCGTCTTAAAACTATTTAGACATATAAGACATTTAAATGGCCTATTATAGCGTGTGTCACCATATTATTCTCCATCTGACTCTTGAACTTAAACTGAATCTGACAAACATTACACTTAAAAAGTTTATCGTCAGTATGTGAACGGATGTGTGCTACCAAACTATTTATATAATTAAATCGTAAATGACATATGTCACATATAAATTGCATTTTATGGTAATCATTGCAGAAGTTCTGATCTAACTCGCGTTTGGTCAGACGTGTACACGCAACATAACAATTCAGATTGCCGTATTCACTATAGAGAGATGACAGTTTTGGCTCAATTTTATTAGCCTTCACTACTTTGGAATCCAATTTAACTCCGAATCGTCCTTGCAAATTTCACTTACAGCAGGTTTTATTTTAGCAAGAGATGTACTTAGTTTTACTGCTACTTTAAAAATTTCTGGTTCAGAGTTGGAGATTTTCATCGTCGTATCCTGGCTTGATGTGTTGACAACAGGTACTTCTATAACAAAAGAACAGATAAATAATAAAAAAATAAAATTGACTTCCATAAACAGGCAAACATGTATGAAGAATATAATGACAGTAAATCTAAGCAAAAGTCAAACAGAAAATATAATGACAGTAAATCTAAACATATAGTCCGGAAAACGGATGGACACCAATATGTGTTGGGGGAGACAAAAGATATCATCACGGCAACAGAATTAGCTTCTCAGATAATGTTTACTTATCAGCAACAATTAATCTGGGACTCTATGGTACTCTTATATCTATTGGAAATGCCAAATTAATAACGTTTGAATAGCTGCTTATGTTGCGGAATGGTATTTACATACAATAGTCTCTAAACTCACAAGGCGTAACGTTCTAGCCGCATGTCTTATATCCTAAGGTCCAACTGTTGGGTGGATCCGAATGGCTGCCTACGGACGCAATTTAGGATCATATTCAATAGAATGTAAACAAGAGAATATAACATTATAGAGACGTAAAAATTGAGAGTTGGTGAGGTTGTAGGGGGGTAATCTTTAGATCTACTGAACCAATTTTGAACACTTTTACCAATAATAAGCCACGTTATTTATGAGTATCATAGGATATATATTTTATCACAAGTTAAAATGTTTACCGACCAACAAAGTAGGTAATGTGGAATAAAACGAATTAATCAGGACCATTGAGGCTATATACATTGACTGTAAACGCCAAATAAGTAATTATAAATGTGAAACACATTTATTACTAGAGGAAAATCGTCAAGCATTTAAAAGGTACTTGTGTAAAGATGGCCTACGGCAATCACGAATTTCATTAAGATTTCCTCAAAGCAAACTGTCCGAACATTGAATGGGGTCGGAGGAAAATGTAGGAAATCAAGGATACAGACAGTATGTGTAGATTGGACTGAGTGCTTGAATCCGAATGACATCTGAGATGGATGACAAAGTAACAGATCTAAATCCAAAAGAGCACGTGTATCACCCCAACCTTTGGCCTCCTATTTCTGTCAGTAGTTCAATACGTTATTTCAAAAATTCATCACTCACTCATCTATATATATAAAAGCAGAAACTGACTGACTGATCGATCAACGCACAGCTGAAACCACTGGGTCCATATTTAAAAATAATTTAATTTAGAGTAAAAAATTGCCATTTATTAATAAAATATTTACAAATTATATAAAATTGTACTATTATTATTATTAAAATATAATATTATTATTCATGACTCAATGTCGGAGTCGCTGTCACATTCAACATCTTCTGGCTGAATTGGAGGGCTATTTTGGTAGTTATCTCCACTGCACGTTCCACAGGTACTATTACAAAACAGACCAATTTTTCTGCATCCGCAAGACGCTCCACATCCTTTTTTGCAGATTAGTAATATATATTTATGTATCCAATAGCTCTAAAAAATGTGTTGAATTAAAAATTCCACTATACATAATCTATCAGTTAATTTTATTATCAATGGCTTTTTCGTTGGCCTCTTCACACAATCTATAATTTATTTACACTGCACATCTAGTCTTATTTGTGGATTTGTCTTCGTGAATTAGGTGTTGAGGGTTTGCATTGTAAATTTGTGTATCTGTTGGATTATGCTCACGACAATTTTGGGTCCTCCGAGGGAAAGTGCATGCGGATCTCCGGAGTGGTAGTAAATGACTCTTAACGGAGAACTGATGTATTTTGAACGGCTAGCGTTTGCTTGACTCACAACCAAGTACTTTTTGAGGATTTAAATGGCTTGTGTGTATAATTTATGGGTATACGAGACAGTGTATATGAATCAACATTTCTGATTTGCGGGGATTGTCTACAAGTGGACTCATTTTACTCACACATCAAAGCTGCACTTCCAGTTTCAACTCTAATAAACTAGAATATTTAAATGTATTTTGTTCAAGTTACTAAATCAAGTTATAGGGACCAATTTTCCTCATGTTAGACTGGGTTTAAGTTTAACATTTGAAAAATTGAGCGGGGGAGCTGTAACTAACCATACTGGCTCGTCACGTTGAGATCATTCGCATATCCTTCGTCCAGCTAATTGTACTATAATTTAGCTGGCGTGTTGCAAAATATCTTTTAAATGAAACAAAATATAACAGCTGATTTATAGTATTTTAATTCGTATTATGCCTGATTATCAAATTTAGACTAATCGATGCAAATATGTGTGGAACAAGCTTAACATTAGTTCAGTTATCGTAATAATTTACATATAAATCTTTATAGTATCTAGTGATGTCCCCACTAGATACTATAAAGATTAGTCCCTTCTCTAATCTTGAAATCGACCAATGGGAACAGATATAGAATTACTGGGAAAAAGGATTGTTTACAAAACAGCTACTTATTATTCATATACAATCATGGATAATGTATTAATAAATTTATATGTGTAATATAATACTAACTGTCGTTTTGATAGAAGATTAACTATTTATTTTTATGTGATTATGCAGATTACATTTGTAAAAGCTATATACACTATGTAAAAATAACAAGTAATGGACCAAAAACTATGTTTTCAGTACAAAATACACAAAAACTATTGTTTAGAGTCGATTTTAGAAATATATATGTGTATTATAATGAAAACGAAGTTACTTTATATATAGGGGGGCTAATATTAAACGATACACACAAAAATAATGATTGGAATCGTATGTTTGTGGATAGAGATATACGTAATGTATGGGCAAAAACTACCCGCCTCGTAACCTCGGTTCGGGTGATGAAAATTCTAAACTTGCGAATATCTTATGAAATACTAGTGCGATCACCGTGTGTGCGGTGTCGTTGGATGCGTCTCAACGAGAGCTAACAGGTTAATAAATAAACAGATCAAGGTATAGTAAAAAACTAATTAGATATCACTAAAAAACTATAATTAGTAGTAGAAAATTAGGCTTTATACCAAAGAACTCAAAGATCATGTGTCTTACAACCGCAGAAAAGGTGTTGGCGGATGCGTTTCCTTGAGTTTTTGATGTTAGAATTATAAAAGCTATATACACTATGTAAAAATAATAAGTAATTGACCAAAAACTATGTTTTCAGTACAAAATACACAAAAACTATTGTTTAGAGTCGATTTTAGAAATATATATGTGTATTATAATGAAAACGAAGTTAATTTATATAGAAGGGGGCTAATATTAAACGATACACACAAAAAGAATGATTGGAATCGTATGTTTGTGGATAGAGATATACGTAATGTATGGGCAAAAACTACCCGCCTCGTAACCTCGGTTCGGGTGATGAAAATTCTAAACTTGCGAATATCTTATGAAATACTAGTGCGATCACCGTGTGTGCGGTGTCGTTGGATGCGTCTCAACAAGAGCTAACAGGTTAATAAATAAACAGATCAAGATACAGTAGAAAACTAATTAGATATCACTAAAAAACTATAATTAGTAGTAGAAAATTAGGCTTTATACCAAAGAACTCAAAGATCATGTGTCTTACAACCGCAAAAAGGGTGTTGGCGGATGCGTTTCCTTGAGTTTTTGATGTTAGAATTATAAAAGCTATATACACTATGTAAAAATAATAAGTAATTGACCAAAAACTATGTTTTCAGTACAAAATACACAAAAACTATTGTTTAGAGTCGATTTTAGAAATATATATGTGTACTATAATGAAAACGAAGTAACTTTATATATAGGGGGGCTAATATTAAACGATACACATAAAAAGAATGATTGGAATCGTATGTTTGTGGATAGAGATATACGTAATGTATGGGCAAAAACTACCCGCCTCGTAACCTCGGTTCGGGTGATGAAAATTCTAAACTTGCGAATTTCTTATGAAATACTGGTGCAATCACCGTGTGTGCGGTGTCGTTGGATGCGTCTCAACGAGAGCTAACAGGTAAGTAAATAAACAGATCAAGGTACAGTAGAAAACTAATTAGATATCACTAAAAAACTATAATTAGTAGTAGAAAATTAGGCTTTATACCAAAGAACTCAAAGATCATGTGTCTTACAACCGCAAAAAGGGTGTTGGCGGATGCGTTTCCTTGAGTTTTTGATGTTAGAATTATAAAAGCTATATACATATCGGCGCAACAACATTACTTAACCAAAAACAAATGCGTCATAGGAGTAGTTTTAAGTCTTTGTTTAAATTACTCTTAAATAGTTAGTTAAACTTAATGAATTTAGTGTTAAAAATCAAGTTACGATTTATAAACCATCTTAACATTTGTACAATTGATGATTTCAATAGTTTAATTTACATTCGTTCATCGAACAAAGAAAATACGTAACATGTTTGTCGCCGCACATTTCGTATAAATACGGCCGACGTGTCGAGTACAAATCATCGTAGCGAATGCTCCGAGCCACCCGGTTGTGTCAACTGCCAGTCCTTGGGACACCCTGCGAACTATCGCGGCTGTCCCAAGGCACCGGCGAGGAGACCCGCCAGGAGGCCTCGCAGCAAGCGCAACACTCGCAAGCCCCAGGCGCAGACTAGCTCCGCCAAGCCCCAAGCAAGCCCTCCCCCGCTAATGTCCTTGGATGTCCAAAAGACATCCCTGCGACCAGCGAGACCACACTGGCCTCTGCCAGACTACGTCCCCTCGACCGCACCCAAGGCTGCGGGTGAGGCGGTCGCCCCTAAGGCTGTGCCAGTCCCAGCTAAAGCGGTGTCCCCCAAACCCTCAACCAGCGCGTCCCCTCCCGCCCCAGTCCAATCGGGCTGGGCTTACAACCCGCTGACCAAGAAGTCACAGGCTCCAAAGGCCCCGGCCAAAGGAGCCCAGACTCCAAAGTCATCAGCCCCAGCGCCCAAAACCCGGGCGCCCCAAGCGAATAGCAAAGGGCGCGCCTCAGGTTTTGCCGAGCGCATCATGACTCAGGGCTGGGAGTTGCTCGATCAGTTCGAGGACCTCACCCAGAGGGCCGAAGCTGATCCGACCAACATCCAGTTGGCCGTCGACGCGGCACACGTATACCGCCGCTTTATTAAATCAATACAACCGTAATGGCTGTACACCCGTTGATGACTCCCCAATTCACTTGCAGGCTAAAACCCAGATCTTTAAAGATCGGGTTTTACAATGCAGACGGATTAGCGAGACAACGCGATGAAGTCGCAGAATTCCTCTGCGACCATCAAATTGATCTCTTCCTCGTTCAAGAGACATTCCTCAAACCGAGCAAACGGAGAAGTCCTACAGTTGCCAACTATCGTATAGTTCGCAACGATAGGACTCACTCCGCCAAAGGGGGCACGCTGATTTACTTTAAGAAATCACTGCATTGCGTACCTTTGGACCCTCCCGTGCTGAAGAACATTGAGGTCTCTGTCTGTCGAATAGGCATGACAGGCCATCAGCCAATCACGATAGTCTCGGCCTACCTCCCCCCAGACAAGGAGATACTACTTAGCGATCTCCAAGCACTGTATGACTTAGATGGCTCTGTCATAGTGGCAGGCGATCTAAACTCCAAGCATGAGCAATGGAGCTGCCGTACGAGCAACTCGAACGGCCGCGCACTTGCTAATCACTTGGCAAACATACCGTTCGACCCTATAGTCCCTCTCGAACCGACCCACTTCCCCAGAATTGACAGTCACCGACCCGACATACTCGACATAGCACTCCTTAAGAATACAAACCTACGTTTGGCTTCTGTAGAAGTGCTACACGAGTTAGACTCCGACCATAGACCGGTCATCCTTAGTCTTGCCTCCCGCACAAGCCACTCTGGCGCGGATAGCAACCTCCCACCCAGATATGTTACCGACTGGCAGAAACTTGAGGGTAAACTCAAGTCAGCCACGTCGGAGCACTTAGATTCGATCCCATCCCTCATAGAGACCCCCGAGCAAACGCATGCAGCCATCGGCTCTTTCACGACTCACATCCAAATCCAAATGAACGAATGTTCCCGGGAGGTCCCAGCGGCTGACGCGTTCAGACGGTGGAAGCTCCCGGAGGATTTGCGTGAGTTAGTGACTGAGAAGAACGCGGCCATCAGAGCCTTCGACTCCTATAACACCTTGGAAAACCGCACTCGAATGCGTGAACTACAGCGTACTGTACGTGAACGCATGACCGAGAGGCGGGATTCCGGGTGGGATAGGACGTTAGCCGAGATTCAACCCTCGCGGAAGGCCTTTTGGAATCTCTGCAAGCGACTCAAGACAGACACCGACTGGACCATCCCCCCGCTGACGCGTCCGAATCAACGCCCCGCGTTCGATGACGACGAAAAAGCCGAATGCATGGCCGACAATCTAGAGACCCAATGTTCTCCCAGCACCCTACCAGTAGACCCGGAGCACCTCAACGAGGTCGACTCTGAGGTAGAACGTAGGCTCGCCATACCACTCCCTCCGACCCCAACTGCCCCCTCCCGGGAGGATGCAGACGTCGACGACGACGATCCCCTGAGGCCAGTGACCATCGAAGAGGTTAAAACTCTGATCAGGGACCTCCGCCCTCGCAAAGCCCCCGGGTATGACGGAATCACCAATCGCGTTTTCAAGCAACTCCCGTTGCTCTTACTTAGCCTGATGGTCGCGATTTTCAACGCGGCCTTTTCCAACAACATCTTTCCACACCAGTGGAAACAGGCAAACGTGATTGGCATCCCGAAACCCGGAAAATCCAAATCCGATCCGGCGAATTACCGCCCCATTAGCCTCCTCTGCGCCATGGGGAAACTCTACGAGCGCATCATTCACGCCCGTTTGTCGTCTTACATCCGCGCAAACGATATCCTCCCTGACGAGCAGTTTGGCTTTCGAGCCAGACACTCCAGCGTTCACCAGGTGCATCGCATTGTCGAACACATCCTAGTGAAAGCTGCCCGTCAAAGAGCCCACACAGGAGCACTCTTCTTCGACGTGGCCAAAGCGTTCGATAAGGTCTGGCACAACGGCTTATTATATAAGCTGTTCGAACTCAAAGTGCCCGACCGTCTCGTGCACATCTTACGAGACTTCCTTACGGACCGAACGTTTAGCTACCGCGTCGAGGGAAATTACTCCTCCCTCAGACCGATACGCGCAGGAGTTCCCCAAGGCTCAGTCCTTGCCCCGCTCCTGTTCTCGCTGTACACCAGCGACATCCCCAGACCCAATAAGGCTCATCTAGCCCTCTTCGCTGACGACACAGCTCTCTACTACTCCAGTAGGAGCACGTCAGTCATCCACCGAGAACTCCAATCCTCAGCCGACGCCCTCGGCGAATGGTTCAGGAAATGGAGGATCGAAGTCAATCCCACCAAGAGCGCAGCCGTGCTCTTCTCTAGGATAGACCCCGCCCCCACCGCCGATCCCGTCCGAATGTTTGGTGAACCGATCCCCTGGGAGAAGAAAACCAAATATTTGGGAGTGATCCTCGATCGGAAGTTAAACTTCAAGGACCATCTGAGATACGCTCGTAACCGTGCCTCATTTGCCCTTTATCGATTACACAGCCTCCTGAATGCACGCAGTAAAATGTCCCTTGAAAACAAGGTGAGAATTTACAAGACGTGCATTCGACCCATGATGACCTATGCGAGCCCGGTCTTCGCGCACGCTAAGGATCGATTCATCCACCTCCTCCAGGTAGTCCAGAACAAGTTTATGCGACGAGCCGCGGGCGCACCGTGGTTCGTCCGTAACAAAAGTCTCCATGCTGATCTCCAATTGCCTACCATCAGGCAATGGATGAAGCAAGCGTCCAAAAGGTACTTTGACTCTGCCACTCACCATCCAAGTAAATTGGTGGTACAGGCGGTCAAATACACTCCTTCCCGACTCTCACGTAAACACCGTCGTCCGAAGAACGTCATAGACGAATCGGACGACGAGATCACCGTTTACTTAAACCAAATCAAATCGATTAGAGACTCTCGCAACACTGCACAACCGATATTTCGTACTCGCCGGATGCGAGTACGACCGCGAACGCGTCGCGACCACCAGCGTCCTCCATGACCCTTAGTTTGCATATCGTACCGATAAAAAGCCCCCCTCAACGCGGAAGGGGGGCCGCGTCATGTCATTAACGTAGAGCGAAAGTTGCACTAAACTCCCTAAAAACCATGATCTCTCGCCCTCTCCCCGTCAGTATCCGCCCAGAGCCGAGGTTCGAGCCCCACAGGGGGCGCCCTCCGGCGCGGGTACTTAGTTTGTAGTTTTATATTTGCTAGGCCGGTTAGAGCCCACGCTCACCCCTACTGTCCGGTGAAGCAGTAAAAGCCGAGAGGCTAACTGCACGCGTCACGTTAAAAAAAAAAAAAAAAAAAAAAAAAAAAAAAAAAAAAAAAAAAAAAAGAGTACAAATCACTTTCGCTCGAGCCGTCGGACCGTACGGATCACCTTGTATCGAAGATTGTTATGGAATAAAACTTCACGAAACATATTTCGGGTTTTACTATCGCCATGAGTAAACAACCTTCAGTGTCAACCAACGTGCAGATAGTAGTGACGTCAGTCTTGCTGACGTCATCATGACTAAAGACAACGATACCCCCGTTTCTCCGTTATACACTATGTAAAAATAATAAGTAATTGACCAAAAACTATGTTTTCAGTACAAAATACACAAAAACTATTGTTTAGAGTCGATTTTAGAAATATATATGTGTACTATAATGAAAACGAAGTTACTTTATATATAGGGGGGCTAATATTAAACGATACACATAAAAAGAATGATTGGAATCGTATGTTTGTGGATAGAGATATACGTAATGTATGGGCAAAAACTACCCGCCTCGTAACCTCGGTTCGGGTGATGAAAATTCTAAACTTGCGAATATCTTATGAAATACTGGTGCGATCACCGTGTGTGCGGTGTCGTTGGATGCGTCTTAACAAGAGCTAGTAGTTTAGTAAATAAACAGATCAAGGTACAGTAGAAAACTTATTAGATATCACTAAAAAACTATAATTTGTAGTAGAAAATTAGGCTTTATACCAAAGAACTTAAAGATCATGTGTCTTACAACCGCAAATAGGGTGTTGGCTGATGCGTTTTCTTGAGTTTTTGATATAACAATTTTAAAAGCTATATACACTATGTAAAAATAATAAGTAATTGACCAAAAACTATGTTTTCAGTACAAAATACACAAAAACTATTGTTTAGAGTCGATTTTAGAAATATATATGTGTATTATAATGAAAACGAAGTTACTTTATATATAGGGGGGCTAATATTAAACGATAGACACAAAAAGAATGATTGGAATCGTATGTTTGTGGATAGAGATATACGTAATGTATGGGCAAAAACTACCCGCCTCGTAACCTCGGTTCGCAGACGCGTTTCGGCGTTCGCGCGTACTGGACGCGTGTTTACCGATTAACTATCAAGTGCATCACGATCTTTAAAATACTCACGGCAGCGTAGAACCGGTCTGCGCCGGCTAGTGCAGCTGTGTTTCTAACGATGAGTCACCTTGTTTACTACTTTGCAAGTGATGGCGAATAGTAATGAGGATGGTAAAAGTAGCTTAGTCTATACAAATATATTATCAAGCAATGATTCACTTAATGAGCATGACATGATGGCGGATTTAGTAGAACAATACCAGAAAGAGATTATAATGAAATCTGAGACGAGTTTCGATTCAACTGATGTAAATGAAAGGAAAAGAAAAGATTTCGAGTGGACTGTAGTTCAAAATGGGAAAAAAGAAAAAATTAAGAAAATGAGGAAGAAAGAGAAGGAGTCAGTGGAGCTTTTTATATCGTCTAAAGAAAAGATGCCTAAGCAATTTATGTTGGTTAATATGTTCAAACAGCAGGGAATAAAAGGTGTAACTAAGGTAAAATATATAAATCCTTTTCGAGTACGTGTGGAATTTATTGAAGAATTTTATGTGGCTAACTTAGAAACATGCGAAACATTTATTGACAACGGATGGAGATTTCAAACTCCTATGGAGTCATTAAAGATGTAGAAATAGACATGTCTGATGAAAAAATATTAGAAAGCATTACTTGTGCCGAAGGATTTCAGTTAGTGTCTGTGACTCGGTTAAGAAGACGGAATATGGACAGGGACCAAAAGGAACAGTTGTGGGTGCCAAGCGAAGCTATGTTTGACTATGTTTTAAGGGTCCCAGCCTACCTGATTATGTATACGCGGATGAGCTAAGGATTAAAGTTGAACCGTATCTGTTTCCGGTAACACAATGTAGTAGGTGTTGGAAATTCGGACATACGTTAAAAAAATGCGGTAAAATACATGAGGTTTGCCCTAAATGTGGGGATAGTCATCCTAATTGCGATGCTCAAGTATTTAAGTGTCCAAATTGTGATGGTGATCATTTGGCGTTGGACAAATCGTGCCCCATTTATTTAAAAGAAAAACAAATTAGAAAACTTATGTCCGAATTTAACTGCACATACCGAAGAGCTTTGACTTTATACGTCCCACCCAAATGCAATGCTCCATTATCAGATCACGCTAAAGTATCGTTAGACATTATAGAACCGGTCTATAGCAGCACACCTAATCACCTCAGTACAGTCCTAACTGAAGCTCAGGTACACAGAGAGGAGTCGCCTAGGCCAATTAAGCAGGCTAAAAGAAAGACAAACAAACCTCAAAAACCGAATGACCTTGAATGTGACTTCATGCCGGAATCCATGGCTAGTGGGCATCCTTCTAATACGCCACATATACAAGTCAATGAAGAAAAAAGGAAAAATGTAAATTTTGAGGAATTGCTAAATAGATTAAAGGAGATTTTATTTTTGAAAGATGTATCCTTACAGTCGAAAATTCATAGTGTGATTAAGTGTTGTATTCAGTGGATAATTTTGGTAGTTGTCGATAACATAGGAGACTGGCCGATATTAAAAAAAGTTGTCGATTTTATCAATGGCTGATAATCAGTTAATAAGGTTTAATATAATTCAATGGAATGCTCAAAGTATTCGCCCTAAATTATCTACATTTGAAAGTCTGTTGATTCAGGAAAAGATCCACATTGCAGTGATTAGTGAAACTTGGCTGGAGCCGGATAGTTGTTTTAAAATAAGTGGCTATAACACGTACCGTAAGGACAGGGTTGATAGTTATGGAGGCGTGGCTATTATCGTACACTCGTCAGTCAAAACTCGTTTACATAAAATCAACATCAATAACACGCAGATAGAATGTATTTGTATTAAAGTTTTTAACTGTCAAGATATTGCATATGTAGTATCGTTATATTGCCCTCCGTCAGTACAAACCAGTCAAAATGACTGGGAGGATATTTTTACAAAATTTAGTCAAAAAAACTTTATTGTTAGGCGATTTTAACGGTCATCATGGGAATTGGTCATCCAAAACAAATCAAAGAGGTGTACAGATTTTTAATGCTGTATTAGACTATCAATTTATCATATTGAATAATGGTACACCAACCCGTATTAAACTTGTTAACAACGTTTTACAACAGTCGTCCCCGGACGTGTCTTTTGCGTCATCTGATATTGGTCTGAAATTTGATTGGCAGCCCTTAAACGAAACGCTAGGTAGTGATCATCGCATGATTAAAATTTCGATAAATATTTTGAGAAATTCTAATAATATTATGCGTAAAAATTTCAAAAAAGCAGATTGGTTGTCATTTAAAAGTTTACTGTCGGATCTTTATTTACAATTTAATTTTTCCGATAACTTACAGAATTGTTATGATTCCTTTGTAGAGTACATGTACTTTGCATCGGACTTATGCATTCCATGGTATAAAATTAGTCAAAATCCTAATTCTAAATTTGTCCCTAAACCTTATTGGACCATGGAACTCTCGAAATGTGTTGCTGAACGTCGATTTGCTTTAGTTAAATTCAGACGGAATCCTACTCCCAATAATTTGGACAACTTAAAAGAAAAAATCCGTATTGCACAAAAGTTCATACGAATTGCAAAAAGGGAGGCATGGACGTCGTTTTGCTCTTCTTTAGATGAAACATCTTCTCCAAGTGATGTTTGGAGGAGGATGAAGTGGCTGAAAGGATATAAGTCTCGAAATGATTATATAGACGAAAACACAGCTTCTCAACTTCTTCATTCTTTAACACCTGACTATGTGCGGCCACCAGACTTACAATTTACTTCGTACAATCCAGTATTGGAGTCTCATTTCGCAATACAAGAACTGAACAGGGCGATACGATCGAAAGATACATCACCTGGTCTCGACAATATCTCCTACTCCATGTTAAAGAACTTACCCGAGAATGGTAAACATATATTACTCCTTCTTTACAATAACTTCTATTTGCAAGGATTCGTTCCAAAACAGTGGCGAGACGTGACTATTGTGCCAATCCCCAAACCTGGTCGCGATCCAAGTAGTTTGTCAGCACTAAGGCCCATATCATTGATATCTTGCCTGTGTGAAGTTTTCCATACCATTCTAATGAATAGATTAGAATGGTTTATTGAGAAAAACAATTTGTTCTGTAATGACACATCCGGTTTCAGAAAATGCCGTTCTACAGTTGATAACTTAGCAAATTTAGTTTTAACAATACAAAACGGGTTTTCACTGAACTGTTTTACAATTGGATGTTTTTTATATATAGATAACGCCTACAATAATATAGATTTATTCTGTTTACTACAAGTTATGGAAAAATTAGGCGTAGGACGTTTAATGTGTGCGTATGTCTGGAACTATCTTAAAGAAAGGCATCTAAGAATTAATACTGATAACTATAGTTTGTGTCGTAGTACTAGTCGGGGATTGGCGCAGGGGGATCCACTGTCTCCGCTTTTATTTAATATAGCCACAATTTCTGTGTGCAAGGGTATACACAATGTGTCTGTGTCACAGTATGCCGATGATTTTGTTCTGTTTTCAACTAGCAGCAACATTTCTGAGTCTGTACGTAATTTACAGAAGGCATTGAATAGAATGTCAAACATTCTTTTAGATTTGGGTTTACAAATCTCAGAATCCAAAAGCAAAGTATGTATTTTCAAACGAGGATATAGGAGAGAGGCAGTTGATCTTAAAATTAATAATGCATCACTGTCGGTTGTGGAACACGTAAAATATCTGGGATTGTGGCTTGATCGATCCTTAAGATGGTCCAAGCATATTAATGAAATAAAGGAGAAAGTTTTTAAATTTATCAATATTTTCAAAGTTCTAACTGGATCCAAATGGGGGGTACATCCCATTCATATGAGACGGCTATACATATCTTTAGTAAGAAGTCGGTTTGATTACGCTAGTATGTTATACGATAATGCGTCACAAACACATTTGTGCAAGTTAGATAAAGTTCAGAATATTTATATGAGATTTATTGGGGGATTCATTAAAAGCACGGCTATACACGTAATGGAGAATGAACTAAACCTTCAACCTTTAGCTATACGGAGACATTATTTAGCAGGAAAATTTTGGTTTACTTCTAAATCTTTTACAAAAAACGAAATCATGTCTTTATTGGATAATTTACAAAGTCTCTGTGATAATACCTATTGGAGTAGGAAAAAAAAACCCGTGTTAGTTACGGTACATGAATACCTCAAAAATACACCAATTCATGATTCTCTCCAGTTAGATATGTTTTCTTTGAGCACCTGGGTCACCAATGTGGATCTTTCAACAAATATTAGAACTGAATTAAACGTTATTAAAAAGGCAAAAAAATGTTACGATCCTAATTATCTCAATAATATGTGTGTACAGTTTATAAATAAAAACTACAGCAGTAGTTACAAAATATTCACCGATGGATCAAAGGTTCGTAACAATGTTGGAGCAGCGTTCTATGACCTGCAAACGGAGGGTTCAATTAAACTTAAAATTAACAGTAACACAAGCATAATGCGCGCGGAACTTATTGCGATAGCTGAAGCCTTGTCATTCGTTAAGTCGCTGAAAAGTGGTGATTACGTCATATTTTCGGACTCGAGGAGCGCCCTCCAACATTTAATACGATGTACCTCAAAGTCTCGAGGAATGCCGATAGCTTACTCTATTTTGCGTAGTTTGTGTGACCTCATCTGTGAGAAAAAAAACATAATACTGCAGTGGGTATCGGCTCACATTGGCCTGATCCAAAATGAGAGAGTTGATCTTTTAGCTAAGGAGGCACTGGTCGAAGGTATAGAATATAAGTGTAATCCGTACTTCTCTGAGTTGTTATATATTGTTAGGGAGCGATGTAGGTTGTTGTGTCAAGAATATTTTGATCAGAGATCCTTAACTAAAGGTATTTGGTACAAGACGATACAGCCTGACATTTCAAAATCCTCTTGGATAGACCAGGCTAATATGAGCAGGTCAGACATAGTTATGGCTTTTAGACTGCGATCGGAATATATTCCATTGAATAGTTTTGCTTTTTTGATGAATTAAGTTTCGTCTCCAAATTGCTCTGAGTGCGATAAAATAGAGGACGTTTATCATGTGCTAATGGAGTGTGTTCGAAATGAGACATAGAGGAAACAAATCATTCAAAAAAGTTATAATGTTGGAATCTGTAATAGTATTCTCGCTCTCCCTTTGTCAGAGGAAGCGAGAATGCTCTATAGTATTGCAAAAGTGGTTTTCTTAAATAGAAATTAATAACTAACTGGTGTACTTAGATATATAGATAGTGTAATTAGTGTACTTAGTTTGTAATTAGATTACTATGAGGTTGGCATTGTCACATTGTGATAAAAACTTCTGTAATAAATAAAGATTAAAAAAAAAAAAAAACCTCGGTTCGGGTGATGAAAATTCTAAACTTGCGAATATCTTATGAAATACTGGTGCGATCACCGTGTGTGCGGTGTCGTTGGATGCGTCTCAACGAGAACTAACAGGTTAGTAAATAAACAGATCAAGGTACAGTAGAAAACTTATTAGATATCACTAAAAAACTATAATTTGTAGTAGAAAATTAGGCTTTATACCAAAGAACTTAATGATCATGTGTCTTACAACCGCAAAAAGGGTGTTGGCGGATGCGTTTTGACAAGAGCTAACAGGTAAGTTAATAAACAGATTAGGGTAAAGTAGAAAACTAATTAGATATCAATAAAAAACTATAATTTGTAGAAGAAAATTAGGCTTTATACCAAAGAACTCAAAGATCATGTGTCTTACACCCGCAAATAGGGTGTTGGCGGATGCGTTTCCTTGAGTTTTTGATGTAAGAATTATAAAAGCTATATACACTATGTAAAAATAATAAGTAATTGACCAAAAACTATGTTTTCAGTACAAAATACACAAAAACTATTGTTTAGAGTCGATTTTAGAAATATATATGTCGCTCATTTGGAGCGACAGTGACACAATTGCCAAAAAATGCGAAAACGACTTAATTACACCACAATGATCACGACAATAATCTACGTTAGAAGTGAAAACGTCATATTTATAAGTTCAAAAAAAACCCGTTAGAGAACGAAAAGACGTTGTTGAAATATTGAATTTTCGCGCGCAAATTCCGGGCGACAACGGCCAAACATACAGTTGCGCGGGGCGCCCCTCGTAGTGTGCACATGTCAAGAAGCTACATCGCCTCTAAGGTAAATATGACATTTTTGTAAAATAAATATAGAAGCTACAAAGACGCAATTGAGTTTATGACACTTTTAAACTTGCAAAAAATATAGTTTTGTGACTACAATGACATATCATACAATTGCGCCGTTGTTTCACGAAACGTTTAGTGATATTTAGTATAGTTTTATGGCTACAATGACGTATCATACAATTACGCAGTTATTTTTTTTGTCGTAAATGTAATTACGCCAGTATTGTTCTGAAATGGGAATTAATTACTTATAACAATTATGACTAATTACAATATTTTGATATCAAATATAACTCACAAATATTATTATTATTTGTTATATAATTTCAGCCAATAAAATGGGAAGCTGAGCACGAATGTTAGTCAATTTTTGTCAACAAAAATGTTTGAATTCTGGTAGTTTTGAGGACCAATCTTCTTCCAATAGCGTTAATAAAATTCTGCTAGTGTAAATGGTAAATAAAACATTACGTTCATTTATAGTTTACATTGTTAAATGTTTTGGCATAATGTCGAGTTAATATGTTTCTTTCCTAAATTTCAGAGATATTTACTGCAGAACAAACAGCATCGACTGTGACGGAAAATATTATATCTTCCCTAAATAATACAGATTCGCAACCAATCCTAGCAATCGATGAATATGGTTGTGAAGGCGAAACATGGACGAGCTCATTATGTTCTACTTCACCGTCCAGTTCGTCTAATTCTACTTCTAGCTCAACATCATCATCGACTACCTACTCATGATTCGGTCAGAAATCCCGATTTAATGGATACCAGACACGATTTAGCGCTACCTTCCGAGGCTACTGTAACCAAGAGAGGAAAGAAGAGAGTTCGGAATGAATCTGCGTGGATAAAAATTTACGAAAACAACAACATAACTCTGGAAAACAATACAAATCTGGAACTGGCAAAACCTTTGCAGAAAAATCTATTCAATTATCTAGTACAGCAAAATGTAGACCCAAATGTCGTCTCAATTTTTGTTTATATTTTATATACTTAATTTTTCTTAATAATTATCATTCACAGAAGACCTTTGTAGGTACTTCAAAACAGAATCTGAAATGTTTAAAAAGTGTTCTAATATTCCAATGATTTATCCTACTAATATTATAAATGCGAAAGTTTGTGACTGTGTTGTGACGGCTGGAGCGATTTTAATTAAATTTGGTATGGAGTTAGCTGACATCCTGGATTAACGCATAGGCTACAATTTATAAAGAATTTTAATATGGGTAAAACCGCGGTGCACAGCTAGTAAGGTATAAATATTGAGTAAGTTTAACTTCTATGAGTAAGTGTTTTTGGAAGTGCAGAGTTATAAATTTTAAGAATATTGCAGTAAATATCTGTGATTTTTCTGTGATATAAAGATAAAAAACAGGTAAGACTGATAAAAAAACAGCATTTGTATCCTTTTTTGTTATTTAGTAGGTACTTATTGAATAGTTCATAATATCGAAGCGTTATTAGATTAAAGCTCTGCGACATTGTACCTTGTTAAATTGCTAATTCTATGTCACCACTGACTGTGATTGTAATTTTCAATTGAAATAAAGCTAATTGTATTGATTAATAAAAAAATATTTCATTTTATGTTCAGACAACGAATGTCATATCTACGCTAACTTTAATTTTCTAGGGTAACAACGACCCAAGTGTAAGTATTAAAATGATTTTGTTTTAGTTTAGAAAATATGAATTGATTATTAAAAAAAAATGTGAGTCAATTTTGAAGCTTAAAGTTCAAACTACAAGAGTAAAATAATAGAGATGCCATAAGCTGTAAGAATTATATAGAATCTTCATTAGTGTTATGAAAAAATCTTAATAATGGCGTAGTGTAAAATTTACAATTTTGCAGTTGTGTCACTGTCGTTCCGAATGAGCGATGTGTATTATAATGAAAACGAAGTTACCTTATATATAGGGGGGCTAATATTAAACGATACACACAAAAATAATGATTGGAATCGTATGTTTGTGTATAGAGATATACGTAATGTATGGGCAAAAACTACCCGCCTAGTAACCTCGGTTCGGGTGATGAAAATTCTAAACTTGCGAATATCTTATGAAATACTGGTGCGATCACCGTGTGTGCGGTGTCGTTGGATGCGTCTCAACGAGAACTAACAGGTTAGTAAATAATCAGATCAAGGGACAGTAGAAAACTTATTAGATATCACTAAAAAACTATAATTTGTAGTAGAAAATTAGGCTTTATACCAAAGAACTTAAAGATCATGTGTCTTACAACCGCAAAAAGGGTGTTGGCGAATGCGTTTTCTTGAGTTTTTGATATTAGAATTATAAAAGCTATATACACTATGTAAAAATAATAAGTAATTGACCAAAAACTATGTTTTCAGTACAAAATACACAAAAACTATTGTTTAGAGTCGATTTCAGAAATATATATGTGTATTATAATGAAAACGAAGTTACTTTATATATAGGGGGGCTAATATTAAACGATACACACAAAAAGAATGATTGGAATCGTATGTTTGTGGATAGAGATATACGTAATGTATGGGCAAAAACTACCCGCCTCGTAACCTCGGTTCGGGTGATGAAAATTCTAAACTTGCGAATATCTTATGAAATACTAGTGCGATCACCGTGTGTGCAGTGTCGTTGGATGCGTCTTGACAAGAGCTAACAGGTAAGTAAATAAACAGATCAAGGTACAGTAGAAAACTAATTAGATATCACTAAAAAACTATAATTTGTAGTAGAAAATTAGGCTTTATACCAAAGAACTCAAAGATCATGTGTCTTACAACCGCAAATAGGGTGTTGGCGGATGCGTTTCTTTGAGTTTTTGATGTTAGAATTATAAAAGCTGTATAAATTATGTAAAAATAATAAGTAATTGATCAAAAACTATGTTTTCAGTACAAAATACACAAAAACTATAGTTTAGAGTCGATTTTAGAAATATATATGTGTATTATAATGAAAACGAAGTTACTTTATATATAGGGGGGCTAATATTAAACGATACACACAAAAAGAATGATTGGAATCGTATGTTTGTGGATAGAGATATACGTAATGTATGGGCAAAAACTACCCGCCTCGTAACCTCGGTTCGGGTGATGAAAATTCTAAACTTGCGAATATCTTATGAAATACTGGTGCGATCACCGTGTGTGCGGTGTCGTTGGATGCGTCTCGACAAGACCTAACAGGTAAATAAATAAACAGATCAGGGTACAGTAGAAAACTAATTAGATATCACTAAAAAACTATAATTTGTAGTAGAAAATTAGGCTTTATACCAAAGAACTCAAAGATCATGTGTCTTACAACCGCAAATAGGGTGTTGGCGGATGCGTTTCCTTAAGTTTTTGATATTAGAGTTATAAAAGCTATATACACTATGTAAAAATAATAAGTAATTGACCAAAAACTATGTTTTTAGTATAAAATACACAAAAACTATTGTTAAGAGTCGATTTTAGAAATATATATGTGTATTATAATGAAAACGAAGTTACCTTATATATAGGGGGGCTAATATTAAACGATACACACAAAAAGAATTATTGGAATCGTATGTTTGTGGATAGAGATATACGTAATGTACGTACGTGTTTATAACAAAAATTAAACAAAATATCGATAAAAAGAACATTGTAGTAGTAGTATTCATTGATATGAAAAAAGCATTTGACACAGTAAGTCACAAACTGCTCTTAAAAAAATTGGAGGTCATTGGTATTACCGAAAATGCTTTTAAAATGTTAGAATCTTATCTAACAAACAGATTTCAAATAGTTAGAATCGACAATAACACAATAAGTAACCAAAAACACATAACATACGGAGTGCCGCAAGGCTCGATACTAGGTCCGCTACTATTTTTAGTATACATAAATAACATGCATGAATTAGGACTAAAAAGACACATTCCACTATATGCCGACGACACATGTCTTTTTTATTTCGGTTCTTCCATCCATGACATAATTTCTCAAGCACAGCACGATTTAAATATCCTTTATGATTGGTTTCAATACAACCTATTAACCATCAACATCTCTAAAACAAGTTACATACTATTTCATTCTAAAAATAAACCGATACCTAGTTATCCACCTCTCACAATAAATAATACTCCTTTACAACAGAAAACCCGCAAAAATACCTAGGCCTTCACATGGATACCCACCTAACATGGAAATCCCACATAACACAGGTGCAAAATAGATTAACATCCATTCATGCCTCTCTCCGCAATATTATTCGATGCATACCGTATAACCTAGCTCTTGTTACCAATTCGCAGATGATACATGTCTAGTTATAGCGAATAAAGACCCTCAGTGTACGAACTCAGACTTCTTCCGGAGGACGTAGGTTAAATAAAACCACAATTTGTATCCAAAGCAAATACAACTTTATTGCATCAAAAATCACTTAACTCATGATATGGGCGGAAAATCTCAATAGCGAGATCTAGGAATCAGTAATGGAAACTCTATAACGCCATCTATTGATCGACTCCCGTGAACTCACAATAGCGCCATCTATTGATTGACTCCCCGTGAACTCACAATAGCGCCATCTATTGACTGGCATATGAACTCGGGAACGAACATCCCGCCCACCATGGACAGAATGTCCAGAGCTTATATATACAAACACTGAATGACTGCCGACCATGAAACAAAATACAATATTTGGTAGAACGTTAACCAATAGTGGACTGTATGTGAACAACAAATTTATTACAAAATCCAAACCAATATAAGCTTAATTTTAAACTTAACGAACAATTAATTGATCCTTAATATTAATTCAATAAAAGTAAAAATATAAACACTATGTTATAAAGCTACAGGCAGCACAATTAATTTTGACACTGGTCTTTTAATTGTGGAACCTTTACAGCGCAAGGAAACTACTCTTGTGATATTATCCGAGCCAGTATGCTTTTCGGTGATGAGACCGTAGAGCCATCTTGCAGGTGGAAGATCATCTTCCATAACCAACACTACGTCACCCAATTTCGGTTCTACGGTTTGATGTGCCCATTTGTTCCTTTGGTGAAATTGAATTAGATATTCACGCGACCACCTACGCCAGAAGTCCTGAACCATGCGTTGTGTCAACTGCCATCTTCTCAAAGTACTAACATTGGAATTCTCAAAATTCATTTCGGGTATGAGAAGTAACGGCTCACCTACTATAAAATGACCCGGTGTCAAAGGACATGGATTTTCTGGGTTAGTGCTAATTGTAGAAATGGGCCTGGAGTTCAGACAGGCTTCTATTTGTGTAAGTACTGTTGTCAGTTCCTCAACTAGATACGGATTGAGCGAGGTAAGTACTCCCTTTTTATTTATTTCTCCCTTAATCTTTAAAATATTTCTCTCGGACCCAAAATGTTCCCCTTGACATAATTTCACACAGATAAATAATGCCCCTTGAATTTCAGAATGTGTTAGGAAGTTATCAAATCTAGTAGTGTAATTTTTATTTTTAAACTTTAAGAATCTTTTACAATAAGTTACTACTCTAGTAAGTTTTCTAAGCGATGAATATTTTGAAATTATAGACTCGTCACCTATTTCTTTTACTACCGTGGTGCACGTTACAAATGATTTTCTCTCCTCTAAGTTAGTTTCTTTGATTTCCTTTCTACTATAATTAATTTCTTTATTTTTCAGCCAACTAGGTCCCTGTGTCCACAATTTTAGGTTAGCGCATTCGGAGGGATTCACACCGCGCGATGCGCTGTCTGCAGGATTGTCACCGGACTGGACATGCGACCACTGCCTATTCTCCATAACGGTAAGTATTTCAGACACTCTGTTGCCGACGAACGTCTTCCGGCGACTGGGGTGGCTGCTCAGCCAGGCGAGCACCACTGTCGAGTCAGTCCAGGCATGTATATTTTGCTTACAGATACCCAAGGTGTCGGAAACTTCACGCAGAAGTTTTGAAAGCAGCACAGCGCCACATAATTCCAAACGAGGTATGGATACCTGTTTGACGGGGGCCACCTTGGTCTTAGCTGCAACTAGACTAACATGAACTTGACCGTTCGCATCAATAGAACGAGTATAGACAGCGGCTGCATACGCGACATTTGAGGCGTCACAGAATCTGTGCAACTCTAGCAGGACGTCAAGTTGACTAGAGTGGATCCATCGTGGCAGCCGGAAATCCTTAAGATGGTTAAGATTATTTCTATAACTAAGCCATTCTTTTAACAGATGATCTGGAAGTGGATCATCCTATTCTAATCCTGTTAACCACAGGCGTTGAATGAACACCTTGGCTGTTACTATCACCGGCGCTAACCAACCAAGAGGGTCAAATAAGCGAGCGATGTCAGAGATCACCTTCCGCTTGGTTATGAGACCTTCAGATGTGGGGAGATGCACTGTGTATCTAAATTCATCTAATTTTCATTGATAAGTTAATCCTAAAATTTTAGTGACCGTATCCATCTTAAGCTCCAAATTATCCTGCTTATCAATATTTTCGTTCATTTTGTGTAACAATTCGTCACTACTGCTGGACCACTTTTGTAACTCGAAGCCCCCGCGACGTAACAATTGATTCAGCTGGTGATAAATAAGCTCCCCTTCGGCGACAGACTGACAACCTGTCAAAATGTCATCTACGTAGCACGATGTAAGCAGCTTGTCTGCCACCAGAGGAAAATCATTTCCTTCATCCCGAGCTAGTTGTTGCAGAGACCGTACCGCTAGGTATGGCGCAGAAGATGTTCCAAAGGTAACCCGCAACAATCGAATATGTTTTAATTCATCAATTGGATTGTCACGCCACAAAATGCGCTGATAATCAACATCCTCATCTGCAACCTTAACCTGACGGTACATTTTCACGATGTCTGCGACCAAACTTATAGGGTGACACCGCCACCGCATAATAATTTGACGCAAATCAGGTTGAAGGGTTGGGCCAACCATTAATTCTCTATTTAATGATATACCATTGTGGCCTGAACATGAAGCGTCAAAGACGACCAAACCTTTGTGGTGCTTTTATCCTCACGCACCACCGCGTGATGAGGTAAGTAGAACGCATCCTTACCTAATTCTTTTTGTGGGACAACCTCAGCATGTCCCAGCTGTATATATTCGTTTATAACAGCGCTATACTGTGACCTAAATTCCGAGTCTTTTAAAAGTCTTTTTTCTAGGTTGAGAAAGCGCCTACGGGCAATGACCCCTGATCCCCCAAACGTGCAACTAGGCGACTCAGTTTTGAATGGTAGTTTTACAACATACCTCCCGGTCACGTCGCGTTTGGTGGTTTTAGAGTAGAAATCCTCGCATTTTTGTTCTTCCTCAGTTAAAATCGTACTATGACCTGAAGGCTCCGATTCTAATTCCCAAAATTTACGCAAAAGGTCATTGACATCCACTGACTGTACTACAGTATGATAACATACTGGCCTACAGATAACCGGCGATGGGATCTCACCAGACAAGATCCAGCCCAATTTAGTCTTTTGGGCGACTGGAGATCCCCCCGGATCCTTAACTAAACCACTTAATAAAACTTCTCCGACTACACGCGTACTTAACAACAAATCAATTTTCCCAGGCGTATCAAAAGTCGGGTCAGCTAACTTTAAGGATGAGAACGGAGCTGATAACTGAATGATCTTCTTCTCAGGAAGATGGGACGTGAGTCTTTTCAATACATAAGCATCGACATATAAAACAAAGGTGGGATCTACACGTGATTGTAATTTAAATCGAACTATCCACTTCGAGGGCATTGAGTTTCCGACGTCATCGCCTAGTCGGAATATGTCGGTGTGAGCCGGTGTTTTCTTTAGTCCAAGCAACTGTACTGCAGCCTCTGTGATAAAAGAGACTTGAGAGCCCTGATCCATCAGAGCTCTTAAAACAACACCAGTACCAGTTCTTGACTCAACGTTGACCAGGGCTGTGGCCAACAGGGCATGGTTGTGAACATCCGAAAAACAACAAACGCGTTTGGTATTGCTTTGG
Source organism: Pseudoips prasinana (assembly GCA_951640165.1). Classification (NCBI taxonomy): domain Eukaryota; kingdom Metazoa; phylum Arthropoda; class Insecta; order Lepidoptera; family Nolidae; genus Pseudoips; species Pseudoips prasinana. Next base: position 3,311,439 of record OX621266.1, on the reverse strand, counting down.
CTGGAAGAGGTGGCTACATTGGCAGCCACCGCCTTCGTTTCTACTGAACTATCAATAATTTCAGCAGAATAGGCATTTGATTTTGGGTGAAGTAGTGTGTGGTGCTTCTTCTTACAAAGGTGACATTTAGTATGTTGACGGCAAGAATATACGGAGTGGTTTGTTCCTAGACAGTTATAACAAAGCTTACTAACTCGTGCAAACTCCCGACGCTCGTCACAATCTTTCTTAGCAAATGTTTTACAGTTTGAAATATTGTGGCTTTCTCCACAGAATGAACACATTAAGATTACATCGGCTTTATAGTCGGTACTAACAACATGGTGTGTTTTTGGTTTATTAATAACACAAACATTTGGTTTAGGTCGCTTAGTGTCTAAAAACTCGAGTGCATGAAATCGGGCTTCCAAGAAATCTCCAAATTCCGAAAGCACGGGCAATTCTGCCTTGGAACTAATTTTGGTTTCCCATTGTTTTCGTGACTCGAAATCAAGCTTGGAACTAATGATATAAATAATTATGATATCCCACGTGCTAACATCAATTCCGAGATTTTTTAGACCATTTAGACACTCCATTGTTGTGTCCAGTAAACCCTTAAGGCTACTTGAGCATTCTGTTACATTAGCCTGATTCAACAAGCGCTTTAATATACAATTGGACAGAAATCGTTTATTGTTATATCTACTTTGCAGCAACGACCAACATTCTTTATAGTTATCTGATGAAACCGCTATGTGTCTCACAAGTTTATCTGCTTCACCCGACAATAAACCCTTCAAATAATGCATCTTTTGCACGTCTTCTAAACTGTCATTCTTATGAATCAAAGAGGTAAACAAATCTTTAAAAGTCGTCCACTCCGCATAATTACCAGAAAATTTGGGAATATTTATCTTTGGTAACCTCACAGTATTTGACATTACGTGGTCATTTGTCTTTGGCTGTTGTTCAGAATTGGAATTAGTCAATTTACTTAAAACTTCTTTCAACTGAGTTTTATGGAAAATGTAAACTTCTTCAGTGCTGTCATAAACATCATCTACAAAATACTTATGGGAATCTCGCTGTGCATCTGTAGCATTCTGTATAATGCTATTGTGTGTTGACGAGAAATCCTTCCACAAAGTCTCAAATAGTTCTAATCTGGTCTCAACGTCTATTGTAGTAATTCTATCTTTAGGTGCTTTCTTAAAGTTAATCTGAGCCTTTTCCATAAGAAGCCTTTTATTATTTTGCAATGCATACATGGCTTCCATATTTGTAATTATTTATGACAACAAAAACAAATAACAAAGAACTAATTATAATTGTACTTATTATAATTTAACTAATTATTGCATCAAGAATTTTATGGTATACCAAAAAAAGTAAGAATTTATACCAAATACAAACTTCCATCGAAATCTACCAAAGACAAATTAACTACGTCCACAAATTATATTTCAAAATTACCATTAACTTCAATGTAATTATTATAATAATTTTAAGAGCACAGTAACTAAAGTAAACTAAAGTATAATTTTATGGAATTAACTATAATTATTGGAATAAATTTACTATAGTTCAATTATTACTCTGAGGTAATTTTTCTATCTTCAGAAACTTGAAAATAAATGTAGGTACTCACGATTTTTACTTCAACAAACCGCACTTCACTAGCACTGACTACGTTCTCACTCCGCTGAAGACCACGTCGCCCACCACTGGGCTGGCTCCGCTGCAGTGTTGACGAACTAAATAGTTCCGCCCTGCGCCACCTCCACGTTGCTGGTGCTGATGATGTCCACTCCACTCTGCACCACGCTGTGCTGATGATGCTGGAACCTGCCACCCCGCTGCTGCAGCACTGGTCACTCACTTCACTGTGCACACCAGATTAGGTGTGCGGCGCTTCAGGGCGATCCACCCTGGTTTCCACGCCAAGACGCACAAAAACACTTCACTTCACTTTCACTTATCTGACTCGATAAGGACCATGGACGAACTCAGACTTCATACGGAGGACGTAGGTTAAATAAAACCACAATTTGTATCCAAAGCAAATACAACTTTATTGCATCAAAAATCACTTAACTCATGATATGGGCGGAAAATCTCAATAGCGAGATCTAGGAATCAGTAATGGAAACTCTATAACGCCATCTATTGATCGACTCCCGTGAACTCACAATAGCGCCATCTATTGATTGACTCCCCGTGAACTCACAATAGCGCCATCTATTGACTGGCATATGAACTCGGGAACGAACACTCAGGAAGCTTGTGATATGGTGCAATCTGATTTTAACATGCTCTCGAAATGGTGTCATGATGCTGGCTTGGTTATTAATTCGAATAAAACCAAATTGCTAATTATAAAATCTCCGCACCTTAAATAAATAAATAAAAAATAAAAAAGGTTTTTATTCACGTAGACTTTAAAAAAGCGCTTGTAAATAGTCAGAACATGTTTGTAGTAATATAGTTGTATACATTAGATATTATTTCTAGTAACATAGATATTTATGTACATCTTGTATGAAAACATTTATAAAATTTATTTTATTACAGAAATGATATTTAGCTAGCTCGTATCAAGTTATTGTCAATCTTTAAAGTTAATCTTCCGAATAAGCTACTTACACACAGTCACAGCTGCTTGCATAGTAAATATAATGGAAAATGTAACTGCCCCAGTATAGAAGTTGTAGCATCTCAAAGGTATCTCGGTCTAGAAATTGATAATAAATTTAATTGGAGTAATCATGTTGAACATGTTTGTAATAAATTGAGACAGTTCCTAGCCAATATTGTAATACTAAAAAACCGGATACCGTTCAAAATAAAACTTATGTTATATAACTCCTTAGCTGAATCGCATATTCAATACGGGCTGAGTAGTTATGGACGAACATTTAAAACTTATCTCAATCAAATTTATAAATTGCAAATAAAAATTCTTAAAAATATCGTATCAAATAAAATTAAAATCCAATTCCATAATCATGATCATCAACTATATTTGAACACTGTAAAATATTACCCATCCATACACAATTTAAATATGCATTTTTAAAAGAACAATTTTGTAATGAGAAATTAAAGGATAGAATTCAGCATCCTGTATACACGCGGGCCGTCGCACAAAACCGGTTTCGCACAGTCCGGGAAAACAATACGTACGGTGAGCGCACATCTGGCTATTTAGTTCCTCGACTAATTAATAAGCTGCCATCCAGTCTGCGTGATAAAATTACTACACAAAATATTAAAGTAAGACTCAAGTCTTACTTCTTACAACAAAACTAATCGGTGAAATGTACATGCCAAACTCCTGTAGATATCTGACAATTGTATCGGCGTAGATTATCTGTAGCAGTAAGTACAAACCTATGTGTACAAACCTACAATACGCTTCTCAAACCACATCTGTTATACCTTATCGAAATATGGGGAAATGCAGCTAAAACCACCCTAAACCAACTGCAAGTACAACAAAACAAAATAATCAAACTAATATTTAATTATAACTTCCGAACATCTACCACAAAAATTTATAGCGAAACAGGACTAATAAATAAATAAAAAAAAATAATAAAAATCGTTTATTTTCAGGCATTGACGGCCCATAGCATGTTAGTAATCAGTACAAACTTAAAAACTATGTTAGTATGTAACACTTAGACACACATAGGTACAAAAATAACAATACACAATAAAATAATAAACAGCCAAGATTAGAGGAAGATTTATCAAGTCCCATGTCTGACATGAAGCGTGATAAATCTATCCATTGTAGGCCCTTCAATCCTTTCTGCAAACACCTTCAGAATGCTATTGTTGCTTCCCCTCAATCTGCGTATCACTGATGCCACTTTTTTGCGCATGATCGCGAAATAATCGTCAGTGTGCGCATCCACGAACATCCCTGACGCACTACAGTAAGGTGGAAGCCTCAACAGCGCCCTGAAGGCGTTATTGTATTGAATGCGCAGTGCGCTGTCTGCTTTTTGGGTATGATTAGCCCACAAACTACTGGTGTAAAATATTTGACAGAACGCCTTAAAAAGTGTTATTTTAACCGGTGCTGAACAAGCAGCAAACCTGCGTGCCAGCATGTTTCCCCTCACAGCCAGCGCCCTACGCTCTCTCTCCATGTCTAAGTCATCTTTTAAATCCTCCGTAACAATATGGCCCAAATATTTAAATTGTGACACCTGGTTCAAAGGTAAACCGTTCAGTTCTACGGGCGGGACATTTGAGGGACTTTTATTTCGCCCTCTAAAAACCAATATCTCACTTTTCATGGGATTATATTTTAGCCCATGCTCTTCAGCGTATCTTTCACACTTAGTGAGTAACTTTCTGATTCCCTCAATTGAGGGGCTCAGCAGCACCATATCGTCTGCGTAACTTAAATTATTTAAACTAACTCCGTCTAAATGGCAACCGACATGAGTGCTGCTGAGCTCAACAAGCAAGTTATTAATATAAATATTAAATATTCTCGGGGAAGTCAGACCCCCTGCCTCACACCACATTTCAATATATATGGGTCTGATAATGCATTGGACCATTGTGGCAAGATCGGCTGTATCCCGCCGCATTAGGGGTTGAAAATCACACTGATTCCCAAAACGTATTTGGAAGGCAATTAAACTTAGAATAAAATAAGGACAATAGTAGCCGCCTTACCTTTTCCCTCCAATGACAGTCCACCGGTTCTGCAGCGATGAAGGCACTAGATTTACACACGTTACACTTTACAGGGATAGTTCTCAGAACGTCTTCACACCACATTCAAATAAAATAATTATATAGTTCCCAAGACACGTATAGCTCCCGTCACTGATCCACGGAAGCGACGAATGCACACTGACACTAGAGATGTGCAAGTGCATACGCATTTAGTCGGTAACGATTCCCTATCTGACCCACCCCAGGTAGGCGACTTGCATGTTTGTATTAATGCTTGTCGGTTATTTTATTCTACGAATAAGTGCCAACTTGGTACGCTTGGGAATGCAGATCACGGGAAACATTCGGTGCGAATTAATTAAGTGATGCGATTACGATACATACCGCCCACCAAAATACACGTTAGTTGTATTTTTAATAAAATACTCTTAAGTGAGATGAACTAAATAACGATTTATTTAAGATATGCTAACGAATAGATAAAGAGAGAATAACAATAATAAACTAACTCTTTATTAGTAATGAATTTAAACTATTAAGAATTATACTAATATCCTAGTATAAGAACAACGATACGTGACTTCGACAATAAACGTCTTAGAAATAAACTTAATAACTAAACATATTTAAATTAATTTTCTAATCCGTTTGGTTTGGCAAAGGACACAACTTTGTCAATGGCCGTGTTAGAAACGAACCATTCGGTAAACGCAATTTCGCGATGCGTATTACTCCATCTGGACCACTGTGTAATTCTTCTACACGAGCTATCGGCCAGTGAAGGGAAGGCGTATCAGTTTTAATAACGACCACGGAACCGGTATCCAATGGTTTCGAATGTTTAGTCCACTTAGCCCTCTGTATGAGTGACTGAAGGTACTCATTTTTCCAACGCTTCCAGAAATCTTGCTGGAATCTCTGGATGAGTTGCCACCGTCCTAAACGTGATATATTTACGGAAGTGAGGTCCTGATCAGGAACAGCCGTCAGAGGCTCTAACGTTAAGAAATGTCCGGGGGTAAGCACGGACATGTCATCTGGACAGGAACTGAGGCTATAAAGTGGCCTCGAATTAAGCATAGCTTCGATTTGTACGAATAGCGTAAAAAGTTCGTCTAACGTCAAGGATTGGTTATTGGTGACACGATATAAGGTTGACTTCGTAGCTTTAATTTGAATCTCCTATACGCCTCCGAAGTTTGGGCTAGCTGGTGGATTAAATTTAAAATTTATGTGTTCTACATGACACGCATTCTGCATAAAAGCGGCGAGTTCCCGCTCCACGCCCCTACGAAATTTGTACCTCGGTCCGAGTAGATTGTTTGAACTCGACCACGGCGACCTACGAAGCGTCGTAGCGCTGCGATAAATGACTCTGCAGTCAAATCAGTAGCAACTTCCAAATGAACTGCTTTAGTTGTAAAGCAGACGAATAGACAGAGATAAGCTTTACTAATTTTTGCACCACGATATTTGCCTGATTTAATCCGAAACGGACCCCCGTAGTCCACTCCAACAATGCTAAAAGGTTTTACCTGATTTAAGCGAACTGCAGGTAAATCACTCATAAACGGTTCGAGAGGAGTTGGATTTGTTTTGAAACATTTCAAACATTTTGAAACGCGATGTCGTATTGCTCGTTTAGCTGACATAATCCAAAATTGTTGACAAATTAAATAATGTAACGTATTGATTCCAGGGTGACAATTTTCTCTATGGAGAGCATCTATAATCATGTCAGTGAGTTGAGCCTGTCGAGGAAGTAAGGCAGGATGTTTATGGCTGTATTCTAGTCCAGATCTAGATAACCTACCGCCCACCCTGAGGACACCTAAGCCATCAATGAAAGGCGACAGCTTACGCATTTGTTTTGAAAGAAGCTTGCCTTCTTCTAAACGTTTGATATCTTCATTAAAATGAAGAAACTGTGTACGTTTCACTATCACCAATAACGCGTTGTGAAGTTCTGTACGATTTAGGGGAAGATCAGAACGTCGATTTTGTTTACAACGCAAGTTATGTATATAGCGAAGGCACAAGCCAGTTATACGTTGGATCTTACGAATTGACGAATATCTAGATAGCAAATAATCAATTGGATGTACAGGAATATTACCTTCCAGTAAAACCTGTACTTTCTCTTCAACACGAAGTTCATCCTCAGAAGGATTTGAAATTGAACAAGGCCAAGATGATACATCTTTCGAGAGCCAGCTAGGCCCCGCCCATCATAACGAATTATTTACAAGTTCCGCTGGAGTCTGTCCTCGAGACGCGATATCTGCAGAATTGTCGGCTGATTTCACATGACGCCAATGTGCGCCTGGAACTGTATCCTGAATATGGCTGACACGGTTGGCTACGAATGTCTTCCAACGTGACGATGACGATCGGATCCACGAAAGCGCGACTGTCGAATCTGACCACGCGTACATGGCCGAAATGGGCAGACGAGATTGATAAACCTCACTAACGAATTGGAGCAAATCTACGAGCAACGCGCAACTACAAAGTTCAAGCCTAGGCAATGAAACGACTTTGATGGGCGCTAACCTTGCTTTCGATAACACAAAAGAAACCTTAATGTTACCATGGACGTCGATTACTCGAAGGTACACCACACCGGCATAACCACGTTGAGAACTGTCCGCGAAACCATGTATTTCGCACGATTTGATGTCTAATACTGAAAATTGTCGCTGAATTTTAATATTCTTAATAAGACTTAATTCATTAGTATAACGAATCCATTGTTGTTTGATATCATTGGGAGGATCTTCGTCCCAAGAAACGCCTATGACCCATAACTTCTGCACCAAGTATTTGGCAAAAAATGTTAAGGGTGACAGAAAACCACAAGGATCGTAGACTCTTGCAAGTTCGCTAAGAATTGTGCGTTTGCTACAAATGCGATTTTGAGGCTTAACCTCGAATGTGAAATGGTCAGAACCGGGCTCCCATCCTAAACCTAGTATTTTAAGAGTGTGAGACGGTTCAATGTCCATAGATACGTAATCTGTACGACAGTTCTCTGGAGGGATACCATCTAGCAACTTCGGATTATTGCTGGCCCATTTGCGAAGCTCCATATGACCTCGTTTAAAAAGCGCTATTACTTCAAACTTGGTTTGAATAGCCTGATTTAGATCTGAACAACTACTGACGATGTCATCTATATATAGATCAGTCCTTAAAACGGTTTGACCTAGAGGAAAGTCACTACCTTCGTCATCGGCGAGTTGTTTCATCGTACGTCAAGCCTGAAAAGGAGACGAGGAAACGCCATACGTGACGGTGTTCAATCTATACTCTGAAATTGGATCAGATGGATGGAATCTCCAGAAGATTCTTTGAAAATCACGATGATCTTCATGCACTAGAATTTGACGGTACATTTTGCACACGTCCGCTGAAAACACAACAGAATGAATACGAAACCTGAGAAGAATTTCCAAAATATTAGCTTGTAATTTTGGACCGATTAATAAGGTTTCATTCAACGATTTTCCTGTAATGGCATCACGATTTGACGCATCAAAGACAACACGTAGCTTTGTACTGCTACTCTCAGGACGTAGTACACAAAAGTGTGGGATGTAATATTTTCCTTTTCGTAAGTCTTTTGTGGGCACAAGTGTCATATGACCACATTGTAGATATTCAGCCATAAAACTTGAATATTGTTCCTTAAGAACAGGATCAGAGGAAAGTTTACGTTCTAACGAATAAAAACGCCTGAGAGCTGACTCACGTGAACCTGGAAATGACGGTTCCTTGTCGTCTTTGAAAGGCAAGGCGACGCTATAACGCCCGGTAGCATCACGATACGTCGTGTCATGGTAAATTTGTTCGCAACGTGTATCTGCCGCGCTTAAATTAGTGACGCTCGGAAGGTTGTCTAATTCCCAGAACTTCTTGACTTCCTGAAACAGCTCGTCGTCTGTAACGAAGAAGGAGTTAATTTTGTGTTTGACGTGAGTATCAGCAGCACTTCCTATAAGAAGCCAGCCAAAGACAGAATTCAACGCTGATGGTTGGTTTCGTTCTCCACTTACACTTCCAGGTAGAAGAAGAGAAGGGAAAATCTGCGCACCTAGAAGAAGGTCGATTGGACCCGGTTTGTCACAGTCCGGATCAGCAAGGTTCAAACCACCAATATGTAGCCAAGACGATTTGTCGAGGTTAACGCTAGGCATATTTCCGCATATGTTTGGTATAGTCAGGGCGTCCACGTTGAAAGCCACTTGACCGTTAATGCCTATCTGAAGATAAACAGCTCCATAAACAGGAGCTGACGATTGACCTACACCACGAACTTGGCGCGAAGTCACCCGTTTGTCAAGTCCAAGTCGGTCTACTGCACGTTCCGAAATGAAATGAGCCTGACTACCAGTGTCAATTACACAGCGAAGTGGCTGGTAGCTGCCCGACGAATCACGAATATGTATAACTGCAGTAGATAGAAGAACAACCGAATTCTCACCCACGCTCGCCAAAGCACGAGCGGGTTCACTGGATGTGGGTTCATGATCAGAAGAATTCGCATCAATATCCAGATGGAGAAGAGTATGATGCCTTTGGCGGCATTTCTGACAGGAAAATACTGATTTACAATCGCAAACAACGTGTGAAGCCTTCAAACAGTTGAAACACCATCGATTCTCTTTAGCAAAATCACGTCTTTCCTGAATTGATTTTGCTAAAAACGATTTACAATGCGAAATCACATGAAGTTCTGAACACACAGGGCACTTGGCTACCCCGGGTACGATTTTAGAAGGCCCAGAATGTTTGCCACTTTCTAGCCGGTTTGCCGTTTTCTCTGAATTGGATAGCAACGAAGAAGTAGTTTTCTTGTTGCTGAAACTTGACTTGACATGATTCTTGGTACTACTACTAGTAGAAGCTTGAATATCACGGTTAGTTGAAAAATGTGTGTCACGAACGAGTGCATCTTATTGTTTTTCAAGGAATTCTTTAAGGTTAGTATAGCTTGGTAATTCCGGTGTGGAGTGCTCTTTTTCAAAGGCACATCGCGTTTTAGAATCTAATTTTGATAACAAATGATAGCATAGGACAAAGTCCCAATGTTCCGTAGGTAACTTAAGACCTTTCAAAATTATTAAATTTTCATTAAAAAGGTCCAACACGCGTCTAAATTCAGTTGGTGAGTTCACCTTAAAGTTAATATTTAGCATTTCTCGCCAACACGTGAACGCAAGTTCACGTTTGTCTCGATAGCGAGCTACTAGGGTATTATACGCTTCCCGATAGTATTCACCTTGACTAGGAAAGGTTCGAATAAGTCCCAATGCGTCCCCGAATAAACTCGCTCGAAGGTATTGCATCCGGTCCGAGTCTGACAAAGATTCATTGAGATGAATGAGTGAATTGAACGCATCATAGAACATATTAAAATCCTTTATACATCCTGAGAAACGCGGTAGGTCAACTTTTGGAAGTCTCATTGCCGATGCAGGTGGTGCAGTGGGCACAGTACGAACGATTTCAGAAGGAGTAAGCTGACGATGAATAGCCAGTACTTGAAGTAGAGGGCAAGCATGGTTTAAGCCACGATTCGGAAACAAGAATGGCGTGGATGTTCTTACAGTCTAAACTGGCCAGCATGTCGGAATAGTGTGCCGGAATACTCTGTGCATTAATGTGAACAACATTAAAGTTCCTAGGTTCGTCAGAGAACTGAGATATTAAGGTTTCACTTAAAGACGGAATACTGAGAAAACTCACGTCGTCACTACAAGCTGAGACAAAATCTTCAACATCGCTTCCAAAATCAGACATAATAATATATAAATAACTAATATACAATAAATACTATATATCAGCGCAACAACATTAATTAACCAAAAACAAATGCGTCATAGGAGTAGTTTTAAGTCTTTGTTTAAATTACTCTTAAATAGTTAGTTAAACTTAATGAATTTAGTGTTAAAAATCAAGTTACGATTTATAAACCATCTTAACATTTGTACAATTGATGATTTCAATAGTTTAATTTACATTCGTTCATCGAACAAAGAAAATACGTAACATGTTTGTCGCCGCACATTTCGTATAAATACGGCCGACGTGTCGAGTACAAATCACTTTCGCTCGAGCCGTCGGACCGTACGGATCACCTTGTATCGAAGATTGTTATGGAATAAAACTTCACGAAACATATTTTGGGTTTTACTATCGCCATGAGTAAACAACCTTCAGTGGATAACCAACGAGCAGATACTAGTGACGTCAGTCTTGCTGACGTCATCATGACTAAAGACAACGATACCCCCGTTTCTCCGTTATATACTATACTATAAAATATACCTAATTTTATATAGAATATTTACTTAATATGCTTTAAATTGAATTAAAATTAATATGTTGTATCACTTTGGTCCACCCACCAGCTGAGCGTTAAAGTAAAACATAAAAAAAAAAGAAATATACGTAGACAAGATTGATTTTGCTCCTCTTTTTAATTAACTTTAAAATAATAATTAATTAGTATATTATAAATTTTTAACATTATTTATGCTTAATAATATATAATAAACCCAACCCACCTGTCAGTTAAGTGTAAATCACAACACAACAAATCACTACAATCATCTTCAGTGGCAATGGCAGTTACAATGACTTTGTGTGTCATGCGCGATTGCTCGAAAAGCTTTATAGATACGGCATCCGTGGAACAACAGCACATGATTGGGTGAAATCATATTTATCCAATAGAACGCAGTGTGTGAAAGTTGCAAGCTTTAATAATCAGTCGAAAGTATTAGAGTCGTCACATTCAGCATATTTAGAAAATAAACATGGCGTACCCCAAGGTAGTATCTTAGGGCCACTTTTGTTCTTGTTATATATTAACGACTTGCCAAATTTTATCAATCATAAATGTATTTTGTTTGCCGACGACACCACAATTATTGTAAAAGGGACTGATAAAACCACTTATGAAACTGAGATTAACTTAGCTCTTGACACAACTATTGAGTGGCTAACAGCCAACAAGTTAAAAGTTAACGTACAAAAAACTCAATTCATGCAGTTCCATACTTATCAGTCAAAATCCATGTCGCTACACATTACCCACAAGGGCGTAAATGTGGCTGAATCAACATATTGTAAATTTTTAGGCATCACATTGGACAGCTTTTGTAGTTGGAAAAACCACATAACAAATATTTGCTCAAAATTGAACAGTTTTATTTATCCCCTAAGACGAATAAGTCAAGTAGTTTCCAAACAAGCCGCAATTACTGCATATTATGGCTATATTTGTTCAGTGTTACGATATGGTATTTTAATGTGGGGCCGAAGTGTTAATGTTGATGATGCCTTTATCTTGCAAAAGAAATGCCTTCGAGCTATTTTTGGGCTTAAACAAATAGAATCATGTCCTTTTTTCAAAAAATATAAAATATTGACTCTAACGTCTTTGTATATTTTGGATTCATGCATCTTTGTTTATAAACTTATAAGCCTATTTCAGCAAGCAACTAGTTCCTACAGCAAGCGTTCGATACATTCTAATAAACTAATTAGACCGTTTAAAAGACTTGTGTTGACATCAAATAATTGCTATATAATGTGCATTAAAATATTTAATAAAATTCCTTATAAATTTAAATCTTTGACATTCAATAAATTTAAAATACAGTTGACAAAGTGGCTTGCAGAGAAATGTTTTTATAGCATCCATGAATTTTTTGAATATAAATTATAAAAGAGTATTAAAAAAGAAGAAGGTGTATTTATGTTTCTTACAATAATAGTAATTAAGATAATAAGTAATGTAGTTTTTAAGCATGAGTATGGAAATGTTATCCAATCAGTTTATGCTGTATTTGTATGCTCGAAAGAGTAAAACATGGCGCACATATGTTTTGTAACTGCTTTTATACTTACCTGTGTTTGTGATATAATAAAGATTTTGTATTTGTATAATACAAGATTCACTATCAAGCTTAAGAGATGAGTTTTTTAAGAAGTGTGCCAGTGTTGAAGCTGAGCTGAATAAAGCTGCAAACACAAGTCTTCCAACAGTCACTACACTGGCTTCTGACTTTGCCTCCTACAAACTTAATTTTGTGCAGACCCTCAACCTTCTGCAGAAGCAGGTGGATGCCCTGGCACGCACTGTGGATAGTCTGGAGATGCGCGGGCGCAGGAAGATCTTGCTGTTCCATGGTCTCGCTGAGGGCAAGCAGGAGGATGTGGCACAGACAGTCATCAAAGTTCTACGCACACAGCTGGGCATGGATGATTTCACTGAGAGCGACATCAGACGGTGCCATCGAATGGGACGCATAGGCGCTTCATCTAGACCTCGACCGATTCTGTGCAAATTCGAAGTGGTTGCACTCCGGGACAAGGCTTGGTCCTTGAAAACTGCGCTGAAGGGATCGGGAGTAACTGTCTCGGAGTTCCTGACAAAAACCAGGCACACTGCGTTTATGGCTGCGAGATCCAGGTTTGGCGTTACTCAGGCTTACACTATAATGGGGAATGTATTTGTCATCGGTACCCAAGGTAAGAGATATCGTGTCGTAACTACAGAGGACGTCCTCAACATCAAGACGGCTGATTTAAATACGGAGACGGTGTCCCCTAGTTCGAGCGCGCTTGAACCGATAAAACCTGTGGCAGGCGGATCTAAGGGAACAAGCATCTCTGAAGCAGCATCCCAAAGAATTCGGCGCAATACGGCACTTAAAAAGTGATCGATGTATTGCTAAACTTTAGTTTTTTCATTGCTCGTTTCCCATGCTGATTGGCGCCGCGTTTTCATATGTCTGTTAAACCTCTGCCTTCATTCATATTACTACAACTATAAGTTTTTATGTACTTGTGATTGTTTTTTATATCTGTAGGTAATCTTGGTTTCACTATGCTCATTATAATTAAGTTCAATGTTTTTCTTTAAATTTAGTCTGTCAAACCTATTTAGATAATCAATGTCAGTCACGTGTCCACGCCCCTGCAAAATTAGTCTTTTGGCCATTTTAAGTTATCTATGGTGTTCTTAAGCGGGGCGAATGCAAACGACGGTGATACTTGTTTTATTTTTTATTTTATTTTTTGCTTTGTGACTAGGTTTTTATTTTTTATTATTTTTAGCCTATAGTAATTAATTACACAGAAACTGGCGGGTGGAAAGTAGCGAATAGCTGATTATTTGAGATTTACAGCGTATTTGCGTTTTTATATTAATTTATATTATATATATTTAATTTGTATATTTATAGACATATTTATTATACAATAATATTTATTTATGTCACTATTAATATGTAAATATATTATGATTATAATTATATATATGTAATACCTACGAGCTGCCTGCTGCTGTAGCAATTTAAGAGCGGAAAACACAAAACATATAAAAAAAATAATAATAATAATAACATTTTATAAACATACTGCTACTTTTTTATATATATACAATTCACTACACCCTAACACAGCCTTATACACAGGTAGATACTAATTAGATCAACAAGCCAGTTTGTTTCAGCTCTTCCACGTCTAACCAAGTCTGATCAGGATATCCTCCGTTTGATCAAAGGTTAGTGTCTTCAACCACAATGCCAAAGTCTTCTTACATTTACAGAGAGGTGTAGGATAAATATTTAATTCCTTATCTACTTTATTGTAGATATAAGAAGACTGACAATTGTATTGACGTTGTGCAAAACTAGTACGCACTCTGGAAGAATGACCTACTTTATCTTTTCGCCTCCTGTCCCGACAAGTTTGTATGTAAGGTAGCGTCTTATGGAGGTTTAAAGTTACATTCAAAATATATAATTTCCTGACGGACAGTAAATTGCTTATCGAATAGAGTTCGTTGGTAGGGTATCTGTATGGCTTGAAGTACATGACCTTTATAAAATAAAATAAAATAAAAAAGGTTTTTATTCACGTAGACTTTAAAAAAGCGCTTGTAAATAGTCAGAACATGTTTGTAGTAATATAGTTGTATACATTAGATATTATTTCTAGTAACATAGATATTTAGGTACATCTTGTATGAAAACATTTATAAAATTTATTTTATTACAGAAATGATATTTAGCTAGCTCGTATCAAGTTATTGTTAAGAGATTATGTTTAATTATCTAGTTTAAGTCTAATATTTTTACTACATATTGTCAATGGTTCTGTCTATATTAAAGGTATTATTATTATGACGGACCTTGTGTTAATAACGACGGTCGCGCTTTAATGCTACCACCGGATCCAATGCGCCCCAACTGAGAAGACCCAGCGAAACAAACTCAGTGGGTTCATCTACTACCGGTTTCAACACGACCCAGTTGAGACGGTCCGGCGAAACATACTCAAGCGGGCATGAACACGGGATTTGGTCCAATTAGAGTAATTATTTAGTAGGCAAACACAATATATGCTCGATCGGTTGTCTGAATGCTTATTATTTTAGATTATATTTAGGTATACAAAAGAAAAACTTCGAAACAATAACATTATTCATTTTGAGACAGAGTCAATAATTTTAAATTAAGTATATGATAGCAATCATTTACAGATAGTTCACGTAACACAGCAGATCAGTCATGTTTATATGGCTACAAGATCTCCAGCGAGCAATGTGCAGGTAGGAAGTGAGAGCCAGACGTCTTTGTCATCGATGTACTCTTTAGTGGTGTAATAACCCCTAGCCATAAGTACACGTTTAATATGTGTTTTAAAACTTGTGTCAGACAGATCAGTAATTTGAGTAGGAAGCTTGTTATAAAACCTAATACAATTTCCTAAAAATGATTTATTAGTTTTGCTTACTCTAAAGCCTGGCATGGCTAGTTTGTTTTTATTCCTAGTATTTATATTATGCAGTTCACTTTTCTTTTTATAATTATGAATATTTTTTCTAACAAACATTATATTCTGATATATATATTCCGATGGCACAGTAAGTATATTTATTTCTTTAAACAAATTTCGCAAAGAATCGCGGCTGCCTAAACCATAAATGGCTCTGACTGCTCTTTTCTGCAATACAAAAATAGTACCTATGTCAGCCGCCGAACCCCACAGCAGAATGCCATACGACATAATGCTATGAAAGTACGCGAAATACACTAATCTAGCAGTTTGTTCATCTGACAATTGCCTTATTTTCCAGACAGCAAGCACTTAATTTACCTGCTAACTTTTCAATCTGAGGACCCCATTGCAATTTTGAATCAAGTGTCAATCCTAAAAATACGGTCGATGGGACTAAACCTAATATTTTCGCATTAAGTGCAACTGTTGGTACAATTTGAGTCACATTCGGCAATGAGAACCTGATGCATTTAGTTTTCCCTGCATTTAACAAGAGATTATTTGCCGAAAACCATTCTGATATAAAGCTGAGTGTTTTATTATGCTCAATAAGATCTTTATCCTTTCTATTTACTTTAAATATGAGCGACGTATCATCAGCGAACAAAACTATCTCTGATACTTTCTCTACCAGATAAGGGAGATCATTTATATAAACTAGAAATAAAAATGGGCCCAATATAGACCCCTGGGGCACCCCCATTTTCACAGGATGACGTGCCGAAGTGACACCGCCTATCGAAACCATCTGTTGTCGCCCCGATAAATAGGACATCACAAGAGCAAGAGATGTGCCAGATATTCCATAGTACTTCAGTTTAACAACGAGCGTACGATGATCAACGCAATCGAAAGCCTTAGAGAGATCACAGAAAACTCCCAGCGCATCCTGTGATCCCTCCCAAGCCTCCAATATTGACCTAATTAATGTGCAACCTGCATCCTGAGTAGAGCGGCCCCTTGTAAACCCGAACTGCTTGTTATGCAATATCTCATTCACGTTAAAGTGCGACAACATTTGGCTGAGCATCAGCTTTTCAAATATTTTACTTAAAGCTGGCAGTATTGAGATAGGCCTATAATTCGTGGCATTTTTTGAACAACCTGCCTTGAAAATGGGTATTATCTTACTTATTTTCATTAAATCGGGAAAGACACCATCACTTATACAGCCATTGAAGATGGCTGCAAGGATTGTAGCAATGTTTAGTATGATTGATTCAATTGCTTTAACAGACAGTCCCCACAAATCTTCTGTGCCTTTCCTTTTAATACTCTTAAAAGCTTTTATAATATCATCACTTGTTACGGATTTAAAACTAAAGTTAGGTACAGTTTGTTTTACGCATTGATTTAAAAAGAGTTCAGCCACATCTGGTGATGATGCGAGACACTTAGTAATATCCACGGGTATATTTGCAAAAAAAGCAGCTAAAAAATTGGCAATGGTAAGCTTGTCTGAAACCAGTTCATCACCAATATTCAATACTAATGTTTGATCTCTTGATCTACTTTTACCAGTTTCAGTATTAATTATTTGCCAAGCTGATTTTATTTTATTATCAGATTTTTTAATTTTATCTCTTATATATAAAGATTTAGCTTGAATGCAAACCTTTTTAAAAATTTTTGAATAATTTCTAACATAATTAATAAAATTGACATCAGGGTTATAGGACCTTCTGTCATATAACTCATATAAAAAATCTCTACTCAGTCTAATGCCTTGAGTTGCCCAAGAACTAAATTTTATCTTATTACTGTCAACCGTTATGTTTTTTATTTTACAAGCTTTATTAAATTCTTTGCAAATACAGTGGAATAATGTAGTGTACATATCGTTAGGCTTACTTTTGTTTGGCAATAGATGGCACAAACTATTCTCCAGGTTGTTACTGAACTTTCCCAAATTAGATTTTGTTAAAGGTCTAAAACTAATTTTTTGTTTATTTATATTTATCTCATTTTTTATCTTTACTATTTGGCATTTATGGTCAGAGCGAACACCAGCCACCAAACACTTCTCAGAGACATCAAAGTTGGTAATTATGTTATCAATGCAAGTAGCAGATGTGGGTGTGACTCTCGTGGCCTCAGAGAACAAGCATTTAAGGTTAAAGGACCGAAATACAGATAGAAATATGTTTATTTCAGGTGAATCTGCTACAATTTTCATATTAAAATCACCACATACAAGGATTTTTTTTTTACTTTTAATTTTCCTATGAATGTCTTCTATTGTTGCTGTAAAAAGCTTTAAATCGGATGCTGGTGGTCTATACACACATATTATACAATAAAACTGCGTCTCTACACATGCCACCTCACACACACGCTCAATAGATAGTTGGCATATATCTTTACGTTCTTTAAATTTAATTTGGTCTCGAAGTAGTATCAGTACTCCACCACCCTCTGCCGAAACCCTATTATAAAAGCTGGCGACCCTATAGCCACAGACACTAAAAGCCATCTTGTGTGCCTTCAGCCATGTTTCTGTAAAACAAAGGATATCTATTTCATATTTTTCATTAAAAAGTTCTATGTCTAGAATTTTGCCAGAGAAGCGGTTTATATTTTGATGTGATAGAATTAGAAAGTTATCACACTTCTCTATTGTCATGCTTACATGTTTAAACTACTAACTAAATTTATTTTAATAACATTACTAAAAGATGGTATAAAAAGTGACTTCATCATACTACTTATGACTGAGTTAATATGTGCCGCTACTAAACTTGCAAGTATGTTCAAAAATTTTCTTGAGACAGTAACTGTACTCATGGTTATCCTACAAGAATCTATAAAACTATTTGTGTCCAAAAATATAAATTTATCACTATAATGGCTAACCAAAAACTGTAGGTGCATATTTAGCTTGTGGATATAATTATTTGTACTATCAGGCACATTGGACACATAGGGGAAGGCACACAATATTATCTTATTACAGTCTAATTCTAACATCTCAGTGAAACTATCTGTAATGTCTTTTTTCTTTAAGTTTTTACAATTTCCTACCATTAGAGTTATACATGATTCGGCATTGTGTTTATTCTGAATTAATTTATGTATTATATCTTTATAATGTAATCCTGGCATACAATAGTTGACAAAGGAACAACTCAGCTTATTACAAAGCAAGGTACCAAGGCCCTTACCCATTTCGTCGGAATACAGTATGGAGCTATGTTTAGTATTGTCATTTTGTGGAGATACTGGTGACTCTGATCCCAGCTGTGTGTATGACTCCACTACTGCACTACTGGTGTTAATCGGTTCCAATGTCCTATTGCTTTCAGGATTACACTTTCCAGCTAGCAATTGCATTTCATTTTTGTATGACTGGAAACTGTGATATGAGATTGCTAGGGACTTCTCAAGAGTTTTTATCTCAGAAAGCAACGACTGAGTGTCTTTTTCATAAATTAGTTTGCTATCCTCTAATTTAATTTTATAATTTTCTAATTTGTTTAATAATGCCCTACGTTCTTTACTTAGTTCAAGTATGTATTGTTTTAGCTTGTCACTACATAAGGAGTTAATGCTTGGCTGGCAGTCTACACAGTCATCGCTAGTCAAATCAATGGTCACCGTTGTATTAATAGGGAGACCCACCGGACTACAACTGGCCAACTCGTCATACAAGCTCTGATTAATGGAGGCTACTGGACAAGTTGTGTTTTTTACATAATTTGACAACTTCTCATTACAATTAATTAATTCTAATTCAAGATCTCTAATTTTGAACAGTGCTTCTTCATATAACACTCTACACTTATCAAAAGACTCTGTCTCCGCATGCAGTCTGTCTCGCTCTTCAATAGTAGACTCTAGTTGGTGGTTGAGTTTCACAAGTTCTCTTTTCAGTGATGTGTTACTATCAATGACCCTTTTTATCTCTATCTCATTCTCCTCACGCTCCTGTTCAAGTTTATGACACTGATCTTGGTATGTCTGTAAGTCCTTGAGAGCTGATTTCAACTTATGTTCAGCTACTTGAGTTGCAGCCATGCTTCGGGTCTGCATGATGTGAGGTGAATGAGGATGGGCTGAAAACAAAGAGAGGGTGAACAGAAAACTAGACAGAAATAAGAGGTTAAGATGTATTTGAAGTCAAAGGAGTGAGATATGAAAAATAAACTACAGAGATCTATAGGTAGAAATTATTTAAGTAAGTATATACAAGACAGATGGGCAATTAACTTTATAATAGATTTATAATAAAGCAACACTTAAACATTTAGTTACAAACTGTAGTGGGGCACTTTTAACTTTATTATATGACACCTAATCAGAGTTCATTACTAGGGTCTAGTCAAGTTAACTTAGTATGTGTAGATAGGAATAAATTTATCGAATGCCAATCTTATATCAGTATAGTTATGGAGTAATTGAAGTGTGTGATGTCTGTAGCCAGCTAATTAAGTCGTCGAATTTGCTTCCACAATGTACGTCAAGCAAATGGAGACAGAATATGGCAGTGTGAAATTGGACGTGACTCACATCAATGAGTCGAATAAATGTTTGGTTAGGTTAGTATGTATGTGTAAAATAAAGAATAAGTAATATACTCCCCGGGATTTCACACAAAAGTTTAAAATTAATCGTTGGACACGAGCAGCGCAGTGACAGACAGCTGATGCGTCGACAGATATCAGTTGTTTCGGGTTTTATTTCTTCAGAAAACTAATCACATTCAATTATTTAGCTTACAATTTAGATTGCTAATAGTAATATTTTATATTTTACAACGTAAAAACATTTATTTATAAGTAATTATTAATTTTAATTCGCTAGTACAATTTTTGACAACCGATCGGCAGTGTTGCCAATCCTATCAGAGAAAGAGACCTTTGCGCCCTTTCTAGATCAATAAATTTCGTTTTTATGGCACCACCCCACACAGAAATACCATATGTGATGATAGACTGTGCCAAAGCCATATATATCCCGTTCAGAAGCTCGGAAGACATAACGTGGCGAAGTGTTCTAAATATCCAAATCAGCTTTCTTACACGACTAATAACAATTTCAATGTGAGAGTGCCATGACATGTTTGGTCGATCGTTATATCTAGGTATTTTGTGGTAGAGACTTTCGCGACGTTTTGACACCCGCAATTGTCCTGAAAGTAATTGGCGCACTGATGGATTCGTATTTCAAAATCAACACCAGGCTGTGACCTTTGACTAGGCGTAAAACAAATGAAATTGGTTTTCACAACATTTAAAGTTAAAAGGTTAGTATTTAGCCAGTTCGCCATGATACAGAGCCCGCGTTCAGTAGTATGCACCTCATCCCAGGATTTTCCAGAAAAAACCACCGCCGTGTCATCCGCGTAAGAGAATATGAGTCCTCCACTGTTCCTCATATTACATAACTCGTTTATGTATATCAAGAACAGTGTCGGACCAAGAACACTCCCCTGTGGGACACCAAAAGTAACTTGCTCCTCATTACTAGTCAGTTTATCAATGTATACCTGTTGTGTTCTTTCACTGAGATAACTTTCAAACAATGAGAGAGCTGTTCCACGAATACCCATTGCTTCAAGCCGCTGTAGAAGGATGGTAATGCCGCGGGACATCTGCGTAAGATGTGTAAAAAAATAAATTACGTGGAAACGGGAGCAGTGGATGAAAGCGATGACGACGGTAAGTGTTTTAATATTCGATCAGTACAAGGGAAACCAATGACAGAAACGGTATCGGTCTCGGGAATTGAATTGAAGTTTGAAATAGACAGTGGTTCAGCCGTTACCGCAATCTCTGAGGAAACGTTTAAAAAATATTCTAACAATGTACCATTGTCAACGACTAGGAAACGTTTATTTTCATATACGGGTGATAACATAGTTTGTGTAGGTATAGCGCGGTTGCAAGTAAGTTACGCGGGCGCATCACACTCAATCAATGTTTATGTCGTGTGAGACGGCGGGCCGCCAATCCTCGGTCGCGATTTTATTTCGAAATTCAGGTTAGAATTATCGCCGATACAATATTGCGAGCAATTAGACGAAAATAATTTGTTCGATACGTTGAAAAACCGTTATCCATCGGTCTTTTCGGACAAATTAGGATTGTTTAATAAATATAAAGTGAGGTTACAATTAAAGGAAAATGCGAAACCAGTTTTTATCAGGGCCCGACCGATAGCTTTTGCGTTAAAAAGTAACGTAGATAAAGAAATAGATCGGTTAGTAGGGTTAGGAGTTTTAAAGCCAGTTGATCACGCGCGGTATGCGTCACCGATCGTGCCGGTGTTAAAGCAAAATGGATCTATACGTATATGCGCCGATTACTCAACTGGTGTAAACAAACAATTAGTTATTGACCAGTATCCGTTGCCAACGGTAACTGAACTTTTTTCTAAGCTGTGTGGGGGTCAACAGTTCACTAAATTGGACCTGTCAAATGCTTACAACCAATTTTTGTTGGATGATGAGTCACAAGAATTAACATGCATAAATACACATAGGGGAATATTCAAACATACACGTCTTTGTTTTGGCCTTGCAAGTGCGCCGGCGGTGTTCCAACGCGCAATGGAGGGCGTGCTAGCTGGCGTTCCCGGCACTCTCTGTATGCTTGACGATATTTTAATAACCGGGAAAACTAGATCTGAACACCTGGACAGATTACATCAAGTGTTATTAAAATTACAAGACGCGGGACTCACTTTATAAAAAGATAAGTGTGTGTTTTTTAGCGAGGAAGTAAATTACCTTGGTTACGTGATAGATAAAAAATGGGTTGCATAAATCACCGCTGAAAGTGTAGGCTATGATCGAAGCATCGGTCCCAACTAATGTTAGTCAATTACAGTCATTTTTGGGGCTGGTAAATTATTATAGCAACTTTGTTCATAACGCGTCTTCGATATTGGGGCCTTTATATGAGTTGTTAAAAAAGGGTAGCAGGTGGTGTTGGACACGGGAGCATTCACAGCGATTAAAAAATGTTTAGCGTCAGAACAAGTATTATCTCATTTTAATCCAGACGCGTCTATCATTTTAACTGTTGATGCATCACCGACAGGTCTTTCCGCAATATTGTCGCAAATAGAACCCGATGGGACAGAGCGGCCGATCTCTTTTGCGTCCCGGACGCTTAACGCTGCTGAGAAACGTTACTCTCAGATTCAGAAGGAAGCGACCGCGATTATTTTTGGTGTTAGGCGGTTCCACCAATACTTGTATGGCAGGTCAGCCCCGTTCATCTTGCGTACCGATCATAAGCCACTGTTGTCGATTTTCGGGCCGCACCGGGGTATACCTGAAGTTTCTGCCAACAGGCTACAGAGATATGCGTTATTTCTAAGCGCTTATAATTATAAAATCGAATATGTGCGTAGCGCTAATAACAGTGCGGATTTTTTATCGCGCGCTTGCCTGCCTGAGGAGAGGGGTGCGGCAAGAGGCGCTCGGGGCATTGATGCGTCGATGCCTGATCCGGACCGGGCTTCGTACATTAATTTTGTGTTGGACAACAGTTTACCGGTGAACTTACAAATGTTACGCGAGGCGACCGATAATGATGTGACTTTGCGTAGGGTCATACACTTTGTGTTGAATGGATGGCCTAAGAAATCGCCTGATGAATGTATGAAGCCGTATCATTCGTGTAGGACGCAATTGTCCTATGAAGGTGGATGTGTTATGAGAGGACACAAAGTGGTAATTCCAGGGAAGTTACGAGATAAAATTTTAATGGAATTACATCAATCCCATTTAGGAATTGTCAAGACGAAAGCGGAGGCGCGAGCGCGTTTTTGGTTCCCGGGGATAGACGTGGCTTTAGAGCGTTTGATAGGTTTGTGTGACGTGTGCATGCAACTGCGCCCATCACCTGCGAAGGCGCCGATTGCACACTGGAAATTTCCTTCAACGCCATTTTACCGGGTGCATATTGATTTTCTGGGGCCTATTAATGGACACACGTTTTTGGTGGTAGTGGATGCGTACTCCAAGTGGGTCGAGGTTTATAATATGAAGTGCAGTACCTCCACTGCAGCAACAATCGATAGGTTATATGAGTTTATGGCTAGATTTGGGGTACCGCATACGCTGGTCAGTGACAATGGTACATCGTTTACATCACGCGAGTTTGAGGCTTTTTGTAAGGTGAACGGAATTACTCACGTGACATCACCGACATACCACGCGGCCAGCAACGGCCAAGCTGAAAGCTACGTAAAGATAGTTAAAAAGGGTATTAAAACAAGCTTGGTTAGCGGTAATGGGGCGCGAAATTTAAGAAACAATCTATTAAAATACTTGTTCGACTACAGGAATTCCGTTCACACAATAACTGGGTTTTCTCCAGCTGAACTGGTCTACGGTCGGAAGCTTAGAACGCGTCTTGACCTAATAAAACCTGAATCGCCATCGTCATCATCCACAGCTCTCGCTAATGCGGTTTATCGTAAACAGTGTTCGCAAAATAAGACGGGTGGGCATAATACGCAAGTGTTTGCCACCGGGGACATCATTTCACATAAAAATTATGCTGTTAATGGTAAATATACGTGGCGCAAAGGGACAGTGATGAAAAAAATTGGCAACGTATTGTATTTAATTAGAGACTTACTGACTAATGGTACCTTAAGAAAGCATAAAAATCAAATTATTTTGTATAAAGGCGACGATTACAATGATGATAAAGACGTGGACATAGACTTAGAGGAGCGAAGTAGAAGCTCAACTTCACAGACCCTGTCTACTGAGGTGACGACGTGTCCCGGCACGGGTGAAGGGGGAGAGGACTCGCTGATTGCTTTAAATATGTCTAGCTCAGCAAGAGCAGCCACCCCGGTGACTACACCCTCAGTGGGCTCGCAATCATCCACACCAGACAACTCGGCCGAGGAAGAGGAGTTCCAGGAGGCATTACCCGATTCTCCTAGCACAGGGTTTACCGGCGAAGAGTCACCACAACAGCAGGCGAGTGAACCTGCAGCAACACCACGGTCTAAACGTAATCGGCCTAAAGTTAATTACAAATTATTCTTTTAGAGACTATTTATGTATAGAATAGCCGTAGGGTTCCGTACCATAGTTGGTTAATTTGTATTTTTAAGCTAAGGGGAGGAATTGTTATATATGTGTGCGTGTGCCTACGCACCACTAAGCGAGATGACAAATAAACGTCAGTGCGTAATTAGCAAGCAATCGTTTCACTTGTCTATTCCCGTATTTATCATAATGAAAACGAAGTTACTTTATATATAGGGGGGCTAATATTAAACGATAAACACAAAAATAATGATTGGAATCGTATGTTTGTGGATAGAGATATACGTAATGTATGGGCAAAAACTACCCGCCTCGTAACCTCATACCCGGCCAGTAATACCGTAAAGCTACTCGTTTGTATGTTTTAAAGACTCCAAAATGTCCAGCAGTGGGTTCCGAATGATTCTCCGCAATTATATTCGTTCGTAATTCAGCAGGTATAACTTCTTTCCACTCGAATTCTTTACGCAAGGAACATGTGGCCTTCATAAGCCGGTAAAGTTTTCCATCTTTTATAAAATAATTAGGAAAGGAAGCAGCAGAAGTTTGACACCCATTATATATATTTAAGAACCACGGATCAGTAGTTTGCGAAGCAGTTAAATCACTATCAATGGCAGAAATAGGACATGCTCGAGAAAGTGCATCGGGAATAATATTGTCAGCACCACGACGATGTTTCACGTCAAAGTTAAATGCTGACAAGCGCACTCCCCACCGAGCCAGTCGACCAGTAGGGTTGCTAAGATTAAGGAACCACTTCAATGCTGAGTGATCAGTGTAAGCTGTAAACTTTAGCCCGTTGTCAAGGTAACAACGCCAATGTTCTATTGCTGCCAGAACAGCCAAAGCTTCCCGTTCAGTAATGCTATAGTTGCGTTCTTGTGCAGATAGAGATTTGCTCATATAAGCAATAGGAAGCTCCACACCATCAACTGTTTGAGTGAGAAGGGCACCTATACCATAATCACTCGCATCTGTGTGGACTTCAAATGGCTTATTATAATCTGGGCAAGATAAAATTGGAGCGGAAATTAGACAATCTTTTAATTTAATAAATGCATCGTTAGCTTCTTTGGACCAAGTGAAGGAGGCAGCTTTTTTTACTAGTGGATGTTAATATGTTAAGTGGGCCAGCGATGGAACTAAAATTAGGAACGAACCTTCGGTACCATGAAGCAGTACCAAGAAATCTTTTTACTTCTTTCTTGTTCGTTGGTGTAGGAAAATTCATAATTGCCTCAACCTTGCTAGGGTCTACATGTAGGCCTTTAGAGTTTACTATGTAGCCTAAATATTTCAGTTCATTACGAAAAAACATGGATTTTTCAAAGTTAATTGTTAGATTAGCAGACTTCAATTTCTCGTATACTTTTGTTAGCAAGGTGATGTGACTTTGATAGTTAGGTGAAATTAAAATAATGTCATCTAGGAATACAAAAACTGAGTTTTCAAAATCCGGTCCACTAAACATTTGATCAACCAATCTTTGCTGCGTAGCTGGAGCATTGACTAATCCAAAAGGCATCGTAACAAACCGGAAGGTACCACGGGTTGGAACATAGAAAGCAGTCTTATCGCGGTCAACTTCTGCGATCGGAGTCTGCCAAAATGCCTTTGATAGATCGATGCTGCTCAAATATCTAGCATCTCTGAGATTGTCCAGTATTTCAGAGACATATGGTAACTTGTAAGCATCTTTACGTGTAACCATATTTAATTTACGGCTATCTAAACAGAACCTCAGTTTGCCATCTTTTTTAGGAGTGAGTAGTATAGGTGAAGACCATGGACTCTCACAAGGTTCTACCACGCCAAGCTTAAGCATATCATCCAATTCCTCAATGATGATACGTGGCTTTGCAGGCGGCAATCTATAATAACGTTGACGGATGGGCGGCGAATTGCCAGTATCAATTCTGTGTTCGACAAGATGCGTGCGGCCTAGACCTACCTTTTCTGAAGATATACATTCAAATCTAGCAATTATATTATTTGCCGACTCTCTCTCAATCTCGTCCAATTCATTGTAAGAATGCAAAAAAGTAGCTGTTTGAGTAATGGATAAAATGGACTGTTCTTTATACGAACCCAGTGAGATCGACCCGCAAAATTTTGGTAGTAGTTGAAACTTTTTCCAGAAGTCTACTCCTAATATGAGTGAAGAAGTAACTGTTGGCACAATATATGCCCTTAAGATGTGGCACTGTTTTTCAAAAGTTATAGGTAGATTGATATAACCCGTGGTCGATAATTTGTGACCACCAGCTGAAACAAATGACTGCAAGGGATCACAACTATTCACTGACAAACCCGAGGAGGAAAGTAAACTTAAATGTGAATTATTTCCCAATATAGTCACTGCAGAACCCGAATCTAATAGGCCGTAGAGTGACAGATCTCCTACATTAATTGTAACATAAGGTCTAATATCAGAATCAGGTTTTTTGTCGAAGATTGTTGCAATAGAACACGTAGAAAAATAAATGTTAATAGTAGTCAGCCAATTACGCCAATCTTTTATATCAAAGTTGGTAGAATTTTTATCAAAAGATGAAGTGCAACAACCTTCGCCAACTAGTTTTTTGACCAGGACCTGATTGACACTTAGGGCAGTCCGGGTATATAACATTTTTGAGCCCACATTTAAAACAAACCGGATAACGGTCCTGCTTACACTGTCTTAGCGAATGCTCATTAGTGCGACAGCGCGGGCAAAAAACGTACCTAACTGTAGAGGAACTAGGTTGAGAATTAATTGCATCTATTGGTCCGCTCGAACCATATTTATAATGTTTGTTATAAATATAATTATTATTATTAGGTATGTTATAATTGTTTTTAAAGTTATTATAATTACTTCTAGAAAAAGTAGGCTTCGATTCAGCCTTTACGTAAGCTATATCAGGAGCTAAAGTATTATGAGATGGCTTGGAAGGTTCGTGGAACTGAGAAGAAAGACATTGATTTTT
The DNA here is from genome assembly GCA_951640165.1 of Pseudoips prasinana. Classification (NCBI taxonomy): domain Eukaryota; kingdom Metazoa; phylum Arthropoda; class Insecta; order Lepidoptera; family Nolidae; genus Pseudoips; species Pseudoips prasinana. The sequence goes on along the minus strand of OX621266.1, from coordinate 3,283,914 downwards.
TTCATAATTGAGACACAAGGCACGAAGTGTTGCAATTGAGTCCACCTCAATGATGCAGGATGCCAAAACACTCATATAACATGGCCGTATATTATGCATTATAATATTTAATTTTTCCTTCTCCGTGATGTCAGCAGATAATCGGGAAAAAAGTTCAGACATTATGGCTAAGTAAATAATGATACTCTCAGATTCTCCCTGTGTCCTACTACGGATTTCAGACATAAGTTTATAATCGAAGTCAACAGGACTGAAGTCTACTTTTAATTGTTTAATCAGTGCATCCCAAGTAGTAACGGTATCCCGCACAATACGGAACCAATGAAGTGCATTACCAGTAAATATCTCCGAAGCGCACATTAATAATCTTTCTGGGGGTAGGTTCCTAGTGGTCCTATACTCGTGTATGCGCTGTATGAACGCGCGCACGCAGCCCGTGCCGTCGTATTTAACCGGACACAATTCCTTTGTATACGAGTGATTGCACTGCACTGATAAGACAGATGCGCCGTCGAGTGAAGAAGACGACTGTGCACAGTTGGTACGCACGGATGTGGCAGTTTGAGCAGAGTCGGGTTTCTTTATTGTTGATAGTTTGGCAGAAAGCTGCTCAAACTCTTTCATTAAATTGTTAATTTTAGTAAAAAATGCTGTATCAGACCTATCAACACGTCGTAACCGATGGTAAATGTGATTATGCAAAGCGGTAGTGCGCTGAAATAAGTCATGCTCATATTTCAGCGACATGGAACTAATACGCGTAGTCAGCTCAGTTAAAGAATTTAAAATTCCTTCACAGTCAATAGTAGGTTCGAGTCCTGATTCAAAGAGGTCATCGTCCGGTATTAATGTTATTATTTTAGGTATCTGCTTACGCAAAGATATCACACTAGAAGCCGGTTCTCCACCTCTAATTAGCACCTCGTACGTCAGTTCATTCTTATTAAGCAGATAATATTTTATGGGGTGAGATTCCATCTTATGATTACTAAAGAAACAACAAAATTAGCTAGGTACAAGGTAGAACAATATACCGCATCCAAATACTATCAGTCTGTTCTTTACAAGATTTCTTACTCCTAACTACGATTTGGTGTAATAATCACAACAATATTCTAAAATAAGTAAACAAAACAATTATTAGGTACTTACGATTCCGACGAAAATTAGCAGTAATGTTGATTTTAGGTCTAATGCGAACTGTTACGTGTTTAACTTACATTTAACAATTTACTTATTATTTAGGTACTAATTAACAACTAAAATTATACTCGCCTACACATCACAGAGCAGGTAAGCAAAGTATTTACTTAAAAAAATTACGTAACAATTAACATACGTGTAGTAGAAAGTATTAGAATAATATAAAACGTACCAGTTCGCTGATGTGAAAAAACACCTCCTCGTTCACAATAATTATTATATAGTTGTAAGCTGCAAATCAAAAATATAATCGAAGCGATTGGAAGTAAGACCAAGACCGTGGGCGCCACTGTAACCTGGTAGCAGGTTACAGAAAGAATGATAGAGGGTTCGAATTAATGAGAACAATCTGATATAAATTATAATTTATTGTTCTGTCGACTTCCCAACGCACTCGATTATAATAATATAAAGTAGGTAGAAGTCGGTATTTAGAGGGAACTGGCCTGACAGAGTGTTGTCTTGAATGGGTGGTCTTCTGGAGATAATGCCTTCTCTTCTGGTATTTCGCAGGTTTCACACTCACAGCGGACTCAAGTGTCAGCCAACCCACAAAATAAATCAGTAGTAGGGGGGTTCCTGGAACGTAACCAACACTGGTTTTAGGGAAGCTTACGATGACAGCAAATAGCCCTAGTCTAGCACAGTAACCCTTCTAATACCCTTCATATGCTAAGCAGCCCCAACACAAAATATAACACTTCTATACGTGTACTTAAGAGAGAACAACTGACAACTACTTAGACAAATAAAATATATAACTCACCCCAGCGGGAACAATACACAATACAAGTAATTATCTTCACGTATTCAGTACGTGAGCACTTAATAGTTGTAATAAAAATCTTAGCAGAATTAGTAACCAACAATCTCACGGTGACCTCCGTAATGAATACGATTCGCAAATCATCGCTCATGAACGATCGAACAAGGAGCTAATTAGAGTGAATGGAGTTATAATCTAATCGTACCACTTAGGGATTTCTAATAGAATTTAAAAACTGGCGGCAGCTGTTACTATTTAATTTGGTCAGGCGCCTACTTTTTGTGTGCAACGTGACAGTCTATTGTGTAATATTAGCCCCCCTATATATAAAGTAACTTCGTTTTCATTATAATACACATATATATTTCTAAAATCGACTCTAAACAATAGTTTTCGTGTATTTTGTACTGAAAACATAGTTTTTGTTCAATTACTTATTATTTTTACATAGTGTATATAACTTTTATAATTGTAATATCAAAAACTCAAGGAAACGCATCCGTCAACAGCCTATTTGCGGTTGTAAGACACATGATCTTTGAGTTCTTTGGTATAAAGCCTAATTTTCTACTACAAATTATAGTTTTTAGTGATATCTAATTAGTTTTCTACTGTACCCTACTCTGTTTATTTACTTACCTGTTAGCTCTTGTCGAGACGCATCCACCGACACCGCACACACGGTGATCGCACCAGTATTTCATAAGATATTCGCAAGTTTAGAATTTTCATCACCCGAACCGAGGTTACGAGGCGGGTAGTTTTTGCCCATACATTACGTATATCTCTATCCACAAACATACGATTCCAATCATTCTTTTTATGTCTATCGTTTAATATTAGCCCCCCTATATATAAAAAAACTTCGTTTTCATAATAATACACATATATATTTCTAAAATCGACTCTAAACAATAGTTTTTGTGTATTTTGTACTGAAAACATAGTTTTTGGTCAATTACTTGTGGAGGCAGGACGGCTTGGAGGCTCTTCACCACAACTCATCCTCTCATAATTTTATGGGCGGAACAGAAATAAATAACTTCAAATTACAATCAACGTAATTCACAAGAATCACGATTTAATTAGATGTTTAGTGATTACTACAATGTAAAATCAATCAAATGAAATCGTGAAATATCGTGATGGCGAGGATTCTCAGCGATTCGTCACAAGCGTGGTGCGCGGGCGCCGTCTCGTTCAAAAGTGACTTCAAGATGGCCGCCCACACCACCATCGACAATGACGCTTCGCTAGGTTGACATTGACAGTCATGTCAACCTGACGTTTTGACGTAAACGCCGTCACGGCCGGACTGACATACGACCGTCCACGGGCGATTTATCTGAAACAAACTAAGATAACTACATAGTCCGTTCGCTCATCCTGACTTAATAATTTTCATCAGTATACAAACACTAAAAACATTTAATAACTTTGACTAACCAGGCAAGTGTACCGCTTAGTCAACCGTGAGGTGTGACTCGGACTACACTTCAGTAAGACCAGTCGAGAAACGCATTAGATATCATAACTGGCTAGAATTTAGCCCAGACAGCACATTTTCGTTCTTGTAAACATCTAGACAAGCCAATCCTAACAAGGATGTGACCCGGACGACACAATTCGTCTTACACTTAGCAGGCAAGCATCCAGAACAAGTCAGCCCTCCCGAGGGAACCGACTCGGACGACACAATTCGTCTCGGAAATAGCAAGATATCATCCATGACAAGTCAGCCCTCTCGAGGCAACTAACTTGGACGACACAATTCGTCTCGGATATAGCAAGCGATCATCCATGACAAGTCAGCCCTCTCGAGGCAACCGACTCGGACGATTATTTAAGTATAGCGTTAAATCATGATATCATAACGTAAACGACGATTGGGTTGTCCATGAAAAACAACGAAACATTATCGATCTCGATCTGTGTTGAAATTTGTAAGCTACAAGAATAATTAACAACATTATTAAACAGTTTTGCTCGAAATTTATAAGCCGTCTGTAGCTAGTGAGCAATCAGCTCATGAGTCATAAGTGAGCAATCAGCTCTAGAAACGTATAAACATGGAACTACTCACCAAAATGTCCTCTCTGGTGTGTTAACGACGTAGACGTTAACGGGCATCTCTTGTGATCGCGTTGTTTATTACCACGGTTGCACTTCGAAGCTAAATGGCCACAGCGTAAACAGCAGCGATGTCTGGTTTCTGGTCGCAGAAGACCAGGTCGCTGCCGGCGTTTTTGACCTTCTCTTTTTCGGACGACACTCACATGCACCATGTCCTAGCTTGTCGCACTGAAAACACTTTAAAAAAACAATTTAAAAACACTATAAAACCACATTAAGAACGATACAGTTTTGCGTCTACACAATTATATTCAGATACTTGAGGCGCATTCCTTTTCTAAAAAGTAGACGGTTTCAATTCTCGCTGCAGCTTCTTTCTCTTAATAATCTCCGTATTGAAGGCTGGAATTTTGACGAATGTGACAGTGCAGTGGACAGCAATGCAGTCTTCGCTCATATTTGTCCATTTTGAGGTTTTATGTATGGTCACACACAGATATTCGTTTTCCTTGCGTTTGCTATTTTGCAGGTTAATGAGGTCAGACGCAGGTGTTTCAACACCATCATTCCGTGGAGTAAATAACTCAAATCTGCAACCACCGCATCTCAAGGAACGATATTTGTGATAGCCACTGCGACGCCGTGCTTTTCAGCGCACCATAGCTATTATGAATGATTTTCACCGAAACAAAGATCAACAGTATGCCAAGCATGTGCGTTTGTGTTAGTTTGGGGTCGAATATGGGTAGCTTTATATTGTGGGCGCTCACTTGATTTTTAATCGCTTCCATCAGACTCAACATCCGGCTATTTTCTAGCTCAAACATTTTTCGAAAAATTTCTTCACCATGTGGCTTATCTTCGGTTCTTGATCCCACTTCTGATGTGGAGGCAGGACGGCTTGGAGGCTCTTCACCACAACTCATCCTCTCATAATTTTATGGGCGGAACAGAAATAAATAACTTCAAATTACAATCAACGTAATTCACAAGAATCACGATTTAATTAGATGTTTAGTGATTACTACAATGTAAAATCAATCAAATGAAATCGTGAAATATCGTGATGGCGAGGATTCTCAGCGATTCGTCACAAGCGTGGTGCGCGGGCGCCGTCTCGTTCAAAAGTGACTTCAAGATGGCCGCCCACACCACCATCGACAATGACGCTTCGCTAGGTTGACATTGACAGTCATGTCAACCTGACGTTTTGACGTAAACGCCGTCATACTTATTATTTTTACATTACATTACAAGTAAATAAACAGATTAGGGTACAGTAGAAAACTAATTAGATATCACTAAAAAACTATAATTTGTAGTAGAAAATTAGGCTTTATACCAAAGAACTCAAAGATCATGTGTCTTACAACCGCAAATAGGGTGTTGGCGGATGCGTTTCCTTAAGTTTTTGATATTACAATTATAAAAGCTATATACACTATGTAAAAATAATAAGTAATTGACCAAAAACTATGTTTTCAGTACAAAATACACGAAAACTATTGTTTAGAGTCGATTTTAGAAATATATATGTGTATTATAATGATAACGAAGTTACTTCATATATAGTGGGGCTAATATTAAACGATAGACACAAAAAGAATTATTAGAATCGTATGTTTGTGGATAGAGATATACGTAATGTATGGGCAAAAACTACCCGCCTCGTAACCTCGGTTCGGGTGATGAAAATTCTAAACTTGCAAATATCTTATGAAATACTGGTGCGATCACCGTGTGTTTGGTGTCGTTGGATGCATCTTGAGAAAAGCTAACAGGTAAGTAAATAAACAGATTAGGGTACAGTAGAAAACTAATTAGATATCACTAAAAAACTATAATTTGTAGTAGAAAATTAGGCTTTATACCAAAGAACTCAAAAATATTTATTCTAAACTTCACCGACATGACATCTACTACACTATCATGGGGATGTTGTGATAACAAAGAATTAGAAGAAAGTACGTTTATCAGTTGCATTCGATGTAATAAGACCTATCATTTTCTGTGTTTGTCTATTCCGGAAATCCCCAATGATTCAGATGTTTTTTGCCAATGGAAGTGCCCGGGATGTATGGTCTTAGCCTCAAAAACTGCAATGAAGGACTGTACACCTACACGCAATATCTCCACCACGCGAGGTAACAAAAATAAGCAACTGGCGCTAAACTCACCGCCTGAATCTATTCCTGTTACTGGAGAGGACGTGCGTTCAATCGTTCAGGATGTTATTAAGGCGGAGTTCGCCACTTTACTTCAGCAGTTAAATAACATGATAGTTAGCACAATCAATAAGGAGCTAGAACCAATAAAAACTGATGTAGAAGAACTTAAAACATCTTTCACATTTCATACTAAAGAATTCGAACAACTTCAGTCTGAACATGTTAAGGCTAGAACCTGTATAAAAAATCTAACAGATGAGAATAATCAATTGAAACATACAGTATCAGAGCTGAACAGCAGAATGAATTATCTGGAGCAACACGCACGTTCGAACAACTTAGAAATACAATGTCTCCCTGAAAATTCTAAAGAAAACTTATACACTATTGTCAAGCAGTTGGGTACTGTAGTCGGGTCCGAACTTACGGATAGCGATATACTACATTCTACCTGTATAGCCAAACTCAATGCCAGCAATGCCCGCCCTCGGTCTTCAATCAAAAAAAAATCAAAAACAGTTACAAATTACAGAAAAATTAAAACTTAATAACAATCATAGTGGTAATATAATACAATAGGCAGCTAAGCTGATGCGTTCGTTCTTTAGATCAACGTTAAAATGATTATAAAACTTGGCTATGATTGTACGAGTAGCAGACTTGAGTGGCCTCTGACTCTCAAACTAGGTAAAACCTGTATTTTGAGACATCAGTGGTTCTTCGTTCTGACTACGACTGGAGAAGTTTACAAAAAATAATTAAATCTAGGGTGTGTGCAATGTAAAGTGTAATGTGAAAGTGTAGTGAGTGGTGGAAATGCAAGCGTGAGAAATAACGTGTGTGGATGTTCGAGCACTATGTTAGTCCGCATAAGGAAATTGAGAAAGCGAGAATTAAGATAATTATTAATAAAACATCGAGATGAGAAGGAAATATAAACATAAGCTTTTTAACTATTCAGAAGAATTTCTGTGGCATCGTAGTTTAATGTGTGTAACCAGTTGAAAATTTTCTTTTTTACATTCCATTTGGTTAACGGATATATGTTGAGGTGTTTTTTGGCTTTGTTATATAGTGAATTTTTAAGAAAAAGTGCGTGTCTTTTAGCCAGTGTTGTTCTGCATTTTTGGATGGAGCAAACCCTATCAAATCTTCTTTTCCGCCTGTTGTGGTCCAGCTTGCTTCGCCACGAATCCGTGACCAACTTCTAGCCTCTGTCATCGACTACAATAAGAAACATGCTGATAATAAACTGAATAGTGCTGATTTTGGACTCTCTGGCAATAAAACACCCGTTTATGTTGTCGAACATTTATCTCCGTCCAATAAGGCGCTACATGCTGCTGCGAGACTCCGGGCGAAAGAAAAGGGGTATCGATATGTTTGGGTGCGAAGCGGTAGGATATTCGTCAAAAAGAACGATGACTCGAATCAGATACTTATAAAAAATCAAAATAGTTTAAATAATATTATATAACTTATTATTTTTCTTTATATCTGTAAATCTTGGCATGCTATAATTATTTTTCTTTATATCCTTTTAAATTCAATAGTTTACAAATCTACTATCAAAACATTCACGGTCTAAGAACAAAAACCAATACTATTTATCGTAATATTTGTTGCAACAATTATGATATAATTATTCTAACGGAGACTTGGCTTAATAGCACTGTTTTCAGTGAAGAATTATTTGACGAAAGATATGTGGTTTACAGGAGAGACAGAAATACGTCTACCTTTCAATGTGCTAAGGATGGAGGTGGGGTTTTAATTGCAGTCCGAAAAACCTTTAAATCAAAACGCGTTAAAGCTTGGGAAAGTAGCTGCAAGGACTTATGGGTCGTCATAGAGATATCTGGAGTGCACATATTGCGCCAAGTTGTTTTCTGCGCAGTGTACCTTCCTCCACCGGTATGCCGTCGCTCCTTAGAACATTATATCGATCATTGTAATGCAGCCTTTGAGCAAATGACAGATAGCCAGGTTTGTATTATATGAGATTTAAATATAATCAATATTGATTGGAAAACATTAAATGATAAAAATACAAATTATAAACCAACCAGCACAAGTGAAATCTTGCTGGACTTTACATATGTTAACAATCTCAGTCAATTTAACTTAGTAAATAACTTTGCTGGTCGGATATTGGATTTAGTATTGTCTACTTTGTCATTATGTAGTGTAAGTGAGTGCCTTAACCCTATAAGCAATATCGATAAACATCACCCTGCTCTAGATATTAACATTACTCTCCAAAAAGAGGCCAAGCTCCTATATAATACTGTTAATTTAAGACCAAATTTCTATAAAGGAGATTATGATTCCATTTGTAAATTCTTACAAGAACAAAATTGGGATCAATTATTCGATGGACATAGTGGTGTGGATGAAATGCTTGCAGTCTTCTATCAAATTCTTAATGACACCATAATAAAGTTCATTCCATCCCGAATACCAAAAGGTAATAAATATCCTCCGTGGTTTAACCGTAGACTAATTAAATCGTTAAATGAAAAAAATAAGCTGAGGAAACGATATCAAAAATACAAAAACCCTTTAGATGCAATAGAATTAAAATATGTAAGCAAATATTGTGATAGTCTGGCCATGAAGTGTTATAATAGTTATACAAAACTTTTAGAATTTGAAATTACAAAGAATCCGAAACTATTTTGGACTTTTGTGAAAGCCAAAAGAGGAGGGTCTAGCTCATATCCTAAGTCGATGACAAATGGATCTAATACTTCAACTGACGATGGTACACAGATATGTGAGATGTTCGCCAATCAGTTTGTTTCCGTCTATAACTTAGATCAACATGTTGGTAATAGCTTTAACTCCGATTACTTGCAATCGCTAGAACAAAATAGCTTATGTTTAAATAGCCCGTATATAGACCACAAAACTTTATTAAAAATTTTGAAGAATTTAGATGGTAGGAAAGGAGCTGGACCAGATATACCACCTTATTTTATTTCGGCTTGTTCTTCAGAGTTGGCTTATCCATTAATGCTTATTTACAATAAGTCGTTATCCACCGGCGTATTCCCCATGAAATGGAAATTGGCAAAAGTGGTCCCGATTTATAAATCAGATAACATTGAAAATGTTTCAAACTATAGGCCTATCTCGATTCTGTCATCATTTGCCAAAATCTTCGAAGTTCTAATTTGTCCATACATTCAAAACCACCTAAAGCTTTACCTAAGTGACGATCAACACGGATTTATGGGACTTAGATCCACGTGTACAAATCTAGTAGTATTTACTGAATTATTAACAAAGTCCATAGACTCCGGGCAGCAGTCTGACGTCATATATACAGATTTCAGCAAAGCGTTTGACAAAGTGCCTCACAAAATCTTAATCATCAAATTACGCGCCTATGGTATTGTTGGTTCTTTGCTCGATTGGTTGACGTCGTACTTGTCGGATAGGGAATTTTATGTAGTGGTAAATGGTTATCAGTCAACTATGCGACATGCATCCTCCGGAGTTCCTCAAGGATCACATTTAGGCCCAATTCTATTTAATTATTATATAAATGATATTTTAAGCTGTTTTCAGTTCTCGGACGTCTTTATGTATGCAAATGATTTAAAGTTCGTAAGAAGTATCAAATCATACGAAGACACCATCCACCTACAAGAAGACCTTAATAGGCTCATAAAGTGGTGCAAAGATAATAAAATGCAATTAAATTGTAATAAATGCTTTCATATAAAGTTTACGCGTAAACAAAATTATATCCACTCGGAATACCATATTGAAAATAGTAAAATTAGTGAAGTAGATACTATACGGGATCTTGGAGTAATTTTAGATAAAAAACTAACATTTAACTCTCATTTAGACAGCATAATTAAGAAAACATCAAAAATGTTGGGATTTGTTTTGAGAAATTGTAAAATTTTTCGTAATAACAAAACCAAAATTCTTGTTTACAATAGTCTTATTCGGCGCATATTAGAATATTGTAGCGTAGTCTGGCATCCACACTATGCAATCCACTCATTGCGCCTTGAAAGAATCCAAAAGCGATTTCTTTGGCATCTTGCGTTCTCTAATGGGGTCTCCAAAAAGGAACGCTCTTACAAAAGTAGATTGACGTACTTTGGCTTGTTTTCTCTAGACAACCGAAGAAATATAAATGATGCAACATTTGCATATAAAATAGTTAACCAACAAATAGATTGTCCGGGGTTACTGGCACTCTTCAAGTTTCGCGTTCCAGCTAGGCTTTCGCGCAGTGCAATCACACCACTTTGTCCACCGTTAAGAAGAACTGTTTTAGGTGCTAATTCTCCTTACGCAAGGATGTGTAAGTTGGTAAATGGCTTTAGTGATTTAATCGATTTACACTTCGATTCTGTTAACAAAAAAAAATCCGTACTTACACATTCACCAAATTTAGATAGATAGATAGATAAAACTCTTTATTGTACACCTCAAGAAACAATACAAACTGACAACATAAATAAATTACAGTACAAATGGCGGCCTTATCACAAGGTGTGATCTCTTCCAGGCAACCTAGGTAGTGAAAGAATAGAGGAGTTACAGAGATGGGGGTAGTTGCGGGTGTACACAACAAATTTCCTAAAAGGTACTACTGTACCATACTTATAATTACACTTATTAACTAATTTATCATAATGTCTGTTCAAATTATGTACCTATGATAAATAAACGATCGGCATCGTTGAAAATTAACCAAAGCCTTAGCTCGGAGTACTTTCAAGGCTAAGCTTTAAGTAGTGATCCTTGACAAGTTGTTGGAATCCACTAAGTGTTTGCGCACGCCTAATAGACAATGGCAGCGCATTCCACAAACGAGCACCTTGTACAACAAACGATTTATCAAGAAAATTTGTGGAATGCGCTGGTATTTTCAACAGCTGATTATTATTAGATCTCAAGGCTTTCGAATGTGATTCATGAAGGAAAGAAAAACGTTCTTTAAGATAAGAGGGAGTAGTAGGAATAAACAGTATACTGTATAGAAGTGATAGAATATGAGCATTCCGGCGAAGGCGTATAGGCAGCCACTTGAGTTTATTTCGAAATTCAGAGACATGATCATATTTGCGAAGGCTAAATATGAATCTAATGCAAACATTCTGGAGTCGCTCAAGTTTATCCAATTGGGCTTCGGTGAGATCAAGATAGCTGACATCTGCATAATCTAGTATTGGAAGAAGGAGGGACTCAGCAAGCATAATTTTGGTGGGTATAGGCAGAAAATTTCGGAATCTTCGTAGAGATCCCACGGACGCGTAAAGTTTCTGACTAACATTTTGCAGCTGTGGACCCCAGGAAAAACAGTGATCAAAATAGACCCCCAAGTTCTTAACTTCACGATTTATTTGCAAAATAGTACCCTCAAATAAAAACTTAGGGAGTTGAGAATAACAAACCTTAGACATCATTCTTGAGCTGCCGATAAGAGTGACCTGAGTCTTAAGAGGGTTAACTTGCAGACCGTATGCACGACTCCACTCACTAATACTGATAAAATCTTTATTAATAGTGCTAACAGCATCAGCCAGCTTATTAAGAGGAGCTTGTAAGTAAATTTGAAGGTCATCTGCGTAAAGGTGGTAGGAGGAAAGAAGTCGATTTGAGATAGAATTTATGAAAACTGCGAAAAGTAACGGAGATAAAACGCCACCCTGCGGCACGCCAGCAGTAGTATTGCACCAAGAGGAGTGAGAATCATCAATGCGTATACGTTGCCGGCGGCCAGACAGGTAACTATGAAACCAGCCAATGACTGTTGGAGATATATTAAGAGAGCGTAAAATCATTAGCAACACGTCGAAATCTACAGTATTGAAAGCATTACTAAAATCTAATAATGCAAGCACCGTTAGATTTCCGTGTTCCATTCCAGTTCTAATATCATCCGTAATATGGACCAGGGCTGAAGTAGTGCTATGCCCAGGGCGAAAACCAGATTGGAGAGGATTAAGGAGATTATTAGTACAGAGAAAACTACTAAGTTGCTTATGGACTAGACGTTCAAGGACCTTGGAGAGGAAAGGTAATATTGATATAGGACGATAATCGGCAAACGAAGCAGGGTTGGACTTTTTAGGAAGAGGAATGATGTGTGCATTTTTCCATGCAGATGGAAATACACCGCAGGATACAGAATGATTGAGGATGTGACATATAGGGGATAGGGTTTCATCAAGTATTGGAAGAACCATATTACGGGTGATATTATCGCTGCCCACTGCGTTCGATGCTATGGATAAAATACTCTTCTTAACATCACAAGCAGAAAATTGGCTAAAGCTAAAAGAAGAATAGTTGGGAGATGGAATGGATGAAAGATAATTCAAAGTGCTTGTTTTAGTTGCCCTGTCAAAAATAGGCGAAGTAGAGAAATTACTATTCAGTGAATTGATATCTAAATTATTTGGAATTGCATCATTTCGAGCTTTTCCAACTCCCAATGATCGTAAATATTTCCATATTTTTGCAGAATCTCCATTTTCAACGGAGCTGTGAATATGTTGGCGTTGTGCGCTCCTACACACCTTATTAGAGTGATTTCGCAGACGTAGATATTTCTCACGATTGACGTCATTAGGTCGACCCGCATACCGAGACTTAGCTGATGCTTTCTTAGACAGTAGAGTTTTTATTTCCGCAGTTAGCCACGGTGCCGGTAAATGCTTAACTTTAATAGGTCGAATGGGAGCATGAACATCGTATAATCGGATTATGTTGGTATTAAATATATTAACTTTCTCATCTATTGACTCAGTAGCAGTAAGAGGTGACCAGTCAATCCTACCGGCATCTGTACGAAGATGATCAAGGTCCATCCCACCAAAATTACGTTGTAAGAGAATTTTAGATTTTGCCTTAGGAGGGCGAACTTTATAAGAAAGGTAGAGGAGATCATGGTAAGAGAACGCGTCTGCAGAGCATTGTCCGTGCTTAGCAACATGATCTTTTGAAGAGACCAGGACGAGATCAAGGAGAGAAGGTGAGGAGTGAGGAAAATGGTGAGTGGCATTAAGAGGAAGAATAGATAGATTACTAGATTCTATTGCAGATATAAGAGATGAAGAACGAGAATCATTCTTTAGAAGACACGTGTTGAAATCACCCATTATTATGGTGTGACTATAGGAAGGAAGAAAGGTTTCAAGTAAAAGTTCAAAAGAAGCAAAAAAATTTATACGTAGAGAAGGACAGTAATATACACCAAGTAGAATTTTAGTATGATGGAGCTCCACATCTATAAATAGATGCTCACCAGCATCCAGTGGTGGCGGCTGTGAGGACATACTAACAATTGAAAAGTTGAAATTATTTCGAAGATAAATGGCAACTCCACCACCCCCGGCTCCAGTTCGATCATTTCTGATGAGTTGAAAGCCAGGGAGTGTATAAGAGGCCGAAGTGAGACATGGCTTTAACCAGGACTCGGAAACAAGAATAGCATGAATATATTTATGTTCAAGATTTGCCAGCATATCAGAGTAATGAGCCGGAATACTTTGTGCATTGATATGAATCACATTGAAATTCTTAGGAACGTCAGCAAAGTGGCATTTAATTGTGTCACCGAGAGACGGTATGCTGACAAAACTATCATCGTCACTATTTGCCGAAAAGAAACTATCAACGTCGCTATTAATATCGTCATTATGAACATCTGACAACATATTTTATGAACAGACACACAAATACAATAACTAAACAAAATAACTATCTACAACAAAAATAAAACCCCACCAGTTCAGTGCTAACTAGGTAACAACATAATTTTATACGTAACTATGTAGGCAAGTCTCAATTTTTGTGCACACTAATCAATCATATTTATAAATAAAATTAATAAAAAGAAAAGAATAATAATAATAAAATTTAACAAAATATTTATAAATTTGAAACTAAAATTTTTCTGTGTGGGTAGGCATACAGTATAGTCATATTGAACAGTGCTCCTATTTGATTTTACAATTAAAAATAGTATTTCAAATCTGATTACCATAATTTATGGATTAATCTGTTGCTAAACTCACCCCAACTTGCTATTTTTATAATTTCTCACTTAGTTAAAACCACCAAACTAACAAACACACACTTTAAAATATGGATGGCCAATTTGAGAAGAGTTTTGAAACATTTGAGAAGCTGATGAACACCCGCATGCAGTCTCATGAAGAAAAACTCCAGAAAGCCTTGACTAGCACTGGACCATCTGTATCTGCAGACTTAGGCACCCTGACATCTGAGTTCATGGAATTCAAGACTTTCTTCCTGAATACAATTAGACATTTCAAGGAACAACTGCACCTCCTTTCTCTGGGCTTGGATCGTCACGAAACAGTTATGAGAAGAAAGATCCTTTTACTACATGGGGTACCAGAAAATCATGATGAGAAGTTAACTTGCACCACCATGAATGTGTTAACCAACCATATGCAGTTGACAGACATTGAAGCAAATAACATTGAGGTCTGTCATCGTTTGGGCAATGTCTCTAAGAAACCTCGTCCCATACTCATCCGGTTTCGTAGCATGGAACATCGACATCTTGTTTGGGATAGTAAAACAACTCTTAAGGGCAGCGGCTATACTATCTCTGAGTTTTTAACACAGACCAGACATCAAGTTTTCACAGCCGCACGCAGACATTTCCAGATGAAGAACGTTTGGTCATCTTCTGGTTGTATATTCATTCTGACACCGGGAAATTCGCGTCGGAAGATCGAAACGATGAGTCAACTCGAAGCTTTGATTTCGCAGTTTCCCGTGAATGCGACAGCCCCTTTGGTCACCGAACAACCAGCTCCTTCTGCATCTACCGAAGCACCCAAAGGTACCAAAACCCGTAGAACACGTAAAAATTAGTGATAGATGTTCTCTTCAAATATATAAACATTTGTAGCACTCTCTGCTCTCTTGTATTCCGTCGCATAATACCAATATGGCACTTTTTGTAGCGTTGTAGGTATGTAAACTTATCCCTTCTTGTATATTTTCAATTACCCTTTTGTTTAATTGCTTCTATTGCAATTATAATTTATGTATATCAAACGAAGGCACTCAGTGTAAACATCAATTATTTGACAGATTGTTGACATCTGTCAAATATGACATCTGCGTTTCGTTATTTCTATTGTTTTCAAATTAAGTATGCGAATAAATGTCATATTATGCGTATCATGTTTACGTTTAGTTTGCTATTGTTATTTTTGTTTTCTATTTTATAATTGTGTTTTGGTATTATATTGTTACATGTTGTGAATGTTATGTGCCAAATGTATGCAGAGAGTTTGTTACGGTTGTTTTACGTGTTATGTTTGTTTAATACTAGTGTGTAAAATTATATACTATCTGTAAATTTCCAGTCTTACCATCCAGTTTAACTAAAAATAAGTTATTTCTTCTATTTCACCAGCGAGTGGGAGAGTTTAGTGACGTATTTGTATTGTTATTTAAGTTTTACTTATTTTATTGACATTATATTATATTATATTATATTATATAATTATATGTATATGTGTATTTGATGGATGATATTATTAATTTAGATGATAGTTTTTTCTCGTGTCACTCGTCTTCAAACAGTTTCTTTAGTGCGGATAGTGATGATTCTGACGTACTGACGCTGCATGATCAGTTGTCCTCTGTCCTATCCGACTTCCGTAAAAATCTCAACGTCGCTCATATCAATGCGCAGAGTGTTCCCGGTCATTATTCTGAACTTCTAGCGTCTTTTAGTAGTTCCCCTATTGATGCTCTATTAATATCTGAAACCTTTCTGAAACCGTCTATTCAATCTGTGTTCGTGGCTCTCCCAGGGTACGTTTTAATCCGAAACGATAGAACTGAGAAAGGTTGCGGTGGTGTTGCTATATACCTTCGAGCTGACATTCCGTACAGGATTATCAGCACCTCGCCGTCACAATATTCTGGGTCTGCTGAGCATCTCTTTTTGGAAATCATTTTCCATCACACCAAGATGCTACTCGGAGTATATTACAGCCCCAACCTTCGAGTTGACTACTTTGATTCTCTTGACTCGCTGCTTAACAACCTGTGCCCTATTTACGATCACGTGGTCCTGATGGGTGATTTTAATACATGCCTGGTCAAAAATGATTATCGATCACTTAAGCTACTCTCCCTTCTGTCATCTATAATCCTTCATATTCTACCACTCATGGAAACTCACTATGCTCCTAACAGCACTCCTTCCCTTTTGGATCTCATGATTGTCTCTTCTGCTGACCGTGTCGCTACCCACGGTCAACTAGCTGCCTCTTTCTCCTATCACGACTTGATCTATCTGTCTTTTAAAATTCGTTGCCCTAAACGTAAACTTAATTTCCTTTCTCTTCGCAATTTCAAAGGTATTGACTTGGAGGCATTACAGCGGGATGCCAATAGCATTGATTGGAGTAACGTCTATGAATCTTCTAACATTGACGATAAGGTGGATGCATTCAACGCTAATATTCAAATTTTATACGATAAACATGCCCCTAAACGGCGAGTTAGGAGTAAACAAAACCCTGCCCCATGGATCACTGATTCTATAAAAGACTCTATGGCTCTTAGGGATAAAGCCAAGAAAAGGTATAAGCGGAGCCCTTCGGAGGCTAATTTAGCTCGGTATAAATCTTTGCGTAATGCTTGCAATCGTCTGTGTCGTGATGCTAAGAAGCGCCATTTCTACAAGTCTCTCGATAATCGTGATTCTTCTTCTGTGTGGAAATTTCTGAAATCTAATGGTATAGGCAAATCTCCCTCTCCGGTTTGTAAAAACATTGATTTAAATGCCCTTAACTCACACTTTTCTGCTGCTCCTGTCACTCTTAATACTCGTGTCAAATCTAACACTCTAGAACAACTCTCACAGGCCCGGACTTCACATAACTCTTCTTTCAATTTTACCCCTGTTACTGAGATGGATGTCAAAAAATCTCTTCTTAGCATTTCATCAACTTCTGCTGGACATGACAACTTGTGCTCCAAAATGATTAGACCTGTCCTTTCTACTGTACTTCCTATTCTAACGCACCTGTTCAATTATTCCTTATTCTCTTCCCATTTTCCCACTACCTGGAAACTAGCCCACATCATTCCTTTACCTAAAGTCTCTGATCCATCGACACCATCCCAATACCGTCCCATCTCTATACTCCCTTTCCTTTCCAAAGTTTTGGAGCACATTGTCCATAGCCAGCTGTCTGTCTTTCTTTCTCGAAATCGTATCCTCAGCTCTTCTCAATCTGGTTTTCGGTCTGGCCACAGCACGGTAACTGCTCTTGTTAAGGTCACCGATGACATTCGCTGGGCCATGGAAGATAAATCCTTAACTGTTCTTATACTCCTTGATTTTAGTACTGCATTCAATTCTGTCGATTTTGACATCCTTCTCGGTATTCTCTCTTCACTCATTGTTTCTCCTTCAGCCTTAACCTGGTTTAACTCTTATCTTCGGGGTCGCGCGCAGTGTGTACGCCTTGATGAGTCCTTCTCTGATTGGTGTGAACTCAGTGCGGGTGTACCTCAGGGTGGCGTTCTTTCTCCATTATTATTCTCCATTTTCATCAACTCTGTTACCAGAGGCATCTCCTCAAACTTCCATCTCTACGCAGACGATTTGCAACTATATCGGTCTTTTAATTTTGAAGATGCTGATGCTGCCATTGCCGTCATGAATCATGATCTGGGACTAATTAGTTGTTGGGCTAGGTCCCACGGACTTCTGTTAAATCCTGCGAAGTCCCAGGCCATGATCATAGGCAGTAGGCATATGCGCAGTAGGATTAATCTTTCGTCTTTTCCAACAGTCAGCCTTGATGGTGTTACTATAAATTATTCGGATACATTAAAAAATCTTGGACTGACGATGGCTTGTGACCTTTCTTGGAAAGCTCATGTTGCTGATGTCAGCAAAAAGGTTCACTATACATTCCATTCGCTGAAATGCCTCCAAAACTTTTTACCTTTGAAAACGAAAATCTCACTTGCCCAAACCCTGATTCAGCCCATCATAGACTACGCTGACAGCTGCTACCCAGACGCTACTGAAGAGCTTCTAAATAAACTTGAGCGTCTACAAAATCTATGCATTCGGTTTGTATATGGACTGAAAAAGTTCGACCATGTTTCCAAGTTCCGTAAAGACCTCAAGTGGCTTCCTATTCGATTTCGTAGGAACACTCGCGTATTGTGCCTCCTTTTCAATATCCTGCATAATCCTCTGTCCCCGTCCTATCTGCGAGAGCGGTTTTCTTTTAAATATCCAAATGATGCTCTGTGTAGATCTCATCTGAAATCCATCCTAAAACTTCCAATCCATAAAACAGATTTTTATTCCTATTCCTTTACTGTTCATGCAGTCAGACTGTGGAACTCTCTTCCGATAAATATACAAAACTGTAAAACTATTCACACTTTCAAAAGACTAGTGAAAAATCACTATCTTTCAATTTCATTATTGTATTATTAGTATTTAGTTTATTGCTAAGTCTAAATTGGATATAATATTTATATGTATTTAAGTATATATGCAATTATTAGTATGTAAGTGTATTATAGACCTACACACATTATTATAGCTCTTTAAAATTTTTCCTGTCGCGGGTCTGCTGGAAGAAATTTCTTGCGAAATAAGCAGCACCTTTGTACTGTTCATCTCTTCGTATTTTTGTCTATTTATTGTATGTTTTGTGTGTACAAGAATGATTAAATAAATAAATAAAAAATAAATAAAAATAAAAAATTATTAAGAACCGTCAAACGAAAACACGACAATTGGCCTACGTTCACACGAACTGACCGTTTCTGATCACCCCTCTTAACAAGTACTGTACCATAGATATTACAAATGTTGTACACGAATTTACTACAAGAAATAATGAATGAATGTGGAGGTAGGTAACATATTAATATGGAATTATGAGACTAAAAGTGGGCACAAATACTTTATACTACGAGGTAAACACGGTGGAAGTTGCACTAACAAAATATAAACACAGGATCATAAAATAAAGTTACTTCTTGGCAGCGGTGGCTCTTTTGGATCTGCTCTGTGTGGCCTTACTCGTCGTTTGATCCTCCTTCGGAACGTCCTTCTGAACCAACACAGGCCCAATTTTGTCGAGGTCTTCCATTGATGTGATCTTATGGCGAATGCCACTAGGCCCCTGCACGTATATAATTCCTTCGCGACTCCAGCAACTTGAAATTCCATACCGCTGACGAGCAGCTAAGAATGCTTCATGCCGGGGCCTAGTCAAGAACTCTGATAAAGTTATACCCGTACCTTTACACTTGGTCTTTGCAAACCAAACATCGTCGCGGACTCTGCAGCTTACGAACTCAACCAAAATTGGCCTAGGCTTATCCCCACTTGGCGAACGACCGAGGCGATGGCACCGTTCAAGAGCTTTGTCAGAAAAACCGGATATCTCAAGATGACTGGTGATAGCAGTGACAACAGCCTTTATTGTCTGCTCCTTTTTCTCCTCGGGTAGACCATGAAAGAGCAGCATGCGGCGCCTTCCCCGCATCTCTATCTGATCATTACACCGTGCCAGCATATCCAATTGCTTTTGGAAGCAGCTCAGTGACTCGATGACGAACTTCTTGAAAGCAGCATAATCTTCGGGTAAAGTAGTAGGTGTGATAACTGTGCCTGAGGTCTTCTGATCTTCAAACTGGGCCATCCACGTCAGGAGCTGCTCCTTCAAGCTGGAGAAAGCGTGTTGCATGGACTCCATTTTGATATATAGTGAAGTGAAAAAGATATGGTGTTAGTGATATAATAAGGCAGTGAGAGAAAGTGAAAAATAACACTGGACTGGTAGGCTATTTATGTTAACTTTTCTTCGAACACATTTGATGTAATTATAAGTTCAGTATATTACTTTAATTAAAAACAATATCACGAGCTAAAATAATAAAAACAATAAATTTAGAATAGTAACAAAAAAATAAAATAATAATATAACAATCTAAGTCTCATATGTTTCTTGTATAAATTGAAAAATCTCTGTATATAATCGTTTGCGGTGTTTACCTTTAAGTAATTGTTACATTGTTATAAGTTTTTTGATAATGTGTTAGATATAAGAATTAATGTAAACAATTGTTGGTGAACCTTAATAAATAAATAAAATAAATGAAAAACAGATCATGTGTCTTACTACCGCAAATAGGGTGTTGGCGGATGCGTTTCCTTGAGTTTTTGATATTACAATTATAAAAGCTATATACACTATGTAAAAATAATAAGTAATTGACCAAAAACTATTTTTTCAGTACAAAATACACAAAAACTATTGTTTAGAGTCGATTTTAGAAATATATATGTGTATTATAATGAAAACGAAGTTACTTTATGAAATGAAATGAAATTTATTCAGCACTTGGGTATTAACATACACGTACTTGTTAAGTTCACAATGGAGTACATAAACATAGTCGAATACAGTATAAAAATTACAAAAATATAATTAGTCTAAACTAATTATATTTTAAAAAAAGTGAAAATGATCTGAACTCCGCATATTATTTTTAAGGGGTGTAAACAACCTCTTAATGGAAAAATTGACATTGAGCCATTACATCGCTATAAAACATGTCTAATAGTAAGGGGTGAAATTGTAAAGTATTTTCTAACATAATTACCTCATATTAAAATAATTTTCAACCCCTTGAAAATCTTACAACCCTTGCAAACAACCCCTAAATTGAAAAAATCTCCCAAAATTACTTTGGTATGACATAAAAAGATGTAAGTATAGAGTAAGTAATATTTAATATTCTCTATAATAATAATTAAATTTTTAACCCCCTTTCAACCCTTGAAAACTACCCCTTGATAAGAAGTTGTTAATTTTTTTTATATAAAATGAAAAGGATTTAAATATTTTTCCACACTCTCGAAAATGATTATCCTATTCTTAAGCTTTTCTACCCTTAAAACTACCCCTAAATTAAAACAATAAATATATATGATTACATATTTAAAAATAATTTAATTTAGAGTAAAAAATTGCCATTTATTGAATAAAATATTTACAAATTATATAAAATTCTACTATTATTATTATTAAAATATAATATTATTATTCATGACTCAATGTATGAGTCGCTGTCACATTCAACATCTTCTGGCTGAATTGGAGGGCTATTTTGGTAGTTATCTCCACTGCACGTTCCACAGGTACTATTACAAAACAGACCAATTTTTCTGCATCCGCAAGACGCTCCACATCCTTTTTTGCAGTTTAGTAATATATATTTATGTATCCAATAGCTCTAAAAAATGTGTTGAATTAAAAATTCCACTATACATAATCTATCAGTTAATTTTATTATCAATGGCTTTTTCGTTGGCCCCTTCACACAAATGTGTTATATATACATATAAGAACGTTGGTATGTATTCATGCCTACGTTTCCAAAATATATGAGCCATATTATGTATATATATACATACATTACAATAGTTGGGGGTCTCTATTATACTGCGTACTTTAGCATTTCTCCAAAAGAAATTTTCAGTTACTAAGCAGAAAAAAATATGATAAGTTTTTGGACCATAACTCCTTAAATTTTCATGCTATCACAATCCAGTCAGGGTGGCCTAATAATAAATTCGATGTGGTTAATGGAGCTGACCCTCTCAAGCGTCTCCCAGTCAAAAATCGTCCAGAGTCGAGGTTCTAACCACAAAGGGAGTGCGCCCCAGCGCGGGTACTTAGTTGTTAGTGCTAGACGGCTCTAGCCCGGTAAAGCAGTGAAAGCCTCCAAATGAACTATACTGGGTGTTAATATAAAATTTGGTAAAATTAGGTTTCCTCATGAACTACACTTCATCATTCATCATATAAAGTTTGTGGATAAAGAGAAAAGGAAAAAGGAAAAATTGTGTCTGTTAAGAAGTTGACAACACCTACCTAGGTAGGTGTTGTCAACTTCTTAACAGAAACAATTTTTGTAAATTTGTTTATTTTTCAATAGCAATAAACGTTAACGAATAGTAAGTTTGTGGCACGATAACAGTGGGTTTATGGCATATCCAAGGCATAAAATAATAAGTATATAACAATTTTGATTACGGCATAGACAAATATAAAATCGATTTCGACTTTTCTATATGACAACCAAAATTCGAACCAAACTTAACGGTTCGAAATTCTTTATTTCTCAAAGATTACAATTTTATAATCACTTCGAGGAGAAATAAACTAAGTATCGATATTTAAATCACAATAAGGTAGCTTACAATGCGCAAAATGTAGTTAATTTAGATAAGCTAAACTATTGCCAAAATTTAACAATTTTAGTTGATTGATTGTGTGGGTAGAACTAAAATAAGTATACAATCTATGACGCGACACTTAGACAGTGTGCGGAATGCATGTTTCTATATACTTATCTATACCTACGTTAACGGTGTAGTCGAGCAGATATTAGAGACCGTTTACACGTTGTTTAAAATTTTAGTTTACAGAAATTTGGTTTTTATATATTTATTTTATTATTCGTTGTTAGTAATACCTTTGAAGATGTATTGTTTTAACAATTTCTTGTAAAGTTGAATTGACTTAGCGTTTTTTATATTATTTGGTGCATTATATATTTGTGCTCCCTGAAATATTATAGTTTTCTTTCCGTAGTTAGTACGTGGCTTGTATAGTTGTAAGTTATGTGCCCTTCTAGAACTACGTGTTTGTAACTGCATATTTTTAATAAATTGGATTTGTGTATGTATGTCTTTGTTTAAAATTTTCCGAATTAAAATAGCTGTATTGTATTGATAAATTTGGGTGATATTTAGTAATTTTGTCTCTTTATATATTTTCTGTGTAGAAGTTAGGTAATTATAATGAAAAAGAACTTTAATTATTTTATTTTGTGCCCTTTTTAATGTATTGATATGAACTTGGGCGGCAGATCCCCATACTTCAATTAAATAATCGAGGTGAGGTTTAACAAGTGAGTTATAGATAACGTATCGAATGTATAAAGGCAGACATCTCACAATACCACGGAGGACCCCAATCAGGCTTGATAACTTAGACCGTACTTTCTCAATGTGTGCTTTCCATTGTAGTTGGCTATCTAAAGTTAGGCCGAGATATCTTTCTTTGTACACTCTGGTCAGTATGTTGTTGTCTATAACTAAGGGCATATGGTCAGGAAGTTTTTTATTTTTTGCAGCGAAAATCATGTGATTTGTTTTTGAAACATTTATGGTCAGCAAGTTATTTCGAAACCATTTTTCTAATAGAATGAGATCACCCTGAGCATCCTTTATGATGGAATCTAAAGTATGGCCAAAGTAAAAAAGACAGGTGTCATCAGCATATAGTGAAATATCTCCTTTTAGTCCTATTTCATGTACACTATTGATATAAATGAGAAATAGAAGCGGCCCTACAATCGATCCCTGGGGAACACCACATTTTATTAAATTGGGATTGCTTGTGTGTTCTCCCATCATAACAACTTGATGTCGATCTTCGAGATAAGATTTGAGTATTTTAAGAGCGTTTCCAGTTATGCCGATTGATTCTAGTTTACTTAATAGGAGTTTGTGGCTGACGGTATCAAAAGCCTTTTTTAAATCAATAAAGACGCCAATAGCTATATTTTTTTGGTCAATATTAGTTTTAAGTTTAGTAATAATATCAGTTGCAGCCGAAAGAGTGTTTGATTTTTTTCTAAATCCATATTGTTGATCGAATAAAAAGTTAAATGAGGATAGATATTGTGATAGTCTGTTGTGTATGAGCTTTTCAAAAATTTTGGATATCACTGGTAACACGGAAATAGGCCTGTAGTTACCTGGTTCCACTCTAGATCCTGATTTGAAAATAGGAGTGACTTTCGCGACTTTGAGCACGCTTGGGAATAACCCCCCACTTAGACTTTTATTAA
Organism: Pseudoips prasinana; assembly: GCA_951640165.1. Taxonomy (NCBI): domain Eukaryota; kingdom Metazoa; phylum Arthropoda; class Insecta; order Lepidoptera; family Nolidae; genus Pseudoips; species Pseudoips prasinana. Next base: position 3,259,764 of record OX621266.1, on the reverse strand, counting down.
TGCACCGTGTTAGTGTTGGCAATATAAAGCTTTTTGATGATTTTATAACTCTGGCACTAATGCCGTCTAAGCCGGTGCTAGTATTAGTTTTTAGGTTGTCAACTATTTTACCTATCTCTTCAATAGTAGCAGGTGCTATACATGTGAGTTTATGTGTCCTTACTTTATTTTCGGTAACAATAGGGTTTTGATGATACAAAGCTGGAATTTGATTCGCTAGTACAGTACCTATGTTAGAAAAGTATTGATTAAAAATCTCACAAATATCTTTTGGGTCTGAAGTAATTCCCTGAGGTGTTTCTAGTTTTACCTGGGGCATACTTTGTTTAGGTTTATTGTTAGAGAGGCTATTTAATAACTTCCACATCTTCAAAGGTATGCCTTTACAGTCATCAAAAGTTTTATTATAATACGTGGATTTGGCCAACCGTATCTGCTTAAAAACAAGTTTTTTCTGATTTTTTAATTTTTCTTCCAGGTTTTGATTCGTTGGGTTATCTTTTAATTCTTTCAACAGCTCATTTCTTCGTTCAATCATTTTTATTATTTCTTTATTGATCCAGTCTGTCCTGGGCGGGTTTTATATTTTGGTTTTTATAATTGTATTGCTCTTTATAGCGGTTTTCATTGCTTCGTAAAATTTGTTCAAATCTTCTCCAATATCAGTATAGTTCAGTTGTTCAATTGTTTTATATAATTGTTCATAAGCGAGTGTTGTGTACTGTGTCTTCTGTAATGGTTCTGGTTTGTATTTAACTACTTCCAGAAATATCTGTTTGTGGTCGGATAAAGCAGACTCGATCATGGAAAAATGGAAACAGTTTTCCTTTAGACTAGTCAAAGCGTGGTCTAGTATAGTTTTGCTAGTACTTGTTTCCCGCGTACAGTATTCAATATTAATCTTGTTAAGAATTTTTTGTCCGTTTTCCAGTAGAGTTTGTTTGTACTCAATAGTAGGTCGATCCTTACCAAGTAGGTCGTAGTTAAAATCACCTAAAATTATAGTCCTTTTACGTTTTTGAAGTTCATCTGATAATAACTCAAGAAACTGTGCTGTGTTCGTTCTTTCAGGTTTGTAAATGGCACCTATATCCAAGGAAAATTTCTTTAGGTGGACCCAAATGAAATGGTTATCATTTTCACATTTATCAGAAATGAATTCGTGTCTTATATTATTATGGACAAAAATAGAAACTCCTCCCCCTCTGCTATGCATTCTATAGTTATAGTAATGAGAGTAATTTGGCAGTTGTAATATTTGGGCTTCCGTTTCAGATTTGATCCATGTTTCTACTAACAATACAACATGAATTACTTTCTTCATTGATGCAAGTATGCATTTCAATTCATCTAATTTGCCTGGTTTAACTAAGCTTCGTATATTTGAATAAAACAGTCGCAGTGAATCTGAGTTGGTTCCGAGAGTATCATAGTGCTTCGTAATACTATATGTAATTTTGTCGTTATTATTCGGATCGATCTGGCTGCATTGTCGAATAGGTTTGATGTTTAGTTTTTTGGTTCGTGGCGTATTATTTTAGGGATTCCATTAATATACTTGATTGATAAGTTAGTTTCTCCGCTTTCCGTCCGAAGGAGCAATTCTTCCTTCATCATTTTCATGTGTTTTTGTTGAACAGGAGTTTGGTCCGAGTAGATTTTGACTGTTTCGCTATTGATCTTTGACTTGTGACGTAGAATAGTTTTCACTGACTCCGGCGTTGATAAAAATACTTTGATATGGCGGGTTTTATCAGGTTTATATGCGCCTAGACGCCGGAATTTTATGGATTCTTTAAAATCAGGTTGTGTGCTTTTTAGTATCGTATTGATTACTTCAGTTTCATGAGCGAGTCTTTCTTTTTTGTTATTTCCTAGCGCTTCTGGTACTCCTGCCATAATTATATTTTTTTCTCTTATTTTTCTTTCCTGTATTTCTGAGACGACGTCTGCTATCATAGGTGGAGAACCTAGAATAGCGGTTGGGTAGTTAGTTGATGAAGTCCTTAATTTTCCCATATCATTTTGTATGGCAGCAATTTCTAATTTTATTCGATCCTGTTCATTAGTTAGGGTTGCCGTAGTAGTTTTCAGATTTTGTATATCATTTTTTATTTCTGTTAGGTTATCTGAAATTTTGTTCATGATTTCCAGTTGATTATCAGTAAATTTTTTTAACATAGTAGTTATCTCAGAGCGGAAGTTAGAAAATTCCAATGCAAGGCCTTTTGGTTCTTTTTCCTTTTTTTTGCGAACTGTAACCTGTGATACATCTGAGGATGGATTTGTGTTGGATGGATCAAGATCAATTTGATTATTGGCAATGTTGCATTTATTTTGTGGACTACTCATTGTCACTTCGCGAGAGTGTAAATGCTCCTTTATGCTTATCACTTACGTGTGACGTCGTCGGTGAACCGGCCGGCGTCGAGCGGGATAAAAAATAAGGCCCCGTCTCTCTTACTCCGCAGGTTAGCGGGGGGCAGAGATTGCCCCGCTGGATGCGCTAGCGGTTTGATTTGAGTTGCAGAATGTAGTAAGTTAGGGTCACGTATATAACACAAAATATTGTTTCACTCGTACACTTAGAGTATAAAGTAAACTGACAATAATTTAACAATTTATAAATTAAATTTACGACACGTCCACTTTCAACGCATTGCATTTGAAGTCTCCCTTACTTATATTATAATATGGTGATCCAGTAGAGAAATATGTATTAATTTCATCAACAAGGATTCTTTCGAAAACATTTTGGCGAATATCGCGCGCTTCGTACTACAACAAAATTACGCGTCGTATTCGATGCAAGTACTAAAACATCGTCAACATGATTTACAATTAATCGGCCCGACATTACAAAATGACGCAATAGTGTTTGTTTACGTGGAGCAAACTGGCTACGTGCATTTAGTAAGCGGCTGGTACGACGTTGCCAAGTCGTGCCTGTGCCAACTATTCGCCGATATGTTAAGGTCTGAAGTAGTAATGATGTGACGACAGATGACAAAAGAGGCTTTGTAAAAGGGCGAGAAAACTTTTTACGTTTTATTAGTAGCCACCACCGGCTGGATTAAATAGGACTTTAACGGAGTGAGGGTCACAGTATTCAGCGTACACGGAGAAGTCCACGGCAGGTAGGTTTAGTCGGTGCGAGTCCGACATACTCACCCGCAGACACTTTTTGCGGGTGGCATGCGTAGGCATTCCCCCTGCCTAATCAAAAAAAAAAAAAAAGATACCCAGGTTCTTTACTTGATCACTAAAAGGTATGGTAGTACCTACCAGTATTTTATTTATTTATATAAATAAAATATAATGACACCATTGATAATAATAATAATATCCTAGGATATTATCATTATTATTAACATGACCTTTGGAGTAGTAGACCTAGGAGTCTTCCAGTGCTTCACTGGATAAAAGAGGCAAGTGGGGAATCAGACCGTATCCAAATAAGACTAATCTAAGCAACCCACGCCAGAGGGCATCTCCTTAGGTATTTAAACTTTAGTTCCACGATGAGCTGTGGTGACCCTAATCATCGAAGGACCTCCATGCTGTACCTGACCCTTTCCCGCTCAAATCACTAGGTATCCCATCGGATCACACTTGGGCTTTTTAATATGTCAAGCGCAGATGGCCAGTCTCCATTGAGATTGGCCGCTGAGGAGATTATTGAATAGTATTCCGAATTCTCACATGACATTGGAAAAAATGTATGAGATGTATGGGATGCCTTTAAATTAGACATCTATTTTATTGTTGACATAACCGGATGTCAAGCCGCGTAGCGGAATACTATCGTGGTAATGTAAAACGTCTGTTACATATGCATAGCACAGTATAACCGCTGACTTGAATTTACCCCATTGTTACACTTCGCAACAGCGAGTCACACGAAGGCGCTTAATCAGCATAGCCGGAAAGCAACGTGACCACCGCTGCACCGGACACCCGAAGCCCGCTCCTCGGCTCCGTGGGACCGGTCAGAAGCCACTTCCTACTCAACCATCGAACGGTCGTCACCTAATTAACTTAGTTCATATAATTGTAATTCCTTGATAAGTAATAAATTATTTTAAGTTTGATCTTGATTAGATTCGGGGGTAGTGGTGAATTTATTTTTGTGAAAGCCATTGTTACTTTGATCCATTTTAATTCTCTTTGGACAAAAACGACTTTTGTGTCTGGTTTGGTTACAATTGTAGCAATGTAAACGTATGTCGGTATTTGAAACATGATGCTTACGAAAATGTTCGGTTGTGGAATGAGTGGCGGATCGGTTACTGTGTATGTGAACGTTATAAGGTACACTTGCACTTGAACGTCTTGGTTTCACGTAAATTGATAAGAACTCCACGGTGGTTTCTGGTGTTACCGCGTGAATGGTCGCCTCGCTCCGCGCATCGTTGTTCGCACCGCCGTTCCCCGTGGCCAGGCCGTAAGAGTCAGCAAACAACCGTGTTGCCGACCCTTCCCCCACCCCTATTAGCTCACACGCAGAAACATAACATTAAAATGATGAATGTCTTCTGTAAGGTGGAGACCACTTCTCCAGGCGGGCTGCTATTCGAGCGAATGAACGCTGTGCCCTACCTCTCTCAGAAAATGATCATTAAACAACTATATTTTTATTTTAAGCTAACGTCCGCCGGGTACTTTACATACATTTAATTGACTGATGCAGTACACGCAGACTCGAAACAACTATTTATAGGTCAGACAAATAGTTATTTATGTGTGGAAATCGAACCCGGGGCTCGAAATGGCGAGGTGACTGTCTTAACCGCTGCGTCACACGTGTAGTCAAAATGAGTTTAAGTAGAATCTTTATAACATTAAAAGACCTCAATTTAAATATTTTTGTGAAACATTAACTGTCTGAAATCGGTTGTTGCACTTTTCCGTTTTTAAACGGTTTTATTTAGCTTACCCTGTTTGTTTTAGTCTTTTTTCTTTCTTGGGTCATATTTTTTTTTATCGGCGACAAACGATCAAGTTCGTTACCTGATGGTAAGTGATCATCGCCGCTCATGGACACTCGCAACATCAGAGAAGTCGCGGGTGCGTTGCTGGACTTTAAGAGTCAGCAAACAAGTGTTGCTGACCCTTCCCCTCACCCCGATGAGCTCTGGCGACCTTACTCACACTCGGAAACACAAAATTAAAATGATTAATGTCACGTAATGTTTATTATGTAACGTTATCCACTACCTCTCTTAAAATGCGTATGCGTTACTTTTGTGAAATGCGTGCAATGTACTTACTCACTATGGAATCCACTGGTAAGAATATATCTGTCGCTGATAATTGCGCCGCTGCCGTGCCATTTGACAGACTCCAGGTTCTCACCGTGACCTATGAGAGCCTGGAACATATAGTAAAATCACATTATTGTAGGAGGCCTTTATATCTAGATGCTCTCACCGGTCAGTAAGTGATTGGCGAAGTTAAGCAACTAGGCGCGTCTATGGATGGATGACCAACAAACTGGTTTAATTTCTGAGCATCTCCGTGCTGCGCAGGGCACGTTAAGCTGTCAGTCCCAGTTGTAGTCATTAGGCAATAGTCGTTAAGCCATGTCAGAGGCCTACTGGACGACTTGAACAAACCTGACTCTAGAGAACCACTACCCATACGATAAAATTATTGTTTTTCTGCTTTGATCTTCGCACCGGACAATTATTTGTGTAACCCACTATTTGTTATTCTTGGTTAAGGTATCATCATCATATCAGCCAAATAACGTCTACTCCTGCCTCCCCAAAGAATGGGGGGATATGCCAAAATCGCCATCCTTGGCGAACGGTTTGGCGATCGCAGTTTGATGGATTGGATTCACTGAAAAACGCAGCTGCCCGTTCTCTGGCAGGTATTCCCCCGGCGATCTCTACGCCCCCCACGGGATGAGATGGAGTGATGATATTCTTCGCTGTCACCACACAGCCATAGTCTGGGTATGTGTATTGTAAAGTCTCCAGTGATCTAGGGATATTAAGTTTCCTATTGACGTAGTTTTTTACAAAGTAAATAAAATCTGAACAACCTGAGGGGCACAGGACGCTTAATTACCTCAGAGTGTAGTAAAACCAAGATGTAACCAAACTGCAGAAAGGAATACACTCGGCTATCATAAAATATAAAGTGTAAGGGTTCCAGATCCCATCGGAGATGGGGAATAGGTCCCCAACACGTGATTTATGCCCCTGGTAATATACAAGCGTTGATGCTTTTTGGTAACTGCTGGAAGTGTGGATCCGAAGGCAACCGCAGACCACAACCAAGATGTGGCAAAAGTGGTTTACATATTATTATATTATATATGTATCCAGTATACCTGGCCTTTTTTTACGTGGTGGAAATGGCTCTGCCTACTCCTTTGAGAAACAAGCGTGCTATGTATGTATATGTCCAGACCGTGATATCACGGTTGTTTTCTAATTCTTGGTTGTTGTCTTTAAGTCATTGCAAGTCTGTAAAATCCTAATGAAATAGTACATCTAATTTTGTCGCAAATTATAAAGATTATAGAGAGTAGACGAGGAAAAATGATTGGACATTTAATTCGACACGACCAGTTCATCACCAACATCATAGAAGGCACAACTGAGGCATGGAGAAAGAGAGACAGACAGAGGAGAAAGTTAAGGAATTTGTGAAATTGGAGGCTTCCAAGGAAGTCAAGGAGAAGGCTGCAAACTGCTACACCGACAAGTGTACATCATTTAAATTGGAGAGAGATAATTTTGCTGCAGAATTAAATAAAACTTTTAAGATTTCCTATTAGAATTTTCTCATCATAACGCTTTCGTGGAAGGGTGCGGGACGCCGCGCCGTCCGCTGCCGTCAAGAGACTTTGGGCGGTGCGACGCTACGGTAAAGACATCATGGCATCAGAGGCAACAGTCTTTCACTCCCTGAGATCAACCGATCTCCATTCCCTAAAGTTTATTCGCGGGTTCAATTGTGTACAGTCTTAATTAATTCTAACGGTAATATAACCAGAATGAAATGAAATAATAAAATTTATTCAGCACTTGGGTATTAACATGCACTTGTACTTGTCAAGCTCACAATGCAGTACACAAACATAGTAGAATATAGTATAAAAGTAACAAAAAAAATTTATTAATCCGTTAGTGCGGTCTGTATGATCACATATGTTTTTTTAACCCTTAAATAAATAACAAGTTACTAAGCAATTATTTTAAAATTTATTACTACTTTATTAAAATTAAAGAATTGAAGACAACGAGCAGTTGGCTAGTGCAGAAGGCTCTCAGCCAGTAGCTTAATTTAAGCGACTAATACCTGAGGCTACACTTATGGGATTCGGGCCACAGCACTGGGGGCCTTCAGCGGCCGTAAAGACGGATTATAAATGAGAGTGTAATCACATGCATGGGATAACTGATCACGTGTTAAGGGGCCAACGCGATCCTTTCCGCTGAGGAACCTACCCTAGCTATGTTGCGACTTTCTCTAGCTCTATATACAGTCCACGCTTTTATTTATCATACCCAGTAAGACCCTTAAGGTCGTACCGGTTTTTATATTTCCCTTTTGGCTCCATGGTCTAAGAGGTGGGATATATACCTGGTATGGATGCTCAGACACGTCTTTCGATGGAGAGTTGTCTTCTTTGATCAGCATGTAGCATTTCTTCTCACTGTTAAATTGTCTTACAATGTTGCTGCTACATGACTGGCTTATGAGTAGTAAACAATCTGAAAGTTGTAGAAAATTAATTAAACTTTAATTTTCATTTTAAATGCATTGCGTCTTAAATGCGTTAAGAAATATTGAATGGATTGTATAAATTCAAGTCTCAGAACCACGGTGCGGTGGCGGAGCGGTCACGCACATGGGGTCGGATGCCCCGAGGTCGTGGGTTTGATTCCCGCCCGCACTTAAATTTGTAAAATTGATTTTAAAGATGTCTGTAAAATTGTTTTCAATAATAATATCATTTATGTTTGAATGTGTTACATATTATTAAAATATGACGACGTCGCCAGTACATTGGCAAACAACAAGTGCAGCGAGCAAGTGAATAACTACAGCTGCATCAGTCGCTAGTGTCGCTACCCACCGTTTGCTGTAATTTCAATATAAAAGGTGGTCAACAAGCGTCCCTCCTATACCGTCCGTTTGCTGTCGACAGCTGTATAGCCTCGCTGGGCCTCGCCCTTAGGAGCGTCTCACCTGGTGTGGCCGGACCGCTCGACAACACGTAGAAATATTGGATGAAAGGTCAGGCACGCCCAGAAGCCAACAACAGAGGTCACGGCAAATAGCTATAACCCACCCCCCATAAAAAGGGGGGGTATCATTCTACAGTATCTTCTCCGTTGGGATACGAACACAACGACCGTCCCGTTATTTAGCGGGACGCGCATTGACACCTCCGGCAGGGGGCAATAGCCCCGGAACGGAGTCCTCCGTCCCCGTTGAGGTGGTGTGAGATGGCCTCAGCGAGCAGAGGGGATTCGTTCGACGACTGTTGACCGATACACATACTGTACCGTTTCTGTATTATTCAGTGTAGCAATATTTATATTAATAAAAAAATAGTGGAAGTGATTGTGTATCCTGAGTGTGTAGAACAGGGATATATAAAAGGATATTAACATTCTAAACAAAGAAAATCAATACTCACAATCTCGCGACTTTTCACCATTTTTTTCGAAGATGCCCTCTTGTGTTACAACTGCGTCACTGAAAAAAGATAAGTTTCATAAACAATGCAAGCAAGATATCACAAGCATATTTGCTCGTCACTAATGTAGTAGACAATCTTTTTATCGATACAATAGAATAATTAGACTCCTGCATACATTCAGCAGCTTGACAAGAACAGACGCCAGCACATCCAGCTACCCCAATCTGTCAAATTTCTTTTATAGATTTTCGAGTTTATCACAAAAGCATAAGGTACCCTTTCAATTGGAGAAATTTGAAAGATTGGGGTAGCTGGATGTGCTGGCGTCTGTACAAGTCTTTTCTTTTATACCCACGACGGAACGGAGCAGGTATATGCGTTTAGGGTGAGAGATGTTTGTGTGTGCGTTTGTGCAAAGTAATGTTCCCACCTATCTTCTAATCTAATGATCCGATTTTGATGCGGTTTTCAATAACGGGTTTGTGTTTGATGAGTTCATGTTCTTAGATAGGTGTCATGGCTGTAACTCACTAGGGGGCGCCACAATATTAGTGCAGAACAATGTTGCAATATAATCAAAACGAAATGTCCGATTACAATTCTGTTTTCAGCAATGTGTACGTGGTAGCTTAATGCATGTTCCTAAATAATAATAAAATTAACAAAATTAAAAATTTTGAAAAAAACCCACGACGGCAAAAATCTCGTCAAAAAAGAATAAAATAACTCAAAACCCCCGACTTAACCCAATTATTATGTAACGAAATAATAGGTCTTTACCTATGAAATTGCCGTTTTGTATGAAAAAATTTAAACGAATTTTTTTCATGAATTTTTTTATTTGTATTAATCGAAGTAATCACCCATGCAATCAATGCATCTTTGCCATCGCAGTGGCAGTTTATTGATGCCCTTCTTAAAGAAATCAGCTGGACGGGAGGCAACAAATTCTTCAAAGGCATTTTGTACTGCCTCTCGGGTATTGAATTTTTTTCCCGCCAAGAAGTTATCCAAATTCTGGAAAAAGTAGTAGTCTGCAGGCGCAAGGTCTGGTGAGTAGGGCGGATGACGGAGAGCTTCCAACCCCAGTTCTTGCAACTTGGAGACCGTCTGCTGTGCAGTATGAGGTCGCGCGTTGTCGTGCAGGAGCAGCGGAGACGAGCGATTGACCAATGCTGGTTGGAGATGCGCCAGCTTCTCCATCATTGTGCTCAGTTCTTCACAGTACACATCTGCAGTAATGCTCACCCCGTTTGGTAAGAAGCTGTGATGAATCACACCGGCGCTAGACCACCAAACAGTGACCATCACTTTTCTAGGGGTAAGTTTTCGTTTAGGGCATTGTTTAGGTGCTGAACCAGGATCCAACCAACTTGCTGAGCGCTTGCGGTTATCAAACAGAATCCATTTTTCATCGCAGGTAACAATGCGGTTCAAAATTCCTTCATTTGTGTGTCTGTTGAGCAGTGCAAGGCACGTCTCGACGCGTACTTCGCGCTGGCGATCATTGAGTTCGTGGGGCACCCATTTGTCAAGCTTTTTTACCTTGCCAATTTGACGCAAATGGACCAATATTGTTTTGACGCTAACGTCGAAAGCTGCTGCTAATTCAGCCGTAGATTGTGTATCATCAGCTTCCACAACCGCCTTTAATTCGTCATTGTCGACCAAAGTCTTCGGACGACCGCGAGGTTCATTTTTCAGGTCGAAATTTCCAGAACGGAAGCGAGCAAACCAATAACAGGTGGTGCGTTGGTTTGTAGTGTTAGCTCCGTAAACGTCGTTGATGTTGCGTGCCGCTTGTGCCGCGTTGCTGCCACGACGGTACTCATATTCCATAATTACTCGAATTTTTAACGTATCCATGATGACGAAAAAGATTGAAATGCGATGAAAATGTAACACTAATCAATAAAGAAATGACTACTTTTGGAAAAAAGAATCCATGTTTTTAAAATAAAATTAATTTGAAATTAGAATTCTTAGCCAAACAAAAATTATTTTGATTTGAAATGGCCAGTACTGCAGAACGGCAATTTCATAGGTAAAGACCTAATATTATAATAGACGTAAAAATTCTTTCTGAAAAGAGTTGATATCTCGCGAAATCGGTAATAGATATACTTAATTACCTAAACAATGATTATCGATGTTTACAGTTTTTTCCTAACGTGTCTGTGTCTCGAAGATATACTTAAATGTAGCGATAATTATTTTACCATAATACATAACCGAGGAATATCCGTCGTGGGCTGCCTTTCCTATGTGAAATTTCAACAAAAATTTAATCATACTCATAAGTGTATTTAATGTCGTCGTTAAACATCTACATTTCTTCAATAATTGTGTTCACGTCACTAGAAAAACTTAACCTGGGTTAATGGTAGCCCCCGACGGATATTCCTCGGTTATGTATTATGGTAAAATAATTATCGCTACATTTAAGTATATCTTCGAGACACAGACACGTTAGGAAAAAACTGTAAACATCGATAATCATTGTTTAGGTAATTAAGTATATCTATTACCGATTTCTCGAGATATCAACTCTTTTTAGAAAGATTTTTTACGTCTATTATAATATTTCATTACATAATAATTGGGTTAAGTCGGGGGTTTTGAGTTATTTTATTCTTTTTTGACGAGATTTTTGCCGTCGTGGGTTTTTTTCAAAATTTTTAATTTTGTTAATTTTATTTCAGACTTTTTAGAGAGCATATACGAATTATAATCTATATAATGTGGAGGTAAAATCTCGCAAAACAATAAGTGTGATTCATCCTACCACATAATAATAATATTAATAAAAAAAATTCAAAATACCTTGATCTGAGTTTTGAATATGCGCAAATTTGGAGAACTGAAAAACCTGCGATCATACCTATTGTTATATCCACAAATGGAGTTATTCCTAAATCCCTGAAAATCAACCTTGCAAGTTTAAGGCTTGATATTTGGCTGGAGAGTTACATGCAGAAGGCGGTTCTGCTGGCGAATGCCAGGGTTGTGCGGAAATTTCTCTCCATGTAGCCCAAATATTGTATAAGTTGTATTTGTGTTAAAATACCCTTGTATGATATCTTGTAAATAATATTGGTAATAAATATGTGAGATAATAATAATATCTAGGGACAATGTCACACAGATCAACCTAGCCCCAAACTAAGCAAAGCTTGTACTATGGGTACCAGGCGACGATATAATACTTATATAGAAAGATAAATACTTATATACATAAAAAACATCCATGACCCAGAAACAAATATTCGCGCATCACACAAATATTTGCACTTACCGGGATTCGAACCCAGGACCACCAGCTTCGTAGGTAGGAGCACTACCAAATAGGCTACGGTGACCTTCAATAATATTAAGTTTACGGTCCGTGAATAATAGTAAGTCCACGGTATGGTACATACATATAATAATAATAATTGAATGTATTCAGATAAAATTTCTAAAATTCCTATGTTATCGTATAAAATACAAATTTAGATCAGAAGTTAATATAATATTAAGTTCCTTATTAAATATTATACAGTTGCTTTCTGTTGGTTTTTGTTCAGAATTGGTGTCAATACTCTTGAGACTATAATATTTGTGTTTGAACTCTGAATTCAATGATGACATAAGCTGAGAGTACCTCCACGCGGTGAAGGCGGAAACAGTTCCTAATACTGGCTAAAACTCCCTAAAACACTATTTATGGCGATGCCTTCGGGCTTATGTTGTTATAATGTGTTTTCGAATGCGCTTTGAATGCGAATTAAATACGATTTACAGACCTGGAGAGGCCTAGCTCCCAGTGACGCCGAGTGCTGTTGTTTCTTTATTGAGACCAAATAGAGAGAAGGTACATATTGATCTTATTTTTTTTTAACTTTCGAGTTCTAAATTCATTAATAAGTTTGATACTACATTATTTTACTTTTCAATTATAATTTTGTAAATAGTTTAGGTTAGTTTTTTTAAGTGGAATAATATTGTTCAATATTATTTTCCCATATAATTTGATTTATTTTTGTTATTGGATGGATGGATTTGAGAGCCCTTACGAGCTTTCTTCTATTTTATCATCATCACTTTGCGATCGGCGTAAAGTGCTTCTCAATCGTTCTAATTCTTCCAACGCTATGCTATTATGTGGGTTATTAAAAAGGATATTCGAATCAAGCAACAATCAAATTTAATGTTGAAATCAAAATTATAAATTCAAAAACAAGTAAGTACCTACCTATTTCAAAATATAGATACGAAATCGTAATTAAAACAAAAATCTTATGTTAGCAATATAATAAACTGAAACTATAAAATCAATCATAAAACTCGTGTAATAATAAAACAGAGTTATATTCCGACTAAACCACCAAATCTAATTATCTGTGAAATCCAAATTATTATTCGAAAATGCAAAATTCAAGAAACAAACTAGAAAATAAAATTCAGTATGTACCTAACTCTATAACCAAAATTTAATTCAACCCCAAATCTCAAAATATTACGTTAAATCCAATAACAAAAATAAATCAAATTATATGGGAAAATAATATTGAACAATATTATTCCACTTAAAAAAACTAACCTAAACTATTTACAAAATTATAATTGAAAAGTAAAATAATGTAGTATCAAACTTATTAATGAATTTAGAACTCGAAAGTTAAAAAAAAATAAGATCAATATGTACCTTCTCTCTATTTGGTCTCAATAAAGAAACAACAGCACTCGGCGTCACTGGGAGCTAGGCCTCTCCAGGTCTGTAAATCGCATTTAATTCGCATTCAAAGCGCATTCGAAAACACATTATAACAACATAAGCCCGAAGGCATCGCCATAAATAGTGTTTTAGGGAGTTTTAGCCAGTATTAGGAACTGTTTCCGCCTTCACCGCGTGGAGGTACTCTCAGCTTATGTCATCATTGAATTCAGAGTTCAAACACAAATATTATAGTCTCAAGAGTATTGACACCAATTCTGAACAAAAACCAACAGAAAGCAACTGTATAATATTTAATAAGGAACTTAATATTATATTAACTTCTGATCTAAATTTGTATTTTATACGATAACATAGGAATTTTAGAAATTTTATCTGAATACATTCAATTATTATTATTATATGTATGTACCATACCGTGGACTTACTATTATCCACGGACCGTAAACTTAATATTATTGAAGGTCACCGTAGCCTATTTGGTAGTGCTCCTACCTACGAAGCTGGTGGTCCTGGGTTCGAATCCCGGTAAGTGCAAATATTTGTGTGATGCGCGAATATTTGTTTCTGGGTCATGGATGTTTTTATGTATATAAGTATTTATCTATCTATATAAGTATTATATCGTCGCCTGGTACCCATAGTACAAGCTTTGCTTAGTTTGGGGCTAGGTTGATCTGTGTGACATTGTCCCTAGATATTATTATTATCTCACATATTTATTACCAATATTATTTACAAGATATCATACAAGGGTATTTTAACACAAATACAACTTATACAATATTTGGGCTACATGGAGAGAAATTTCCGCACAATCCTGGCATTCGCCAGCAGAACCGCCTTCTGCATGTAACTCTCCAGCCAAATATCAAGCCCTAAACTTGCAAGGTTGATTTTCAGGGATTTAGGAATAACTCCATTTGTGGATATAACAATAGGTATGATCGCAGGTCTTTCGGTTCTCCAAATTTGCGCATATTCAAAACTCAGATCAAGGTATTTTGAATTTTTTTTATTAATATTATTATTATGTGGTAGGATGAATCACACTTATTGTTTTGCGAGATCTTACCTCCACATTATATAGATTATAATTCGTATATGCTCTCTAAAAAGTCTGAAATAAAATTATTAGTATTATGTTGTTAGAGCGAAATATAATCTGTGAAAATTTCAACTGTCTAACTATCACGGTTCATGAGATACAGCCTGGTGACAGACGGATAGACAGAATACAATACTGTTGTACGTAACCGTCGTTCAGGAAACATCAATTTTGATCTAATACTGGGTTCGATTCCTATGCAGAAAATAAAACTTTTGTGAGTGTGATTATACTTGAGTGTAAGTAAATAAGTTTTAATTTGTTACAAAGTTTTATTAACCCAGATACAAGTTCAACACTGAGTCAGATTAAAGAACCTAAATTTGTGTATAGAATCTTTACTTAGGTTATAATAATCATAATGATATTATCATCATAATTACTTATATTTTGTTTTAAGTGACTACAAGCCGGTATCTAATGTAGTTTCTCAAACTCTATTGGTAGAATTTAATTAAGGATTATAATTATTATCTGTAGTTTATACAGTATGCTGTTTGCAATTTATCTCAGTGTTTCTAGGATTAACATATTGATGAATAACATTTTATCAAATAGTGGGTTCGATTCCTACATAGAAAAGAATGAAACTAGAGTGATAAGTTTTTATTTAAGAGTTTAGATGTTCCTTGTGTCAATGCTATGAAATTCTCTATGCATAAGGATATTGTAAGTGTATAATCAAATAACAAAGATGTTAATAAATATTTACCACGTTATTTACGCCGTGGTCTCCTTCTGCGAAGCAGTCATGCTCCAGAAGGAGGCCGCCGAGCGGGATCGGGAACGAGCCGATCCCGCTCGTAGGTGGAGGAGGCGTCGGGGTGGCGGCGGCAGCCGTTAGTCCAACTCCCCTCGGGGCCGCGGCGGCAGTGTGAGAAGTGTCCTCTACTGTCGCCACGTACAAGCGGCTCCGGGATGACAGCGATCTGTTTGTGGCGCAGTCGCTGTGCCGTACTGGCAGAAGTCGGCAATAAGGGAGGGCAATCCAAAGGAGCCCTCCCAGGGTACGTGTCCCAACCATCTGGGACATGGCGCAAAAGGGGGGTACCGGAGCAGCATACCCGCGTTCCCGGGACTCCCCCATCAGGCGCCAAGAGAAGTCCACGGCAGGAAGGTTTAGTCGGTGCAAGTCCGACATACCCACCCGCAGACACTTTTTGCGGGTGGCATGCATTAGCATTCCCCCTGCCTTATCAAAAAAAAAAAAAAAAAGGGGTGTTGGCGGATGCGTTTCCTTGAGTTTTTGATATTAGAATTATAAAAGCTATATACACTGTGTAATGGCGTTGTCATATATTATCTATCAGGAACCTAGACATCAGGAAGTTATAATGCTTTCTGTAATGGAAACCAACAATCGTATGTTTTAATGAGAATAGGTAATGTTACCTAACCTAATACTGACCTAGATTAAACATGGGATATTTGGAAAAAATATATAATAACCACGAAATATTTTACCTACTTACACAATATTCGTGATTATTATCTACCTTTGGCTTGTAGCCACTAATACTTAATAAGTAACAATAGGTATGTTGAATATAAGTGAAGTTGTTCGTTTGTCGCCATCTTATATTAAAAAAATAACTACTGATCCCAAACTAGGCAGAGCCTGTACTATGGCAACCAGACAACTGATAAATATATTTCTAAATACGTACATATGACACTAATATTATAAAGGCGAAAGTTTGTGACTGTGAGAGTGTGTATGTTTGTTACTTTTGACGTCTAAACAGCTGAAGCGATTTTAATCAAATTTGGTATGGAAGGTAGCTGATACCCTGGATTAACACATAGGCTATGCTTTATAAAGTTTAACGCGGGTAAAACCGCGGGGCACAGCTAGTTATAGACAAATTACACCCAAACATAGGAGAAATATTCGAGCTTATCACACAAATATTTGTCCTGCGTGGGTATCGAACCCACGACCTCTGGCTTAGCAGTCAGGGTCACTAACCACTAGACGAAGAGGCCAGTCAAGATTATTTTATTTATTAATTCTTCTTTATTTCACACAGAATACATATTTATATAAAATATTAGATATATCATGTACTCAGGCGAGCTTAACGCAACTATGAGTTCTCTTCCAGCATACCTTTGTCAGAGTGAGAGCTTATATGTAATGGGTTACAAATAGTGCACAACAATTTTTTTAATTTTATACTCTGTGTTTTGTCAGTTCGGTTGTCTAAATGAGTCGTTGTAAACGCATTTACAGGCCCGAGGGCTTGTTGGAAAGTTTGACGGTCGCGGCGTAGTGGGCTTCAACACTATCACTGAAGTGAAGCTGCTCACAGACCTTGAGGTATCATCCACAGTATACAGTCGCTTCCGCACCATCACTTTGGCGCCTCACTTAGGCTGAGATCTATAGAGCGTACTTAGACTTTGCTCAGACTTTACTTTCGACTTAAGTCAAAGTCGGTATTTATAAAGCAATCTTCGAATCCCTCTGAGTGCATGCTTAGCAAATGCTAAGTCCACAAAATCGACGACTTACTAAAAACTTACACTATAAGCCAAATAAAAATAAAGTAGTCAAAAATATACTTCACCATCATAACTTACATGACTTTTTAATTTTTCCGTATTATCCGAGACAGTGATGCCACATTGTATAGGATTTCCAGAGAAATTGGAAATCACGGAATTTGTATTCAAACTAATACTACAGATATATTGATAAATATTTCTAAAATACAGAAAGATAAAATAATTAAACATTATCATTGTATTTATTATTTATTTATGTGATCAAATCAAAATTTTCGGGGAATTTTAGATACGGCTTGAAGATAAATTAAACTGTCATCTGGCAACACTGATATACTGTATTTGATATTCTCATAAGGCCGAAGAAACCAGGGCCGAAAACAATTAAAAAAAAAAGTAGTTGACATTGCCGTTCACAGCTGATACAACAATGTTCCGTTTCTCATAATAAAAATTAATGTCGATTGTTGATCATTAATAAATCTATTTTTATGTCTCACTCGTCATTTTCTAAATAGTTCAATAATAATAATAATACACAGAGGAACGATGCGCACCATGTTTTATTTATAATTATGTCTGTTTTTAAATGTTTTCCAAAGAGTAATTAAGAAGTTAATGCATGTAACGAAATTATAATTGGTGTTTTGACTTTGTCTGTCTTAGCTTATGCTAAGCATAATCTTAACGTCAAAAAGTCTATAAATACCAAATCAAAGTATAAGCTTAGCATACACTTAGCAAAGTTTTACGTAAGTAAAGTTTGAGTAAAGTCTAAGTACGCTCTATAGATCTCAGCCTTAGTGTGCTACTGTGTGCTGCTCACAGACTTTGATGTACAACCTTGAGGTTTTTTTACTGCTTCGCCACGTTTTCGGGTTCAAATCCTGGGTTAGATCAGAAAAAGATTTAGGGATTATTCTGTTAAGAAAATGTTCGGGCCACATCGGCTCCCGTCGTGTCATCGTGTGCCTACATTCATTGCGGTCGGCGGCTACCGAGCACGGACGAGACCGCACTTCACTTCGTTCCACACCACCGGCAATCGCAGATACTCTCGGTCACCATACCTCTTATTTTTTCTTTGTATAACGTTTTCTGGAGTAGTTAATATACTTGTTATATATAGTCCAAACTGTTTAATTCATCTCCAACGCAACCAATGGTCCTTCGACGAAAAATCTAGTGAAGTAAAAGGAAAATCAAGTATATCGCCGCACTCAAAGAAGCGTTGAAGAACGTGTACGGACTTTGACCCCAAAGTGTCATTGCGCAACGCCGTCTTCGGTTGGAAACAAGAAGTCGTATTTCAATATTGTGGACAAGGATTCGGTATTCTGTGAGTCGTTCCAGTTTTATCCTTCCTCTTTCTTCCCGATATTTAACTACGAACTTACTTCTATAAGTAATCACCACGTAGGTTATTTTTCTTTCTCTTTCGTATGCAAAATTGAGTAAGATCGCTTTGCTATGCACGTATCATAAAATTACTGCAATCAATAGTAGCCAAGTGAATGACCTTGAAGGTCATACAATAACTGGCAGTTAGGTATACCTACCTACTTGTCTTTTCGCATTTCTCATCAAACCAATCCATCAAGGTCTTTTATATTCGTAGTTTAAACATTCATTTTGAGAACCAAGCATCGTATTGCTGTCTCAACGCTATTCACTACTTTTATTATTCTTTTAATCTGTTAACAGTTTCCTTACAAAAATGAGCGATAAAAGGCTTAAAGTACGCAGCTCAATGAAAACTAAGCTTACTACATTTAGTCAATATTTAGAAATCCTTAAAAGTTGTGATAAGCTTTCTGACTTACAGAAAATTGAGCTAGATAGTCGCTTTAGTAAATTCAATGCCTTGTACTCGGATTTTGACAATTTGTAGACGGAAATTGAGGCATCAATGGATGACCCGGACGAGGCGTATCAGTTCAGAGGCCAGTTCGAGGATCAGTACTTCGCTCTGGATGCGGTGGCGCGTAGTATGCTGTCCTCTCAGGAAGGCAAACAAAAAGATACCATCGGGTTTGTAACCGGTTCCGAAGCAAGTATGTCAGGTGAGACTAAGAACAATTTTGTTCGTTTACCAAAAATTAATTTACCGCACTTCGATGGAAACTATCAAGGCTGGCTCGAGTTTAGAGACACTTATAGATCATTAATTCATGATAATGGTTCTATTGACAATATTAATAAGTTCCATTACCTTCGCGCATCATTGAAAGGCGCAGCATCCGAAATTATAAAAAATATTGACTTTAAAGGTGATCAGTACGAGTTGGCTTGGGATATGCTACGCCAGAGGTACGATAACAGCCGTCTTCTAGTTAATAGCCATGTGCAAGCGTTATTTAACGTCGACGCCGTTGCTTATGAATCAAGTCTGTGTTTGCGACATCTGATTGATGTGGTAAATAAAAACATCCGAGCGCTTAAAACATTGAATGAGCCGACCGAGCATTGGGGTACGCTTATCATATATATGATGTCTATCAAATTAGACTCGGTCACTAGTAGACATTGGGAGGAGCACCGAAATACCTTATCCAATCCACCCAGTCTTACACAATTTTTTACATTTGTAAATAACAGAGCTGATTTACTCGAAACATAAAAACAAATTAAAGTTAATAAACCAAAAAGTTTCATAATTACATCCCAAAATAATTCAAGTAACTATAATGCATATCATACTAAATGCCCCTTGTGTTCTGGTCAACATTTACTTCATTATTGTGATGAATTTAGAAGATTGAGCGTTGAATCACGTATTTTGAGAGCCAAAAAACTTGAAGTGTGTATGAATTGCTTGCGGTTGGGACATTTTGAAAAAAGTTGTAGACTGTCACATTGTAAATATTGCACTGCTAGACATAATACTTTATTACACTTTGAGAAAGAACGGCCAGCGGTGCCAGATCCAATGCCAAAAATTCACGACAGTGTTGCACTCTCGGCAACTACTATTGAACCCTCCTTACAGCATACTACTTCTCCTTTTGTTTTACTGTCCACAGCACTGGTGAAGGTGGTGAACGAAAAGGGCGAGGGCTGCCGCGCACGAGTCCTGCTGGATAACGGTAGTACAGCCAATTTTATAACCGAGAATCTTTGTTCTAAGCTGTGTTTGTCTCGTAACGGTACTGGGTCCACAATAACCGGCATTAACAATCAGACCAGTAAAAGTGCACAGTCTTGTAATCTCACGATCCAATCACTCTATAACGAATATTCAGTCAATATAGACTGCCTAATATTACCAGAGGTAACGAAACGTTTGCCGTCACATTATATTAATTTACATAACATGTCAATACCTACAGGCTTGCAATTAGCCGACCCTACATTTAATGTCCCTTCTGTTATAGACATTTTTTGGAATATCTTACTATCTAATCATATTAAGTTAGGTAAAGCTTTACCAAAATTATGTGAGAGCAAATTAGGCTGGTTGGTGTCAGGCTCAATGGCTCTTCATTCACAATCATCCCATTCACATCATTGTAATTTCAATAATATCAAGTAATAGATAGTACTTTGTGCTGGGGCCCACAACTGAAGACGGTTAGCCGAAGGTTATTTGCATCAGCAGGCTCACTTAGGCATCTACGCAACTTTCTCCCTATTTCCACTTAAATTGCGCTTGCTCAATCGCTTCTCCTACCAATCCTCGACTACGCTGATGTCAGCTATCTTAATCTTACTGAAGAGCAACTCGATGAGCTTGAGCGACTTCAAAACTTTTGTATAAGATTCATATTTGGTCTTCGCAAATATGATCATGTATCCTCATTTCGTACTAAGTTCAAGTGGTTGCCAATTCGCCTTCGGCGGAATGCTCATATTCTTTCTTTGCTTTATAACATTCTCTTTAACCCTGCTACTCCTACATATCTTAAAGAACGCTTCGAGTTCCTTTGTGACACACATTTGCGATCCTTAAGATCATCAGAAAATTTAAAACTACATATCCCAGAGCACAAATCCATTTTTATGGGAAAATCATTTAGTGTGCAGGCAGTTCGACTATGGAATGCCTTGCCTATCGAAATTAAACGTGCCCAGACAATATCAGCTTTTAAAAAGTTGGTCAGAGAACACTATTTGTCTGTATAATTTATGGAACCTACGTTAAATAAAGTATTTTTCTTATTTAGTTATTTAATTATGTTTATTTTACATTTCCATATTTTTAACAGTAAATTTATTAAATATCTTTTTTTTTTATGGATATACCACAATTTTGGTGTATGTCTTGTTGCACACCTACTGCTATTAGTTATTGCTCAGCTCCTATCCATCCTAAGGTTGTCTGGAAGAGATCGCTTTATGCGATAAGACCGCCCTTTGTACAACTTGTTTATGTAATATCCTATAAAATATGTATTCTTATGGTGTACAATAAAGAGTATTCTATTCTAATTTCATTAAAACTAGAGTAAACTCTGATATCTCATTGTCAAAGTTTTCGGAACTAGATACAATATCAGAAAATCATTGCTTACCATTGTAACTAACCATACTGGTTCGTCACGTTGAGATTATTCACATATCCTTCGTCCAGCTAATCGTACTATAATTTAGCTGGCGTGTTGCAAAATATCTTTTAAATGAAACAAAATATAACAACTGATTTATAGTATTTTAATTCGTATTATGCCTGATTATCAAATTTGGACTAATCGATGCAAATATGTGTGGAGCACGCTTAACATTAGTTCAATTATCGTAATAATTTACATATAAGGACATCACTAGTTACTATAAAGATTAGTCCCTTCTCTAATCTTGAAATCGACCAATGGGAACAGTTATAGGATTACCGGGAAAAATGATTGTTTCACAAAACAGCTACTTATTATTCATATACAATAATGGATAATGTATTAATAAATTTATATGTGTAATATAATACTAACTGTCGTTTTGATAGAAGATTAACTATTTATTTTTATGTGATTATGCAGATTACATTTATTTAATTAATGAGACTGACCGGATGTGGCATAATTGACGACGCATTTTGGGAATATGGAGGACTGTCAAGAGGATGGCGGCGCTTGGCACCAGACTTTAACAAATGAAAAAGGTTTTTAGAAGTTTTGAGTGTGGTTTCAGGAGCCCTATAGAAGATTTAGAAGCGAGCGTCGTTTCTGGTGTAATTAGAGTGGAGGATCTGCTGAATATTGGTTTTATCATTTGTTTTAAAGGAGAGATAATGAAGGAAGCGTCATCTCGTGTTGGTAAGCTTTGAACACAGGTGAAGCTTGGTTACTTTTATTTAAAGTATTACTTACATTATCACGAATGCTCGGTAATTTTAGTTGAGTCTAGATGCTAGAACGATTCTATTTTCATACACGATTATGTTGGGATGCTCCCAAAAGTTGTATTACTCATGTATTTATAAGACAAATACTTTAAAAACTAATTCTATGTTTAAACTAACTAGACGAAAGAACCAGAATTATATCTATTATTGAATGAAAGCTATCAATGTTAGATAGTAATTAATATAATAACTTTAATTAAAAGTTCCTGAATTATTAACTGGGTTAATAGCAGTTAACTATTTACCTGATGTTAAAGCCTGATGTTAAATTATAGGGTTAGTCTTGAATACATGAACCTACTATCAGTGGAAGAGAAAACTGATGTCTTGTTTGTTTAAGACCGGTCACTGACAGTCTTATTTAGTTCTCTATGGAAGATAGTAGAGGCTATTCTACAACAGCAAACATGACGTGCTGTGTTTAGGATTAACCGGAAATATTAAGTTTCATAATGTTGGTTTTGGTACTTAAGACCGGCCGCAAAGCAGTCTTTTAAGTTTCTATGGAAGATTTAGTAGAACCTTACAAAAGTTCCAATGATGTTATTATGAAACATCTCTACCTACCATGTTGAAGATCAAGAGATCATTGATTTTTGACAAGAATCACAAATGATTTAATAACACACCTTCAAAGTATTGATTATACTAATATTGACTCAGTTAATAGTCTTATAAGTGGTTCCAATTAGAATCATATGCAGATTTTCTTACTGATATTGAATGCTTTCATATCTAGCGGTCATTACTTGGGTAATGAATACAAAGAACTAAATCTTCACAAGTGATACAAGATAGTATTACTTATACAATTGATGTTGAAGTTCAAGAATTGTTGAACCTTGACAGGAATGCGAAGTTCCTTGAGCAGATGACTCAAATAATAATAATACAATGATGAAGTATTATTATGGGTTGACTTTGTTAACAGTGAAACCAGTGGTTGCGATTAGAACCATTTTCAAATTAACTTGCTTATATTGAATAAGCACATGTTCGCGGATGACCTGTGCACTCTTTGTGCGTGCACAGACCTCACTGAGTCTTGTCGCTTGGTGCAGCAAGATGTAGATGCAATAGCAAAATGGTCACATGATAATGGCATTGTACTTAATTCAGATAAAACTAAACTTATAATTATACATTCACCTTATTTGCGACCTACCGGAATACCGCCTCCAATTATTAGTCATAATTTCTCATGTTACCATAATGATCTTAAAAACTGTCACTGTAAACCTATAGAAAAAGTAAATTGTGTCACTTACCTTGGAATGAAGATCGATGAAAATTTCTCATGGACACTTCACGTAGATTATATTTGTCAAAAACTAAGAATATTACTGAGTAAGTTCTATCACCTAAGTTTCAAAGTGCCAAGTATTACACTAAAGTGTTTATATACGTCACTTATAGAATCTATAATATCTTACGCTCTTGATTGCTATGGATTGACTTTTAAATCCTATCTAGAAAAAATAGAAACAATTCAAATAAGATTCTTAAAATTATTAGTCAACAATAAAACTAAAATCAGTTGTAGTGATAATTATAAAAAGTTATTCAAAATATGCAATATTCTGCCGGTAACTTTAAAACATAAATATTTACTAATGACAAATCAACATGGCAATCAGGAGCTTAACCTAGCACCCGTATCGCACAATCACGGCACTAGGTCGATTACTACTAGTAAGTACGATGTTCCTCGAGTCAGTTATTATTATGGAGATAGGACACTAAGAAAACAAATACCATATGTACTAAATAGTTTGCCCGTGGAAATTAGACAAGAGCCAAATAGAAATAAATTTAAACTACTATTAAAGAAATATTTATTAGATAATATATAACATGCATTTTACATAAATATAGATACTACAAGGAGACTCATCTGAGTCCACAGACAAACTGTTTAAAACAGTTTTGTGGGCCTATGTATTAGCTTTAAGAATTATCTGTAATTGTATAATAATAATAAATAAAAAAAAAAAAAAAAAAAAAAAAAAAGCTTTCTGAAGATATTACAACATTGGTGAATCCAAGAAGTTACTTATGACAAATTAAGGCTTCTGTGTTATTAAATAAGGTTAATTATAAATATTATCCATATATAAATGTTTTCCTTGATATTATATATATATACAGTATGTTAGGTTAGACGAGGGACATATTGAGGGAGGGTGTTCAGTATTCGATTCTCGTCCCAAATATTAAAAAAACCTATAACCTAAATTTTTGACGTAATTGTCCAATAAAATACATTAATCATGAACACTGAGTGCGCAAGAAGTGAACTTGTAAACAGTACCTACTTAAAGTGATCACGTGGCTAAACACGCGCCGCGCGGGGTTTACGCTCGTGCGTAAACCCCGCCCTCCCCCTCGCCCTTTCCTTTGTGTTGTTCCGATGCACCGACAGGACCCACCCCCGCGCTGACCGCAGTCTATGCGTGGGCGGCGCTAGTTCCGAATGCCGCTTCCGCGTATTGCATAAACCACCCCGCTTACCGATAAGTGTGTTCTGTAAACGCGTCTTTGACTAATAAAAATGACGTCATATCAATATTCCAATGAAGAATACCGGGATATGGTTCGTACCTACGCGTTATCGAATGATAGTGTACGAGGCGCTATTAATTTGTACCGAGAGATGTTTCCCAACCGCCAGATTCCGTCGTACAACCTTATGCTAGGTGTCAACCATCGATTGCGAACATTCGGTCAGTTCACCGTACCGACGCATGCCCAAGGACGAGGAAGGCAGCCATACCCAGTGCACCTACAAGAAGCCATTTTCGAATACTTCGAGCATCACCCACAAGAAAGCACTCGAAATGCTGCAAGACGATTCGGCGTATCACATTGGACTGTGTGGAAGCTGCTGCATGAAGAAGGAATGCACCCATACCATTTTAGACCCGTTCAAGAACTTGGGTTCAACGATCACGAACCGCGGGTGAATTTTTGCCACTGGTTTTTGTCTAATTTAGACAAAAACATTTTATTTACTGACAAAGCCACATTTACACGAATGGGGGTATTTAATGTGCATAATGAACATTGGTGGAGTACTGAAAATCCCTATGTTACGCGACAGGACGCTTATCAACACCGGTTTAGTGTTAATGTGTGGGCAGGTATTTTAAATAATTGTTTAATAGGCCCGTACTTTATTGATGGAAGACTTGATAGTGTATCATATCTGAACATTTTAAACAGTGTGATGGATGAAATGTTGGACGATGTGCCTCTTAGTGTTTATCAAAACCTCTTTTACCAACATGACGGAGCGCCCACGCACTATCAGGTGCGCGTACGTGAGTTTTTAAATAATAATTTTGGTGACAGATTTATAGGTCGTGGTGGGCCAGTGCCATGGCCTGCACGCTCTCCAGATCTCACTCCATTAGACTTTTATTTATGGGGTGAAGTAAAAACAATTGTGTACGCTACGGAGTACTCAAACAGGGAAGAGTTAAAAGTACGTATCAGGAACGCTTTTGATACTGTAAGAAGTGATCCGTTTGTTCTCAACCGCGTTAAGGACAATATGCGAAAACGTGCTGAACTATGCATAGCACGAGGAGGTGCTCATTTTGAACAATTTTTAAGATTAGTGTAAAAATGTGTAAATAGTCAATCAAGTTAATCATTGTAAATAGTCAATCAACTTAATCGTTGTAAATAGGTGTGATTCCATTTTTTAAATACGCCAAAAATACTAAGTAAGCATAATTATTAACTTTACCTCATCACATCTTTGTCTTAAATTATTGCGGATCATAATTCACATTTCCATTGAAGACTTTTTAATGTTTTGTTTAGTACTTAGATGTTTTTGCCTGTCCTAAGCCAGGTTTAAATTATGAAGGGAAATTGGATTCTACCTAAACGTCATTGCGCCGCGCACATGTTCTGCGATAGTACTAACACGTTAGCGCAAGGGTGTATACACGTTGGGAGACATTTGCGAAATTTTTGGTATGGTTCTGTTTGTTATTTATCAGTGTTTTTTTTTTGTTCATATTTTTATTAGTATCATGTAAGCATACACTATTGTGGGTTTGAATATGTCCTTCGTTTAAACTAACATACTGTATATTATGAACTAGAGTCATATATATTTTTGTAATAAATAAGTAAAGGTTAGGGTAGTCAAAAGATTAAGCCCTCTCATGTCTCTTGTTTTCAAAGGACATTGACTAAGACTAACAACCCACACAGAACTTCTGTAATTAGAATAAAAGAGTACCCCTATTAAGGACATTTTCAGTCCAAAGGCGGAAGAAGTCTTGACCCTATGGAGCCGAAGACTATTGTACCTCGCGGAGATGCTTTGGGCGAGTACCATAGCCGCAAATAAAATAATATTGAATATTATGATATTCTAGTATAATCTACAAACAAGCTAGAATAATCTAGAGAAGATATAAAGTCAATCTCAACAATATTTTAAGGAAAGCATATATACTATGGCTGAATTAAACTATTATATTTCTAGATGTGTGAATTAAAACAAACAATTCATTTAGGAAACATACATATAATCTAATTAGACAATATCAACAAGACATTCATTCAATAGGACTTATCAAATAATCCTTTTATGAAAATAAGTTATAGTCCAATAAGAAGTAGTATGAAACCTTTATGTTTATCAGAGAAATTATAGAATTAAAACTACATATTTATGGTCTTATATATTGAAATAAAGTTCTAATAAGATTTTAGATAACATTATGGTAATTAATTTAGGGTAAACTAGGCTTCATTAGTTCTGTCACTCTTGTACAATTACATAAGTTTAGAAAGTTTATTTATGATTAGGATAAAGTTAATTTAGGATTGAGTGGTTTGTTCTCCTTTTCAAAAAGTTCTTGGATTACTATATGCAACATAGGTTCCTACCATACTAGACGAATCACTGGCCAATTTAAATCAACTTGTTTCAATCAAATCCAGCAAGAATATAAATTCATGATTTAAGTTAAGAAAATTTAGGATCATATTAGTATCAAGGAGTATTACTTATTAGACACATAAAAGTTAGGTTTAGTTAGATACATAAATGTATGCCGTTAGTTAGGGTGATCAGGTACAACGTTAGGGAACACATCGAATAAAAAAGAATTTAGATTATGGGGGTAGGGTGGGTAGGTACACCATTAAATAAACGTCAATATAAACAAAGTTTTCATATGAAAACTAAATGTAAGCCTAATGATAGATACGCGTTTACCATGCCTCTTAAGGATGATCCTACTAATTTAGGAGATTCGTACGGTATGGCCAAACGTCGATTTAAATCTTTAGAGTACAGGTTTTAACAAAGACCGGAATCAAAACAATCATCAAAGACACTAATTTTCGTATGCTTCTAAAAACTTATTAATCATTTGTATACATCCGCTAAAATGACATGTCTGGGTCAGATACCACGCCTATTGATGTGAGTATGTCTATTGACCTCCAGGCTTTGTTTGATGTCTCTCTGTCCCTTCATACAAACAATTGCTTTTACTGGTGCGATTCTACCATAGTACCTACTGAGCTGATTGTCTACTCATACATCGCAACTGAAGGCTTTCGTTCGTAACCGAGTGAATGAGATACAAGAGAGTACACTAGGTTTTACGTGGCGTTATGTTCCTACTGGAGACAACCCGGCGGATCTTGTTTCTCGAGGGCTGAAGGCTGACCTTATCAGCGAGTCGTTACTTTGGTGGGCCGGTCCCTCTTTTTTACTCCAACCAGAAAGCGATTGGCAAAACATCCAATATATATGCGAAACAAGATCTACCTGAAGTAGTCTAATTATTGTGATAACATACACACATCAACACAATCTAGGGATATTGAACATTTCATTGATTATCTAGAAAACTATAAACATTTTGTTATGACTGTAAATGGAAGAATTAAAGATAATTTCATGGCCGATATTTAAACATTAACAACACGATGCGATTTTGTTTTTCTAATTAATAAAAGTCTTAAATTAATTAAGCCATAGAAAATTACTGAGTGAACAAAAACATTTTATTCTTATAAAATTATTCAATCGAATTAAATGAATAAAAATCTTACCAAATCTGATAATCAGTAATCGGTATTTCCTCCTCTAACATTAATCACACAGCGGCAACGATTTTCCATACTTAAAATTAAGGTGTCAATGTCTTGCTGGGGTATGCAGTCCCAAGTTCTTTTTAAATGTTCGAAAAGTTGTTCTTCTGTTGTCAAGTTGGGCGGAAAATCCCTCAATGCTCTTCGCTGTAACATGTCCCAGGCGTGTTCAATTGGGTTTAAGTCTGGCGACTGTGGAGGCCAATCTAATACCTGAACATCGTGTTCTCGAAGGGCGGCCCTCACCAGCCGCGCTGTATGGGAAGGTGCATTGTCATGCATGAGCTGAAATTCTTGCCCCGTTAGGGCCCTGAGCGGGACAATGACACGTTCTACTACCTCCTCACGGTATCTATGGGCAGTCATGCTGCCCTGAATCCAAATGAGTTGGGTTCGTCCGCCGATTCGTATTCCTGCCCACACCATAATTGTCCCGCCTTGGTAAGAGTGGACCTCCTGTGGATGTCGGAGACGGCTGACCCTGCCTGGAGTTCTCCAAACGCGTGTTCGTCTCGAATCTGGATGAAATCCATAGCGGGACTCATCAGTGAACAGCACCAATGACCATTGTTGATCACTCCATGTCAAATGTTCTTGAGCCCATAAAAGTCGCCTACCGCGATTGCCACGTCGCAGCGCTGGGACTCGTAGCGGTCTGCGAGCATGAAGACCAACTTCATGCAGCCTCCTTCGCACGGTTTGGTCGCTCACCAGCAGCTGCTGACCCTCCTGGAGCCTTTGCACTAGTTGCATCGCTGTGATATTGGGTAGTCTTCTGGCGGTCATTTGGAGAAATCGATCCTGTCTCTGAGTGGTAACACGATATCTACCTGTGTGCCGTTCTGCCACATCTCCAGTAGCGCGATAACGTGACCACAGCCTGGATACCACATTTTGGCTTGTGCCCAGAGACTCAGCAACGACGCGTTGAATAGCACCGTTTTGTAACATGCCAACTGCCCGTAACATTTCATCTCGACTCAAAT
Organism: Pseudoips prasinana; assembly: GCA_951640165.1. NCBI lineage: Eukaryota > Metazoa > Arthropoda > Insecta > Lepidoptera > Nolidae > Pseudoips > Pseudoips prasinana. The sequence continues at coordinate 3,230,313 of OX621266.1, read as the reverse complement.
GATGGCGTGGCATGACGCTAAAAAGCTTACACAACCAATTGAGAAAAGAAAATAAAACAATTTATCAGGTTTTCTTCAATTAACACGCAAAAAAAATTTTAATGCAACTTCTTGAAATTAGATACAACTCAAGATTGCGCTGTGCTTTGCGTGTTTTCATTTGTTTCTCATTTTAATTTTTAAATTTTGCATAAAGAATAGACAAGGTTTAAATCTGTAAATAAACTTTTTAAGGAAACTAAATAGGTTTTAAACAATAAAGCCATGTTTGATTTCAAAATAACGTATCCCTAGACTTTGTTGATGTGTGTATATATACTAAAAATTAAGTAAATCAGACTTTCATTCATACATACATTAAATCATAAATATTAAAATATACATAAGTTACAAAGAATATTAGCTTACATAAGAAGATATATTAACAAACTTAAATCTATAAATACAAAAGTAATCGGTTACCTTACGCCTTGTGGGTTAATAATACGTGCAGCTCAATCTGACATGTTCCCAGCAGGTATATGCGTTTAGGGTGAGAGATGTTTGTGTGTGCGTTTGTGCAAAGTAATGTTCCCACCTATCTTCTAAACTAATGATCCGATTTTGATGCGGTTTTCAATAACGGGTTTGTGTTTGATGAGTTCATGTTCTTAGATAGGTGTCATGGCTGTAACTAGGGGGCGCCACAATATTAGTGCAGAACAATGTTGCAATATAATCAAAACGAAATGTCCGATTACAATTCTGTTTTCAGCAATGTGTACGTGGTAGCTTAATGCATGTTCCTAAATAATAAAAATTAAGTCTGTAACTCACTAGAGGGCGCTACAATATTAGTGCAAAATAATATTAAAACGAATTGTCCGATTTCAATGCGGTTTTCAGCTATGGGTTCGTAGTTGATCGGTGCATGGTCTAAGATAAGTCTTAAGATATTAACTCACTAGGGAGCGCTGCTATATTAGTGTGGAACGATTATATTGCAATATTATTAAAATTAAAACGTATTGTCTGATTTCAATGAGGATTTCAGGAATGAGTTCGTGGGTGATCGGTGCATGTTCTCAGGTGAGTGTTATAGAGGTAATTTTTAACAATGTCTAATGTGATAGTCTGAGTAAAATTTCAAAATTAATGCATAGCGATACCTAGACGGCGTATTTGTAATGGATTTGAGAGCCCTTACGAGCTTTCTTCTATTTTATCATCATCACTTTGCGATCGGCGTAAAGTGCTTCTCAATCGTTCTAATTCTTCCAACGCTATGCTATTATGTGGGTTATTAAAAAGGATATTCGAATCAAGCAACAATCAAATTTAATGTTGAAATCAAAATTATAAATTCAAAAACAAGTAAGTACCTACCTATTTCAAAATATAGATACGAAATCGTAATTAAAACAAAAATCTTATGTTAGCAATATAATAAACTGAAACTATAAAATCAATCATAAAACTCGTGTAATAATAAAACAGAGTTATATTCCGACTAAACCACCAAATCTAATTATCTGTGAAATCCAAATTATTATTCGAAAATGCAAAATTCAAGAAACAAACTAGAAAATAAAATTCAGTATGTACCTAACTCTATAACCAAAATTTAATTCAACCCCAAATCTCAAAATATTACGTTAAATCCAATAACAAAAATAAATCAAATTATATGGGAAAATAATATTGAACAATATTATTCCACTTAAAAAAACTAACCTAAACTATTTACAAAATTATAATTGAAAAGTAAAATAATGTAGTATCAAACTTATTAATGAATTTAGAACTCGAAAGTTAAAAAAAAATAAGATCAATATGTACCTTCTCTCTATTTGGTCTCAATAAAGAAACAACAGCACTCGGCGTCACTGGGAGCTAGGCCTCTCCAGGTCTGTAAATCGCATTTAATTCGCATTCAAAGCGCATTCGAAAACACATTATAACAACATAAGCCCGAAGGCATCGCCATAAATAGTGTTTTAGGGAGTTTTAGCCAGTATTAGGAACTGTTTCCGCCTTCACCGCGTGGAGGTACTCTCAGCTTATGTCATCATTGAATTCAGAGTTCAAACACAAATATTATAGTCTCAAGAGTATTGACACCAATTCTGAACAAAAACCAACAGAAAGCAACTGTATAATATTTAATAAGGAACTTAATATTATATTAACTTCTGATCTAAATTTGTATTTTATACGATAACATAGGAATTTTAGAAATTTTATCTGAATACATTCAATTATTATTATTATATGTATGTACCATACCGTGGACTTACTATTATTCACGGACCGTAAACTTAATATTATTGAAGGTCACCGTAGCCTATTTGGTAGTGCTCCTACCTACGAAGCTGGTGGTCCTGGGTTCGAATCCCGGTAAGTGCAAATATTTGTGTGATGCGCGAATATTTGTTTCTGGGTCATGGATGTTTTTTATGTATATAAGTATTTATCTATCTATATAAGTATTATATCGTCGCCTGGTACCCATAGTACAAGCTTTGCTTAGTTTGGGGCTAGGTTGATCTGTGTGACATTGTCCCTAGATATTATTATTATCTCACATATTTATTACCAATATTATTTACAAGATATCATACAAGGGTATTTTAACACAAATACAACTTATACAATATTTGGGCTACATGGAGAGAAATTTCCGCACAATCCTGGCATTCGCCAGCAGAACCGCCTTCTGCATGTAACTCTCCAGCCAAATATCAAGCCCTAAACTTGCAAGGTTGATTTTCAGGGATTTAGGAATAACTCCATTTGTGGATATAACAATAGGTATGATCGCAGGTCTTTCGGTTCTCCAAATTTGCGCATATTCAAAACTCAGATCAAGGTATTTTGAATTTTTTTTATTAATATTATTATTATGTGGTAGGATGAATCACACTTATTGTTCTGCGAGATATTACCTCCACATTATATAGATTATAATTCGTATATGCTCTCTAAAAAGTCTGAAATAAAATTAACAAAATTAAAAATTTTGAAAAAAACCCACGACGGCAAAAATCTCGTCAAAAAAGAATAAAATAACTCAAAACCCCCGACTTAACCCAATTATTATGTAACGAAATATTATAATAGACGTAAAAATTCTTTCTAAAAAGAGTTGATATCTCGAGAAATCGGTAATAGATATACTTAATTACCTAAACAATGATTATCGATGTTTACAGTTTTTTCCTAACGTGTCTGTGTCTCGAAGATATACTTAAATGTAGCGATAATTATTTTACCATAATACATAACCGAGGAATATCCGTCGGGGGCTGCCATTAACCCAGGTTAAGTTTTCCTAGTGACGTGAATACAATTATTGAAGAAATGTAGATGTTTAACGACGACATTAAATACACTTATGAGTATGATTAAATTTTTGTTGAAATTTCATATAGGAAAGGCAGCCTAGGCAGTAATATTTCGTTACATAATAATTGGGTTAAGTCGGGGGTTTTGAGTTATTTTATTCTTTTTTGACGAGATTTTTGCCGTCGTGGGTTTTTTTCAAAATTTTTAATTTTGTTAATTTTATTAGTATTATGTTGTTAGAGCGAAATATAATCTGTGAAAATTTCAACTGTCTAACTATCACGGTTCATGAGATACAGCCTGGTGACAGACGGATAGACAGAATACAATACTGTTGTACATAACCGTCGTTCAGGAAACATCAATTTTGATCTAATACTGGGTTCGTTCCTATGCAGAAAATAAAACTTTTGTGAGTGTGATTATACTTGAGTGTAAGTAAATAAGTTTTAATTTGTTACAAAGTTTTATTAACCCAGATACAAGTTCAACACTGAGTCAGATTAAAGAGCCTAAATTTGTGTATAGAATCTTTACTTAGGTTATAATAATCATAATGATATTATCATCATAATTACTTATATTTTGTTTTAAGTGACTACAAGCCGGTATCTAATGTAGTTTCTCAAACTCTATTGGTAGAATTTAATTAAGGAGTCATTTGGTTTTGTAGTTTGTCAAAATACAAAACCAAATGCCATGACGCTTTCAAAGAATATTTTGATGAAAGATCTAAGACTAAAGGAATATGGTATAAATGTATACAATCTGAGCCTCCTCATATCCCATGGTTTAGTTGTAAGAGTTTGAACCGGCCACAGATTGTTACCGCATTTCGTTTGCGTTCCGGACACATTCCTTCCAGAAGTTTTGCTTTTCTTATGAAAAAAGTTGATTCACCAAATTGTGAACAGTGTGGAAAACGAGAAGATGTTTTCCATATATTGAGAGAATGTGTCCGTAACGGTAGTAGCCCGTCTATGTACTCAGTGGGTTAGTTATTGGATTTGTATAGTGTAGTTTTAGAGCTAGCTTAGAATAAGGTACGATGGGATTGGCATCGTCATTTCATGTACGAAAATCCTGTATAATAAATAAAGACTAAAAAAAAAAAAAAAAAAAAAAATCTGTAGTTTATACAGTATGCTGTTTGCAATTTATCTCAGTGTTTCTAGGATTAACATATTGATGAAAAACATTTTATCAAATAGTGGGTTCGATTCCTACATAGAAAAGAATGAAACTAGAGTGATAAGTTTTTATTTAAGAGTTTAGATGTTCCTTGTGTCAATGCTATGAAATTCTCTATGCATAAGGATATTGTAAGTGTATAATCAAATAACAAAGATGTTAATAAATATTTACCACGTTATTTACGCCGTGGTCTCCTTCTGCGAAGCAGTCATGCTCCAGAAGAAGGCCGCCGAGCGGGATCGGGAACGAGCCGATCCCGCTCGTAGGTGGAGGAGGCGTCGGGGTGGTGGCGGCAGCCGTTAGTCCAACTCCCCTCGGGGCCGCGGCGGCAGTGTGAGAAGTGTCCTCTACTGTCGCCACGTACAAGCGGCTCCGGGATGACAGCGATCTGTTTGTGGCGCAGTCGCTGTGCCGTACTGGCAGAAGTCGGCAATAAGGGAGGGCAATCCAAAGGAGCCCTCCCAGGGTACGTGTCCCAACCATCTGGGACATGGCGCAAAAGGGGGGTACCGGAGCAGCATACCCGCGTTCCCGGGACTCCCCCATCAGGCGCCAAGAGAAGTCCACGGCAGGAAGGTTTAGTCGGTGCAAGTTGTAACTACCCACCCTAATAAAAAAACCCCTCTAACGCTAACGGCATAGCAAAGACATTAAAACATCTAAAAGGAATACCTAACTGAAGTAATAATAATTAACAATAACCTTAAGCATAAATAAATGTATTGTATTAACTTGAACTATATTGGATTGGATTGCATTAGATTGTATCGGAGACTTAATCAATTGAAATCATATATTTGGACCCGTGATTCGTCTAGTGATCAGTAATACGTCATGGCCGATAATAACACCAGTTCTATTAAAAGGAGAAAAGGATTTCTATTTATAAACTACACTAACTAGTAGAACATAATTCCAAATAATAGTTAATATTTGACAATATCCTATAGTAAAATCTAAATAAGGATTAATCATACAATTTTACAAACATAGAAATAAGTAACGATATACGATGATGTTGTGAATGTCCTTTATATTATTCCTACAGTCAAAAATGATGCAGCAAACTAGCCTACTGTCAGTTTATGTAATAAACCTATAGTAATTAATGTTACATGAGTAATATTTGCAAGTCATGTCAATATATAATTATAACGTGAATCCATAGCTATAACAGCGTATATGTTTATGCTGTGGGAAAGTAAACAGAAATGTTCGTTTGACATAAAAGTTTGTAAGTTTATCATTTAAGTTTAATGTATTCCGGCTCGAGCTACATGTGTTTACCGGCTCGAGAGTCGCAGCCCCGCCATGTCGCTGAAACCAATTGGACTCATCCACCATACTTGGGCATCCATCGTCCGGACTGGACCGCTGATGGTCTTAATATGGGACTCATCAAAAATAAACTCAGCATCGATAAATATGGGACAAGAGGGCATTCTCTTTTTTTCAACTCTAACAGTCAGTCATTATCAGTAGTCAATTGTCCTTCGACCTACGTTGGATAAACCTCCTACATGTCATCTAGCAATACTAAAATAATATGTATTACCACTTTTGTCTCCTACTGTACATCTAAATTTCAATATAATTTCATGGTATAATGTTGTCAAATATGTATGAGCAATTCCTTGAATATACTGTTAATTATCTCACATGTAAGAAACTCTCCTTAAATCATTGCAGTCGGCGGCGGGTATTTGAAGCGGACATACTTCAATAGTATTGTAATATCTTAATATATTAAATACTGGACCAATAACTGGACTACTCCATGTCAACAGCAACGACGAAACACCGTAGTGTAAGAACAAGCTTTCCACTTGTCTTAAATCTCGAACAAATCTCGAAGATATCTCGAACATATGTCGAACAATTCTCGAACAACAATTGCACATTCACACGGTCTCCGAAGATAAGATCCCACCTGTTCACAGAGTGGTCACTTTAATTGCCATGCTCTAGGCGAGACACGTGATGAAATATACAACTGCTTCAGCAGCCATATCAGGATATTAATTTGTAACTGGAACTTTGCTCCGCCATAGGCCACCCAGCCATCAGCTTATCAAACATAAGTAATGTTTAACAATTACTTTTCAATGAACTCCAACAAAGTTATTTTAAATCAAAATATTATCAGCTTCAAACACCACCGCCAAAATGATAATTATTTGGTTACTCGTACCTCCAACAATGCGCCATACAATTCCGACTAAGGGAACTCTCAAGTAAAAATCAACGATTGATTTTCAAATAGCTACTACCTAATATTGTACCTAGATCTACCTAGCCCTATACTCCTTATTATTTAAAATATAATACTACATGAAAATCTATTAGTACGTACGATTAATTTCTCTAACACCTACCATAATTTCTTCAAACATTTATATAAACTCTCCTTAGTTTATTATAACCAACAGCTCGCATTCGAAACTGACACACTTCGATCATATTACAAATTCTAAATATGACATTAAATACTGAACTAATAACTGGGGTATTCCACGCCAACAGCAACGACGAAACGCCGTAGACATAATCTCCTGATAAATATCTCGAAGATATCTCCAACAACAATTCGTACATTCACACGGTCTCCGAAGATAAGATTCCACCTGTTTCACAGAGTGGTCACTTTAGTTGCCATGCTCTAGGCGAGACACATGAAGAAGTGCACAACTGTTTCCGTAGCCATTATTGTTGCGGCGTGGAGTTATTGGAGGTCGTTGTATGAGGGTTTTTGAAATGAATAGACTCGAATGTCGGGACTAGCCGATTTACTTTACTGAAGGTAGGTAGGTACATATATAACTGGTAATAGTAACGTGTGCCGGCCGTCGATGATAGCAAACGAGTGAGGTGCGCGTCGCCGGTAGCCCCACTCGCCGATGAATAGACACGGACAGGTGTGAAGTTGCCGAGGAGACTATCGCGTCGACATGCCGCCCCTCATTGAAGCTCTGCTTCAATCTTCATGCTTCGTCTGGTGTGGGCAGTGGACAGATTTTGGAGAAGGACCTTCTCAACGTGCCGGAATTCGTTTTGACGTCCACGACCCTGGTAACGCCATCAGTACCGGGATGTGTATCAGTTATTCTCCCCAATGGCCATTTCATGGGCGGAGATTGCTCATTATCGATCTAATCGATGAGTTGAGTTTCAACTCATCGATTAGATCGATATAAGCGCATCGAACAACTTCGGCAACAGTTTTGGACGAGATGGCATAAGGAGTACATCACTAACCTACAAACTCGATCGAAATGGAAGTCTTCACGAGGATCGCTGCGCATAGGAGACCTCGTGCTAATCAAAAATGAGCAATCTCCGCCCATGAAATGGCCATTGGGGAGAATAACTGATATACATCCCGGTACTGATGGCGTTACCAGGGTCGTGGACGTCAAAACGAATTCCGGCACGTTGAGAAGGTCCTTCTCCAAAATCTGTCCACTGCCCACACCAGACGAAGCATGAAGATTGAAGCAGAGCTTCAATGAGGGGCGGCATGTCGACGCGATAGTCTCCTCGGCAACTTCACACCTGTCCGTGTCTATTCATCGGCGAGTGGGGCTACCGGCGACGCGCACCTCACTCGTTTGCTATCATCGACGGCCGGCACACGTTACTATTACCAGTTATATATGTACCTACCTACCTTCAGTAAAATAAAATTGGCAGTAGACATATTGCTAACCAATTCGATGTGAATGGCTTTTGTAGCGAAGCACACAAAAACGCAAATGTATGACTTTACGAGTCTACACCCTCGCCCTTCTTTGTTAGCAATCATAATTGGTCCTGCGTAATCTAAGGCTGTATATTGAAAAGCGAAAGTGGTACTCAGTCTTTCTTTGGGTAGGTTCCCCATTATAGGTACTACCGTCCTACCGCGAAAACGATTACATGTAGTACAGTTTCGAGAAACATACCGTGCCAAATGACGTCCTCCTATGGTCCAATAATTTTCACGGGTGGAATATAGTAAATGTTGCGGCCCTGCATGTATTAGTAATTTGTGTTGATAATTAAATAAAAGTTTTGTAAATATATGATTTTTATGTAATAGAAGTGGATGCTTTTTATTATATTCGTAATCCGAGTTTTGCAAACGGCCACCAACTCTAATCAATTTTAAATTAGTATCATAAAATGGATTCAATGATAACAATGAACTGCCTGAATTTAATGAAATTTTTGATTGTAATTTTTTATACTCGTCAGGGAAACTTTCCTGTTGCGCAATGAATATTAATTTGTATGTAGCTGATTGCAATTCTGACACATTTAATGGTCCTATGTATTTATCATTTTTACGTCTTGTATTTTGTATGAAACGTAATACGTATGCCATTGACCTTTGCATACGAGTATAATTGGAAAACTTATGAAATAGAAACAACGTTTCTTTTGGTAGACACGTCATGCAAGTAAGGTTTTGCTTAAAGTCAGGTAATGCCTGACTATTGTTTTTTAAATCTACAACGGGCCAAAATGACTCGTCATGTTTTAAAAAGTTTGGACCTCGCCACCACTGTTCACAGTCTATCAACATCGCAACATCCATACTACGCGTTAAAAAATCTGCAGGATTTAGATTTGTAGGAACATACTTCCATGAGTGAATGTTGGTAGTGGACTGTATTTCTGCTACTCTGTTCCTAACAAATGTTTGCAGCTTATTAGTGGGAGTGTTGAGCCAACCTAGAACGATGGTTGAATCGGTCCAGTAGAAAAACTCATTAAATTGTAGTCTTAATGATTTGGTAACTTTTTCGCCAAGCCTAGCTCCCAGCAAAGCCCCACACAGCTCCAAACGCGGTATTGTATGAGGTTTGAGGGGGGCTTGGTCATTTTTTGAACATAATAAATTAACTGAAATCTCGTTACATTCTGAAACAGACCTGACGTAAGCACAAGCTCCGTACGCTTCCTCGGATGAGTCTGTGAATATATGTAATTGTAAGCTAATATATTTACTGCATACAACATGCCTAGGAATGCTGAGTTTATTTAAAAATGTAAATGAATTTATGAATTTTAACCATGATTTTTGTAATTCATTGAATGAATATCCCGATGATGACTTGGCAGAACAGTCGAAAACTACTCTAAGTTTTGTTGTTAAACTGTCTTGACGCTCGACACCGTGATGAGGAGCAAAATAACAAATTTTATCGCTTTCATAATTTGGTGATTCTCTCATATGGCCTAAATCCTTGTATTCCTGAATGAACTTGGTGTATTGATCTTTTAAATTTGAGTTTAAACGAAACTTATTTTTTGCTAATTTATATGAGTCTCCTAAAACACTAGGTGACGACTTTAAAGGTATAGTAACACAAAACCTCCCATTCGACAAACGAGTGTTCGTGTTTACAAATTTTTGTTCGCATTCGTTTTCCTTTTGCGACCAGTCTAAATGCTTGTTAGTTGAAGTTACTATATTATCTAACTCCCAGAACTTTGAAATCTGATTACTTAATATTTGAACATCAGACAAATTACACACAGTTGAAGAATTTGCCCTTATTGAACCACCCAATATCCAACCTAATTTTGATTTTTGTATTGTAATATTTTGTGATTTTAATTTTATTTGTTGTGGTTCAATCAAATCCCAGAAAAGACCGTTACCTATCAAAATGTCTATTTCCGATGTTTTATAAAATTCCGGATCCGACATTTTAATATGTTTAGGTATATTTAAATCTGCTTTATTAATCGGTGAACTCGGCCAAGGATTGGTTATCTGTGAGACTACAACGCAAGTTATTGTTATGTTGAATTTAGAATATAACGACTGAATATGAATGTCACAACATTTCTTTGATATTGAAATATTATTTTCCAAACTGTTAATAGTCGTGATTATATTTTTAGTAGGCAAACGCAGCTGTTTGCAGAGGTGCTCACTTATAAAATGCGATGTGCTGCCAGAATCTAGCATAAGTCGTACCCGTATCTGCTGATCATCAGCTGATCGCACACTAACGCATGCGGTCGACAACAGTCCGCACGGTGATAACACGGCGCAAGACAGTGCCACCTGATTGACGGTACTATCGCCTTTGCGAGTAATTTCCGGACAAACTAACGAATTGTGGTGTTTGTTACATTTTTTACAAGAACTTGAACGACAATTCTTAGTAGAATGACCCTGCTTTAAACAATTCAAACATAATTTTAATTCATTGGCCTTTTTTTCCCTTTCTTTATTAGTTAAGTTTAAAAATGTCTTACAATAGTAAATTAAGTGATCGGACTGGCAAACCGGGCATTTTAGTTTTAATAAATTATTATTATTTGTAGTAATCAAACTGTGTGTATTTAATTGTTTGTAGGTACCTATAGCCTTATATTTACTTGATTCTATGGTTTCTAATAATTCTGATCTGTTTCTTGTAAATTTTAATAAATCATCGAAAAGTAAGTCATCTTTTTCCTGTAATGATTTAAACTTTTCCCATTCAAATAAAGTTTGCGAATCAAACTTACTAGAAAACAAATGAATTAGCAAGGTATCCCATTTGTCAGTGGGTTCACCCAACAAGGCTAAAGATCTTAAGTTCTGAACAAAATTATCAATTAATCGTTTTAAATTGAATGACGTATCCTTTTGAATAGAATATACATTAAATAATGATTTAACATGATTTGCAATTAGCATCTTTTTATTATCATACCTATCGCATATCAGCTTCCATGCTATGTCATAATTGCTAGCTGAAAAGGCTACAGATTTAATAACTAGTAACGCACTGCTCTCTAATGAGGATCGCAGATAGTGGAATTTATTAATTGGACTCAAGTCAGGATTATCATGTATAAGCGACAAGTATGTATCTCGAAACTCCAGCCAAGTACCATAAGTGCCGTTAAACTTGGCAAGCTGGATAACCGGAAGCTTGACGCTAGCCGTGGTGTGCTTCACTACGGTGCGTACGTCAGAATTGCTGCAATTGTCGCGCGATTTTATATTCAACTTCGACTTAGCAAGCGCAACCGACTTATAGTACATACACTCGAACATGTTGCGTTCTTTAAATTGCTCATCAGAATCAGTTGAAATACACTCTAAGCCACTTTGAATATCATTGTAGTTGTCGAATAATAGTTCCATTTTTGATAACCGTAACTCAAGTTCCAACATAATTTCGTTACTTAAAGTTTCTGGTAAACTATTGATGTAATTGTTGAACATAGTCAAACGACCCTTTAAATGGGCTCGTTTTTTAACTAAAAGTTGTTCATCCGCCATAGTCGATACAAAACAACGAAAACTTAAAATAAATAAAATGTAAACAGTTACGATTGCTAATAACTCAACACAAAAGGACGCACGGTAATTTAGCGCGCATCCATTCAATGGAATGTTATCAGTGATCGCCCGCTTGCCGGCTCCGAGCTAAACGTAAACAAGTTATTTAGCCGGTTATAATTTTTGTTAAGAATGAAGAACTTTTATATTTAATGTATAGAACAATGGCACTAATATTGTAATATAACATTTTAAATATTTATTATGTTTATGGTTTATTATTTAGCAAGTGTAGGTTAGTAGTTTATTATAAATTTGTATTCGCAATGTATCAACTAATAAAATGAACTGTAGTTACCTATTATTGATTTGATTGAAAATAGAAGAATTCTTTATATTAGAATATGTAATGTAAAGGTATTTTTGTATGTATTATTATGATTTGTATAATAATTAGTTATGTAATGAGTACAGACGATATTTTATGCGATTTTATAAGCTTTATTATATGTGGGTATAACCTATTGGCGTCGGTGGATAACTTGTTAGTTTCGTATCCCTATTTTTGTCTTATGTAATTTATGTTATTTTATTATATTTATTATGTTATATGTTTTGGATTTCATATGTATGTATGAACGATATGTATGTATGAACGATATGTATGTATGAATGATATGCATGTATTTAGCTTGATTTAATGAATGTTTGGTAGCAATAGGCAGCTATCAACAATTATAATTGAATGACTATCAACACTGACAACTGTTGGACAAGTGGTTAATTAGGTGTAACCTGGTAGCAGGTTACAGAAAGAATGAGTAGGGTTCAATAATGAGAACAATCTGGTAAAATAAAATCATTTATTGTTCAGTCCACTTCCCAACGCACTCGATTATAATAATAGGTATAAAGTAGGTAGAAGTAGGTATCTAGAGGGAACTGGCCTGACAGAGTGTTGTCTTGAATGGGTGGTCTTCTGGAGATAATGCCTTCTCTTCTGGTATTTTGCAGGTTCTCACAGCGGACTCAAGTGTCAGCCAACTCACAAAAATCAATCAGTAGTAGGGGGGTTCCTGGAACGTAACCAACACTGGTTTTAGGGAAGCTTACGATGCCAGCAAATAGCCCTAATCTAGCACAGTAACCCTTCTAATACCCTTCATATGCTAAGCAGCCCCAACAGAAAATATAACGCATCTATACGTGTACTTAAGAGAGAACAACTGACAACTACTTAGACAAATAAAATATATAACTCACCCCAGCGGGAACAATACACAATACAAGTAATTAACTTCACGTAGGTATTCAGTACGTGAGCACTTAATAGTTATGATAAAAATCTTAGCAGAATTAGTAACCAACAATCTCACGGTGACCTCCGTAATGAATACGATTCGCAAATCATCGCTCATGAACGATCGAACAAGGAGCTAATTAGAGTAAATGAATTTAGAATCTAACCGTACAACTTAGGGATATCTAATAGAACTTAAAAGCTGGCGGCAGCCGTTACTATTTAATTTGGTCAGGCGCCTACTTTTTGTATGCGACGTGACAGTACCCCGCCGCAAAGAGAAGGATTTTACGTTGAGCAGCTAGTGAAATCCGTCTTCTAGTGACTATTCCTTATAGTTTATAAGCTTCAAATCTTTAATGTGCCAACTGCCTAAAGAATTATCTGCCATATCTGCCAATTCATACACAAGTGGAGACTTCTTAGCGATAACCTTGCATTTTATAAATTTAGGTGCTAACTTTTTGTTAAAATATTTATCCTTATCACTTTGATAAAACGTCTTTTTCCAAACTATGTCACCAACATCGAATTCAGCCACTCGACGGCGTAAATTATATGAATGACAATTCTTACTATGTGCTTGCAATAAATTAAAATGTACTTTGTCAAATATGTTAGATAGATAGCCCAAATTATTAGCGTATGAATCACGAGGTTGATAAATTATTTCCTCAGACTCAGCATCAATATAATGTGAACCACAAGAAACCAATTCCCGTCCGTATACAAGGAAGGAAGGAGTATAGCCAGTTACCTCATTAACTGCACTATTAATAGCAAACTGTATCTGCGGTAATAATCTATCCCACACTCTATGGTCATTTTCGATAAAGGTTGATACAGCTGTCATTATCGTCTTGTTGTATCTTTCGACTGTGTTAACATGTGGCGAGTATTTAGGTGTGTAATGCAAGTTAGGGACTTTATATTTAGAAAGCATATTCTTTAGAGTAGAACTAATAAATTGTTTACCATTATCTAAAACAACAGTAGAAGGAATACCGTGTACTAAAAATACTTTTTCTTCGAGTATACTGGTAATGACTTCAGCGGTGGCCCGTTTTATTGGAAATAAAAGACAGTACTTACTAAAACAGCACGTTATGACAAATATATAGACATTTTGTGTCCTAGTTGGAGGAAGAGGTCCAACCAGATCCACACTAATTGTTTGAAATGGTCTAGAACATATCTTAGGGCGACCCATCTCACCTAACGGCGCATGGTTTGGATGTTTGTGAGATACGCAACTGCACATGCTGATATAAATTATATTCGTTCGTAATTCAGCAGGTATAACTTCTTTCCACTCGAATTCTTTACGCAAGGAACATTTGGCCTTCATAAGCCGATAAAGTTTTCCATCTTTTATAAAATAATTAGGAAAGGAAGCAGCAGAAGTTCGACACCCATTATATATATTTAAGAACCACGGATCAGTAGTTTGCGAAGCAGTTAAATCACTATCAATGGCAGAAATAGGACATGCTCGAGAAAGTGCATCGGGAATAATATTGTCAGCACCACGACGATGTTTCACGTCAAAATTAAATGCTGACAAGCGCACTCCCCACCGAGCCAGTCGACCAGTAGGGTTGCTAAGATTAAGGAACCACTTCAATGCTGAGTGATCAGTGTAAACTGTAAACTTTAGCCCGTTGTCAAGGTAACAACGCCAATGTTCTATTGCTGCCAGAACAGCCAAAGCTTCCCGTTCAGTAATGCTATAGTTGCGTTCTTGTGCAGATAGAGATTTGCTCATATAAGCAATAGGAAGCTCCACACCATCAACTGTTTGAGTGAGAAGGGCACCTATACCATAATCACTCGCATCTGTGTGGACTTCAAATGGCTTATTATAATCTGGGCAAGATAAAATTGGAGCGGAAATTAGACAATCTTTTAATTTAATAAATGCATCGTTAGCTTCTTTGGACCAAGTGAAGGAGGCAGCTTTTTTACTAGTGGATGTTAATTTGTTAAGTGGGCCAGCAATGGAACTAAAATTAGGAACGAACCTTCGGTACCACGAAGCAGTACCAAGAAATCTTTTTACTTCTTTCTTGTTCGTTGGTGTAGGAAAATTCAAAATTGCCTCAACCTTGCTAGGGTCTACATGTAGGCCTTTAGCGTTTACTATGTAGCCTAAATATTTCAGTTCATTACGAAAAAACATGGATTTTTCAAAGTTAATTGTTAGGTTAGCAGACTTCAATTTTTCGTATACTTTTGTTAGCAAGGTGATGTGACTTTGATAATTAGGTGAAATTAAAATAATGTCATCTAGGAATACAAAAACTGAGTTTTCAAAATCCGGTCCACTAAACATTTGATCAACCAATCTTTGCTGCGTAGCTGGAGCATTGGTTAATCCAAAAGGCATCGTAACAAACCGGAAGGTACCACGGGTTGGAACATAGAAAGCAGTCTTATCGCGGTCAACTTCTGCGATCGGAGTCTGCCAAAATGCCTTTGATAGATCGATGCTGCTCAAATATCTAGCATCTCTGAGATTGTCCAGCATTTCAGAGACATATGGTAACTTGTAAGCATCTTTACGTGTAACCATATTTAATTTACGGCTATCTAAACAGAACCTCAGTTTGCCATCTTTTTTAGGAGTGAGTAGTATAGGTGAAGACCATGGACTCTCACAAGGTTCTACCACGCCAAGCTTAAGCATATCATCCAATTCCTCAATGATGATACGTAGCTTTGCAGGCGGCAATCTATAATAACGTTGACGGATGGGCGGCGAATTGCCAGTATCAATTCTGTGTTCGACAAGATGCGTGCGGCCTAGACCTACCTTTTCAGAAGATATACATTCAAATCTAGCAATTATATTATTTGCCGACTCTCTCTCAATCTCGTCCAATTCATTGTAAGAATGCAAAGAAGTAGCTGTTTGAGTAATGGATAAAATGGACTGATCTTTATACGAACCCAGTGAGATCGACCCGCAAAATGTTGGTAGTAGTTGAAACTTTTTCCAGAAGTCTACTCCTAATATGAGTGAAGAAGTAACTGTTGGCACAATATATGCCCTTAAGATGTGGCACTGGTTCTCAAAAGTTATAGGTAGATTGAGATAACCCGTGGCCGATAATTTGTGACCACCAGCTGAAACAAATGACTGCAAGGGATCACAACTATTTACTGACAAACCCGAGGAGGAAAGTAAACTTAAATGTGAATTATTTCCCAATATAGTCACTGCAGAACCCGAATCTAATAGGCCGTAGAGTGACAGATCTCCTACATTAACTGTAACATAAGGTCTAATATCAGAATCAGGTTTTTTGTCGAAGATTGTTGCAATAGAATACGTAGAAAAATAAATGTTAATAGTATTCAGCCAATTACGCCAATCTTTTATATCAAAGTTGGTAGAATTTTTATTAAAAGATGAAGTGCAACAACCTTCGCCAACTAGTTTTTTTGACCAGGACCTGATTGACACTTAGGGCAGTCCGGGTATACAACATTTTTAAGCCCACATTTAAAACAAACCGGATATCGGTCCTGCTTACACTGTCTTAGCGAATGCTCATTAGTGCGACAGCGCGGACAAAAAACGTACCTAACTGTAGAGGAACTAGGTTGAGAATTAATTGCATCTATTGGTCCACTCGAACCATATTTATAATCTTTGTGGTAAATATAATTATTATTTTTAGGCATGTTATAATTGTTTTTGAAGTTATTATAATTAGATCTAGAAAAAGTAGGCTTCGATTCAGCCTTTACGTAAGCTAAATCAGGAGCTAAAGTATTATGAGATGGCTTGGGAGGTTCGTGGAACTGAGAAGAAAGACACTGTACTTTTTCATAATTGAGACACAAGGCACGAAGTGTCGCAATTGAGTCCACCCCAATGATGCAGGATGCCAAAACACTCATATAGCATGGCCGTATGTTATGCATTAAAATATTTAATTTTTCCTTCTCCGTGATGTCAGCAGATAATCGAGAGAAAAGTTCCGACATTATGGCTAAGTATATAATAATACTCTCAGATTCTCCCTGTGTCCTATTACGTATTTCAGACAAAAGTTTATAGTCGTAGTCAAAAGGACTGAAGTCTACTTTTAATTGTTGAATCAGTGCATCCCAAGTAGTAACGGTATCCCGCACACTACGGAACCAATGAAGTGCATTACCAGTAAATATCTCCGAAGCGCACATTAATAATCTTTCTGGGGGTAGGTTCCTAGCGGTCCTATACTCGTGTATGCGCTGTATGGACGCGCGCACGCAGCCCGTGCCGTCGTATTTAACCGGACACAATTCCTTTGTATACGAGTGATCGCACTGCACTGATAAGACAGATGCGCCGTCGAGTGAAGAAGACGACTGTGCACCATTAGTACGCACGGATGTGGCAGTTTGAGCAGAGTCGGGTTTCTTTATTGTTAATAGTTTGGCAGATAGCTGCTCAAATTCTTTCACTAAATTGTTTATTTTAGTAACAAATGCTGTATCAGACCTATCAACACGTCGTAACCGATGGTAAATGTGATTATGCAAAGCGGTAGTGCGCTGAAATAAGTCATGCTCATATTTCAGTGACATGGAACTAATACGCGTAGTCAGCTCAGTTAAAGAAATTAAAATTCCTTCACAGTCAATAATAGGTTCGAGTCCTGATTCAAAGAGGTCATCGTCCGGTATTAATGTTATTATTTTAGGTATCTGCTTACGCAAAGATATCACACTAGAAGCCGGTTCTCCACCTCTAATTAGCACCTCGTACGTCAGTTCATTCTTATTAAGCAGATAATATTTTATGGGGTGAGATTCCATCTTATGATTACTAAAGAATAAACAAAATTAGCTAGGTACAAGATAGAACAATATACCGTATCCAAATACTATCAGTCTGTTCTTTACAAGATTTCTTACTCCTAACTACGATTTGGTGTAATAATCACAACAATATTCTAAACTAAGTAAACAAAACTATTATTAGGTACTTACGATTCCGACGAAAATTAGCAGTAATGTTGATTTTAGGTCTAATGCGAACTGTTACGTATTTAACTTATATTTAACAATTTACTTATTATTTACTAATTAACAACTAAAATTATACTCGCCTACACATCACAGAGTAGGTAAGCAAAGTATTTACTTTAAAAATTACGTAACAATTAACATACATGTAGTAGAAAGTATTAGAATAATATTAAACGTACCAGTTCGCTGATGTGAAAAAACACCTCCTCGTTCACAATAATTACTATGTAGTTGTAAGCTGCAAAGCAAAATTATAATCGAAGCGATTGGAAGTAAGACAAAGACCGTGGGCGCCACTGTAACCTGGTAGCAGGTTACAGAAAGAATGAGTAGGGTTCGATAATGAGAACAATCTGGTAAAATAAAATCATTTATTGTTCAGTCCACTTCCCAACGCACTCGATTATAATAATAGGTATAAAGTAGGTAGAAGTAGGTATCTAGAGGGAACTGGCCTGACAGAGTGTTGTCTTGAATGGGTGGTCTTCTGGAGATAATGCCTTCTCTTCTGGTATTTTGCAGGTTCTCACAGCGGACTCAAGTGTCAGCCAACTCACAAAAATCAATCAGTAGTAGGGGGGTTCCTGGAACGTAACCAACACTGGTTTTAGGGAAGCTTACGATGCCAGCAAATAGCCCTAATCTAGCACAGTAACCCTTCTAATACCCTTCATATGCTAAGCAGCCCCAACAGAAAATATAACGCATCTATACGTGTACTTAAGAGAGAACAACTGACAACTACTTAGACAAATAAAATATATAACTCACCCCAGCGGGAACAATACACAATACAAGTAATTAACTTCACGTAGGTATTCAGTACGTGAGCACTTAATAGTTATGATAAAAATCTTAGCAGAATTAGTAACCAAGAATCTCACGGTGACCTCCGTAATGAATACGATTCGCAAATCATCGCTCATGAACGATCGAACAAGGAGCTAATTAGAGTGAATGAATTTAGAATCTAACCGTACAACTTAGGGATATCTAATAGAACTTAAAAGCTGGCGGCAGCCGTTACTATTTAATTTGGTCAGGCGCCTACTTTTTGTATGCGACGTGACATAGGGTAGGATTATGCGCAAAGTAAAATGGATTGGCCTTATCTTTATGCAGTCTCCCCAGTTCGCCACTCGCGATGTTATCCAGTCTTGAGATGTTTGATTTTTGAATATGATGACCTCTTCGCACCAACTCCAACTTCGCTGCTGGTTTGTTCTTGGCAATGCTTGCGGCTCGATGGATCATATGTTGCGGCGTGGAGTTATTGGAGGTCGTTGTATGAGGGTTTTGAAATGAATAGACTCGAATGTCGGGACTAGCCGATTTACTTTACTGAAGGTAGGTACATATATAACTGGTAATAGTAACGTGTGCCGGCCGTCGATGATAGCAAACGAGTGAGGTGCGCGTCGCCGGTAGCCCCACTCGCCGATGAATAGACACGGACAGGTGTGAAGTTGCCGAGAAGACTATCGCGTCGACAACACACACTGGTACTACTGGTCAAAACATAAGTGTTGTTGACCTTTCCCTAGCTTCTCCAGTTCTTGCTTCATCTTTATCTTGGTCTGTTCTGCCACTATCTTATGGAAGTGATCATTTTCCCCTTCTGTTAGACTGGCATCGTTCATGCAATATTGCTCCTGCACCTCCTCCCCTTCTCAAATATAGTCTCCCTAAGGCTGATTGGGATAAGTTTTCATACTTGGTTGACTCTAAAACTGCTTCTCTTCCACATATAACATATCATAACTTTCATTATGTCTATTCGGAATTTTTTAATGCCTTGCTTCATGCTGCGGATAATTCCATTCCTTTAAAAAAATCTTTTTGCAATAAAATTCCATCACCTCCTTGGTGGGATTCTGAGTGTACCTCTTCTGTAAATCTCCGTAATGAAGCTGAGTATATGTACGCTAGAGATCTAAGTATGGAAAATTACATTACTTTTCGTAAAACCTCTGCTCGCACAAAAAGATTACTGGCCAGGAAAAAGTTACTTGGATGGCGTAAATTCTGCGAATCAATTTCACCACGTTGCCCACTTTCTTTGGTTTGGAAAAAAATTAAAATATATCGCAGATCTCAAATAAATTATCATAATTCAGATTCTAATGATTCTTCTAATAGGTTTTCAAATTTCTTCAATAATCTAGCACCACCTTCTGTACCTAACTTTGATTGTTTGTTTCCATCTTCGATAGCAGTAAACAATGGTGATCGCATGAATGACATTTTCACTATTAATGAGCTTTCTTGCGCACTGGAAGGTCTGAAGGATTCTGCCCCAGGCATGGATGGTATTCCGTATTCTTTTATTATTAAATGTTCTTATTCTTCCAAATTATTTTTTCTTAATATTATCAATCATGTATTCCTTTCTTCTTCAGTTCCTGACTCTTGGAAATCTCAAATAATAATTCCTATTATTAAACCAGGTAAGAATCCTGCTGAATCTACCTCTTACAGACCTATTGCTCTCTCATCCACATTGGCTAAGATTTTTGAAATTTTAATTAAAAATAGACTTGAATGGATTGTAGAGAATAAAGGCTTACTTTCTAGATCACAGTTTGGTTTTAGGAGGGGAATGAGCACGATGGATAGCCTTAGTGTTCTCACTACCGATATTCGTCGTGCGTTTTCCGAGGGCGAGAGTCTTATTGGGGTGTTTTTGGATATATCATCAGCATATGATAATGTTCAACTTCCCCTACTCAGGCAAAAATTGCAACATCTGAGTATCCCGGCAAGATTGATCAACGCTGTTTGCAATCTATTTATGTGTCGTTTAATTCATATGAGAGTTGATGGTAAAATCTCTGAACCCAGGTTGGTATATAAGGGTTTGCCGCAGGGGTCAGTTCTAAGCCCTATTTTGTATAATATCTATACGTATGATTTAGACCAATCAGTCAATTGTTTTTGTCATATTTTACAATATGCTGATGATATTGTTCTATATGCCTCCTCTAAGTCACTCGATACATCCTCCGTTAGACTAAATAGTGCTTTAGATTATTTAAATGTTTGGTTAAGTGACCATGGACTTTCTCTCTCTGTCTCTAAGTGTAATGGTGTGATATTTTCTCGTAAGAGAAATATCCCTAGGGTAGAACTAATGGTTGACAATGAGTCCATTGGTATTAAGGATAGTGTAAAATTTTTAGGTATAATTTTTGATTCTAAATTATCTGGGTGTCAACATCTAACATACATAAGTACTAAATGTGAGAAGGGTGTAAATGTTTTGAGAGCTTTGTCTGGAGTTGGGTGGGGTTCTCACCCTTTTAATCAAAAGATCCTCTACAATGCGATAATTCGCAGTCACTTTGACTATGGATCCTTTGTTCTTGAGCCTTGTAGTAAGCTGGCCTTGGCTAGGCTAGATAGAATTCAGGCAAAGTGTCTTCGTATTATTACAGGTGCTATGAAATCTTCATGTTCCAGTGCCCTCCAGGTAGAGTGCTTTGATCCCCCACTAGCTTTCCGTAGGCAATATTTATGTGATCGATTCTTATGCAAAATTTTGCAAAATCCCTCCCATTTACTTTATAATAAATTATATTCTCATTCTGGTTTAATACACTCTTCAAAATATTGGCATCATAAAGAGCTACCTCCTCTACTCAAAAGTTTTAATAGGTTTACCAATAAATTTTCTATTTGCCATTTAGATAAAGACCCATTGTTTAAATTTGAGTATGAATCTTTGCTTTTTAAGCCTAGAATTGTTCTGGATTTTGGAATTGCCAAAAATGATCCAGGTGCTAACGCAAAGTTCTGTGACATCATTGAGCGGGATTGGCCAGGATGGTTAGCTCTGTTCACTGATGCTTCTAAACAGTCTGTGGAAGATTGTGTGGGAGCTGCTGTTTGGATCCCCAAATATAATATTGTTTTAAGTTTTAAATGTACACAACAAACTTCCATTTTTACTGGGGAAGCTACTGCTGTTTTGGAGGCTGTATCTTATGTACTTTCTCATAAACTCAATAAATCAATCATCTTCTGTGACTCCCTCAATTTGTTGCAAGATATTAATAAACTTCCATTCCGCTCAAAAGATAGATTCTATCTCACTATAAAAATTAAGAATGTTTTATTCCAATGTTTTTCTTCTGGTATTGATGTAGTGTTAGCTTGGATTCCTAGTCATAGTGGTATCAGTGGAAACGAATCTGTTGATCTGTGTGCTAAGGATGCCATCAGACTCGGAGTCAACTCCTACGACAAATGTTTTTCACGAGACCTTAAAGTAGCAGCTAAACCTCATATGGTGAAATTGTGGAATGATGAGTGGCAAAGAATAAAGTCAGTCAAAGCCAAGCACTTTGGTAGCTTACAACCTTGGTTTTTTAAGTACCGCAATGCTCCAAAATTAATCACTTCCACAATCATTTGTCTTCGATTGGGCCATGTTTGCACGCCAGTTTTTCTAGCAAAGATAAGAATAAGAGACAATTCTATCTGTGAATGTGGACTTGAGGAAGGAACTGTAGACCATATATTTTTTAATTGTTCAAATATTTCTGTCCCTTTGTATGATATCCTTCCTTGTGACTTCCCTCGTCCTGTGAATGTTAATACTTTGTTATCTCTTGATTTATTTTCTTATTATAAAGTGTTAGTAAAATTTCTTTCTGTTAATAATATTCGTTTATAATATTTTATTTAGTATGTTTTATGTTCAGTTATTTATTTATTCTAAGTAAACCTAACCTTTAAGTGTATTTGTTTTCTAAGTTGCTCAAGCGTTTCTTTATTTGTCTTTTATTTATTCTCTTTTGCTTTTCCATTAGTAAACGTGTCTATTACTCGCCTTTATATATAAATATTTTTGACATTGTGTTCTCCTAACTTTTGACATTGGCAGAATCATCGTTGTCGCGATGGAGCCATGATGACAAATTGGAATTGGAAAGTAAGATTTCTTTTTAAATAATGTATTCTGGTTTGTTCAATTAAATGATTTATTGCGCTCACATTGGATGCTCCTTGGTCGCAAACAGTAGCCATTACTATAAAACCTCTTCTATTTAATTCTTGTATTATATGATTTATAATACGTGCTAAGACTAATTTGGGTGTACTTCCAGCACAAAACGAGTAGTATATTGGCTGCTTATAATTTTTTATAATGCCCCTAATCATAAACACAAGAACATGATCAGCTATTTTGCTTTCAGCTTGCCCTTCATAATTAACAAATCCTGTTATTTTATCAGTTCTTGTATTATAATCGAAGTGTGGTGTGATTGCCATTTCGTCAAATATTAGGGTACATAATTTTTCATTGTTCTTCATTCTATTTGTATTCTTGAGCAATTGGTTGAAAATATTTTCATTAAATCCTGGTTTTAGGCCAGCTTTTGATACAAGTCTACTTAATGTAATGGAAGATGGTAAAACAAATATTTTACTGAGCCACCTATAGGCTCGAGGACCTAACTTGTACATAGACAGCGCCATTATCTTTTCTTTCTTAGTAAACCGACGTGCCATTTTAGGTTTAGTTATTTCCCTAAACTGCATTATTGTAAAAATGGCAGCTAATCTTTGAACTTTTTCAAAGCACTTTGAAAAGAAGAATTAGTAAACAGCTTTCTTGCGTTTTTTAGTCGCTGTCTATATGAGTCATTGTCTTTTTGCAAATGTTGTATTTCCTTGAGTAATTTTTGCTCATTTATCCCAGGGAGTTTTTTAGTAGTACCTAAAACATAATTATTTCATTAAAAATTAAGTAAAACAGACAATAAATATATGATAGTTAAAATAAAAATAATGCTGTGTGGTGACGGCATAGAATATCATGACCCCATCTCATCCCATGAAATCACCCATAGATTTCATCAGAGGAAACACCTAGCAGAGAACTGGCAGTAGCATTTATTATGAACTTAGACTGACTGACGGGTTGGTGACTGTGATCACCAACCCGTCCGCCAAGCGTGGCAATTATTATTAAGGCTTTTGTCCAACAGTGGACGTACTTTGGCTGACATGAATAGCAGCCTCTCTATAATAACCTGTGAACTCTATAATAACCTGTCTTATTAACTAGGTAAAGTCAAACAAAAACTTGTTTCTAGGTCTGGTTGGTTGAGATTATTCAGCATGCCTCATATTGTTTGTTAAACATAGGTCCCATAACAACAGTGTAATTAAACCTGACTCAGGCAATTGAAACAGCTCTAGATAATTTCTGAACTTACATGATTTAACAGAAAGAACAGTTTTCACTTGTAAAGCACCAACATCCATTACACCATCTTGCCGTTGGACATTGTGATGTTGCAGACCTGTTAATAAAAAAAAAGTATAATATTACATGATTATCAGAACAAACTTATTGCAATTATGGCCACCATATGTGAGGATAAATAAATAAAATAAATAAAAAAGGTTTTTATTCACATAGACTTTAAAAAAGCGCTTGTAAATAGTCAGAACATGTTTGTAGTAATATAGTTGTATACATTAGATATTATTTCTAGTAACATAGATATTTAGGTACATATTGTATGAAAACATTTATAAAATTTATTTTATTACAGCAATGATATTTAGCTAGCTCATATCAAGTTATTGTCAAGAGATTATTTAATTATCTAGTTTAAGTCTAATATTTTTACTACATATTGTCAATGGTTCTGTCTATATTAAAGGTATTATTATTATGACGGACCTTGTGTTAATAACGACGGTCGCGCTTTAATGCTACCACCGGATCCAATGCGCCCCAACTGAGAAGACCCAGTGAAACAAACTCAGTGGGTTCATCTACTACCGGTTTCAACACGACCCAGTTGAGACTGTCCAGCGAAACATACTCAAGCGGGCATGAACACGGGATTTGGTCCAATTAGAGTAATTATTTAGTAGGCAAACACAATATATGCTCGATTGGTTGTCTGAATGCTTATTATTTTAGATTATATTTAGGTATACAAAAGAAAAACTTCGAAATGGGATATAATCCTCCCCATAGTTCCTCACCATGCACTAGGAATAAATCTGTAATGTAACAGGCAACGAAGCCCAGCATTCTAAGCGGTAGGATCAATATCATTAATCCTTTTACACATACACAAGAAATGAACTTTACATGATGTGGAAGGCATAACAGGGGGCATATTCAAATTTAGGGTAGTGTTATCCCCCAAGCAGCCTCTTTTGCCAGAAGAAAACTCTGGAACAATATGTTATCATTTTATATCTGAGATCCCATCTTATATTGATCATCAGTTGCCTTATAATTTGAAATGTTTAGTTAAATTATTACTTACTTGATACATTAAGTGTTGGGACAGCATTAGCACTTAGCTTTTTGCTCCTGGTGTGATATTTAGTTTGAAAGTGTAAGTGGCATACTCTTCGGTACTTAAAGATGTATTCATTATCTTTTCCCAAAATGTCACCTCCAACATTATAAATCCAGGATTTAAAACGATCAATTTCTTTGTTGGGATTTGGAAATTTGTGTAGAATTTCACTATCCAAACCTGAGAACAAATGGCAGTTAGATCCATTACATTATAATAACATGATAGAAAAACTAAAAGCATACTTATTATAATTACACATACACGTATGTAGTTCATTTAAAAAAAATATAATTTGCAATTTGATCGATAGCTATTGTAATATCACATTATGACTGATGAGAACAGGGCAGTAATGTTTATGGTTGGGCAAATATAGATAACTGTATAAAACTAGATATTCTGTATAGTTGAAACAAACTATCTTTGAAATCTTTTATTAAGGCGCAACATGTACCTATTTACAGGTCGTAATAGGTAGAACATATAAATACTATAAAATTTACAAAACTAAGCCCTAAGACTGACCAAACTGATTGATTCCAAGATGAACAAACATTATGATATCGCATGATGAACAGAGATACGCTTAGGTTTGTACTAGGTATGTGTTAGAGTTTTACTATAAAACAACAAAGCTTTTTCTTCTTCTCTAGTTCTCTAGTATTCTCTACTCACCACAACAGGGCACACAGCATTTCTTTTCAGCTGCCATCGCAACAAATCGTAATCCGAAGTACGTAGCCAGGGTCAAATACAAAACAAAGTTATTACGGAGTCCAAAACAAAGCACAGGTCAATATAATTTAACAGAACCGCCAAAATCCATATAACAAAGCCAAATCGTCGTAAGAAATAAGAAAATACCAGAAAAACACTAAATCGTCCGAAATTCACAATGAAAACAAGAATTGAATTCCAATTCCAATTTGTCTTCATGGCTCCATCGCGACAACGATGATTCTGCCAATGTCAAAAGTTAGGAAAACACAATGTCAAAATTATTTATATTTAAAAGGCGAGTAATAGACACATTTACTACCTAATGAAAAAACAAAAAGGAATAAATAAAAGACAAATAAAGAAACGCTTGAGCAACTTAAAAAACATAGACACTTAAAGGTTAGGTATACTTAGAATAAATAAATAAATAAACATAAAACATACTACTTAAATAAAATATTATAAAAGAATATTATTAACTGAAAGAAATTTTACTAAAACTTTATAGTAAGAAAATAAATCAATGGATAACAAAGTATTAACATTCACAGGACGAGGGAAGTCACTAGGGAGGATATCATACAAAGGTACAGAAATATTAGAACAATTAAAAAATATATGGTCTACAGTTCCTTCCTCAAGTCCACATTCACAGATAGAATTGTCTCTTATTCTTATCTTTGCCAGAAAAACTGGCGTGCAAGCATGGCCCAATCGAAGACGAATGATTGTGGAAGTGATTAATTTTGGAGCATTTCGGTATTTAAAAAAACAAGGTTTGACCGATACAAAAGGTTGTAAGCTACCAAAGTGCTTGGCTTTGACTGACCTTATTCTTTGCCACTCATCATTCTACATTTTCACCATATGAGGTTTAGCCGCTACTTTAAGGTCTCGTGAAAAACATTTGTCGTAGGAGTTGACTCCGAGTCTGACGGCATCCTTAGCACACAGATCAACAGTTTCATTCCCACTGATACCACTATGACTAGGAATCCAAGCTAACACTACATCAATACCAGAAAAAAACATTGGAATAAAATATTCTTAATTTTTATAGTGAGGTAGAATCTATCTTTCGAGCGGAATGGAAATTTAATAATATCTTGCAACAAACTGAGGGAGTCACAGAAGATGATTGATTTATTGAGTTTATGAGAAAGTACATAAGATACATCCTCCAAAACAGCAGTAGCTTCCCCAGTAAAAATGGAAGTTTGTTGTGTACATTTAAAACTTAAAACAATATTATATTTGGGGATCCAAACAGCAGCTCCCACATAATGTTCCACAGTCTGTTTAGAGGCATCAGTGAACAGAGCTAACCATCCTGGCCATTCCCGCTCAATGATGTCACAGAACTTTGCGTTAGCACCTGGATCATTTTTCGCAATTCCAAAATCCAGAACAATTCTAGGCTTAAAAAGCAAAGATTCATACTCGAATTTAAACAATGAGTCTTTATCTAAATGGAAAATAGAAAATTTATTAGTAAACCTATTAAAACTTTTGAGTAGAGGAGGTAGTTCTTTATGATGCCAATGTTTTGAAGAGTGTATTAAACCAGAAAGAGAATATAATTTATTATACAGTAAATGGGAGGGATTTTGAAAAATTTTGCATAAGAATCGATCACATAAATATTGCCTACGGATAGCTAGTGGGGGATCAAAGCACTCTACCTGGAGGGCACTGGAACATGAAGATTTTATAGCACCTGTAATAATACGAAGACACTTTGCCTGAATTCTATCCAGCCTAGCCAAGGCCAGCTTACTACAAGGCTCAAGAACAAAGGATCCATAGTCAAAGTGACTGCGAATTATCGCATTGTAGAGGATCTTTTGATTAAAAGGGTGAGAACCCCATCCAACTCCAGACAAAGCTCTCAAAACATTTACACCCTTCTCACATTTAGTAGTTATGTATGTTAGATGTTGACACCCAGATAATTTAGAATCTAAAATTATACCTAAAAATTTTACACTATCCTTAATACCAATGGACTCATTGTCAACCATTAGTTCTACCCTAGGGATATTTCTCTTACGAGAAAATATCACACCATTACACTTAGGGACAGAGAGAGAAAGTCCATGGTCACTTAACCAAACATTTAAATAATCTAAAGCACTATTTAGTCTAATGGAGGACGTCTCGAGTGACTTAGAGGAGGCATATAGAACAATATCATCAGCATACTGTAAAATGTGACAAAAGCAATTGACTGATTGGTCCAAATCATACGTATAGATATTATATAATATAGGGCTTAGAACTGACCCCTGCGGCAAGCCCTTATATACCATCCTGGGTTCAGAGATTTTACCATCAACTCTCATATGAATTAAACGGCACATAAATAAATTGCAAATAGCATTGATCAATCTTGCCGGGATACTCAGCTGTTGCAATTTTTGCCTGAGTAGGGGAAGTTGAACATTATCATATGCTGATGATATATCCAAAAACACCCCAATAAGACTCTCGCCCTCGGAAAACGCACGACGAATATCGGTAGTGAGAACACTAAGGCTATCCATCATGCTCATTCCCCTCCTAAAGCCAAACTGTGATCTTGGAAGTAAGCCTTTATTCTCTACAATCCATTCGAGCCTATTTTTAATTAAAATTTCAAAAATCTTAGCCAATGTTGATGAAAGAGCAATAGGTCTGTAAGATGTAGATTCAGCAGGATTCTTACCTGGTTTAATAATAGGAATTATTAATTGAGATTTCCAAGAT
This sequence comes from Pseudoips prasinana, assembly GCA_951640165.1. Taxonomy (NCBI): domain Eukaryota; kingdom Metazoa; phylum Arthropoda; class Insecta; order Lepidoptera; family Nolidae; genus Pseudoips; species Pseudoips prasinana. Next base: position 3,201,401 of record OX621266.1, on the reverse strand, counting down.
TCAGGAACTGAAGAAGAAAGGAATAAATGATTGATAATATTAAGAAATAATAATTTGGTTGAATAAGAACATTTACTAATAAAAGAATACGGAATACCATCCATGCCTGGGGCCGAATCTTTCAGGCCTTCCAATGCACAAGAAAGCTCATTAATAGTGAAAATATCATTCATGCGATCACCATTGTTTACTGGTATCAAAGAAGGAGACAAACAATCAAAGTTAGGTACAGAAGGAGGTGCTAGATTATTGAAGAAATTTGACAACCAATTAGAAGAATCATTAGAATCTGAATTATAATAATTTATTTGAGATCTGCGAAATATTTTAATTTTTTTCCAAACCAAAGAAAGTGGGCAACGTGGCGAAATTGATTCGCAGAATTTACGCCATCCAAGTAACTTTTTCCTGGCCAGTAATCTTCTTGTGCGAGCAGAGGTTTTACGAAAAGTAATATAATTTTCCATACTTAGATCTCTAGCATACATATACTCAGCTTCATTACGGAGGTTTACAGAAGAGGTACACTCAGAATCCCACCAAGGAGGTGGAATTGGAATTTTATTGCGAAAAGAATTTTTTAGGGGAATGGAATTATCCGCAGCATGAAGCAAGGCATTATAAAATTCCGAATAGACATAATGAAAGTTATGATATGTTATATGTGGAAGAGAAGCAGTTTTAGAGTCAACCAGGTATGAAAACTTATCCCAATCAGCCTTAGGGATACTATATTTGAGAAGGGGAGGAGGGGCAGGAGCAATATTGCATGATCGATGCCAGTCTAACAGAAGAGGAAAATGGTCACTTCCATAAGATAATGGAATCAATCATCAAACAAATCAATAAGGGATGGTGACAAAGAATCACAGAAATGTGATCCCCATAGTGTATGGTGTGTATTAAAATCACCTAAAATAATAAGAGGGCCAGAAATATTAGAAAGAATAGAACGAAGGTTATTAATCAAAGTTATATTGGGATGAGGAATATAGATAGACACAAAGGTTACATCTAGAAGCTTAGCAGCAACTACATGTAATTCTGAGTCATGGGAAGGAAGAGATATTTGAGAGTATTTATATGATCTATTTATAAGTAAGGCACACCCAGCATAGCCATCCTCTCTGTCATCACGAAGACAAGAGAATCCAGCCATTCTGAATGTACTGCCAGGTTTAAGCCAAGTCTCTGAAATTGCACAGACTAAAGGTTGATGTGAATTTATTAAATTAATTAGTTCATGCTTTTTGTGGCGAATATTTCTACAATTCCACTGAAGGAGGGTGAGAGCCATTTTTATTTATAAAAAAAGCTAAAAGTTGATGGAGAAGATTCATGACATTATGGGGAATGGCATCGCTGAACTTTTCTACAATATTTATAACTGTACAAAGAAGAAGCTCTATCAGATTATCATCAGGAGTAGGAGCAACAAGAGAAGAAGGGTTAATCATAGAAGACACAGGAGAAGAAACAGAAGGTTTAGGATAGGCACAACCATTAGGTTGAGAAGATTTAGGGGACTGAGAAAGCTCATAGTGAGCATTGACATCATACCCTGGAACAAGGGTTGGTCTAGGCCTACGCTCCTTAAATACAGTCTCTCTGTATGAAGTTGTCTGAGCCAAAGGAGGCTCCCCAACTAGCGGAGAGGAAGGCACCCTATGTCGAGATGGTGAAGGAGATTGATCTGCATGTGGCTGTGAGGAAAATTTAGTTTTCTCTGCAAAAGATGGCCGAGCTGACTTAAACCTACGGGAGGCCTCAACAAATGAGATGTTCTCCTCTGACATAACTGCTTTAATATTCTTTTGCCTGATATGCTCAGGGCACTGAGAATATGTTGCCATGTGACGACCAGAACAGAAGACACATTTTGCATCCTGTTCTTCAACCTCACAAGTGTTACCACGATGAGACTTGCTACATTTGTAACATCTAGCACTAGATCTGCACTGTGATGTTATGTGTCCAAAACGACAACATAGGCGACACTGAATTGTTGGTAGTTGGTACAGTTCAACTGGAAGAGATGAATTGAAACAATACACTCTTTCCGGCAGAACACGGCCTAAAAACGTGAGAACTACCGAAGTTGATGGAACCCACTCTGTCTTCCCTTCCCTAATAAGTTTTTTATTTAATCGGCGAGCTTTGACAATTTCTCCACAAGTGCTGGGGTATGTAATGCCATCAATCATATTATCAAGAGACCAGTCCTGTGGGATGTTCTTAACAATTCCCATACGAGTAATATGGAATTTCGGAATTCCAGCAGTAAAATTGTTTGCCTCCAAAAAAGTTTCGTTAGAAATAAAATCATTAGCAGAGTCAGCCAAAGAAAACTCGATAACTATTTTACCTCGTCCTATTGATTTTATTCCACCTTTGACTACATGAGATACATTATTTTTATGTATTAGTTGGGCTATCTTTAACGAATGGAGAGAACAATTTGACGTGACGTGGACCAGGAACGGAGCAACATCAGTAGGACCATATCGGAATTTGTTGACATAATCCGGGCTCATATATTCGGATTGTACCGACGCAGCGGGAGACGTTGTCTTTTTGGAATTGCCGTCTACAGCGTCCGATGCTCTTTTCTTAGCGACACGCATCGTCCTCTCCGCAGGTACAACCGTATCGTCATTGCCGCCACCCCCCTCATCAGGAGGACGATCAGTGTCCATTACCAATTATTAATAAACGAACACAGACAAACACAGCACAAAAACAACACGAATAAGAAGCTCAAATGTATAGAAATGATTAATGAATCCCGAACACGTGTTCACTCAACCTCCGAACAGCGAGAATCCAACAAGAATTGAAAAGAAACGGGCAAAAATGACTTACAATTGACATTTGTTCGCAGTGTTGCCATGTTTAAATAACGGAACTCCCAATCCCACCTTCAGCCGTTGGTGGGGTGCTCACCCATATACTATGAAGCTAGTGTATAATGCTTTAATACGTAGTATAATCGATTACGGGTGCTTCCTTATGGTTCCTTGTAATAAAGGGGCATTGTCTAGGTTAGATAAGGTCCAGTCCAGTATATCTGGTTGCATGAAGTCTTCTCCCCCTTTGGCTCTAGGGAGACAGTTTTTTGCGGCACGTTTTATGTCTAAAATTATTACTCAATCATCCCATCCTTTGATTAATATGGTATCTGAGTTAAGCTTTCAGTGTAGACAGGCAAGATTCTGGCGTAATAAAGCTACCCCATTGATTCTTGTTCCATTTCAAGAGTACCAAAATTTAGTGTCCCCATAATTTCATTTCCCAGACTACCGCTCTAACAATAAGTAAAGAATAAGTATCGACAGGCAGAAATAGCTAAGTGCAATGGAGATTTCAGAAAGATATGGGCAAACATAAATTCGTGGATAGGTAGAAACAGGGACAGTTCGGATGGAGTTATAATGAAGTACTTAGGCAAGGTGGAAACTTTAGATAATATTTGTACAAATTTTACACAAACATTTACTCAAGAGATACAAAACATCAAACATGTTTGTAATGTTAAATTCTTGGACAGGAAAAACTATGTGCAACCTAGTGAGATAAGTCTAAGATTTAGTAAAGTGGATCCATTAGAGGTAGAAAAAGTAATAAATTCATTGTCATGCCAGAAAGCACCCGGGCCAGACAGAATTAGGGTACAAGATATCAAATACCTAAAAAAACAAATAAGCCCTATATTAGCCAATTTTCTAAACATGTGTGTCTCAAATAGTATATATCCTGACTCATTGAAGAGTGCAATTATACGTCCTATTTATAAATCTGGTAGCCACTTGCAATATGTAAACTATAGGCCGATAGCTATATTATCTGTAATTGATAAAGTTGTTGAGAAAATTATTGTTGGACAAATCAGTGGGTTCCTTGAAAAATATAATATACTGTCAGATACTCAACATGGGTTTAGAAGAGGTAGGAACACAATCTCAGCTCTAACTAATTTTGGAGATTACATTAATGAAAGTTTAGATTCTGGGAAACAGCTGATTGCACTTTTTATTGACTATAAAAAGGCTTTTGATACTTTGGATCATAGCATACTCTTACAGGCAATGGATGAATGTGGAATACGAGGGCCGATGAATGACTGGTTTAGAAACTATTTATCAAATAGAAAGATAAGAACCGATGTCGCAGGAATAACTGGTGTGGATGCAGAAGTGAACTTGGGGTTGCCGACTGGCTCAGTGTTTGGGCCTGTAGGGTATATTATGCATGTCAACAGTGTGTCAAATGTAGTAAATAATTGTCAGGTGTATAGGTGTGCAGACGATATGTGCCTTATTTATGCTTCTAAAGATATATCAGAGGTACAAAGATGTGTCCAACAAGATTTTGTAAACATTACCAAGTGGGCTCATGACAATGGCATTATTTTAGACTTTTCAAAAACAAAATGTATGTATATCCACTCACCTTACAATCAAAATGCTAAAAATGTAAGTAAGGAATATCTTGCCATTGTAGGACACACATATGACTGTTTGCATGCAAATTTTGTTAATTGCAAATGTAATTTATTAGAGTATGTTAATAGTTATAAATACTTGGGCTTACACATAGATAAACACTTTAATTGGAAATTACATGTATCTGACATTTGTGCTAAGTTAAGATCTATATTAGGAAAATTTTATCAGTTAAAAAGAGTTTTAAATAAGGACACCTTAAAAGTTGTTTACTATGCACTTGCAGATTCCCTCATAAATTATGGACTTATTGTGTATGGCCGAACATTTATAACTTATTTGAATGATGTTAAAAATCTACAAACTCGATTATTAAAATATTTAGTGAGTAACAAGGTGAAAAAAAGGTGTAACAAAGAATATGAAAAGTAATTTCCAATTTGTAAAATCTTACCTGTAGAAAAGAAAGTTCAGTATCTGATAGGATTAGAATACTATTATAGTGATCAACATAAAAATATGGTTACAAATAAATATAATACAAGAAGGGTTAGAGAGGAAAAGCTAATTAAACCTAAGGCTATAAATTACTATGGACAACGGACAACTAAGTTCCTTGTACCAAAAATATTTAATAGCATAGATATGTTAAGAGAGAACAATAAAGTTAGTATCAGTAAACTTAAGAAGGGACTTAAAGAGTTGTTGCTTGATGATAAAAAAACCTAGCTCAATTGCAGTAATTTTTTCTGTGAGTTCTCTTTTAAAATGATCTCATATAGATTACTAAGTTATAAAAGCAAACAATATTTAATATTTGTTCTATGTGTAATATAAAGTATATAAATGTTAAAATTTTTACGTAAAGAGGATAGGTAGGTTATTTTTAAACATAAAGAGCGTATCTCGCCTATAAACAAATGTGTTTGGCGAGAAAAACCATCAAAGTTTGTAAATGTAACTTACCATTAAATAAATAAAAAAAAAAAAAAAAAAAAAAAAAAAAGTTTCGATTTTGAAATTTTATGTTTTAAACCGGAAATATATTTTGATAATGGAATTTTAAAAACTTCTACTGCTCCGAATGTTCAATCAGATAATTGTGGAAAGGTGGAATGGTTATGAAAGATTTTTCACTGATGCTTCAAAATTCAACAAAACTTCTAGCATAATTTCAAAATATAGGTGTCCTAAGGAGTCTTCTGTGGAATGCGTGGCTATATTGGAAGCTTGTCGCTTTATAGAGTGTCACAATATAAATAAAGCTGTTATTTTCTGTGATTCCTTAAGCACTCTGAAACCCTTAGAGCAAAACTCCCATCGATCAAAACTACATAGGCCCATTATTTTAGAAATTAAAAAATCTCTCTTGGCTTGCTCTTCAAAGGAAAAAATTGTTTAGCTTGTATGGATCCCCAGCCATAGTGGTATTAAGGGGAATGAACATGCTGATTTATTGGCCAAGGATGCTGTGACATCCCAAATTATAGATGATAGATTCTATTGTTTTTATGGATATGACCTGCAGAATCTTCCCAAAGGAATCTTAAAACAAGCATGGCAAAATTATTGGGATATTTCTAGCAAGAGCAAAGGTGGCTTTTATTATGAAGTCCAACCGGACATTGTGTTAACGCCTTGGTTTCATAAATATAAAAAGACCTCCAGATGCGTGATATCAACTGTTTGTAGACTGCGCTTAGGTTTCTGTTGTTCACCTGTTTTTCTGCACAAAATACGGATGCGGAATTCATCCCTTTGTGAGTGTGGGCTGGACGAGGGTTCACTGGACCACATTTTTTTTAATGCACCAATAATAACCCTGCCTATAATTTATATGAACTCCTTCCAAATTTAAAGATTTCCATTCCCATTAACTTTTCCTCTTTGCTTACATTCCCTTCCCCAGAACTCTACGAAGTATTAATGTGTTTTATAAGATGCAATGGCATCAAATTGTGATTGTTACGTCTGAATGTTTATTTGTGTGATTTCTTTTACAAGATATTGTAGATTATATACAGTTACAGCATGCAGCAGCATTTCTAATATTTGTTTCAAAGTCTATATGCTGCCAGCTTCCCACCTTTGTCGTGGTTTAATGATAAATAGTAACATTACATAATTTCTATTAGGTATATTTGGCTCATAAGGCCGAAGAAACCAGGGCCGAATATAATTTAAAAACAAATATCTTTTTTTTTAATTATTATTATTAATTACATTTATTTATAAATAACATTATAATAATTAATAGTTCCTAAAGAGATATAGATAAAAATTAAAAACTACATTAAACCTACATAGATCTATTCTCAATATCTATTATATTGAGAATAGCGCCATCTGTTGTACAACGTACCAACTATAAATCCGTGTGCGATTTTGTACTAAAGCGATTTTGTATGATCTGAAAGCACCCTGGCCCCTGGTCTGGAACATAGAGTACAGTTTATAGTCTGGAACCAAAGGCTACTATAGTATACTGGCTATAGACAGGCAACTCTACCGTATTTTTTAATATTGGGAAGTTGTCGAACTCAGCGACATCTAGTTTTTCGCTAAGGGAACTATTTATATATGTAAATCTATAGCTAGGTGTATACTGCTGTACTGTCCAATCCTATAGGATATTATATGTATATTGTATGAGATTAGGGTGTCCGCTATATACAAAACTAGCTGGTGCCCGCGACTTCGTCCGCGACAATTTTGAATGATTAACAATGTAACTACTTACTTATAGCTTAATCTAAAAAAAAATACTTTTAATAGAAATAAGCAATATAAATTTAAGAAGACCTAACCTATAAATAACCTAGTTAAGAAATAAACTAAAGACTTCTTTGCTACTGTTATTTAAAAAAAAGACCCGATAACATAAACCCAAAAATATCAAAGAATACATATCAATTGTCCTTAAGTAAAGTCAGTAAGTCAAATAAAGTAATATAATAATCAACGATGCATTAATCACCAAGGTAACTCCCATTAGCTTAGGTTGCGACCACGGCATTGATAGGTCTAATATCACATTTTGTGAACGAAACCATAGCGCGATCTAAAACGATGATTACACCATCTACTAACAAAAATATAACCTTGTAAAGCGGTAAAATTAAGATGTAGGCATATATTTTGGGTGAGATTTAGGCGATCATCTTTTGATTCAGTTTTGGACTACCTTTTACTTCAAGCATTTATTTATTTTAACCGATATGTCAAATGAATTCTCCGATCTGAAACGATATAAAAGCCATCGAGTTACAAAATTGTGAACTTGTAGATCAGTAAAATTAAGATGATATTTTTTGAGTGCGATCATCTCGACACGAATAATTTATACTACGCTAACTCGAATTTTGGGTCAATGACTTTTTTAGCCCAATTTTATTAAATTGTCGTTTTTTAATATGTTATGAAAAATACCAAAAAAAGAAGTTACAAATCTTATAAAACGCTAAATCTTTACTTAGACGACAACAAACACAACATTTTAAGCAATAAGAAACGAATTTCTCTATAATTTAAGTTGGCGTACATTTTTGGTGTTGACCTATTGAATCAGTTATGGATTACCTTTTTTAACAACAAATTATTCCCTTGATTGCTTTATTTTTAACTGAAATATCAATTTACATGCTTTTAACTCCAAAAAAAAACAGCTTTTCATACAAACTTACATCCCTATTTTAGTCGTCTTTAGGGGTGGAATTTCCAAAAGTCCTGATGATATATTTAAAATGTTTAAATGAAAGGCGAAATACTAATTTTCATGCGTTTACCTTAAAAAATGTTACATTTTTCATACAAACTTCCATCCCTTATTTGTCACCCTAAAGGGCTGGAATTCCCAAAAATCCTGAAATACATATTTTTAAATGAAAGGTCAAATACCAAATTTTCATGAGTTTACCTTAAAAAATGTTAAATTTTTCATACAAACATCCCCTATTTGTCACCCTACGTGGTAGAATTCTCGGAAATCCTGAAACACATACTTTTAATTTTTAACTGTAATGCTAAATACCAATTTTCATGCGTTTAACTTAAAACTTGTTGGCACTTTTTCATATAAACTTACATCCCCAATTGTACGCCCTAGGGGTGGAATATTCAAAAATCCTGAAATATAAATTAAAATTTTTAACTGCAAGTCTATATACTAAAGCCTTTAACATCAAAATTAAGCACTTTCATAAAATATTTCAAAAACCCTTCTTCAGCCTACGTCATAAAAGGTAACTACTGTCAAAATTCAAGTCCTAACTGCAGCCGTTTAGACTGTGCGTTGATATATCAGCCAGGCAGTATAAAATTATATCCCCTATTTTCCGCCCTTGGGGGTGTAATTTCCAAAAATCCTGAAATAAATGCTATATATTTTTAACAGAAAGGCCAAATACTCATTTTCATGCGTTTAACTTCAAAAATATCGCATTTTTCATACAAACTTACATCCCCTATTTTATGACCTTCGGGGTGGAATTTTCAAAAATCCTGAAATATATATTTTTTATTTTTAACTAAAAAGCCAAATGCTAATTTTCATCATGCGTTTAACTTAAAAATTGGGACTTTTTTCCTACAAACTTACATCCCTTATTTTTTGCCCTTGGGGGTGAAATTTCCAAAAATTCTGAAACACATTTTTTATTTTTAACTGCAAGGCCAAATACCAACTTTCATGCCTCTAACTTCAAAAACGGCAAAGTTTCATACTAACTTGGCACCCCCGTTTTACCCCCTTAGGGGTTGAATTTCGAAAAATCCTTCCTTATTCCTTGTCTACATTATAAAGAAAACATCTGTGCAAAATTTCAGCTTTCTAGGGCCAAGGGTTTGGGCTGGGCGTTGATGAGTCAGTCAGTCAGTCAGGACTTCTCTTTTTATTTATATAGATGCTTACGTACTACGTAAACGAAAAAAATAACTACAGAATTGTATATTTTGCCATTTTATTTTCTCCACGTCACACATTTAAAATAAAATGCTGTGTTCGCCTTTTTCTTCCTTTATGACTTAAGTAGTGCCGATTAGCTATTTCTTTCATTGGATCGTTAACATCCCAAAAGGTAATTTTGCCAGTGAAAACATTATTGACATCTTTGCACCAGTTATTAATAAAAAACATTGTGCTTTTATTTATCAGGTAATTTCTCAAACTATCAGCGTGACCTGCACAACTGATAAACGATACATTTACATTTATATTTATAATAAGTTTAATATATACAGAAATATTTTTTTTAGTGCAGTGCTCCTTTAAAATTTCTATACATATATTTTCCACTTGGGCAAAGAAATCAAATAATGCTCTTGTAGGATAACACAACCACTTTTTGTTGCCAAATTCTTTTTTTTTATATAGTTATGAAAACTTTGTGATTCTTCTGCTTCCATATAATTCCTGCAGGTCACACAATTTTTATATTTTTTTTTTTGGCAAGTTGTGCTATCCACCCACTGCAATACCCTATAGCTGCGCTTCTTTCAAGAAGCATTGATGTTTGGCTCTGTAGTAGCTGGTCAGTATCTACCATTGACATATCCAAATGCTCACTGTCAATTTAATTTTCACATTCAGTTGGGTGTGTATTTACTGGATTTTTTTAAAAATATTTTAAGGATTGGAGACAAACTCCATCGTCTTTCTCACAATTTGACCCAACTGAATGTGAAGACGAAATATTATTTATTAACAATGTTTTGAAGGCGCCTTCAAATGCGTATGTTGTAGGCATTATGTTGCTACAGCCATGAGCTCTAATTGCCCCAAAAAAGTTTTCCAATGCGTCTTGATTGAAATTGCGCAGCAATAAGGAGTTAATTCCTTTGGAATTTAAATATGGTACAATCAATTTAAAACCTTCTATGGTTTTGATCCAACTTGACAATGAAGGCACTACTCCTTGGTTATTGGCATTACAAAATTTCATCGATTTCAAAATTGGTATACTTTTATTCCACAATTTGTGATGAGGCGAGCTTGGGGTCACTGCAGTTCTATAGATTTTTCCTCCTCTTATCGCGCTAAAACTTCCGTTGACGCTGTCGAATAACTGATCAAAAAAGATGAGAAGATCTGCTGTGTCCGTGCTGTCTTTTTCGAGAACTCCACATCCTGTAAATGAGAAAATTAAAATTTTAACGGGGTCATTATTTGTCTAATTTATTCAATATCTTCTGAACTATTTCATTTTAAGAACAATATATTTCTGCAATTGTTAAAATAACCCTTTGATTCGATAAGTCATATTTTAGAATACAGTTAAAAAACATTTTTATTACTGACTAGCTTTTGCCCGCGGCTTCGCTCGCGTTAAATGGGGTTAGAAAGAGACAAAAAGTAGCCTATGTCACCCTCCATCCCTTCAACTATCTCCACTTAAAAAATCACGTCAATTCGTCGCTCCGTTTTGCCGTGAAAGACGGACAAACAGACACACACACTTTCCCATTTATAATATTAGTATGGATTTAAAACCTCAAAGTGAACCAATTTCCTATTTGTGTGACACATCATATTTTGGTCACTGAAGTACGTATTAAATAAACTGAATTGGTTAAATAAAGAAAAAATGGATATAAAGACAGACAACACAATGATCCTATAAGAGTTTTTTCATACAGAGGTTCAGAACCTTAGGGTTAAAAAAACTCTTAAATTAACTTTGAAATATTCATAATTAATTATGAATGAACAAACTGCTTACCTGCCATAAATCCAAGAGCTACTCCAACTGATTGGCTGAACACCTGGGTGCAATGTTTAACCCTCATTTTCGGGATAAGTGCAGGCAACACATGATGTGCTGTTAGTTTCGGTACTAACTTTACACCTTTATAACCGGGGCACCTGTTCAATAGGTTCACAATTAAAATTAAATTAAAAATTAAAATTAAATTAAAATATCATTTATTAGCAGTCGAGTAATTATACAATTTGATTTACAGTGATAGCCTCACTAGGCAAAGCCTGTATCGAGGCTGTCGATGTGATACGATTAATAGCTAGGACTTAAAATAGACTATAATAAAATATTGGAACAATTAGACATTATAATAACATAAAATTAATTAAAAATTGATTAAATTAGGTTATAAGGATAATTACAAATGATTAAATAAATAATATAGCAATAAATAAATGAATTAAAATTATATTATATTTGCCGAAACGTATACGTCTAATGTGTGTCTGAGTGTATGTGTGTGTGTGTATGTGTGTGTGTGCGTGAGTGCCGACTGCGCAAATCGAGTAGACTGGTAAGTTATGTCAAATTAATGTTCTCAGAAATTGCTCAGTTTCGTTATAGTCAAAATTTGCAATATAGTTTTTTACCTTTATTTGAGCTTCTCTTTGTGTGCTTAACCTGATGTCACATTTGGAGACGAGTTTATTGTATATAAAGGGGAACATATGCTTTTGGAATCTTTTAGCGAATGAAGTTTTGGTTTTACATTTCGGGACTTTAAATGTTCTAGAAAAAACCATGTTATGGTAATTCGATGAGGTTTTTACAGATTTATGTGTGCACATGGCTGCATTCAGTAGATACAATTTACGAATGCTGAGGACACCAGCTTGCTTATACAATTCTGTAGTAGGGAATCTCATGGGTTTCTTAAGCATAACTTTGAGAATCGACCTCTGTGCTCTTTCAACACTAATCATATCTGAAGTGTAAGCGCCTCCCCATACGTCAATGCAGTAGGTGAGGATCGACTGACAGAGTGATATATAAATGGATTTCAGTAGATCTTTATCTGCAACATCTCTAAGTTGCCTTACAGCGTAAATAAGCTTCCTGGCTCTTGCAGATAACGCCATAATATGGCTTCGGAATGTGAGTTTCTCATCGAGTGTTATGCCGAGATATTTTATGGACTGTGTTCTTTGAACCACGTTACATCCGCAAGTGCTGTTTTCGATATTACAAGTGTGTATCTGTATATGTGGGCAGCAAGAGGGTGCAGATGCACTAGTTTTATGGAAACATATGAATTTCGTTTTACTTGTATTGAGTGTGAGCAGGTTACCACTAAGCCATTTGGCAATTATTCCCATACCTCGAGAAGCATTAGCACTACATCTAATCCAAGAAGTATCGTAAAATATTACTGCAGTGTCATCAGCATAACAGATTATTTTAGCATTATGCAATGCTAGGGACGAGAGCTCATTGATATAGAGCAGAAATAACGTTGGGCCTAAGACGCTGCCTTGCGGAACGCCGAAAGAGGTTTCTTGAGTAGTACTTTGCCATGAATCGACTCTGACAATCTGTTTTCTATTAGTAAGGTAGCTGCGGAACCATTCTAACACCACTCCCCTAATACCGATGTTCTCTAGTCTCTGTAAAAGGATTGGAATGGAGACGGTATCGAACGCCTTAGCAAGATCGAGAAATACACCAATGCATGCCCGGCCACTATCTAGATGTGACACAATTTCATTTGTTATTAGGTTCACGGCGTCTTCTGTTGACTTATTTTTTCGGAAACCGAACTGGGCGTCAGATAGTAAATGATTCTCTTCAAGATATTTTACAAGGCGTCGATTGACCACTCTCTCCAAAATCTTTGAAAAAGCAGGAAGCAAAGATATTGGGCGAAAATTATTGGGTAGGGAAGAGTCGCCTTCTTTGTGTATCGGGATTATAACCGCAGTTTTCCAGTCAGGTGGGACAGTACCAGTCGATAAACTTTGATTTATTATTGTCACTAGAGGCTGTACAATGTAATTACTAATATTTTTAAGCAGTAGGTTAGAAATACCATCTATTCCCGATGAGCTATTGTTTTTCAAGCTAGCTATAATATCCTCAACCTCTTTGCAGTCGGTTGGCTCGAAAAAGAAAGAATTTAGAGGTGAGTTTGAGCTATAACTTTTTTGTGCTAGAGATTTTTGGGTTGTGTTTAGCTTATCTAGTATTTTATTAGCATAACTTTGACCCACCGATGCGAAAAACTCGTTACAAGAATTGACAGCGTATTGTGGACAGTCATTTAAAGCCAGAAGATCCGAGGCTAGGGAGTTTGATTTAACTTTTCTGTTGGAAATTCGATTTACTGTTTGCCAAAGTTTACGCGGTTCCTTTTTGAACGTTTCTAACATATTTCTATGATGTTCATTTTTAAGTTTACGTAATAGAGTTACATAAAAATTACGATATCTGGTGTAAATTATCCATTTTATGTCACCTTTAGGCTTTGTTCTGGCATCTAAGTGAAGTTTATCGCGTAGACGCGAACATTTTAATAAGCCTATAGTCATCCATGGCTTTAAGATGACTTTGGAACGACTTAGAACAATAACTTTAGAATTAACCTCTATTATATTTGTTACTAGATTCGTAAAAAAAATTGTCTGCTCAGCTACATTTTTTATACAATTTAAACGCGTCCAGTCCACATTACTGAGCTCTTGCGCGATTGAGCCATAGTTCATGCGTAGCTTGTGTCTCAATGGGACAGGTTGGCACTGTTCTTGACTTGTTATACCAGTAATGACTAAGTCATGGTCGGTTATAGAGGATGTGCACACGACTGTCTCTACGTCGACATCTCCTTTAAAGAAGACATGATCAAGGCAGGCACCATTTCTGGTCGGTATATCCACAGCTGGCCTTAAACCCAATTCTGCCAGGCAGCAAAGATAAGACGTGCTGTCAGCAGTGTCAGAGCTAATTATATTAATATTGATATCACCGGTAAGGAGGATACATGGATTTATATTTAGTTGGTTAACTATGTCATAAAGAGAATTAATGAAGCAGTCAGTTTTCCTAAATGAAGGCGACCTATAGATACCCAATATGGTTATTATATTTGGGATGGTAACAACTAAGCAGTTTGAGTCCTCAATAGCTGGTTCCTGTACCTGGGGCGACCAGTTGTCTTTTATGTACACAACGACTCCACCAGCTTTATTAATATATTTTGTTGTGTGATAGGCTCTATATTTTAGAATTTGAGGGACTACCTGGTTCTCCTTTAGCCAGCACTCTGTTAATATTAGGGCATCAAAATCAATCTTAAGTCGCTTAAGGATAGCCTGTAAGTCATCAAAATTATGCATAAGACTACGAATATTTAAAGTGAGAGATTTAAATCTATGGTGTTGAATAATATCATAACAATTTTCGGCTATATTCACAGAGTGGCATTTAGTAGTAAACGCGTTATCAATACCTAGCATTACGTCAAGTGTAGCCATTTAGATATATAATTTGTATGTATAAGTTGAATAAGTAGAAAATTGTTATTAATGCCACTCTATACTTATAGGACAAGCTGTCATGTGTGGTTCCAAATGGCTTTGCGATCCATAGAATGGGTTGTGCAGTCAATGTGTAGTTGTAGTGTATTTTGTAATATGAATCAGTCCAATGTTGACATAGAGCGTGAGTATTAGTAGTGTGGTGTGAGTATCTAATAAATTGTCTATATTCGGCAAAATAAGGTGAAGTTTCCTTAACATAATTAACAGGGTAATAACGAACAATGCTCAGAGAATAATCAAATACAACGGAATACAACAAAATAAACTGAGTGTAGCTATATTTTGACAATAGGTACAAGGGCAAATTAGATAATGTTTTCTTGAATGTCTGATGATGATGTTGGTCCTGTGAGTTTATCCAGGTCTTCAATGGTATAAATTTGAATAGCAGGATACTTGCGTTCGTCCGTGTTTTCCCGTTTTCTGACGTAGATTGTGCCATTTCGTAGCCAACAGAAACGAAACCCAAGTTTTTGAGACCGCGCTCTAGCATCCCGAAATAACAATCTCTTTTCTTTTGTCAGACGTTCGTTTATGTATATTCTGGACGCCACAGTACCACTAACAATATTTTCAGTTGTCAGAGATTTTCGGTATTTCGCTGCCTTCAGAAAATCGTCTCGTTTGGATTTCCTGACTAGTTTAATTACAATGGGTCGGTGTTTGGCCTTAGCTTCGTGAACCTTCTGTTTAGGACCAGCCCTGATTATGTCAACTATGTCCGTCTCCTTAAGTTCTAAGTTTAGTTTGTTTGACAATATCAACGCAATGTGCGTGAGATTTTCTTCGCTAGTTTCGGGAATTCCACAAATCTCCAACTCGTTTTTTAAGGCGTTATTTTCCAAACGAGTAACGGTCGCTTGAAAAAGTGACAAAGATAACTTCAAGCTATTGATTTCCTTATCTTTTTCTGAAATAATATCATGTAGTTCCGAGAGTCGTTGGAAAGCTGGACTGAGGGCGGAAAGTTGGTTTTACAATGTGGTCCCATTTTGCAATGCATTCTTTGCCTTTAATATTAAATTTAAGATTTTTTGTGATTAAATTATTTCTAATCCCCTTTATTAGGTGAGGTGGATCATATATTGGAAAAATCTGTTCCTTATTCACTAAGAAAAAAACCATCTTTACATTCTTGTCCATTGCGTATAAATGTTTCTCGCGTTTCTTTAAGCAATGCGTTTATAGCTGCCACATTTGAGGTGCCTTGGTCACATACAGTTGCCACGACTTTCAGCCGTTTCTTGCACTTTTTTTATTATGGTCTATATTTGTTTTTTTAATTCAATTGTTTTGGTGCTTCCTGTGCAATAGTAAAATGCCAAAGGCTGTTTGTATTTTTTTACCATGCCTCTTATCATGAAGACTAAAACATGATCACAATATTCTTTTTCCGTTACACAGCCATTATTAACGAATCCTGATATTTCATCATTTCGTTTGTCATATGAAATGCCCGCTCCAATTGCCATCTCATCAAATGTTAAACAGCAGTATTTATAATTATCAGGCATTTTACTGACTCAAATTTTTAAATTATCAAATATTATATCATTGATTCCACATTTTAGATTTACCTTGTGCAGTAAATCTTGCAGAGTTCTTCTGCTTGGTAAAACGCATATTCTGCTTAGTAGGCGATATGCTTTAGGAGATGGCTTATATAAGGACAATGCTAAAATTTTTTCATCCAGACTGAATCGCCTTCCTTTCTTTTTCTTGCCACTTTGAGAGGCTTGCATTTGGCAAAATAACTTTCTAGTATGTGGCATATTCTTGCAGACAATATTGAATGCAGTAGTTTTTGTAATTTTTTTGGCCATCATGTATTTTGTCTTAAATTTCTTCTTGTCACTTTCGCATTTTTGTAATTTCTTTAAGACAGATCTAAATTCCTTATGTTGCTTCAAAGTTACATGAGAACCTGAAAAATACATTTATCTGTTATTCCAGTATATATATTTTTTTGGTTTAAGAGACCTAGATGCCTTGACCTCCATTACTATTACGCTTTAGTCTTATTATGCAACTAGCTTTTGCCCGCAGCTTCGCCTGCGTACATAAAACATAGCCTATGTCGCTCAGGAATAAAGCAGCTTTCTATAGGTGAAAAATTTTTTGCAATTGGACCAGTGCTTCCAGAGATTCACTCCAACAAACCAAAAAAATAAACTTTACCACTTTATTATATTAGTGTAGATTTAATCATCATCATCATATCAGCCGAAAGACGTCTACTGTGGGACATTTTTATAATAAGGATTCATTTTTATATATATAGATATCACAATTCTATGTTAATTAATGTAAATGGGCATATACCATTTTAATTAACTATAAATATAAATTGAAATAATAATGATTGGAACTTAATTATGATAGTAGAGATTAACTCTTACGAACCTGAAATCAAATTGTTTGACTGTGTCGCATTAGATGTGGAAGCTAGAGGCGGCTTGCTGGTCATAGTCTCAACATGTGGTGAAGCATGGGCTGGTTTACTGTTTGTAGTTTCAGTATTTGATGTTGAAGCTAAGGTTGATGTGCTTAAAGCTTCAATAGATTCTATTCCTGAAAAATAATAAAATAACTTTATTCACTTGAGGTTGAAGTAGGTAAGCCTGCACCACCTTTGCACATTCATTGTCTGAAATATGAATAAATAAATTTTGTAAAGAAGACACTCACACAAACATGACTATTGTTTTTTTTTTTATTGAATAAAGAAACCTGAACCAAGAAAGATTCTTTGATATTGCAATACAATGTATGAGATTTAAATGAGTATTCATGGAGTTTCTTGCTTGTTGGTCTCCATGAGCAATTATAAAAGTTAAAAACCAGCCAAGTGCAAGTCGGACTCTGACACAAAAGCATCCATATTTAACTATAAAAACTCAAAACAATCTCGATTGTTGTATGGGGAGCCCCTTTAAATATTTTTTTAGTATTTATAATTATAGCAGCAACAAATACATCTGTGAAAATTTTTACAGTTCATGAGATTACAGCCTGGTGACAGATGGACAGCAGAGTCTTAGTAATAGGGTCCCATTTCACCCTTTGGGTATGGAACCCAAAAAAGAAAAAAGAACTAATTGAAGTACATATTTTTTTTTACATATTTAGTTACATACCTGATGTGTCAAAACCAGATTTTTGTAACTGACTTCTTCGTGTTGTATCAGATGATACAACCATTGCTTCACCAAGTGATTTATTTTATTTTATTTATTTAAACTTTAGCACAAAGTATATGTACATAGGCGGACTTAATGCCATAGGCATTATCTACCAGTCAACCATTGGGTGGTGCAGAGAGACTACGGTAGGTGCACTAAGATGTCGAATGCAACTTTCTGTCTTGGTTTAACTATATACATAAACACTATATATAACATAATAATACATACTAGTTCTACATATATACATGTTATATACATACATAAATACAATATATACATAATATAAATTATACATACATACGATAGCTTTCCTATTGATTAGATGAAGTGATGTGATCACGAACCTTCTTTTTAAATGTGTAGCGGCTTTTAGACATTCTGATTTCGGATGGTAGCGCGTTCCAAAGCAAAATGGATTGGACGAAAAAAGAAGTATGAAGGAAGTCAGTTCGATGAGAAGGACATCGTAAAAGTCGATTATGAGATGAGCGAAGAGGTCTATTATGGTTAGTACATAAATATTGAAAGTGACGAGTCAAATAAGGAGGTGAGGAAGGAGAGTCAAGAATAGAAAACAGAGTAGTTAACGCTCTCAGAGTTCTACATTGGCGGATAGGCAACCAATTGAGTTTCAGGCGATAAGCGGACACGTGGTCATACTTTCGAAGATTGAATACGAATCGAATGCAATTATTGAGAAGTCGGTCAAGCTTATTGATGAGATCTGCATTCAGGTCAAAGTAGCATACATCACCATAGTCAATTGTGGGAAAGATTAAGGCGTGCACAAGCATTACTTTCGTCTCGGATGGAAGAAAATTCTTAAGGCGATAGAGTGACCGCAAAGTCCCTGTTACCCTTTTACTGATGGCAGCAACCTGATTTTGCCAGCTCAACGTCGTATCAATTATCATACCAAGATCCTTGACACTCTGACTAATTGGAATAATAGAGTTGTCGAACACAATAGGTGGTAAATGGTCGATATCAACCCTGCTCATCATGCGTGAACTGCCTACTATGATGGCTTGACATTTTTCGGGATTTACTATTAAACCAAACCTATTAGACCAATCTTTAATGAAACATAAATCCCGATTAATCTTCCGAATCGCTTCAGAGAGATTGTCTGTAGTCGCTTGAGAATACAGTTGTAGGTCATCGGCGTAAAGATGATACGTACACTGAAGATCATGAGCTAAGAAATTTATGAATATAGAAAATAAAAGAGGAGATAGTATACCGCCTTGAGGGACACCAGTGTCAAGATTGCTCCAGTTCGAAGCAAAGTTACCGAAGTGAACCGACTGTTGGCGTTCCCGAAGATAAGAAGAGAACCATTCCAGTGCCTCATCAGAGACCATAAGATGGGAAAGGATAGATAAAAGGATGTCGTGACTGACGGTATTGAAGGCATTCGAAAAATCGATCAATACTAAAACTGTCACTTTGGCATCCTCCATAGCACCTCTAATGTCGCCAGTCACTTTAAGAAGGGCAGTGGTGGTGCTGTGGCCAGGGCGGAATCCGGATTGGAAAGGACTAATATGGTTGTTTTTCAGCACAAAACGGGAAAATTGTTGATGGACGCAGGACTCAAGAATTTTAGAAAGGAAAGGAAGTATTGAGATAGGGCGGTAGTGGCTTTACGCCACAAGGAAGGAAATGAACCAGAGTCAAGGGAATAGTTAATGATATGGGTAATTGCAGGCAGAAAGGAATCCAGGATAGTAGTGACCATGCGTCGACTGATGTTATCACATCCCACTGCATTGGATTTAATGGAAAGGATAATCTTTTTGACCTCATTCGAGTCCACAGGAATGAATTGAAATGGTTGAATATTAGAGCGCGTTAGACCATTTATTAAGGCTACAGTTAAGGATTTGGTTAGATGATCCATGGAATCAGTGGTAGTGAAATATTGATTAAGGTCATCTAAACGTACCGAACTTGGAAGGTCTAAATGTCGCGACTTGCCGATACCAAGAGTTCCAAGAAACTTCCAGATACCAGCAGGAGTATTAGTGGAGATATTTTCTAGAATATGACGGCGTTTAGCGTTACGTATCATCTGATTACACCGACGCATGATCACAGCAATCTTGGATCACCTCCTTCCCGTGATTTGTCACATTGTCAACTTCTCTCTTGATTCTGGATCATTTCCCACCGTATGACGTCAAGCTTACGTCCATCCTCTCCCTAAGACCTCTAATCCTTCTCTTCCCACACATTATCGTCCTATATCAATCCTTCCTTTTCTATCCAAAGTGCTGGAGTCCTGTGTTCACAAACAGTTTTCACATTTTATACTTGCCAACAGCCTGATTAACCCGCTACAATCTGGGTTCAGGCCTGGCCACAGTACTTCCACTGCACTCCTCAAAGTGACTGGCGATATTAGGACTGCCATGGAGGATACCAAAGTCACAGTCTTGGTTTTGGTAGACTTTTCCAATGCTTTTAATACCGTCAGTCACGACATCCTTTTATCTATCCTTTCCCATCTAATGGTCTCTGACAACGCGTTGGAATGGTTTTCCTCTTATCTTCGAGGGCGTCAGCAGTCAGTACGCGTCGGTGAAACCTCATCGAACTGGTATAATCTAGACACTGGTGTTCCTCAAGGCGGTATTCTCTCTCCTCTTTTATTCTCTGTTTTCATAAACCTCTTAACAAATGATCTTCAGAGTGCGTATCATCTTTACGCCGATGACCTACAACTGTATAGACATGCAAGCTTGGACGGTTTGTCAGAAGCGATCAACAAATTGAATATTGACTTAGACTTCATACAAAACTGGTCGAATAGGTTTGGTGTCACTTTCCAACCCTGCTAAATGCCAAGCCATCATCATAGGTAGTTCTCGCTTGATGAGCCGAGCTAACTTCGATAGTCTGCCACCTATAATATTTAATAACCTAGTTATTCCCATCAGTAGAAATGTTAAAAATCTAGGCTTGCACATCGACATGGCATTTAGTTGGCAGGACCAGATGGCTAGTGTCTGCCTGAGGGTGACAAATGTTTTGCGGAGTCTTTATCGTCTCAAAAACTTCTTACCTGAAAAAACAAAGATATTGCTCGTGCAGGCCTTAATCTTTCCCATAATTGACTATGGTGATGTGTGCTACTTTGACCTGAATGCAGATCACCTCAATAAACTAGACCGACTTCTGAACAACTGCATTCGATTCATATTCAATCTTCGTAAATATGACCATGTGAGTAGCTACCGAGCTCAACTAAAGTGGTTCCCTATTCGGCAGCGCAGAACCTTGAGAGCCTTAACTACCCTATTTTCACTATTAGACTCGCCTACTTCTCCTTCTTATTTGACTTCTCAATTTCAATATCTTCATAGCAATCATAGCAAAAATCTACGCTCTTCTCACAACCGTCTACTTCAATGTCCACCTCATCGTACTGACTTTCTACATTCTTCCTTTTTTGTTCAATCCATTCTTCTCTGGAACTCTCTTCCTTCCGAAATCAGGATGGCAACGAGTCGTTTTTCTTTTAAAAAGAAAATGCGCGAACACATTTCCAAAAAAATGTTGGCAGAATCAGCTCAATAGCACTCTCTTTTATCGTTAATTGTTCTCTAGGTATATTTATTTATAAATATATATTAGTTTATTATAGCTTTTATTTATGTATTGTATGTAATTATTCATAATTATATATTTACAATGACACACACAAGACGTTTTTAAAGTGCACCTACCTTGTTTTTCTCTGCATCACCCCAAGGTTGACTGGTAGAGAATGCCTACGGCATTAAGTCCGCCTGTGTACTTTCATGTGCAAAAGTTTTAAAATAAAAATTAAATTAAATTCCTTTCGATCTTATAGAAACTCCAGTTCTCATCACACCTATCCCTTCGGAATTTCCGAAAAGCACGATCCCTCCGTCTCATTGCTATTTTGATGCCCTCCGACATCCACGGTGCAGGTGGGTGCTTTATTCTGGTTTTCTTAATAGGCGCGTGGATATCGTACAAGTTGATGATCATGTTATTAAGAAGATTAATTTTGTCGTCTATTGAATTGGCTAAAATGATATGTTCCCAATCAATCTCAGAGGCATCTTTGCATAACTGTTCAACGTTCATCCGAGCAAAAGAACGCAAGTAGAGCACCTTGGGCTTGGGTTTGGGAGGCTTTAGGATATAAGACAGGAAAATAAGGTCATGGTGGGAAAACCCAGGAGCAACAAGTTGTCCGTGGGTGGAAACGAAGGAGGGATTTGAGGTAAGGATTAGGTCGAGCCAACTATCATCACCAAAGATGTTATGGTGTGTAGCTTGAAGAGGCAGTACATGCAAGCTGGTTGACTCAACAATGTGCCGTAATTTCCGGGCACGGGAGTTGTTATGAGTAAGAAGGTTAGTGTTGAAATCGCCCATGATGATGTGGTGAGCGTACTCAGAACCCAAAGATTCCAATACCAATTCTAAATCAGTGAAATAGTCAGCATTTGGGGGACAGTAGACGACCCCAACAACGGACTTAGCGCCTTTTAATGAGACTTCAAGGAATAAGAACTCAGCTGAGCCAGAATAGTCGGAAGAAGAGGCGGCTAAAATTTTGTATTGAAACGCGCTCCTGAGATAAACAGCGACACCACCTCCACCTTTACCAATTCTGTCATTTCTAATTAGTATGAAACCGGGGAGAGGATACATGGTAGAAAGAAGCGGTGGTTTTAGCCAACTCTCCGAAACCAGAATGACATGTACGTTACAATTGGTGAATGCCTCCAGGAAGTCACTGTAGTGAGCAGGAATGCTTTGAGCATTGATGTGACAAACATTAAATATGTTTCTATTTGTGCTGAGTTTCTGTCGCAGAGTATCACCAAGTGAGTCGCTGAAAGAACAGAAACTATCATCATCACTACAAGCAGATTCATTAGCAGAGAAATAAGATTCATTATCGGTATTATTAATATCAAACATTAAAATAAATACGTAATAAAATATATAGATATTTATTATATATACTTAAAAAAACCTAAAATAATAAATACGGAACAGTGCAATACAAATAAACGTATTTGTTCTGCACCACCCGCCAGCTTACAACAACATATTATTCTAATTAATGACATAAACGAACTATTGAGACAGACAAACTAAATAACCACGAACAAAACGCTTAGAAAAGTATTAAAAAAAAGAATTAATGAAAAAGATCATCGGTGCATGGAACGTACTCCGTAAACGAACTTAATTGTCAATTTGTACATTTTGATTGACATTTGACATTAGTGACATTTGAAGTCGCCGTACAAATTGACACAATAACAATAGAGAAATAAGAATATTAAGGATTCTCCGGTGAGTGTTATTGGCGAACACATGTGGAGATATTTTATTTGTTTATTATGAGTGTTAGATAGCAATTTTGGTGTTATTTTGGGTGTTCCTTAAGTGTTTGTGTCTGTCTTTTTGTATTGTGTTTGTTGTTGTGGGATCTTACAGTAGGTAAGTCCATTTTATTCGTGTTTTCCCCCCTGTGTATGCCGGACGATCATGGAGCCTGATAATCGGCCTCCTGGGCGTCCGCCAGATATTTCAACTCCTCAAAGATTTATTTACTCACACACCTACATTGACAGCAAATTTATCTAGCTTTGAGGCAATAGAGGTTGATCAATCCCGCAAACGCGCTCTACATGCATCTAAGTCTACAGATAAAACCGATGATGACGGCTTAGCCTCTAAGCGCGATAGAGTCACTGCCCCTTCTCTGATCGCTCGGTCCAAGTATTCTGCCAGAGATGTAGCCCCGTTTTTGGTCCACGCGTCTGTACAAGAAACTGATCCTAAATCAGGTACTAGTATCCATCCTGTTAAGTTTGGCCAGTTGATGGTTAAACTTAATATTAAGAATGTGCTCCAAGACGGTGTGAAAAAGGTTGGAAGAAATAAAATTTCTATTGAATTTAAAACTCCCGAGGATGCAAACACTTTTCTAGATTGTAATGACATGAAACAAAAAGGTTATTCATTATCAATCCCCACATTCAACATTACTCGCATGGGAGTAGTTAAGGGTGTCCCCAATGAGTGGTCTGATTTAGACATTATAGATAATTTAAAAACTCCAGCAGGTTGTGGTCCAGTTTTAAAAGTAAGGAGGATTAACAGAAAGATTGTCAACGAAGGCATAACAGAGTGGAAACCTACATCCACTGTTGTTTTAACTTTTGATGGTCGGATTCTTCCGGAAAGGGTATATTGCTGCTATAATTCCCTACCTGTAGACCTTTATATTTTTCCAACAATACAGTGTTATGTGCTGTAAGTATGGACATACCAAGACCCAGTGTAGGTCAAACCCACGGTGTTTCCGCTGTGGGGGTGATCACTCTGGAGAGGGGTGTTCATTGAAGAAGTGCAGTGCTTGTATTGTTCTGGTGACCATGCTGCCAATAGTCAGAGTTGTCCGGAATACATAAGACAAAAAAACATCAAAGCATACATGGCCCAAAATAGCGTTTCTTATGCGGAAGCATCTATTAAATTTCCCCCTGTTACTAAGCTATTTTCTCATGTGTTATCTTCTGCTCCTAATCTCGGTGTTCCTTCCCAATCCTTATCAGCTCCTAAACCTCTTTTTCAACAATCACCATCTTCATCTTATAAAAAAACAATAAGGCCCCAAAAAGGGATCAGATCTCAGATCAACCGTTCCCCTGGTTATGACCGCAGAGCTCACCAGGAAATTATTGACAGTTTTGCCTTCCGTCCTCCCTCAAATGGCTGTGCCTTTAATAACTCTTCTATTCCTCCAGGTGAAAATGACCATCCAGCAGAGACTGTTGAAGAGCTTATTCTTTCACTCACTTCAGTCCTTAATTCCTTTAAGATACCAGACCACGTTGCCCACAATATTATTAAAGTTCTGCAATCTCGTCACATTCAATCTTCTGCAATGGAATGCCAGAAGCTTGCTTCCAAAAAAAAATGAAATTATTCACTTAGTCAATGTATATAAACCCGTTATATTTGCCATAGCTGAGACATGGTTAACACCGCGTCTCCAGTTTAATATTCCTGGGTATAGCATGTTCCGAGATGACCGTTCTGACGGTTATGGAGGGGCTGCTATTCTTGTGAATAATCTCTTCCCTTTCTTCCCTCTTTCCTTACCAGTGCATAGAGATGATATTAATGCTGTTGGAGTAAATGTCCTCGGTATTAATTTTATCTCTCTGTATATCCCCTCTCCTAATTTACATTGCTTCCAATATATTAAATCTATATGTAATATATATAATCATATAATTATTTTAGGGGATTTTAACTGCCATAACCCTGTGTGGGGATCAGACCATTCTGATAGCTCTGGTGTGGATTTAGCTGATTTAATAGATGAAGTAGGATTGGGTGTACTTAATGATGGTTCCTTTACTAGACTACCTAGACTAGGGCAAAGTAAAAGCTGCGTAGACCTTACCCTGTGTTCAGCCAGTTTGACCGCCCAATTGGAGTGGAATCGACTGAGCCTGACCTATGGTAGCGATCATTACCCTATTTGTTCATCCCTGATAAATAGATCGATTCTTCAAATTGATAGAACCCCTCTGCTAAAATATAGAGTTTCAGATGCTAAGTGGGACCAGTTCCGCTTAGCCCTGGAGGGGAGGATTCCTTCCATTCCTTCAGTTTCTTTCCAAAATCTGGATGTCTGCTTGTCGCAATTTTCCTATGCTATTTCGTCGTCCGCTGATGAGGTAATTCCTCTTAAGAATTCAGCTTCAGGTAAGGTATCTTCCCCCCCCTGGTGGGACCGTCAATGTTCAGAAATGATCAAATCACGTAATGAAGCTGAACTTAAGTACGTCCATAATATGTCCTTTGAAAATCTGATTGAGTATAGGAGGATTGTTGCAAGATCCAGACGTCTTTTCCGAAGAAAGAAATATGAGGGCTGGAAGAGATTCTGCTCCTCTCTTTCTCCCTCATCACCATCATCTCTAGTATGGAAAAATTTTAAAAAATTTAAACGTGGTTGTTCTTCTCAAAATTCTCCTCCTATTCCCCATGCTATTGCCATTTCATTTTTAAATAAACTTGCTCCTGCCTATGTTCCTTCCATTGGAGAATGTCCTTCACCCTCTGGTGTTGCTGCAGGCTCCAATGACCCTCTAGATAACCCATTTTCATTAACAGAATTAGAAGCGGTTCTTGGTCATGTGAGAGATTCTGCACCTGGACATGATGGCTTCCCTTACTCTTTCTTTAAATTTTCTGGCCCACTTAGTCGTCAATATCTTCTAAATCTTATTAATGTTTGTTTTACCCATAGCCTAATTCCCGCTGATTGGAAATCCCAGATAATTATCCCAATTTTAAAACCTGGCAAGGAACCAAATAACCCAGATCACTATCGTCCTAGTGCTCTCTCCCCTGTCATATGCAAAATTTTAGAGCACCTATTAAAAAACCGTTTAGAGTGGTATGTGGAGAATAAATCCCTTTTGGCGGAAACCCAATTTGGTTTTAGAAAAGGTTTTAGCACTATGGACAGTGTGGCTACCCTGGTTACAGACATTCGTATAGCCTTCAGCAAGAGTGAATCTGTAGTTGCGGCTTTTTTAGATGTATCTGCTGCATACGACAATGTCAATCTTTCGGTGCTCAGAAGTAAATTACGTGATCTGAGTATTCCGCCAAGGATTCTTCATTGTATTTGTAACCTCTTGACCGAACGCACTGTCAATCTCCATGTACCAGGAGAGAAACACGAGGCCAGAATGGTTTGGCGGGGACTCCCTCAGGGTTCCGTTCTCAGCCCATTGTTATATAGTATTTACACATCAGACTTACACAAGGCACTCAACAGTAATTGCCAGATTTTACAGTTTGCAGATGATTTATGTTTGTATGTATCTGATTCTGATATCAAGGCTGCCGCACAATCCCTCCAGATATCTCTCATCTCTTTAAATAACTGGCTTACTTCATGGCCTTAGCCTTTCGGCTCTAAAAAGCACTGCCATGATTTTTTCTCGTAAAAGAGTTATTCCGGGAATTTACCTTGAAATTGAAGGATCTCCCATCAAGGTCGAAGATAAAGTAAAATTTCTTGGTATTTTCTTGGACCCTAAGCTTTCTGGTGTCTCCCATCTTCACTATGTGGTAAGTAAATGTGAGAAAAACTTGAATATGATGCGAGCCCTTGCTGGGGTTTGGTGGGGGGCTCATCCTTTCACCCTTAAACTAATATATAATGCCACAATAAGGAGTTCATTGGACTATGGTTCTTTCCTTATGGAGCCGTGTAATAAAGTTGCTATGTCTAAGCTGGAGACCATTCAGTCGAAGTCTCTACGGATTGTCCTGGGTTGCATGAGATCCACTCCAACAAATGCTTTGCAGGTAGAGGGTGGAGACCCTCCTCTTCTCCTTCGTAGACAATACCTGGCAGACAGATTTATCTATAAAGCATTCTTCCTCAATAGTAATAGTATTTTGACTAAGCTTTCTCATCTAGATACTTTGGTTCACCATAGTGATTATTGGAGACACAAGGATGTACCTTTGATTATTAATTCTTTTCGAAAAATTTGTACAGTGAAAGATAATGCCCCAATTCGCCAATGTAATAAATTTCCTTTATATGATGTTCCTTATGAAATTCTTCACTTTTGTCCAAATTTAATCCCATATATTGGCTTGAGCAAGGAAACACTCCAGGCGAACGATATATTTCTCTCAATTGTTGATGACAAATGGAGAGATTATCACAAATTCTTTACTGATGCATCTAAGTTGTCTTCAAAAGGCAAAACTGGTATTTCCGTATTTTATTTAAATTCACAAATTTATTTACAATTTCAGTGCCCTCCAGAGTCATCGGTTTTCTCTAGAGAGTGCATTGGCATTCTTGAGGCATGTCTTTTAATTTTGTCCCATAATTCTATTACTAATGCGGTTATTTTTTCCGACTCCAGAAGCGCCCTGGAGGCAATAGTTAAAAACCCTTTTAAAGATTCCCTCCGTAGTCCAATCATTATGGAAATAAAAAGATGTTTGTATTTCTGCTCCATTAGAGGAGTTGAGGTTATTTTGGTATGGATCCCAGGTCATGCTGGTATTCATGGCAATGAGTTGGCGGATGCATCTGCTAAAGACGCTGTTTCCAGTAGCTTTGCGGACCTGAAATATTATTATGTCCAAATATATGACATTCTTCACTCCTCCAAAATAGACCTGGCTGAGTCCTGGCAGTGTTCTTGGACTGAATCGAGTAGGACAAAGGGTGGACTTTATGCCTCTATTCAACCTGTAATCCCATCCAAACCATGGTTTTACAAATTTAAAAAGGTTCCCAAGACTGTTATCTCAGTTATTTGCAGGATTCGTCTTGGCCATTGCTGCACCCCAGTTTTTCTCCATAAAATTAGAGTCCGTGATAATTCATTGTGTGAGTGTGGTCTGGATGATGGTACTCTGGACCACATTTTTCTTTGTTGTCAATTAAATAAACCCTTCCCTTTAGAACAGATCTCCTCAAAATTAAAAATTCAGTACCCTGTTAATGTTCGGCACCTACTATCGTACTTTCCAAATCCCCTTATAATTGTTGCTTTTATTAAATTTATTTTTTCTAACACGATAAAGTTGTAGTATAATAAATATTAAGTATTCTATTGTTGTTTGTTTTACATATCATTATTATATTCAACTAATACTTATTTGTGTTTTTCTTTTGTTCCAGGGTCCATATTAACGCCTTAATTGTACAATTTACAACAAATATTGATTAATTGCATTTTGGATTCCCATGAGTAGTCATTACATGACACTGGCAGAAATTGCTGGACAAACCAGCAGATTGCCATAAGGCAAAAAAAAAAAAAAAAAAAAAAAGAATATTAAGAATACAAAGCAGGGTAAAAGTGAATCTATAAACTAAAAGTGGCACAAGCATCAAAGAAATAATAATAAAGGATGGCTACTAATTGGAATGCTTATAACTACATATTGTGTAACAATCACAATGGATGAGACATTTTTGCACCGGTAAGTTGCAGGTTATTATGAGTCGAAACTTAGATGTAAAACCAGTGAAATACGACATAGTAGGTATACAGTTAACTAATATAAATCGTTTATTTTTTCAGTTTATCACCGATACCGCTGCCTAAGTTTGAAGATCCATCTGCTGCCTTTGGGTACTGGGCAGATAAAGAGGCTAACTCCTCGGCCGTGGTTATCTTGTGGCGCTTTGCATCAGTTGTTTTTATAAATATAGTAGAACCTTCAGTCCAGACCGCGCGCATATATATAGTGATTGTGCTTGCAGATCTAGAATAATACAACAATATTGCATGTATTTATTATTTGTTTCAATGAAATAAATACATTGTTACATATTATATTTCTATTTATTTATTTATTGTTTGTTTGGGGCTTGATGCCTTGATGGCATCTTGCTACCTCGATCATTGCTGATCTATTGTAGCAGAGCTCCTTTGACTTTTGTCAAAGTTCACTGCTCAATCCTACAGCTTCCAAAAACTCCCAGATTGATTGTGCAGTGAGTGTTTGTATCTCTTCAGGTTGCATAATATGCTGTCCTAAGTGGATACTTCTACAATGCATTAGTGGCCCGCACGAGCACAGAATATGCAAAGGAGTTTCCTCTGATTCTTGGCAGAATCTGCAAGTTGTGCTGTCGGCCAACTTTAGGTTGAGTTATTTAAGAGAATTATATTGCTAATAAATATTAGTATTACCTGGGATATGCATTGTTGGAATTGCCAATTTAGACACAGTCTACCACTTGGATACTTATGAATATCTTCAAAATGTCTATGACAGACCCGTCTGTTGTCATATATATCTTGACGATCCAGTATAGCTATTTGACCACCAATATTTAAGATCCAAGATGTAAATTTGTCTCCACTTGTCTCTGGATTTGGGAATCGGTGTAGAGGCACACCTGGAAATATAAATGATTAAACTATTAGGTGCCATACATTGTACACAGTTTCGTAATGTAAACTACTGAAAAGTCACTAAAGTATAAAATGAAAGTCTGTAGTACTATGACATTTGGATAGTAAGTGATGATTTCCCAGGAACTAGTGAATAAAAACGTTGAGAATTAGAATTACATTCAGAGCAACTTTGATTGACATCTTACAGTCAGCAGATATTACAATAGGTGTATGACGATATGTGAAACATGTCTTTTAGATCTTTATGTTGCATTGTGATCAAAATGGTGATGGGGTGATATGCCAGCTCCTAAAGAAAAATGTTAGCACCACGTTACTTACAGTCTTTCCTAACCACAACACATCCAGGTACACAGCAAGAATTTTGAGAATTTTGAGACATGGTTCTTCTTCTTCTTCTTTTTCCAAATGGCAAGTTATGCCGATGTCGACAATTCTGCCAATGTCAGATGTGAAATGGAAAAACGTGCGATAAAATTTAACCAATTTTATTTTTAAATATATTTTAAAACTAATTGTGTATCTTGTCGATGGGGTTAAAACACTGAAACAAACAGACACAATTATATACATGTGATACATATATTAATAAAAATAATTGTTAAAAGTATATATAATAACGTATGCCATACCAACATTCAGATTTAAAATCACAATTTGATGCCTTTGCATCTTATAAAGTACATTAATACTTCGTAAAGTTCTGGGTACGGGAATGTAAGCAGAGAAGAAAAGTTAATGGGAATGGGAATCTTTAAATTTGGAAGATGACCATATAAATTATAGGCGGGATTATTATTGATGCATTCAAAGAATATGTGGTCCAGGGTACCCTCGTCCAGCCCACACTCACAAAGGGATGAATCCCGAATCCGTATTTTGTGCAGGAAAACAGGTGAACAACAGAAACCTAAGCGCAGTCTACAAATAGTTGATATCACGCATTTAGAAACCTTTTTATACTTATGGAACCAAGGCTTTATCACAATATCCGGTTGTACCCCATAATAAAAGCCACCTTTCCTCTTGCTAGAAATATCCCCATCATTTTGCCATGCTTGTTTTAAGTTTCCTTTGGGGAGGTTTTGCAGGTCATATCCATAAAAACAATAAAATCTGTTATCTACAGTTTGGGATGTAACAGCTTCCTTTGCCAATAAGTCAGCAAAATCATTCCCCTTAAAACCACAATGACTGGGGATCCATACAAGGTGAACAACTTTTCCTTTAGCTGAACAAGTCAAAAGAGATTTTTTAATTTCTAAAATAATAAGACTCTGTATCTTTGATCGATGAGGGCTTTGATCTAAGGTTTTTAGGGTACTTAAAGAATCTGAGAAAATTACTGCTCTATTTATATTGTGACACTCTGGTGTAATTTGAGTGGACTGTATCTAAAATTTTGATTTTATTGTACTATATTATCGAACTGTGTGTGTGATCAGGGTTAGGTATATTCAGGACTTACTTGGAATTAGGTTAGATGGAACCTCAACGCTTTCGTAGTCCTGGATTCTCCTTATCCCGAGCCAGCAGCGATGATTGACGACACTTCTATATATATTATGCGTAATTGGAATACAGGCAAACACAATCATCTATTATGGTTAATTTTAACACCCACGGCGGAAACGCGCAACCGATCGCGGCGCGTGCGGACAGCTAATTGAGGTAGAAGAGGGGATAGCAGGGGTAGCGGTTAGGAGTCACACACACACAGCCATCTAGCAACACCATTTACCCCTCCCCTTGAAGTAATCCGAATTACTTCGAAAACAAAAAAAACTGCTAAAATAACTAGAGCTAAACTAAATAAAGTAACGAATTAACTAACTAAACTAACTTGCCTAAGTACAACATTCTTGCCCTTCCTATTGGTTAGGTAAAGGACAAAGCCGTACTACCGGTCTATGATATACGCCCGTAGACGTTCTTACTTTTACTATCCGAACAACTCCATTTGAACCTGGGAAAACCTCCTCAACAATACCTAATGGCCAATGTAAGGGTGGCGAATTCTCGGCAATCAAAACTACTACTGTCCCAACAGTAATGGGATAACTAGCAGTATTCCACTTTTGTCTCGACTGTAGAGTATGCAAATACTCCTTTCTCCACCCTTTCCAAAATGATTGTACTAACTTATCTAATAACTCTATCCGAGACAATAAATGTAACCTGTCCTCTGTAATATCTTTAGCTGGAAAGTATTTAAGCGGAGTAGTGGTTAGAAAGTGAGCTGGCGTTAAAGCAAGGGGCTCAGATGGATCAGTCGATATGTAACGACATAGAGGGCGTGTATTCATGACTGCCTCTATTTGAACTAGAATTGTATTTAATTCCTCGAATGACAGAATTTGGTCCCCTATTACCCTAAATAAATGTGTTTTAAGGCTTTTAACATTAGTTTCATGATTCCCACCAAAATGACACGCTGTTGGTGTATTTAATATCCAACTGATACGATTTTCTGACAGAACCTTAGAAAACTCCGTGTTAAAATACTTTGAGTTTAAAAACGAATGTAGTTCAGATAAAGTAGTAATAGTCAAAATTTATCCATTTCAAATCTAATATGTTGACATTATAATATGTAATTTATGATTTTGACTTGCTGACTATGTTGTGACGTATTTTCTTTTTTATGTTTTTGAACAAATTATTATGTATTTGACTCAAGTTTAGTTTATAGTATTTTTGATTTGACATATTTTGACATTGTTTAGACATTTAATATATTTTTGTAAACATTTTCATGACATGTAAGAAATCTTACCAATAAATGACTATTTGACTATTTGACTATTAAAGTACGTTTAGCACCTATATAATTCGTGCCATTATCTGAAAATACGCGTCCTACTGGACCTCGTCTAGACAAGAACCGTTTGAAAGCAGACATAAAGCTACCAGTGCTCAAATCACTAGCTAATTCTATATGGACAGCTCTGGTAGTCAAACATACGAACAAGCATACATAAGCTTTCGTTGACCTATTACCACGTCCTCTATTCATTACGACCTTTAAAGGACCCGCGTAATCCGTTGTAGTGTGCACAAAACCTTTAATCGTTTCGACTACTCTACATGACCGATGATCGGCCATTTCCGGGAAAGTAGGTTTAGGTTTTAACCTAAAACAAGGAATACATTTATACACTCTACTATGAATCAAATTACGAGCCGATATTATCCAATAATTTTGTCGCAAGATGGACATTAATAAGTCGGGACCCGCGTGACAATTTACCTTATGGTGATAGTCTACTAATAAATCCATCACGTGACCATTACGTGGCAAAACAACGGGATGCTTTTGGCTATGACTTAAATTTGATTGTGAGAGACGCCCTCCTACTCTAATTAAACCGTCTTCTAAATATGGCTTGAGACGCTGGAAAGCTCGGCTACAAATATTTCCAGTCTGAAGGCTTTTTATCTCTTGGGGGAAATGGAAAGCCTGTAAAGCTATGAAAATTCTTAATTCTACGAAATTAATATCGGTAGCTGATACGTAACCCTTTGTTGGTAACCGCCTAGCAAACCGATAAATATATACTAAACAACGAAGATATTTAGACCAGGATGAAAACCTATCTGCTATCGAAACTAAAATAAGCTTTTGCTCTGGTGACGAGGAAACTATGAAGACTTGTTTTTTCTCTTCCGGCGGTTCAGAAACCAATACTGGATTGAACTCGGTTACCGGCCATAGAGAAGGATCTAATTTCATCCACGAAGGTCCACAAAACCATAGAGGATGATCTAGTATTTGTGCGGGAGTGAGCCCTCTAGATAAACAATCAGCAGGATTGTCTACTCCCGATACATGATAAAAATGCTCTGATGGCAATTCTGATTGAATCTTGGACACCCGGTTGGCGACGAAAGTATCCCAACGATGGGGTGAAGAATGTATCCAACAAAGTGAAACAGTTGAATCCGAAAATGCATATATTTTCGCTATATTACAACGGTTCCTACATGACAATATTACACTCTTAATGAGCTTTGATAATAAAAGGCAACCACATAACTCTAGGCGGGCTAAACTTACTACCTTCTTAGGAGCAATTTTTGATTTGGCACATATTAAATGTACAGAACTAATTCCATTGTTAATAAATAAAAAAAAAAAAAAAAAAAAAAAAAATTCCATTGTTAGAGACGTGGAAATAAACTACTCCTCCGAATCCTTTCTCACTAGCATCTGCGAATCCTGCTATAGTTATAATTGAGTCTGTCACTATATCTACATGACGAGGAATTTTTAATTGTAAAAGTAAAGGTAACTCTTCTTTAAATTGAGTCCAAAGTTCTACTATACGTGTCGGTGGGGTTTCATCCCAATCGCAACCACATAACCATAAATGCTTCAAGAGTATTTTGGCATGTAAAACTACGGGAGCTACGAACCCCATTATGTCCCAAATTCTAGCTATACAGGATAAAATATTTCTTTTAGTACAATCCTCCGTAGGCAAATGTATACTGAGGTTAAAGAAATCAGTTTTTGGGGACCAACATAAACCTAATACTTTATGAGTGTCTGATTCATCAAATTCTTTTATAGTAGAAAGTCTATGAGATAATGGAATCGAATCAATTACTCTATCTGAATTACTAGTCCATTTCACTATGTCGAACTGACCTGCTTTCATGAGAGCGATTACCTCAGAAGCAGTCTCGATTCCTTCAAACTCATCGTTCACTGAATATAAAAAGTCATCCATATATAGACCAGCATTCACAGTAGCTTTGGCACGAGGGTAGTGGTCTCCTTCGTCTATAATAAGCTGTTTAATTGTTCTTAAAGCATGAAAGGGACTTGACTTCAATCCAAAACAGACTCGATTAAACTGATAAACTTGTATTGGATCATCAGTTGAAAAGCGATATAAAATACGTTGAAAACGGCGATCGTTTTCATCAACGCCTATACACACAAACATTTGTTTAATATCTGCAGAAAGAGCTACGGGAAATAAACGAAAATTAACTATAATTTGAAATAAATCACCCTGAAGAGTAGGTCCAGCATATAAAATATCGTTTAACGATACCGAAGTACTAGACTTAGCGCTAGCATCTAAAGCGACTCTTAACTTTGTAGTAATTCTATCTGTTTTTCAATATTCCATGATGCGATATAGTAAAGCTGGGGCTACCTATTAAACTTTCAGTTTCAGGTGGCGCTATCGACAAAATTCCATTATCTAAATATTCTCTAATGACGCAGTCATAGGCTAACTTTAACTCTGGTGAGTTTAACATTTTTCTCTCTAGGCAAAGAAATCTCTTTTCTGCAGTATTATATGAATCTCCCAAAGAATTCACATCACCCTTGAAAGGCAATGATACATTATATCGACCATCTCCATCTCTTATTGTGGTCTGCATGTAAATGTGCTCACACCTTTCGTCATCTGGACTGACCAACGGTGGCATTGCTATCTCTTCTAACTCGAAAAATTTCTGAAGTGATGAATCTAAATTGTTATCAACACAACATAATGATATGAATTGAGTATCTGCCTTCATAGGGACCGGCCCAAATATAACGTATCCCAGAATTGTATTTAAGGCGCATACTTCAACACTAGGGTGACCATGTATTATGTCCGGCACAATTAAATGTGGGAAAATAGCCGCTCCTAAGAGCATGTCTATATTTCCTGGTTTATTATATGTGTCGTCAGACAATTTCAATTTATCTAAATTTTCTATATATGAAGTCTCTACCTCCCTGGTGGGTAAACACTCTGTGAGTCTATCTACTATCAATGAGTTCACGTCGAAACTAATTTGCTTACTAAAACGTGAATGAACTTTAACTTTGACAGAACCCTGTACCAATTTGGATGTCCCGCCAATACCACGTACAGTTGTTGTATTATGTTTTGTGTCCCATTCTATACCTAATTTTTTACAACAACTGCTGGTTATAAAGTTACTCTGAGATGCACTATCTAATAAAATTCTAATTTCATGGTATTTGTCATCACTACTCTTTATTAATACCTTGGCGGTACTTAATAAAACTTGTTTACTAATACTAGTGAAGTTTGTTCTATCACCTGCCGATAGACAACTTACTTCTTTTAAATAGTCTGTTGATGTGCCATTCTTGCTATGTGTTATTTGTGCACTAGTGCTAGGTGTCTCTGAATTCACAAAATGCAAAGTACTGTTATGCTTATTACCGCAAAAGGAACAACAATTTTTGGAAGTACATTTTGAAATATTTATTAGCCTTCACAAATTTATAACGATCTTCAGGTGACAATTTTTGATATTCTACACAACTAAATAACTTATCATGTTGCGATTTGCACAGAGTACACGGCATTTGATTTTTTATAGATTCGGCTTGTGTACTTATATATACTTGCGCTTGTTTAGGAGGCTTCTTGAATTTTGACTCCATATTATTAATGAAATTGGTAGCCCTTTTTGGACCCTCTGTATTTGATAACACTCTACAATAATCTCTAATATAACTAATTAATTCCTGGTAAGTTGGAATTTTCGATTCTCTTTTGATGATTTCAAAAGATCTAACAGTCTCTTGGTCTAGTTTTTTAAGAGATATATACAACGTGTAACAGAAAGAGTGAACGTAACTTAAGGGGCATATACGGTCTCCTTAAGCCTACCTATACACAAAATCTCATACCGAAATACCATCATTTTAATCTTGATCGTAAAATAATATACCGTTCAATATATCGACAAGTATTTTTATCGATATAACGAACATCCGTACTAACACAGCACAGCTGATTCTGATTTACGCTAGAAATTGTTTGACATACCTCTGTGTTTCTATGCACGCCTGCTAGTTTAATTCCGATTGCACTCACTACACATATTTTGTTTTATTTTCGAGTTATGTTTTTATTTATAGCACTGCTGAATAGCTATTGGATACTTTACATCGTATAAGTACGTGAAACACAAACACATTACGAGATCCTTTTTATAGTTAACTTCTAGTTGAAGTTGTTTCCAGTACTGATGGAAGAATTTCATTATTTCACGTTCACTAAAATCTGCACCGGCACCGAAAGCTTAACTCTAAGACTTGCCAACTAACACGAGTCTCTCTCATGTACAACATATTCATAGAATCGTAAAGCTTTCATGTTTCTTAGTTATAAAGAGGCGTGGCCTCCATCGCGACACTGTACCCTTCACGACATAGGTTCCTCGTAATTAAACAGCCTTAAATTCTGTGACCTATGAATCCTCATCATCACAAAGTGCACGTCTGAGGCTATTCTTTCATAGATGAATGCACGAAATTTTCCAAATTATTACGATCACTAAACGACATAGTTAAGGATTTCGCGGAACACTTTACTCATTACTAAACGACATTTTAGACGATTTAGTAACTAAACACGACCTAAATAGACAGCAGTTTACGAACAACTGATGATTTTAATATTTTTATTAAATAAATGAAATTGCACAATATTTGATGAATTTGGCGGCTTTCTTCGAACGCGGCCCCTTTGGCGGCGTCTTTGAGTCCACTCAAAAGAGCCGCCTAGGTATCGACGACGCGCGCGGCTCGCTTACATGAATATTAAAAGATATTTAACCGTTTATTATTTACCTACATCAACTCTTTGATTTTGCCGCCATATTAGTGTAACTTTGGATATAATCAGGACGGAATTTGAAATGTCCCCTACTGTTCATATGAGCCTAGTACATTATTCATATTTTTTTATTTGTATGTATTGTATGAATGATTAATATGTCGTTAACCTTTAAAATTTAGAGTGTATCGCTCTAAATTTTAAAGGTGGAATTGAAAGTGCCCCTGCACTTTCTATTCCATCACTCTCATGATCCGATGAGCGATACGACCGGAAAGAGGTCAGGCACAGGAACGACGGCTTTACGTGCTCTCCGAGGCATGGGAGTGTAATATCGTCAACTCCCAGACTTCGGGCTGATACTGAGAAATTTCTTTTTACGGAAAAATCCCATAATCACTTTTTGGCCCGACCCGGGAATTGAACCCAGGACTTCATTATTCTCATAATCACTTTTTGGCCCGACCCGGGATTTGATCCCAGGACTTTATTATCTGCAGTTGAACACGCTACCGCTAGACCAATGGGTTATACACGAACACATTCAAATGGCGCGGCGCGCGGGGCCCGCTTTGATGAATATTAAAAAATATTTAACCATTTATTATTTACCTACATCAATCTTTTGTATTCGCCGCCGTATTAGAGTTCCTTGCGACAAAATCAGGACGGAATTCGAAATGTCCCCTAATGTTCATATGAGCCTAGTACATTATTCATATTTTTTCGTAATTTATCAGTAGTCTGGTTAGTTTGTATAGTTTGTATTAAAAATTAAGTACCTATTCGTTTCCGGCCAGATTAAATTCACATACTGAAAGAAAAGTTTAATATTCTTACTATTTAACACACAAAAAAATATCTGCAGTTACATAAGTCAATTAAATTATTTATTTCTCCTAGATCCAACATCTTGCGGAATATCAATTTAAATTAAATTAAGTGATTTTTCCTAGTTATAAAATTTGTATGAATGATTAAAATGTCGTTACAGAGAACCTTTAAAAATTAGAGCAAAAATTCAGTTAAACATTTGATTGAATCTTAAAATAAACACATGTAATAAATTATGTGACTGTACAGAACCACACTTTTTATTTACAGTCTAAGTAGTAGGTACCCAAAGAGTTCGCGGTAAGGTTCATTACCCTTGCGGCTGAGTTTTTAGTGTTGTTCATAAGTCGGTAATCTTACTTGTTGATTTCTGTGGTCGATAGAAAAATAAATTACTAGTTGAATAAAAAATGATTATTTCTGTTTGAAGTTTCGTCCATAGGTAGCCGTCCTGATACCCTATAACCCCCTTAAGTTACGTTCACACTTTCTGTTACACGTTGTATAAGAAAATAAAATCCGTTAAATCGGTCAGTTGTAGATTTTTAATTGCAGAAACCGATGTGGATATAGTATCCAAAAATGACTCTAATTGATTAGGTGTAGCCGAAGGTATCTGTTTAAATTCAAAAATATTGTCCAAATAAGATGTAGCAATAACTCTTTTATCTTCATATCTATTAGTTAAAGCTTCTATTATGGTATTATAATTATCAGCATTAGGCGTGATCTCTGAAAACACTGATCTAGCTTTACCTTTAACCTTTGATAATAAATAAAATAATTTTTCTTCTAATGTTAAAGTGCTATTTTCATGAACTAGTTTTTTGAAACTACTGAAGAATATGGACCAAGTTTTAATATCTCCCTGAAATTCTATTAATTCTAAGGGAGCCAGTTTAAGTTTATGTTTATAATCCTGTTTTGAACAATGTGAGTTATCAGAAACTGTCTTAGATGCCCTTTTTATTTTGCAATACAAATCTTCAAATGAGCTTAATTGCTGGAAATTATATGCATATTTCGGATTACATTCCCTTTCCAATAAATTTATTTTTTCTATTAAATTCTCAAATTCGGTTTTTAAATTATCTATCGTTTCTAAAGAGTTCAAAAATAATTCTTTGGATGCTTCCGAGGTATTCATTTTGTCAGCATGAGAACTAATAATTTGAAAACGTGAAAATATTCTTTCTTTCTTAGAATGAAGAATCTCCAGATTTTTATCCATTTTTATAAATCTAATTAGTGTTTTAATTTAACTAAGTATGAATAAAAGTGACTATTTGAATGTTTATTTAATATTCTATTATACTATTAACTATATATGAATTAGCCGTCTTATAATAATAAACTCAAAT
This sequence comes from Pseudoips prasinana, assembly GCA_951640165.1. Taxonomy (NCBI): domain Eukaryota; kingdom Metazoa; phylum Arthropoda; class Insecta; order Lepidoptera; family Nolidae; genus Pseudoips; species Pseudoips prasinana. Next base: position 3,161,697 of record OX621266.1, on the reverse strand, counting down.
GATTAATCTAAATATAATACGCCTGTTGAACCAACTATCTATGATTTATACCCACCTAGCTATTATTTGATATGTTTAAAACTGCCACCCGTTTGAGTCGTTCGACGATACGAACCAGTTTTATTATTCTATACCTATCTAACTACCTAAACTGAGTTGTTTACAACTGCTACTTGCCTTGTGTATTCGAACACCGCCTAGATAACTAAATTGTATCTCACACAAATAATGTTCGCATGAGTTACGTGTCCTGCCTACACCGAATATGCTGAGTAGCGGCGTGATGCAGTTTACTTCACACACTTATATTTCATCATACGCAAGTGTCGTAATTGCTGAGCTTGTGCCTCGTGTCGCCGCCCCGTGTCGCCGCCTCGTGTAACCTAGCACCTACTTCATTATTGCTGACAGAAGATGTGCGCTTTACCTTTTTCCCACATTCGTTATAATGTAATTATTAATATGTATTTCACTTCGGTACCACCATCGTCCGAGTCTAGACGCTAAGTTCAAATTGTAATATTCAATTTTTATATTAATTAAAGTATAAGTATAATCATCTGGGTTTTTTTTAAACCCTCTGGCTGGCGTATTCGTATGTGGCGCAGTCGGTCGTTCTTCGGGGCAGTTTCGCGGCGCGTAGACCTTCAGAAATCGTTGTTCTGCTGACTCCGTATAGTCGCTGCCTGCATTCTCCAGTGCTTCACCGAAGAGTCGAATCTTAAGAAGACTACACCGGCCGAGGGCGTATTAAATAATCAATACAAGAAGAAGACCAGATATGCAGATTTTTATGTAAGTACTTTGAAAGTTTTTCTAAGTGTTGCTTCCTTGTCCCTCCTTCAAAATTTTCCATCCACGGAGAACCGGAGAGACACCTGTCTTAGATCGACAGGGCCGTAGAAATAGGTATTTAGACGAGTCTAGAAAATTGGAATCTAGTGAGTTAGAATTAGATACTTTATTTTATAGTGACTTAGAAATTATGTCTTTTAGCATGGACGAAATATATAAGGCCGTGAGGGCAGTGCCGGAATTTGATGGCAACCCAAACGTTTTTAAATAATAAATAAATAAAAAAGGTTTTTATTCACGTAGACTTTAAAAAAGCGCTTGTAAATAGTCAGAACATGTTTGTAGTAATATAGTTGTATATATTTTTTTTTTTTCCTACTGTGGCAACACTAACGCTAACAGCTGATTTTGAATGTCCTTAATTAATTATTGAATTTTGTTTAATTTTCATTGTTTAAAAGCCCAAATCTAATTAAATCACTGAGTAATTAGTATAGTTAACGTGTTAAAATAATTATCTATAGTGTTTTATATGTTAAATTTGTGATTATATTGTGACAGTTACCGGCACATTTGCATGGACTCCTAAGGTAAAAACCACTGTATTTACTCGCAATCTAACAACAGAGCGTGTTAACTTTGATTTTATTTGGCAATTGTTATAGATGAAAGTTACTTTCAATCAAGGTTGTTGCGTATTATCACAGTTGTTCTATACGTTGACATAACCCCATTCCAGTTGATTTTAAGTACATTTTATTATAAACAATGTCTGGCATTACCACTCGTGGGGCTTTGGCTCGTCAAGCTGAAGAAAACCTACTAAAAGCTTTGAAGGAACTACAGGACTCCAAGCAATTGTGTGATTGTTATGAGAAAGAGCGTGATGATAATGAAAGAATACTGTTAGAGTCATCTGAACAGGTGAGGATATTAAAAAGTCAATTGTCACAGCTACATGTACAATATACGGATGCTATTGAAGCCCGGGATCAGCTCCAAAACATCATAAATGGATTTGATCAATGTCGTATTGAATATGACTTTGCATTGAATAAATCCTATCATTTGGAACAACAACTGCAAGAGGCCAATAATGAAATAACAGCATTAAGATCTCAGTTGGAAAAATTAAATAACAACTTAATCACCTCGCAGAACCAAACACTTTATGATGAGTTGGTGGTCAAGGATGCTTCCATGGTTTCTGTTGCAGCCAATAACCAGCCCCATTTCACATCACTCCCCACAAGAGATGAGGATTTCATTAATATAAAATCGATGGCATTTAATGGCTGTAGCAAAACTAAATTCAAAAAATACCAAAAAATTAACAAATTCATCAAAAAGTCCCAAAAATTAGTAAAAAGACATAAATTCTTCTTTAAATATGATAGTCAAAACAGGGAAAGATTGGAATGAATAGAAAAGTTGAATTTGTATACTATAAAATTAAAAAATAGTACTTTAAAATACAATTGTGATATAGAAAGTCAACAAAAAAAAATTGACTTTCTTCAAGATGAGCTCAAAAGAATAACAATAAAGTATGAACTGTCCGAAAAACAGTCGCTTACCTGTTCCTTGCTAGAAAAACAGTCTCCTAATTTACTGCAAACAAATAATAGTAATAGTTCCCCTAACCAATCTGAAACTTCACATAACAGGTCATTAGCTCATAGAATACACACAAATAATGTAAAAATAAATTTTAAGTCTGAAGTGACAATATTCAGTGATGAAATTGGTAAAAACTTAGGGCGGTCATTATCAACAGCAGGACATTCAAATATCAATTTCTGTATGCCTGGAGCCTCTAGCCACCATATCTTCAAAAAAGTTTTTGAACATAAATTTAATAATCCTGGTAATCTGATTCTTTTAATGGGAAATAGGGGTAATTTGAATAAAAAATCACTTGTACAGTATATTAATCATTTAAATTGTTTAAATATAAGTAAAGTTGTTATATTCTCATTTCCCTATAGTGCTAGTTTGTCACAGGAGGAAAATATGATTAGATATAACTTGAATCTAACTTTACACACATTATCAACCTATATGCAGGAGAAATTACATGTAATTGACATTAACACCTTTGTTAAGAAACCTTTTTACCTGACAAAAGATAACTATTGCTATCTTCCTAACTATTGTACAAGACAAATAGCTTCATCGCTATGTTATTTCTTTGACATTTCAGCCAGGAACTTGGCTAAACCTTTAGCTAGAAGCGAGATGTTTGGCCAAGTACTGAGTACTGAGCAATGTACCGTTGACATAAATAATTCCAGTTGTATGCCTACTGATGATGACAATTTGAATATATCCAATTCAAATGACATTTATATTCAAAATAATTTAAATTAAATAGTATGACAATAGAGGATTTCTCTTGCATAATACCAAATTCTGGTCATGGTTCTAATGTGAGTTTAAGTGGGAAGGCAGATCCACGTAATGTAATAAAAAAAAATTTGAAACCATCAAACATACATGATAAAGTCAATAAATATACTAAAAAAAATTGTATTAACCTGGTGCACCAAAATATTCAAGGTTTGATGGGAAAAGAGCTAGAATTGGAGCTGTTTTTGAATTGTAACAATATAGATATTTTATGTTTAACTGAGCACTGGCTAAAACTCCATCAATTCATTTTCAGCTTCAATAATCACCAGGTTGTAAGCTCGTTCATCAGGGAAAAATATATTCATGGTGGCTCTCTAATTCTAATAAATAAGTTGTTAAAGTTTAAAGAAAGAAGTGATGTTGTGAGCCTCTCTGTTGAGCGAGTTGTAGAGATTTCATGTGTTGAGTTGGAGCAATTTATTGTTTTGAGTCTTTACAAACCTCCTTGTGCACCATTTGATACTTTTTCAGATATTATGGAGGATGCATTAAATAAATTATCTAACAGCCATAAAACAGTTATTATTTGTGGAGATTTTAATATAAATATTTTGGAGAAAAGCACAATAAGTTGCAATTTATTAAATTTGTTTAAATCCTATAATTTATATCACAATTTTACAGAACCAACTAGAGTAACTGCTACAAGTGCTACATGCATTGATAATATATTTAGCACTGTAAAACCTTTATTTAAATCAATAATCAATAAAATTCAGTCAGATCATTCAGGTCAGTTGGTAACTTATTCAAATGCTCCAAAAATTAAAAGAAAACTTATAAGCTATATTCCATTTAGTGAAAACCGCTTAGACAAATTTAAATGTAATATAGTAAAACAAATAGCATGGCTGCCCTATCATGATAATCCGGATCACTTGTACAACTCTTTATTCAATTTGATTAATGATGAGTTCTGCACAATGTTCACACCCAAACAACTGTCTGTAAGTGACCGTCTGGTATTCAGTGATTGGGCAACTCCAGGCATCTATAAAAGTCGGAATCGGTTGTATGAATTGTATGAAGAAAGATCCCATAATCATAATACAGAGTTTCAAGAATATGTGAAACAATATGCCAAAACATTTAGACGAGCCTGTACCGCTGCTAAATCTTTGCACATAAAAAATATACTTAAATCTTCTACAAATATAATCAAAACTACTTGGAAGATAATTAATGCTGAGACAGGTAAAACAAAAATACGTAGTCGTGATTTTAACTTAGTAATAAACAACATAGATATTAAAGGCGATTTGGAGATTGCGACTGAGTTTGAAAAATATTTTTCGAATATTCCAGTCATACTTACTAACTCTCTTTCATGTTCTTCTACATCTGCTGAGCAGATACTCAAGCAAAGCGTAGGGTCGTGTGACACAGTTTTTGAATTTTCGGTGGTTAGCCCTAAAGATATTTTAAATGCTTTCAAGAGTATTAATATGAAAAACACAAAGGATCTGAGGGGTCTATCTGTTAAGACTGTTTCATCAATTATTACTATAATCGCCCCACACTTAGCTACTGTGTTCAATTGCTGTGTTGCATCAGGTGTATTTCCTGACTTGATGAAGTATAGTAAAATCATTCCTTTGTTTAAAGCTGGTGATACTTCAGACCCTTCAAATTTTCGACCTGTTTCCGTGCTGCCCACTCTTAGTAAAATATTTGAAAAGCTTATGCTTAGCCAGCTGCTCAGACACTTTAATATACATAATTTACTACACCGGAAACAGTTTGGATTCACAAAGGGTTGTTCAACCATAGATGCAGGGGTCAACTTATTAAAAAGTATATTCGCGGCGTGGGAAGACTCGCAAGATGCATTAGGTATCTTTTGCGATTTGTCCAAAGCGTTCGATTGCGTTCATCATGATACTCTGGTCAGAAAATTACACCACTACGGTATTAGGAACAAGGCTCTCGAACTTCTGACTTCTTACTTGGGCAATAGAATTCAGAAGGTCGAAATAAACGGTAAAATATCTCCGGGATCTCCAGTGGTAATGGGCGTCCCACAGGGGTCAATTCTGGGCCCATTTTTGTTTTTAATTTATATAAATGACTTACCTTACTACGTAAGGGATAAGCATGAGATTGTGTTGTTTGCAGATGATACTTCCCTGACGTTCAAAATAAACCGACAATTAAGCAATTTTGACGATGTTAATGATGCAATCTCTAAAGTTGTTCATTGGTTTAATGCCAATAATCTTGTGCTTAATGATAAGAAAACTAAAGTCATTAAATTCACTACACCGAATGTGAAACAAGCGACAACCAATGTACAACTTAATGGAGCTAGGTTGGACCCTGTTGAATCAACTGTGTTCTTGGGTATCACTATTGACTCAAAGCTACAATGGAGCCCACAAATAGAAAAACTGTCCGGCAAATTAAGTTCTGCAGCATATGCAGTGAAAACTATTAGAAGGCTGACTGATGTTGACACAGCTAGAATGGTTTATTTCAGTTATTTTCATAGTGTAATGTCCTATGGAATTCTTCTCTGGGGTAGCTCTGCTGACATTGACACCATATTTATATTGCAAAAAAGAGCTGTAAGAGCTATCTATAATCTTGGCCCGAGAGTGTCTCTAAGAGAAAAATTCAAAGAGGTCAACATTCTAACTGTACCATCTCAGTATATATATGAAAACTTACTATATGTGCATAAAAATATCGATTCCTTCTGTAAAAGGAGCGATACACATAATGTAAATACTAGATATAAGAATAATCTCATACTGCATACTACCCGTCTCCACAAAATAAGTAACTCTTTTATGGGGCAATGTATAAGATTCTATAACAAACTTCCCAATGATATTAGAGAATTGTCTACGAATAAGTTTAAAAGAATTATTAAAGCCAAATTGTGTAGCAGGGCATATTACAAAATTTCTGATTATTTAAGTGATAAAAGTGCTTGGGATGGAGTTGTTCTGAGTCAACACACAGATTGTAATTAATCTTAAGTATATTTTATTTTAAAAAAGGATTCCTACTGAGTTTTCTGGCAGTGTTTCTCAGTAGCTGCCACGTCATGCACTGCACGGTAGGGTAAAAAAAATATGACGATTCCACATAAATGTAAAATTTTTACGGAATAAAGTTACTTTGACTTTGACTTTAGATATTATTTCTAGTAAGATAGATATTTAGGTACATCTTGTATGAAAACATTTATAAAATTTATTTTATTACAGAAATGATATTTAGCTAGCTCGTATCAAGTTATTGTCAAGAGATTATGTTTAATTATCTAGTTTAAGTCTAATATTTTTACTACATATTGTCAATGGTTCTGTCTATATTAAAGGTATTATTATTATGACGGACCTTGTGTTAATAACGACGGTCGCGCTTTAATGCTACCACCGGATCCAATGCGCCCCAACTGAGAAGACCCAGCGAAACAAACTCAGTGGGTTCATCTACTACCGGTTTCAACACGACCCAGTTGAGACGGTCCGGCGAAACATACTCAAGCGGGCATGAACACGGGATTTGGTCCAATTAGAGTAATTATTTAGTAGGCAAACACAATATATGCTCGATCGGTTGTCTGAATGCTTATTATTTTAGATTATATTTAGGTATACAAAAGAAAAACTTCGAAACAATAACATTATTCATTTTGAGACAGAGTCAATAATTTTAAATTAAGTATATGATAGCAATCATTTACAGATAGTTCACGTAACACAGCAGATCAGTCATGTCTATATGGCTACAAGATCTCCAGCGAGCAATGTGCAGGTACGAAGTGAGAGCCAGACGTCTTTGTCATCGATGTACTCTTTAGTGGTGTAATAACCCCTAGCCATAAGTATACGTTTAATATGTGTTTTAAAACTTGTGTCAGGCAGATCAGTAATTTGAGTAGGAAGCTTGTTATAAAACCTAATACAATTTCCTAAAAATGATTTATTAGTTTTGCTTACTCTAAAGCCTGGCATGGCTAGTTTGTTTTTATTCCTAGTATTTATATTATGCAGTTCACTTTTCTTTTTATAATTATGAATATTTTTTCTAACAAACATTATATTCTGATATATATATTCCGATGGCACAGTAAGTATATTTATTTCTTTAAACAAATTTCGCAAAGAATCGCGACTGCCTAAACCATAAATGGCTCTGACTGCTCTTTTCTGCAATATAAAAATAGCACCTATGTCAGCCGCCGAACCCCACAGCAGAATGCCATACGACATAATGCTATGAAAGTACGCGAAATACACTAATCTAGCAGTTTGTTCATCTGACAATTGCCTTATTTTCCAGACAGCATAGGAAGCCGAACTTAATTTACCTGCTAACTTTTCAATCTGAGGACCCCATTGCAATTTTGAATCAAGTGTCAATCCTAAAAATACGGTCGATGGGACTAGATCTAATATTTTCGCATTAAGTGCAACTGTTGGTACAATTTGAGTCACATTCGGCAATGAGAACCTGATGCATTTAGTTTTCCCTGCATTTAACAAGAGATTATTTGCCGAAAACCATTCTGATATAAAGCTGAGTGTTTTGTTATGCTCAATAAGATCTTTATCCTTTCTATTTACTTTAAATATGAGCGAAGTATCATCAGCGAACAAAACTATGTCTGATACTTTCTCTACCAGATAAGGGAGATCATTTATATATCCTTGGGGCACCCCCATTTTCACAGGATGACGTGCCGAAGTGGCACCGCCTATCGAAACCATCTGTTGTCGCCCCGATAAATAGGACATCACAAGATCAAGAGATGTGCCAGATATTCCATAGTACTTCAGTTTAACAACGAGCGTACGATGATCAACGCAATCGAAAGCCTTAGAGAGATCACAGAAAACTCCCAGCGCATCCTGTGACTTTTGACTAGGTTTATCGCAGTATGTAATACGTTAGTTGAGGCCTACGTAAAAGAAGACCCGAATTTTAGATTAACCAATATTTGTTTAATAAATTGCATTTTAAATAAAATTGTTGGCCCTGCAGCTGCGACAATTAATTCAAATGGTATTCCGTCCAGTTGGCTAGAAATACGTTCATTATTAATTAGCAATTTTGCCGATAAAAGGGATGAAGCCGCCCTGTACAATGACATTTCTATGTCATCCCAAGGAAATAGCACCCCGCAGGAATTTTATGACAGATGCCAAAACCTTTTCAGTATGGTAATGACGTATGTTACCTTACATGATGAGTTAAATACCACTATCCTCGCAAAACGCGAGTTGTATAAAAAATTAACATTAAAAGCTTTTATTAGAGGTCTTAAAGAACCTTTAGGGTCCCGTATCAGATGCATGAGACCCGAATCAATGGAGAAGGCTTTGGAATTTGTCAACGATGAACAAAATGTATTGTACCTACAGCAGAGAAGTGAGCCGGTAGCCGATAGGCGCAACGCACATTTAGCGCATTACGCGCAACAGCCGAATTTTTCGAGATCTGCAGGTACTGTACATATTTCACCTTCCACTTATTTAGGTCCCAGTTGGAGCATGCCTACACAAATGCAGATGCCATCACAGCCCCCGCAACCCCCGCAATGGAAATCCGCGTTTAAATTTAACCACCCACCAGGGCAACCGCAATCGCGAGCCCCTATGTATAATCGTACTCAACAAATATTTCGCGCACCTCCACCGAATTACAACCCCCGTAGTAACGTCTTCAAGCTACCCCAAAGAGTTGAACAACCACATTCATCTGGGCCCAAGCCGATGAGTGGTGTCAGTCATTTTATTCAAAAAACCCTTCCACCAACCATTAGAGGACATGATTGGCAGAAATCTGGCAATCCGCCACCCACAAATTATTTAAAATCCCAACAACTTAATTTCAACATGACCGCCGACCCTAATAACGACTTATTATACTATCCCGACTACTATGACGACAACGGTGTCGAGTATCTTTCTTGCGACGATAACAATTATATGGACAATTATAACCAATACAGTCAGGACGACAGACAGTACGATATGACATATGACGACTCGGATTTTCACAAGGCTTTGACGAGAACCGAACCAGAATAGAATTAAATTTACAAACTAAACGGGAACTTCGTTATATACAGATAGCGGACCCCCCACTCAAATTACTGGTAGATACCGGGGCAAACCAGTCTTTTATAAGCCCCGAGGCTGTCGAAAATTTTTTTTCACACATCCCCTTAAATGTTGACCCCTTTGAGGTAACCAGTTCTCGTTCAACTACTGTACATGATTTTTCTATAACGTTGCCTAATTTCTCCGAATTTAACGAACAAAAATTAATTAAGTTATTCGTCTATAGATTCCATAATCATTTCGATGGACTTTTAGGGTTAGATATTTTAAACAACTGCCAAATAGATTTAAAACATAACTTTTTAATCACAGAAAATACAAGCATACCTATGTTACTGTATAAGTGTAGAACTTTAAATTCTCAGGAAATAATTCCTGCCCATTCCAGTAGATTGGTAAAAGTACCGATGTATAACTATGACGGTGACGTATACGTGAACGAGCAGATCATGTGTCATTGCATTGTTCATGAATGCATTACTAATGTTACCGATGAAATAGGTATCTTAGAGTTAGAAAACCCAACGAACCGCGATATAATTATATCATGTGAACATTTTAATTACCCTTTGCAAGCATATTCGTTTAATACTGAATGTGCGAGTACTGAGTTAGACCCCCAACGCGTAAATAGGGTATTATCGAAATTACGAACTGATCATTTAAACGCCGAGGAAAAAGCTAATTTGGAAAAGTTATGTAGTCGTTACGCCGACGTATTTTATTTAGATAACGAGCCCCTTAGTTTCACTAATAAAATAAAACATCGTATTAGGACAACCGACGAAATTCCTATTCACACCAAAAGTTATCGCTACCCTTACGTACATCGAGAGGAGGTAAAAGACCAAATTGCTAAAATGTTAGAACAAGGGATCATAAGACCCTCAGACTCCGCATGGAGCTCACCCATATGGGTAGTTCCTAAGAAAATTGACGCGACCGGAAAACAAAAGTGGAGACTTGTGGTTGACTATCGTAAATTAAATGACAAGACTATTAGTGGGAAGTATCCTATCCCCAACATATCTGACGTTCTTGACAAGCTTGGTAGATGCCAATATTTTACAACGTTAGACCTTTCTTCAGGTTTTTATCAAATTCAGACCCATCCAGAGGACATTTCTAAGACAGCATTTACTGTCGAGCACGGACATTTCGAGTTTTTGAGAATGCCCATGGGTTTAAAGAACAGCCCTTTAACGTTTCAGAGGGTGATGGACGAGGTACTCCGTGGCCTTCAAAATGAAATTTGTCTTGTGTACCTTGACGATATCATCGTTTTCAGTACTTCTCTACAGGAAATGATGATAAATCTAGAGAAAGTTTTTAATAGATTGCGTGATTCTAACTTTAAAATACAGATGGATAAGTCAGAATTTTTAAAGCTGGAGACACCATATTTAGGCTATATAATAAGTAGGGAAGGTATTAAACCTAACCCTGAAAAAATTTCAGCCATTCAAAAATACCCCATTCCTAAGACACCTAGGGAAATCAAACAAATTTTGGGACTACTAGGATATTACCGTAAATTCATACCAGACTTCGCTCATATTACTAAACCTATGACTAAATGCCTGAAAAAATCGAAGAAAATTGTAATAGACTCTGAATATATAAACTGCTTTGAAAAATGTAAGTCCCTACTGACTAATGACCCTATACTACAGTACCCAGACTTTTCTAAAGAATTCATACTGACTACGGACGCTTCAAATGTAGCAATTGGAGCTATCCTCTCTCAAGGTCCGGTGGGATCAGATAAACCCATCTGTTATGCATCCAGAACTCTCAATGACAGCGAAGTAAATTATAGTACCATTGAGAAGGAGCTTTTAGCTATAGTATGGGCGACCAAATACTTTAGGCCATATCTTTTTGGTCGTAAGTTTAAAATTATCACTGACCACAAGCCGCTTCGTGGATAATGAATTTAAAGGAACCTAACTCTAGATTGACCAGATGGCGCCTTAAACTAAGTGAATATGACTATACAATAGTGTACAAAAAAGGGAAATCTAACACAAATGCCGACGCATTGTCCCGAATACAATTAAACAATGAGGAAACCGAATCGCTTATAGTTAACCCAACTGAAAAACCTCCATCTCAATCAGGTTCTACGACAGTTACCGTCCATACTAGTGATGAAAACCCCATCCTAGAAATCCCCATAACAGACGAACCATTAAATAAGTTTCATAGACAAATATGTTTCACGATAGTAGGTGACATTAAACGACGTCCGACCGCTACAAAACCCTTTGACATGCACACGCGTACCTTTATACAAGTTTCCGAATCTAACTTAGAACATGACGTAGTAAATGCAATAAAAGAATACGTAAATCCAAAAGTGAAAACTGCTATTAAAATTACACCACCCTTAGGGATGTATTCAATTATTCCGATTATTCAAAATAATTTTAAAAGTTCATCTATGAACTTAGTTCTCACTAAAAACGAATTAGAGGATGTAAAAGAATACTTAAAACAGCAGGAAATAATAAAACATTACCACGAAGGCAAAACCAATCATCGTGGCATAACTGAGTGCTATTTCGCTCTATCCCGTAGATATTTTTGGCCTAAAATGAAAGAGGAAATCACTAAATATATTAATGAATGCACAATATGTGGGCAATCAAAGTATGACCGCAATCCAATTAGACCCCAATTTAATGTAGTTCCACCCGCAACAAAACCCTTAGAAAGAGTGCATTTAGACCTTTTTACTGTACAAAACGAAAAATATTTAACATTTATGGATGTTTTTTCGAAATATGGGCAAGCGTACCATTTGAGAGATGGTACGGCTGTCAGTATTTTACAAGCCCTATTGACTTACTGTACTCATCACGGACTCCCCATGACTATTATTACAGACAATGGTACGGAATTTACGAACCAACTTTTTTCAGAATTCGTAAGACTGCATAAAATAATACATCACAGAACTTTAGCTCATTCACTGAACGATAACGGAATAATTGAACGGTTTCACCTTACATTGTTAGAGCATTTGCGAATTTTACAACTTGAGCGAAAAAATGAACCTATCATTAATCTAATGCCTTATGCATTACTAGCGTACAATAGTTCAATACATAGTTTTTCGAAATGTAGACCCCACGATATAATTCGAGGTCATTTTGACCCTCGTGACCCCCTAAGTTTAGATTTATCCGAGCACTTAATGCAACAATATATTTTAAATCATCGCGAGCAAATGAAGACCGTATATAATTTAATAAATGAGTCTTCTTTGGAAAATCGCACTAATTTAATCAAAAACCGTAATAAGACCCGTGAACCAGAAATTGAGTACCAACCCGATCAACAAGTATTTATTACCAACCCATTGGCAAGCCGACAAAAGACCGCATCCCGTTATACGCATGATACCGTGCTAGCTGACTTACCGATACATATATACACGTCTAAAAAGAGAGGCCCCATTGCCAAAAATCGACTTAAACGTATCCCTAAATCATCAAAATTGTTACAGACTACTTCTGGTAACTTGGACCGCCCACCTGACTAAGGCACTAGAATAGCTCATATATAATAAAATATAAATTTATTTCAGTTTGTTAGGTTTAATTAACTTTTAGCTATATAATACGTTAAAATGCTTACAGCATTAATTAGGATAGAATATACATAGTTTAATTTTTTATTCGTGCATCAAGCACATATCATAGTATGTTAAGCTTTGATATTTTAAGAGGAATTGTCATTCATTTGAAAACTATATATAGTCACAATCAGATATTATGGACAGATTTGAGGGAATACCACAAAATCATAATACATAGTTATTTTTATTCAGATAATAGAATAGTTTTGTATTTAGAATTCCGGTCATTTCTCCATTTACTTTCCAATTGCAATGCCCCTCACAAATCCTTCCGAAATCTTATTCCCCATATCCCTATATAGCAACCGACGGAAAAACCTTCATGTACATGGAGGCTGAATGCCCGAAGTTTAATCAACATCATATCTGGGGAAGGAATCAGTAATCGTCCGAGAGAACAACGAGGCTACTTATAAAACGTTTTCAAATAGCGGAGATTTCGCCAAATTTTTATGTCAATCAATCTACAGTCATCCCGCATTTCAAGCTCAGCACTATAAACCTGAAAAATCTACATAATATCGAAGACAAGATCTTACTTCAGCATCCAATACATATAAAACCCGTAGAGCAGAAAGAAACACTATACCATACAACTATCCCTTTCTACGGAATGTTATTCGGTGCAGCCGTACTCGTATTCGTCATCGCTGTTCGCCGCTACAGACAACGCACTAAATTAGTTGCTGTAGAATCTAAAACAGAAGAGATCACCTATGATACCCAAAGTATATCGAATCCAGAGAGGAATATTCCAGCAACTTTCTCACTCAAAGTTCTCGAATAGTTGCTGTTCTGAGGGGGGAGGAGTTACGTGTCCTGCCTACACCGAATATGCTGAGTAGCGGCGTGATGCAGTTTACTTCACACACTTATATTTCATCATACGCAAGTGTCGTAATTGCTGAGCTTGTGCCTCGTGTCGCCGCCCCGTGTCGCCGCCTCGTGTAACCTAGCACCTACTTCATTATTGCTGACAGAAGATGTGCGCTTTACCTTTTTCCCACATTCGTTATAATGTAATTATTAATATGTATTTCACTTCGGTACCACCATCGTCCGAGTCTAGACGCTAAGTTCAAATTGTAATATTCAATTTTTATATTAATTAAAGTATAAGTATAATCATCTGGGTTTTTTTAAACCCTCTGGCTGGCGTATTCGTATGTCATGCGATGCAATGATAACGTAAACAAAAGACGGCCGGCTAACCGGTCTCAATGACGAGCCGCCCGAGCCTATGGTTTATGAATAACTATTTAACTAATTATATGCAGGTATTATAATTTCACAAGAATACCTTATAATGGGTTCATGTACCGATGCATTTTATACCTAATCTCACAACTTCTAAATCCTACTATCGACATAGATATTATGAAATCAAGTATTTTGTACAAATGCACTATGAATGAATAATGAGATTAATGAGAAAGGTATCTAATCTAACCACTTTGAGTTCTTGGTGAACTATGTGCCTATTTGTAACTTAAATACCTTCCAACCAGAATTAATCTCATCGACTACTGTTACTATTTGATTTATAAGCTAAGTTATTGTAAAATACCTAAGGATAAATTCTATTACCGAAAATTCCCCAAGTCTACTAGCCACTGAGATGAATATTTCGGTGAAATTACAGATATGCTTCGCTAATTGCTAACCTCTAAATCAAAATGGCGTTGAACTAACCACGTTATGAATTGAAGTTTACTATTTCTATAACTATCCTCGGTTCGACGGACCAAAAAAATGGTGTAATTTGAGTGGACTGTATCTAAAATTTTGATTTTATTGTACTATATTATCGAACTGTGTGTGTGATCAGGGTTAGGTATATTCAGGACTTACTTGGAATTAGGTTAGATGGAACCTCAACGCTTTCGTAGTCCTGGATTCTCCTTATCCCGAGCCAGCAGCGATGATTGACGACACTTCTATATATATTATGCGTAATTGGAACACAGGCAAACACAATCATCTATTATGGTTTATTTTAACACCCACGGCGGAAACGCGCAACCGATCGCGGCGCGTGCGGACAGCTAATTGAGGTAGAAGAGGGGATAGCAGGGGTAGCGGTTAGGAGTCACACACACACAGCCATCTAGCAACACCATTTACCCCTCCCCTTGAAGTAATCCGAATTACTTCGAAAACAAAAAAAACTGCTAAAATAACTAGAGCTAAACTAAATAAAGTAACGAATTAACTAACTAAACTAACTTGCCTAAGTACAACATTCTTGCCCTTCCTATTGGTTAGGTAAAGGACAAAGCCGTACTACCGGTCTATGATATACGCCCGTAGACGTTCTTACTTTTACTATCCGAACAACTCCATTTGAACCTGGGAAAACCTCCTCAACAATACCTAATGGCCAATGTAAGGGTGGCGAATTCTCGGCAATCAAAACTACTACTGTCCCAACAGTAATGGGATAACTAGCAGTATTCCACTTTTGTCTCGACTGTAGAGTATGCAAATACTCCTTTCTCCACCCTTTCCAAAATGATTGTACTAACTTATCTAATAACTCTATCCGAGACAATAAATGTAACCTGTCCTCTGTAATATCTTTAGCTGGAAAGTATTTAAGCGGAGTAGTGGTTAGAAAGTCACACTCTATAAAGCGACATGCTTCCAATATAGCCACACATTCTCCAGTAAATACTGAAGACTCCTTAGGACACCTATATT
The DNA here is from genome assembly GCA_951640165.1 of Pseudoips prasinana. NCBI lineage: Eukaryota > Metazoa > Arthropoda > Insecta > Lepidoptera > Nolidae > Pseudoips > Pseudoips prasinana. Next base: position 3,146,070 of record OX621266.1, on the reverse strand, counting down.
TTAAAATGATGCTAGATGTTTGGTAATACACTGCAACTCCAACAGGCTTAGTTTCCGACAATTTTGAAGCATCAGTGTAAAATCTTTCAAAACCACTCCACCTTTCCCTAATCATCTCATTGAATATCATGTCCGCAACGGGGGAAGTTTTTGAGATACTAATATCAAAGTAAATTACTGGTTTAAAACATAAAACTTCAAAGTCAAAACTATACAGTGGTAGTCTTGGAAACTTAACCATAGGGATCACAAAATTTTGATACTTTTGAAAGGGAACCAGAACTAATGGAATATCTTTATTGCGCCAATATGTTGCCTCTCTAAATTGCATACTTAACTCAAATAACATGTTAATTAAAGGGTGAGGACTGAGGGGACTGAGTTACAATTTTGGATACAAACCGCGATGCTAAAAACTGTCTCCTTAGGGCCAAAGGGGGATCAGCACACTCAACCTGTAACGCATTGATGGGAGAAGACTTCATGCATCCAGATATGATGCGGAGGCACATAGATTGGATCTTATCTAACCTAGATAGGGCCCCTTTATTACAAGGCACCATAAGAAAACTCCCATAGTCCATTATACTGCGTACTAAAGCGTTATACACCAACTTCATAGTATATGGGTGAGCACCCCACCAAACTCCTGCAAGAGCTTTCAATATTGGTACAACTCTCTCACACCGTTGAACTAAGTAGTTTATATGGTGTAAACCAGTTAGTTTGGAGTCCAAAAAGACACCTAAAAATTTTACTTTGGGGACAATTGGAATATTTTCACTATTGATACTAATTGTTACTTGTGGGATACTTCTTTTGCGGTAAAAAATAACTGCTGAACTTTTGGTAACAGACAAACTAAGGCCATGCTTTACTGACCACTGATATAGGGAGTCCAGGGATCTGTCCGGGGATTTGTATCTACAAATGGAAGACGCTGCACTCTCGATAGAGGTATTAATCACATATAGGGCCATGTCATCGGCATATTGCAAAATACGACAGTTTGCATTTAGACATGACCCAACATCAGCCGTGTAGAGATTAAACAACAAAGGGCTTAGAACTGAGCCTTGCGGTAAGCCTCTCCAAGTCTTTCTAGCAACAAAATCCTCACCCTGGACTCTCAATACCAGGGAACGAGACATAAGTAAACTGAAAATGCAATGGATCATCTTAACCGGAACTCTCAGCTGTAGCAACTTTTGCCTGAGGGTGGGAAGATGAACACTATCATAAGCTGAGGATATGTCCAAGAAAGCTGCGACTAAAGATTCATTTTTAGAAAAGGATAAACGAATGTCTGTCACCAAAACCCCAACACTATCATAGGTACCAAGACCTTTCCTAAAGCCAAATTGGGAACTTGGTATTAAATTTCTGGATTCCACAAACCATTCCAACCGAGTTTTTATTAAATGCTCCAATAGTTTTGCCATCACTGAGGATAAAGCAATTAGTCGAAGACCATTTGGATCATCAGCATGTTTGCCAGGCTTAACTAGAGGGATGATTATTTGTGTCTTCCACTGATCAGGAACCCAGCCAAAATTAAAACAGAAATTAATAATATTTAAAAGGTATTCCTTGGTTTTTTGTGTAGAATTAACTATGAAAGAATAAGGTAGGCCATTTATGCCTGGAGCTGAGTCACGGACATGTCTCAAAATATCAGTGAACTCATTCATAGAGAATGGCAAGTCTAAAGGGTCTGTAGACACATTTTCCATAGGCAAGTATGAGACCTCTGTTTCTGTTGGGACATATGGATGCGCAATCTTATTAAAAAATTGTTCTGCAACTTCCCTAGTAATAGGTGAGGTATTAGATAGAGCACAGCCACGCCTAAATCTACTAATATGTTTCCATACAACAGATGCAGGCGTAGCAGGGGACAATGAAGAGCAAAACTTAACCCAACCCTCCCGTTTCTTCTTACGAAGTAATCTTTTTGATTTGGCTAGTGCATGTTTATATAATGTCAGATTGTCATTGTTCATCTCTGAGTTGTATAACAATTCAATCTCCTTCCTCTCCCTAACAATAGTAGTGCACTCATGATCCCACCATGGAGGGGATGGTATTTTATTGCAAGCACTATTTTTTAATGGGAAGCAAGAATCTGCTGTTTCAGATATGGAAGAGACTAACAAATCATAGCAGTTTTTAACATGGCGGTGATCATTATTACTTAAAACTTGAGAGTTTAAATTTGGAAGAGTGTCAATTTTAACATCCAATAATGAAGAATATCTACTCCAATCTGGTTTACATAAGTTATACTTCAGAAGTGGAGGCGCAACTTTCTCTAAATAAGTTTTTCCAGCCAAAGATATTACTATAGGATAATGATCATTGCCATGTGTTAAACTAGTGCATTGCCAATGAGCAGAAGCTGCAATATCAATAGGGCAAAAAGTCAAATCCACACAGCTTTTATGTTGTCCAGGAAGAGATCTGCGAGTTGGACAGCCATTGTTTAAAACACAGAGATTTAAACTGTCTAAGATCTCAACTAAACCCTCACCAAAGGAATCACAGCTTTCAGATCCCCATCTAAAATGGTGACAATTAAAATCACCCATCACTAGTATTGAACCACTAAGACTCTGAAAGAGGTTTCTTAATATATTTAAGTAATTCCTATGTGGATGGGCAATATAAATTGAAAAAACATTGATGCCCTCAACACAACCTGCAGTAATACTCATATCCTGGTCAACTGCTGAAGATGGGATTGGGAGGGACATAAATGGGACACGGTTATTTATGAATAGAGCAGACCCTCCATAGCCATGAAATCTATCACATCTGAGAATGTTGAAGTGGGGCATACGAAAGCTGAGACTTGGCGTTAACCAAGTCTCTGCTAAAGAACAAGCTAAAGGCTTGTACTTGTTTAAAAGGAAAATGAGGTCATGCTTTTTATGAAAGACACTCCTCATGTTCCACTGGACAAATACCAGTTTCAGAGCCATTTTTGTATTGCAATAAAATAGGGATAAGTGTGTTGGCAACGTGGGACGGTGATGAGGTAGAAGAAAGAATCTGTATTACTAAATTAAGTAGAAAAGAATTGATAGAGTTATCTAAAGGAGGATTGCTATTATTTAATGCAGGATTGCTAGTATTTAATGCGCAGCCATTAGGCTGTGAAGGTGGAGGAGTAGAAGTTAACTGGTTATGGGTATATTTATCATAAGAAGGTGAAAGGGGGGCATGGGTCTTTGGCTTTAGAAAATAGGTTCTGCGGTGTGACACCGTCCGCTGCTGAGCAGGAGTGGATTTCACAGCATTGGCATAACTCCGAGAAACTGCTGGTATGGCTTTACTAGCTTCTACATAAGATATAGCTTTTTCTGCCATGGTGGTCTTTATTCTCTTCTGTCTATTGTACTCCGGACAATCCTTGCTATCAGCAAAATGATTATATTACCTTTGCACAATACACAGAAGGCTTGCTCTACTGTGATGTTGCAGGTAGCCACGGTGTGCTCATGTCCACATTTACTACAGCGTGGTTTGGATCTGCATACAGACACCACATGACCAAACCTACAACATTTGCGACACTGGATGGTAGGATATATGTATTGTTGCACCTGGAGAGCTGTGTAACAACAAAATACCCTTTGAGGGAGAAACTGATCATCAAAAGTAATAACGCAGGTTTCTGTGGCCTTCCATTCTGTTATGCCTTCTTTCACTACTTTTCTATTAATCCGCCTAACTTTTAAAATTTGTCCACATCCTGAAGGAACTTTGAGGTAAGATTTAGCCTGGTCCTCCGACATATCTGCTGGGACTCCTGATACAACACCCATGCGAGTGATGTTAAAGGATGGGAGAATAGCGACAAATTTATGGCTGGATAGCATTGGGTTAAATAAAAAAGTGTTTGCATCTTCTGCAGATGCAACCTCCACAGACACCCGGTTTCTTCTAACTCTCTTAACTCCACCTCCACCACTACATTCCTAATAGACTGGTTTAAAAGAAATAAGCCAAAAGAAACAGGATGTAGAGTAGTGCCTGAGTTGGGTTGAGGCTCTATACGAGATACGTGAACTATAAAAGGCCCTTTATCGGTAGTGGAATATGTATCTCGACCTATCGGGCTTTTTGCGAGTTTAGTGGGAACACTGGACGGATCATTAATAGGCCGTTTGAGTGATACAGAGGTCGCTGCCATTGGTTGTGATTCTAATGAGCATGCAACATTAGCCAGCTGGGATAGGGGGTTAGGCGAAAGAATAGAATGTGTTATTTGGGTAAGGATTATAGGGAGGAGTATATGGACGATCCGGAGGGTCCCCCGGGTCAGGGGTTTTATCCGTATCCATCCCTACGTGATGAATACGGATTTAAATAAACATTATTATTATAGTATTACAGTTAAAGGTACGTACCACACGTATAGACACTCACAGACAATAACAATTCACAAAAAAACACAAATAGTGACAATAACTTGTCAAAATACCAACAAAAGCCCAAAAAAACTCCCAGACACACGTGTTTACCAATAACACACTGTGGCGAGAATCCAAAACAAAATCTTGAGACATGGTTATGAAAACTGTTATTGCAATTACAGGTCCAAACTCTAGAGTGCCTATGCAAGTCCACAGTAACTTCACTAGTAGCCAGTATACTATAGTAGTCTTTGTTAATTGCAAAAGGAAAAACAAAAGAAATGCGTACGAGTAACACTCTCACGCAACCATGCAGCCATTTGCCACAGATAACTATATATTAGTCAGAGACAGATAGGACAGTTAAATGATTGAGGTTAGTACCAAAAATATGCGCAAAGCGCTAGTGTCCAATTCCAATTCCAATTTGTCATCATGGCTCCATCGCGACAACGATGATTCTGCCAATGTCAAAAGTTAGGAGAACACAATGTCAAAAATATTTATATGTGGAGACAGGACGGCTTGAAGGCTCTTCACCACAACTCATCCTCTTATAATTTCATGGGTAGGTGAGGGCGGAACAGAAATAAATTCCTCTTCGCCCGTTGCGCTTGTCGAGGACAGACGTGTATTCGTTGCTTATTTAATTTTAATAAATTTTAATAAATTATCTACGCGAGTATAACCACTAATCGTAAAGCCATAAGGAACAAACTTGTATCAAGTAAATTTAACTGGTGCTGTGACGACAAGGCTCCGCTACAAGACACGCCCCTGTGCATAACAGAGATAGTCACCATAATTTCCCTCTTTGTCTTACGGGCCGTAAGCCGCAGTGAAGTACACACAGTTGCCTGCGCTTTCAAGTATCTGCAGCCTTATTCATAGTGTGCTACGGGTTATTTTTCGCGACCGGTTATCTACGCCTAGAACAAACAACACTATGCAAGACGCGTCGGACTCGAGTACTACGAAATCTATTAATACCACCAAATCGCAAAATATAAATACTGCCTCACGGAAAAATAAGCGAACCTGCTTGGAATCTCCAGAAATACCACCTAAATCCCCAACGGACTCGCGAGTGGAATCAGCCACAAAGGATATGCTAAACCTAAAACAAGATATTCTTGATATGCTTGCGACATGGAAAATCGAACAAGATCTTCATCTCAAAAAAATGTCTACGGATCAAATTTCATCTTTGGATCAACTTGCCACTGACATTACGGCAATAAAAGAACAAAACTCTGACATCCAGAAGTCAAACAGAGCGATTGAAACTTCTATTGCCTTCATGAACACGAACTACGAGGACATGAAGAAACAGATTGAGTCCATGCAAAAAGACAAACAAACTTACATAAAAACCATTCTTGAGTTGGAATCAAAAATTCAAGACCTACAACTATCGTCTTCGCGGTCATCTTCCGTCGAGATCCGTAACATTGTGCCGTACAACAATAAGGAGTCTGATGAAGGTCTGATCGAAACTATTGTGAAGATTGGAACGGCAGTCGGTATAATAATAAATACAACGCATATACGTGACATCTACCGATTGCCCGGAAAGCCAGGATCGAACAAGTCAATAATCACTGAGTTTACCAGCGTTCAAAAACAACAACAATTCCTTACATCAGTTCGTAATTACAACAAGAAGAACCCAAGTGACCGTCTGAACTCCCAAAACATTGGTGTGGTTGGAGAACGTTTCCCGATCTATGTATCCGAACATCTACCGCCCGGTGTTAAAAAACTATTCTTTGCGGCGAGGGAATTTGCTAAAAAATATGACTACAAGTACTGCTGGACAAAAAACAAGAACGTGTTCCTAAGGAAAACTGAAGGCGCCAAGCAAGTACTCATTAAATCGGACCAAACAATGCAAGATCTCGAAGTGAATAATGTGCGCGTATGACTGATCTACATATTTTGGTGTGAATCCAGTTTCCAATATACTTACCTCAATGCATATATTAGCCCGTTTTGTGTAACAAAATCAAACTTAATTACTAGTAAGTATTTACACAAATATTATGATAAGATTGTCGTTTTGTCAAATAATATTCATATTTTAAATATCATAATCGGGCTTAGTATAGGCTACGTACTGTTTCTATTAGCATATAACTCTCAATACCACAGTATTTTAAGAATGTTTATCTATTGCCTTTTAACGTTTAAAAAACGCTATTTAAATATCATGAAAACACGGAACAATAATTTCTCTACACTAATAACGTCATTACCCTACTCATATTTAAATTTACATATAACTATATTATATATTCCACATTCTATGTTACACATGTACATTAATCAAAATTACTGCCGAATACTCATACGTTTTACTTTTGCTTCTAACCATTCATACTATGTACACTGCACCTATTTGCCCGTATTATTAGTTATTATTAGTAATAAAAGTTCACTAAAGAAAATATCTCATCAAACAAGAAATAAAATACAAATTTATAAAAACTTGAGTCTTTTACGGACGTCTAATACATATGTCTATACTGCACATAAAACGACGAAACGCACTATTATTGCACACAAACCTGCTTTACACACAGTTATTTTGTATTGGCTTTCTATAAAAATAATGACTAGGTTTAAATTTAGTTATTTTAACTCAATTGTGCATATGTCGAAAAGAACGTCAATTACACGTCTTCCTACACAATTTAACTATTGTTTTATAAAAGGAATAGGTTCGCGGCTTCGTCATAATACTATACATAATAAGAGTTATTTTTATGTATTGCTGGCGGCAAACCCGTATCTGGGTAGTCGTAACGGTTCTGTTGTTACGCAACACACAGTACAAATCGACTGCAACCACAATTCATTCTCAATAGCGCAGGTAGAAAGTTACCTTATGGCTATGGTAATAAGGTGCCTTTTTACCTGGACCGCTGATTGTAATGATCTATTTAATAAAAATGGCTGATACATTGACAACGCTTAATCAACTAGACGACTTTGAGATAGCGCGTAGTTTTGAGTGCGAGTTGTCTGAGTTTAGTAAACATATCTACATAAAAAAAAATGATTTGACTATTATTTCACAAAATATTAGGAGTATTTATAGAAATTTCGACGACTTCGCCATTAATTTATCTACCTTTACATTTGATACCGACATCTTAATATTGACAGAATGCAGACTAAGTACAAACAAACCGGTACCACAGCTCGATAACTATAATAGCTATGTAACTAAGCGCCAATTAAATCAGAACGACGGGGTTGTAATTTATGTAAAAAGTTCGTTAAAGCCAAAAGTTAAGGAGATTAAATTAGCTCATGCATCCTGCATCCAGTTGGAAATATTCAATAACACTGTGATCGGTGTCTACCGCTCTCCATCAAATATAAATGCGGAAATCTTTATAAATTCACTTAGTTCGCACTTGGATTCTTTAAATTCCAATAAAAATATTATTATAGCTGGGGATATAAATATCAATATCAAACCTAAAAATTCTGAAGCACCATACGAATATAGAAATCGTGTTAACTATCTTAACATGCTGTCAACCCATGGTATACTCCCTGGTCATCGACGGCCAACCCGAGAAAGTAATTGTTTAGATCATTTTATGCTCAAAATAAATAAAAAAAATATATCTGCATCTATAGCTATTCTACACACCACCATTACTGATCACTTTACAACATTTTTATCTTTAACTAAATTAAAAAATATCAACGAGACTATGAATAGAAAGATCTCCTTGAACTTTGAACAAGCACTTAATTATTTGCGAGAAAAAAACATAAATGAATTATTATTTGGTGACGACCCAAATAAAATAACAGACCAACTAATACACACATTAATTGACTGCATAAAGGCCAACACAACTACTGTGAATATTCCAAATAGTAAACGCATCATAAAACCGTGGATCACTTCGGGTATCTTACGGTGTATAAAAAACCGTAACAAACTCCAAAAACAATCTCGTAATGACCCCGATAGTGCAATTTTAAAATTAACTTACACTCGTTACCGGAATTACTGCAACAATTTAATAAAAAAATTAAAAAGAAAATATGAAAAAGACCTACTTACTAACTCAATCACAAATAATAAAAAACTTTGGCAAAACATAAAATATATTACGTACTCTAATAAAACAAAAATGAAACCTACACAACTATTGCATACTAAACAGTCCCCCATAGAATCAGTTAACTATATCAATAATTTTTTTATCAATATTGGCAAGAACTTAGCGCAACAAATACAACTTAACGCATCTCACAATCCATTAACTCCATCTGAAGAACCACATACACTATTAAACTCCTTTGTACTACTGGACACTGATGTCAGTGAGATTCACAAAACCCTGATGAGCCTCAAATCTGATAGTGTCCCTGGATGGGACAATATTTCAACCAGATTTCTAAAATATGTAAGCATAGAAGTTGCCCCTATAATGACTCATATTGCTAATCTTTGCTTCAAAAAGGGTGTATTCCCTGTCTCATTTAAACAATCCGTTGTTACTCCCATACATAAGAGTGGACATAGAGACGATGTCAACAATTATAGGCCAATTTCTATTCTACCTGTACTATCTAAAATACTGGAAAAAATAATTAACTCTAGACTAATAAATTTCTTTAACAAATTCAAAATTATATCTTCATCACAATTTGGTTTTAGGCGTGGTTTATCGACTGAAAACGCAGTGACTGCCTTAAGTTCGCTTGTTGTTGAACAACTTGATAGTGCAAATAAATGTGTCGCAGTATTTTTAGACCTAAAAAAGGCTTTTGACACCGTCTCTATTCCACTACTTTTAAACAAACTAGAAAGAACCGGGATAAGAGGGACTCCACTTGATCTCCTTAAAGATTACCTTTCCAATAGACGACAACGCGTTCGGTTAGGAGATCATATGAGTGATGAAGCAGAAGTGTCATACGGTGTCCCACAGGGTAGTGTATTAGGCCCAACACTTTTCTTAGTATACATCAATGACCTCTGTAATATCAAAATTCTCAATACAAAAGTTTTTTCCTACGCTGATGACACCGCTGTTGTTTTCAGTGGAAAATCTTGGCAGGATGTAAAACTAAGGACTGAAACAGGCATGTCACTAATAGCAAATTGGCTAAACAATAATTTGCTCACTCTGAACACATCTAAAACTAACTTTATTTGTTTCAGCATTAATAAACATACACAACCCAGTCTAGATTTTAATATCAAAGTACATACGTGTAATGACACCAATAATCTAAACTGTAACTGCACTATTATTGATAGGGTTACACAGACAAAATACTTGGGAGTAATAGTTGACCAAGGCTTATCGTGGTACCCCCATCTTGAACAAGTTACAAATAGAATTAGAAAATTGAGTTGGTTTTTCAAAACATTAAGGCATGTTGTTCCAAATAATATAAATAATAAAGACAAGTCACCTAGAAATCTCTTAAATGAGATCTATATTGCTCTTGTGCAATCAGTTCTTACATACTGTATCCCTATTTGGGGGGGAGCAGCTAAGTCTAAATTTATAGACGTAGAGAGAGCCCAACGCGCTCTTATAAAGGTGATGTACTTTAAAAAAATGAGATTTTCGACAACAGAATTATATAAAATAAGTAATCTTCTCTCAGTACGAAAGCTTTACATTATCCAGGCTATTCTTAAAAAACACAAAACACTACCATACGATAAAGACATACAGAAAAAAAGAAGGAAAACCGCCGTAGCAATAATTCCTAAAACATTAACAAGATTTGCATGTATGCAATATACCAAACGCTCAGCTCAACTTTACAATAGAGTGAATAAGGAGATATGTATATATCCCAAACAATACTATGACTGCAAAAAAGTTTTAACTGAGTGGATTAAGCCTTTGACATATGAGGAAAATGAAGCATTGCTAGAGCATATTATTTAAATATAAAACTACTGCATTATTTGTTTCATGTGCACATATATATAACTAACATCCACACACACACACACACACAACACACATGCACACACACAAGCACACACACACACACACACACACACACACACACACACACACTCACTCACACATGCACACTTCATTTATTTTTATTTTTATTTTTATTATATCTAGATTTACTTAACTTAATAGATGTAAGTTTTTTACTGTGTCCTATAGAAGAGCGGAACCTTCCAACACAGGCATTGCATGCTTAAAGGAAGGGTCCAAACAATTACCCTATGTAAACTTGAATTGAAATAAACTTTTTTACTTTTTTTTACTTTTGAAATTACTTCAAATCACAATCAACGTAATTCACAAGAATCACGATTTAATTAGATGTTTAGTGATTACTACAATGTAAAATCAATCAAATGAAATCTTAAAATATCGTGATGGCGAAGATTCTCAGCGATTCGTCACAAGCGTGGTGCGCGGGCGCCGTCTCGTTCAAAAGTGACTTCAAGATGGCCGCCCACACCACCATCAACAATGACGCTTCGCTAGGATGACATTGACAGTCATGTCAACCTGACGTTTTAACGTAAACGCCGTCACGGCCGGACTGACATACGACCGTCCACGGGCGATTTATCTGAAACAAACTAAGATAACTGCATAGTCCGTTCGCTCATCCTGACTTAATAATTTTCATCAGTATACAAACACTAAAAACATTTAATAACTTGGACTAACCAGGCAAGTGTACCGCTTAGTCAACCGTGAGGTGTGACTCGGACTACACTTCAGTAAGACCAGTCGAGAAACGCATTAGATATCATAACTGGCTAGAATTTAGCCCAGACAGCACATTTTCGTTCTTGTGAACATCTAGACAAGCCAATCCTAACAAGGATGTGACCCGGACGACACAATTCGTCTTACACTTAGCAGGCAAGCAGCCAGAACAAGTCAGTCCTCCCGAGGGAACCGACTCGGACGACACAATTCGTCTCGGAAATAGCAAGCGATCATCCATGACAAGTCAGCCCTCTCGAGGCAACTGACTTGGACGACACAATTCGTCTCGGATATAGCAAGCGATCATCCATGACAAGTCAGCCCTCTCAAGGCAACTGACTTGGACGACACAATTCGTCTCGGATATAACAAGCGATCATCCATGACAAGTCAGCCCTCTCAAGGCAACTGACTCGGACGACACAATTCGTCTCGGATTATAACAAGCGATCATCCATGACAAGTCAGCCCTCTAGAGGCAACTGACTCGGACGACACATTTCGTCTCGGATATAACAAGCGATCATCCAGGACAAGTCTACCCTCTCGAGGGACTCGACTTGGACGACAAATTTCGTCAGATGACGCTAAATAAATCAATGTAACAAGTCAACCAGAAATGACTCGGACGATGCATTTCGTCTATCGTGTATGACGAGTGAGGTGTGCCCTCTAACTACTCATCTGGAATGGTCAGGAACTCAGGACAGCGCTTCTTCGCCCAGGATCAACCATTGTAACAATTTATCATAATAATATGAAGGTTACAATAATGTAACGATAGTTTGTAGTATTGTCCTGTTAAATGTGCACTTCAAGTTCATGTATCAGGTTCTGAGTATACGCTCGGGGTATCTGAGTTTGCAGTGACAGTGTTTAAGTCAGCCGATCCAGTGTCTGAGCATACGACCAAGGTGTCGTGATGGTCTAATAACTGGTTATTATTATATGAGCACGAAGTATTTTCTACATGATCAGACGCCGTCTCGGCCTCTACTTCATTTAAAACGTTAGACGCGATTTTTTTTTATATATGGGCAGCGACAACACTTAAATGTTAAATTTTTACGGAATTAATAATTTTTGACTTGACTTGAACGAGCAAGTGGGTCACCTGACGGTAAGTGAGCACCGCCGTCCATGTACACTCGCAACACCAGAGGCGTCGCGGGTGCGTTGCCGGCCTTTAAGAGTCAGCAAACAAGTGTTGCTGACCCTTCCCCCGACCCCGATGAGCTCTGACGACCTTGAACTGCGATGATTCTACTACTAGCGGTAAACTACTTTTTGGAGTGCACGCGTTGCATTTAACAGACGTGGTATGTGCGAGTAAAACGTATTTCGTAAAACCGTCAGTTATAATTCTACTTCCGGTCGCTCTTCCCGCCAAGCATTCTCGATAAGTCAATATGAACTACGGATTCAACGGCCGGGATGATCAAACATTTAATTCCAAACAAATAATCTTAGCTGTAGTCGCAAACATTTAACAAAGTATAAACAATCAGTCAAATCACACCTTCACTCACATTCCCACACAAATTTCCACTAAGTGAAAAACACTTAAATAATTTTCGTGAGCTATAATTTGGTATGTAATACTCAACATCTCAACACACAAGCCTCCATCGTCATCGCGTGGGCTACCTCCATCCGGTACCCATTCAGCGATCGCTGACACCTCGGCTGCCAAACGCACTGAGACGGGAAATGAAGCCCGATGTTCCACCTAAGCCTACGAATACCATGGAGGTACCAGCGGTCTGAGCGACCTTCATACCACATAATGACACATTAACACGAACGTCAATCCCCTTTGTCATTACTTGTAAGTCTAAGTCTACGTCGTAAGGGTTCACGTCGGGACGTCAGGCAAATCAAATATTTCAATGTGTACTGTTCGTTCAAGCCTGAAGCCATGTCAAAAATTAAGAAATATCGCGCACCATGTAATCGATCAATCTGGTCAACCATGAGGGGTAGCGGAAACCTATCGGACACTATATTATCTTCAAGCATACGGTAGTCCACACACATTCTATCGCTTCAGTGCCTTTCCTTTACCAGAAGGTAAGGAGAGGAGAATAGTGACAAACTAGCTCGAATAAAATTTCATGCAATTAGTTTACTTTATTTATCACACCACACTAAACTAGCACAGTTTGGACTTAATCTATTAGGACATCGGAACGTCGTCATAGGGGTATTATTAGCAAAGTAGTAGGTACTCCGGTGGTAAACGGACTATCAAATAATTTCAAGAGCACTACGAACTACATAATTATTGTGAGAAACCAAATCAATATTGAATTCAGTCGCGTCACAAAGGTTTACTATTTTAGACAGATAAAATGTCAGTTTATTACAGGTCATATTTGCCCACCTCGTTGGTCCAGCGTTAGCCGTTAATGAGGTGCTGGGTTCGAACACGGTTCGGGCCAAAAAAAACGATTTTGGGACTTATCCGTAAAAAGAAACCTCCCAGTATCAGCCCGAAGTCCGGGAGCTGGCAGCATTACACCCCCGTGCCTCGGAGAGCTCGCAAATCCGTAAGTCCCGAGCCCGACCTCTCATCGGCCGCGCCGTCAGTCGACTCATCGGATCACGAGAGTCATGGAACAAAAAGCGCCCCCATTCCCGCGCGGACACCCGTGCACCATAATACGTCCCACTAAATTGGCCAATCTCCACTAAGACTGGCCGCCGTGGCCGGCACGTGTGGCCGATTTTTTAAGTCTCGCGTTAAATCATGATATCATAACGTAAATGACGATTGGGTTGTCCATGAAAGACAACGAAATATTATCGATCTCCATCTGTGTTGAAATTTGTAAGCTACAAGAATAGTTAACAACATTATAAGACAGTTTTGCTCGAAATTTATAAGCCGTCTGTAGCTCATGAGTCATGAGTGAGCAATCAGCTCTAGAAACGTATAAAAATGGAACTACTCACCAAAATGTCCTCTCTGGTGTGTTAACGACGTAGACGTTAACGGGCATCTCTTGTGATCGCGTTGTTTATTGCCACGGTTGCACTTCGAAGCTAAATGGCCACAGCGTAAACAGCAGCGATGTCTGGTTTCTGGTCGCAGAAGACCAGGTCGCTGCCGGCGTTTTTGACCTTCTCTTTTTCGGACGACACTCACATGCACCATGTCCTAGCTTGCCGCACTGAAAACACTTTAAAAGCACTTAAAAAAAACAATTTAAAAACACTATAAAACCACATTAAGAACGATACAGTTTCGAATCGTTTTGCGTCTACACAATTATATTCAGCTACTTGAGGCGCATTCCTTTTCATAAAAGTAGACGGTTTCAATTCTCGCTGCAGCTTCTTTCTCGTAATAATCTCCGTATTGAAGGCTAATCGTTGTAGGTGGTTGTGGAATTTTGACGAATGTGACAGTGCAGTGGACAGCAATGTAGTCTTCGCTCATATTTGGCCATTTTGAGGTTTATGTATGGTTGCTTGCTTGCTTATCGTATGGGCAGTGGTAACCCTAGTGTCAGAGTTGCTCAAGCCGCCCAGTAGGCCTCTGTCATGGCTTAACGACTGTTGTCTAATGACTACAACCGGGACCGACAGCTTAACGTGCCCTCCGAAGCACGGAGACGCTCAGAAATTAAACCACTTTGGCGGTCACCCATCTATGGACTGACCGCGAGCGTAGTTGCTTAACCTCGCCGATCACTTACAGACCGGTGAGAGCATCTTGCTATGAGCGCAATGTATGGTCACGCGCAGATATTCGTTTTCCTTGCGTTTGCTATTTTGCAGGTTAATGAGGTCAGTCACGGGTGTTTCAACACTATCATTCCGTGGAGTAAATAACTCGAATCTGCAACCACCGCATCTCAAGGAACGATATTTGTGATAGCCACTGTGACGCCGTGCTTTTCAGCGCACCATAGCTATTATAAATGATTTTCACCGAAACAAAGGTCAACAGTATGCCCAAGCACGTGCGTTTGTGTCAGTTTGGGGTCGAATTTGAGTTGTTTTATATTGTGGGCGCTCACTTGATTTTTAATCGCTTCCATCAGACTCAACATCCGGCTATTTTCTAGCTCAAACATTTTTCGAAAAATTTCTTCACCATGTGGCTTATCTTCGGTTCTTGATCCCACTTCTGATGTGGAGACAGGACGGCTTGAAGGCTCTTCACCACAACTCATCCTCTTATAATTTCATGGGTAGGTGAGGGCGAAACAAAAATAAATTACTTCAAATCACAATCAACGTAATTCACAAGAATCACAATTTAAATAGATGTTTAGTGATTACTACAATATAAAATCAATCAAATGAAATCTTAAAATATCGTGATGGCGAAGATTCTCAGCGATTCGTCACAAGCATGGTGCGCGGGCGCCGTCTCGTTCAAAAGTCACTTCAAGATGGCCGCCCACACCACCATCAACAATGACGCTTCGCTAGGATGACATTGACAGTCATGTCAACCTGACGTTTTAACGTAAACGCCGTCATATATATAAAGGCGAGTAATAGACACGTTTACTAATGGAAAAGCAAAAGAGAATAAATAAAAGACAAATAAAGAAACGCTTGAGCAACTTAGAAAACAAATACACTTAAAGGTTAGGTTTACTTAGAATAAATAAATAACTGAACATACTAAATAAAATATTATAAACGAATATTATTAACAGAAAGAAATTTTACTAACACTTTATAATAAGAAAATAAATCAAGAGATAACAAAGTATTAACATTCACAGGACGAGGGAAGTCACAAGGAAGGATATCATACAAAGGGACAGAAACATTTGAACAATTAAAAAATATATGGTCTACAGTTCCTTCCTCAAGTCCACATTCACAGATAGAATTGTCTCTTATTCTTATCTTTGCTAGAAAAACTGGCGTGCAAACATGGCCCAATCGAAGACGAATGATTGTGGAAGTGATTAATTTTGGAGCATTGCGGTACTTAAAAAACCAAGGTTTGACTGGTACAAAAGGTTGTAAGCTACCAAAGTGCTTGGCTTTGACTGACTTTATTCTTTGCCACTCATCATTCCACAATTTCACCATATGAGGTTTAGTTGCTACTTTAAGGTCTCGTGAAAAACATTTAACGTAGGAGTTGACTCCGAGTCTGATGGCATCCTTAGCACACAGATCAACAGATTCATTTGCACTGATACCACTATGACTAGGAATCCAAGCTAACACTACATCAATACCAGAAGAAAAACATTGGAATAAAACATTCTTAATTTTTATAGTGAGATAGAATCTATCTTTTGAGCGGAATGGAAGCTTATTAATATCTTGCAACAAACTGAGGGAGTCACAGAAGATGATTGATTTATTAAGTTTATGAAAAAGTACATAAGATACAGCCTCCAAAACAGCAGTAGCTTCCCCAGTAAAAATGGAAGTTTGTTGTGTACATTTAAAACTTAAAACAATATTATATTTGGGGATCCAAACAGCAGCTCCCACATAATCTTCCACAGACTGTTTAGAAGCATCAGTGAACAGAGCTAACCATCCTGGCCAATCCCGCTCAATGATGTCACAGAACTTTGCGTTAGCACCTGGATCATTTTTGGCAATTCCAAAATCCAGAACAATTCTAGGCTTAAAAAGCAAAGATTCATACTCAAATTTAAACAATGGGTCTTTATCTAAATGGAATATAGAAAATTTATTGGTAAACCTATTAAAACTTTTGAGTAGAGGAGGTAGCTCTTTATGATGCCAATATTTTGAAGAGTGTATTAAACCAGAAAGAGAATATAATTTATTATAAAGTAAATGGGAGGGATTTTGCAAAATGTTGCATAAGAATCGATCACATAAATATTGCCTACGGAAAGCTAGTGGGGGATCAAAGCACTCTACCTGGAGGGCACTGGAACATGAAGATTTCATGGCACCTATAATAATACGAAGACACTTTGCCTGAATTCTATCTAGCCTAGCCAAGGCCAGCTTACTACAAGGCTCAAGAACAAAGGATCCATAGTCAAAGTGACTGCGAATGATGGCATTGTAGAGGATCTTTTGATTAAAAGGGTGAGAACCCCACCCAACTCCAGACAAAGCTCTCAAAACATTTACACCCTTCTCACATTTAGTACTTATGTATGTTAGATGTTGACACCCAGATAATTTAGAATCTAAAATTATACCTAAAAATTTTACACTATCCTTTATACCAATGGACTCATTGTCAACCATTAGTTCTACCCTAGGAATATTTCTCTTACGAGAAAATATCACACCATTACACTTAGAGACAGAGAGAGAAAGTCCATGGTCACTTAACCAAACATTTAAATAATCTAAAGCACTATTTAGTCTAACGGAGGATGTATCGAGTGCCTTAAAGGAGGCATATAGAACAATATCATCAGCATATTGTAAAATGTGACAAAAACAATTGACTGATTGGTCTGGTACAAAATAGGGCTTAGAACTGACCCCTGCGGCAAACCCTTATATACCAACCTGGGTTCAGAGATTTTACCATCAACTCTCATATGAATTAAACGACACATAAATAAATTGCAAACAGCGTTGATCAATCTTGCCGGGATACTCAGATGTTGCAATTTTTGCCTGAGTAGGGGAAGTTGAACATTATCATATGCTGATGATATATCCAAAAACACCCCAATAAGACTCTCGCCCTCGGAAAACGCACGACGAATATCGGTAGTGAGAACACTAAGGCTATCCATCGTGCTCATTCCCCTCCTAAAACCAAACTGTGATCTAGAAAGTAAGCCTTTATTCTCTACAATCCATTCAAGTCTATTTTTAATTAAAATTTCAAAAATCTTAGCCAATGTGGATGAGAGAGCAATAGGTCTGTAAGAGGTAGATTCAGCAGGATTCTTACCTGGTTTAATAATAGGAATTATTATTTGAGATTTCCAAGACTCAGGAACTGAAGAAGAAAGGAATACATGATTGATAATATTAAGAAAAAATAATTTGGAAGAATAAGAACATTTAATAATAAAAGAATACGGAATACCATCCATGCCTGGGGCAGAATCTTTCAGGCCTTCCAGTGCGCAAGAAAGCTCATTAATGGTGAAAATGTCATTCATGCGATCACCATTGTTTACTGGTATCAAAGAAGGAGACAAACAATCAAAGTTAGGTACAGAAGGTGGTGCTAGATTATTGAAGAAATTTGAAAACCAATTAGAAGAATCATTAGAATCTGAATTATGATAATTTATTTGAGATCTGCGAAATATTTTAATTTTTTTCCAAACTAAAGAAAGTGGGCAACGTGGTGAAATTGATTCGCAGAATTTACGCCATCCAAGTAACTTTTTCCTGGCCAGTAATCTTTTTGTGCGAGCAGAGGTTTTACGAAAAGTAATGTAATTTTCCATACTTAGATCTCTAGCATACATATACTCAGCTTCATTACGGAGATTTACAGAAGAGGTACACTCAGAATCCCACCAAGGAGGTGATGGAATTTTATTGCAAAAAGAATTTTTTAAAGGAATGGAATTATCCGCAGCATGAAGCAAGGCATTAAAAAAATTCCGAATAGACATAATGAAAGTTATGATATGTTATATGTGGAAGAGAAGCAGTTTTAGAGTCAACCAAGTATGAAAACTTATCCCAATCAGCCTTAGGGAGACTATATTTGAGAAGGGGAGGAGGTGCAGGAGCAATATTGCATGAACGATGCCAGTCTAACAGAAGGGGAAAATGATCACTTCCATAAGATAATGGCAGAACAGACCAAGATAAAGATGAAGCAAGAACTGGAGAAGCTAGGGAAAGGTCAACAACACTTATGTTTTGAATGGGAGATACTCTTCTGGTGGCTGAGCCATCATTAAGTACACAGACATTCAAATCATCAAACAAATCAATAAGGGATGGTGACAAAGAATCACAGAAATGTGATCCCCATAGTGTATGGTGTATATTAAATCACCTAAAATAATAAGAGGGCCCGAAATATTAGAAAGAATGGAACGAAGGTTATTAATCAAAGTTATATTGGGATGAGGAATATAGATAGACACAAAGGTTACACCTAGAAGCTTAGCAGCAACTACATGTAATTCTGAGTCATGGGAAGGAAGAGATATTTGAGAGTATTTATATGATCTATTTATAAGTAAGGCACACCCAGCATAGCCATCCTCTCTGTCATCACGAAGACAAGAGAATCCTGCCACTCTAAATGTACTGCCAGGTTTAAGCCAGGTCTCTGAAATTGCACAGACTAAAGGTTGGTGTGAATTCATTAAATTAATTCGTTCATGCTTTTTATGGCGAATATTTCTACAATTCCACTGAAGGAGGGTGAGAGCCATTTTTATTTATAAAAAAAGCTAAAAGTTGATGGAGAAGATTCATGACATTATGGGGAATGGCATCACTAAACTTTTCTACAATATTTATAACTGTACAAAGAAGAAGCTCTATCAGATTATCATCAGGAGTAGGAGCAACAAGAGAAGAAGGGTTAATCATGAAAGACACAGGAGAAGAAACAGAAGGTTTAGGATAGGCACAACCATTAGGTTGAGAAGATTTAGGAGACTGAGAAAGCTCATAGTGAGCATTGACATCATACCCTGGGACAAGGGTTGGTCTAGGCCTACGGTCCTTAAATACAGTCTCTCTGTATGAAGTTGTCTGAGCCAAAGGAGGCTCCCCAACTAGCGGAGAGGAAGGCACCCTATGTCGAGGTGGTGAAGGAGTTTGATCTGTATGTGGCTGCAAGGAAAATTTTGTTTTCTCTGCATAAGATGGCCGAGCTGATTTAAACCTACGGGAGGCCTCAACAAATAAGATGTTCTCCTCTGACATAACCGCTTTAATATTCTTTTGCCTGATATGCTCAGGACACTGAGAATATGTTGCCATGTGACGACCTGAACAAAAGACACATTTAGCATCCTGTTCTTCAACCTCACAAGTGTTACCACGATGAGACTTGCTACATTTGTAACATCTAGCACAAGATCTGCACTGTGATGTTATGTGTCCAAAACGACAACATAGGCGGCATTGAATTGTTGGTAGTTGGTACAGTTCAACTGGAAGAGATGAATTGAAACAATACACTCTTTCCGGCAGAACACGGCCTAAAAATGTGAGAACTACCGTAGTTGATGGAACCCACTCCGTCTTCCCTTCCCTAATAATTTTTTTATTTAATCGCCGAGCTTTGACAATTTCTCCACAAGTACTGGGGTATGTAATGCCATCAATCATATTATCAAGAGACCAGTCCTGTGGGATGTTCTTAACAATTCCCATACGAGTAATATGGAATTTCGGAATTCCAGCAGTTAAATTGTTTGCATCCAAAAAAGTTTCGTTAGAAATAAAATCATTAGCAGAGTCAGCCAAAGAAAACTCGATAACTATTTTACCTCGTCCTATTGATTTTATCCCACCTTGGACTATATGAGATACATTATTTTTGTGTATTAGTTGGGCTATCTTTAACGAATGGAGAGAACAATCTGACGTGACGTGGACCAGGAACGGAGCAACATCAGTAGGACCATATCGGAATTTGTTGACATAATCCGGGCACACATATTCGGATTGTACCGACGCAGCGGGAGACGTTGTCTTTTTGGAATCCGTCTACAGCGTCCAATGGTCTTTTCTTAGCGACACGCGTAGTCCTCTGCGCAGGTACAATCCCATCCTCATTGCCGCCGCCCCCCTCATCAGGAGGACGATCAGTGTCCATCCCCCCATCGGGGGGATGGACAGTATCCATTACCAATTATTAATAAAAGAACACACACAAACACTTACAGCACAAAAACAACACGATAAGAAGCTCAATTGTATAGAAATAATGAATGAATCCCGAACACGTGTTCACTCAACCTCCAAACAGCGAGAATCCAGCGCTAGTGTCTTAACGTCACCTAGTGATGTACCAGCATGAGTAGTTTTATAGAAAATATCGACGTTCAGCTATACTTAAATATCGATACCATAGCCAGTGCTGTGCCGTGGAAATGTTTTAATTTAATTATTTACGAAGTTTATTTCGTCCTGCAATAGGTAGTCTAATTGATGTAACTAACGAAATCAAAATAAAACAACTTATCAGATTGTACTGTTTTTATTTTTTCGTCTTAACCTATAGGCTTTATATTTTTCAAAGGCAATTTGTTGAGGTGCACACATATTTTTCACAAGTTTTTCTTGCACACCTCCTTTTAAAATTTTATTGATAATGTTGCACCAATTATGTATATGGGTGCGTAACATTAAATTAAGCAACCATTCTTTCACTTGACTTCTATGATGAGTACACCCCAACCAATTTATATCGTATTTCTTTATTATTTCCGTTTTTATTATTCTTTTTATACATTTCTTATGTGCATTTCTATTCAAAAAATCATGTATAAGCGCAGAGATATCCCTGTATAATAACAAAAACTTCTTTGATGGATATGTTAAATTACTGTGTTTTAAAAGGTTGTATTCTCGTTGTTCTATCCATTTATGAAATACATCTCTTTTAGTTTGTATTAATGTCTCAGAGCATCTTTTACAATTAAATTTTTTTGTCACTCTCCTGCACATATAACCTGCAGTATATGCTAAAGAGTGGACACTCAATCTTTTATTAACTGGATTTAGAGATTGGTTGCTATGCTGGTGGTTTGGATTGTTGTTATGGGTCCACTGATATTATTTTCTTTATCCTCATCTAATGTTGCTGAGAAATTCTCATCATTATTGGATGAGGAATTCTCATAAACATTGGACGAGGATATAATCTTTAAAAAATCAATGACGTCATCTTCACAGTTCGCGTAAATAGAGTGTGGACCCATAACGTTTGACATTATCAATGATTTAAAAGAATTAATAAAAGCATTCGCATCAGGATTGACATTTCTATAGTTGATAGCTCTGATCCTACCAAAGAAATTTTCAAGAGGATCTTGATTAACTCTCCTAGGATAAAAATATTGTATCTCATATTTTTCGAACAATAATTTAGACAACCTTTCAAAACTTTCTATAGATGTTATCCAACCATTAAGGGAAGGAACTCAAACCTTATAAGTTTTGTTATTTTTACGGGTTCTCTTGCTATTTGTATCGATGAATTGCATATTTTTCAATATTTTTCCATCCAGAAACTGAAGTGCTGAGTGCCTGGCTTAATTGGTCCACGCAGTTTGCCCCGGACAGTGCTCCCTCGAGATCCGTTGACACTATCAAAGAGCCTGTCAAAAAATTCCACAGCTTCTCCTGTTGTAGCCATTGTTTCGCTGACATGTTCACCAGAGACTGTAGTTCCTGAAATATTACATAATTAGATAGAACATGCTGTAATAAATAACATACAAACTACATAACAAGGGATCATATCTGGCAATGATTAATATAGGCTTCTATAAACTAGGTCTTATAATAAGTTCAGTCGTTACATTATTATTTAATTTTATTTTCTGTAATGGTACATAATTTTGGAAGACTATCATAGTAACTTTATAACCATTTAAAAAATGCTTTCCAGCAAAACCCACTCATAAAAATAGTTTACGGTTTACTCAACTGTGTAGTTTATTATTAATTTCACAGTCGATATTATTCTTTAAGAGTTAGAATCTAATATCTCCTCATTCTGTGCGAGTATGGTGTTCTGGACCATACTAAGTCCTACTTACTTAAAGTTATAAGAGCCCGTACACATGCACCCTAAGACTTTGTATTATTATTAGTGAATAGCACCAATGCAACGACTGCACGTGTGGCGTAGTGGCGAAGACAGTCGCCTCGTCGCTTCGTGTCGTGGGTTCGAGTCCCGCGCCGGACAACTATTTGTATGAACCAGAAATATTATATGTTTGTAAAGTACCCAGCGACACAGGGGTTAGATTCCCTTGTGCGGGCGTGGTCTTTAAATAAAAATTACATAATTGAGGTAGCCAGCTACTGGGCCACAACAATGTAAGTGGTTTAGGTTCGACATTTATTTTGTTAGGGAATCCTTAAAATAGAAGAACCTAATGGTTTATTAGTATTATAAGCTTAAGCTACTGTATTTAAATCATTTAGGTCATAATGCTTTTTATCAAAGAATAAAAGCAAAGTGTAATCATACTGAAAGTGTTTAATTGTAATGCCATTTTATACAATATGTATAGGCAACTTACAACAGATATATGAGTTATTTGGGTTTAATATTCTCTGCTTATACATGTAAAGGTTCTGTCAAATTGGTTCAAATATTTCTAATAACAAGGACTAAGTAAGTTTGCATAAAATGATGTGCCAATTAAACACTATTGAGAGGACAATTGTTAGGTCAGTATTATTTGGTATTGTAATGTGGTAACTAAGTATTTAAGAGACTTACTGAATAATGCAGTGTATTTAAGCAATGCACTGGTTGTTGCACTCAGAGTTTGGGCGGCTACACTAACTTTCATTTTCTTCATTTTTGCTGCATAAACATGATGTTCCGTTAGTTTTTTATGCATCCTAGTATGTCCTAGTTGGCAATCAGATTCAAACACACTTTCTATGTCCTTCCAAGTGGCCACTCTGCCTTTGTAAATCATATTTTTTGTCAGCAGGTTGTTTCTTAGGCCTTTAAGTAAGTGTGGGGGATCATATACCACACTTAACTGTTGGCCTGATATCTCAATAGTTCCATCTGCAAACAAAAATATTTAATGCAATAACATTAATTTTAATAGCAAAAGCTATTTGTAGACTGTTTAGTTTATCTACTCACCATTATACTCCTCATTTAAAATTCTTTTTCGTTCAGTCTCAATTTTTAACAAATTCATGGCTGTTCTGATGTTGAGCCCTGGTCACATACAACAGCTAAGGGTATTAAATCTGTCTCTAAGACTTGAGTGACCACTTCCTTTAAAATCCTTACAACTGTAGCAGCTGCTGTTGTTCCCTCACAAAAATAAAAGCAAATATTCTGCCTCCAGTTAGAGCATATTCCTCTTAACATGAATACCAAGGCATGATCACAAAACTTTAATTCTCTTCCATACCCAAAGTCCTTAAAGCCTCTTATCTCATCTTGGTACTCAACATAAGTGAGATGTGGTGTAAGAGCAACTTCATCAAATAAAATAGAACAGAGTTTTTTCTTTGTGTCCCATTTTTGTGTTTTATGCTTTAGCAGTTTAAAAATATTATCATTTAGCCCTACGTTAAATATGATAGTTTCAGCAAGACGGTTAAGTGTTCTTTTACTGGGCAAATTAAATATTTTCTGTAATAGCCTATATCCTTTGGGGCTTTCCTTCATTAGGGCCAATGCCAAATGCTTTTCACCGGTAGTGTACCTCATTGCCTTCTTCTTTATATTTGCCATTTTCAACTGCATAACAAGAAACTCTTGTGCCTGATGTGACATTTTATCAAATTTATTAAATAATTGACTATGGCTTAGAGTCTTAGCAGCATCCAATCTTTCTTCAAATGGCTTTTGAGTTTTGTTTTCCTCAGCAGATATTTTTCTAATTTTTTTTATAAAGCATCTGCAGTTCAAGGGAAGTTTATCAGCTGAAAAAAAGAATTTTTATAAATTTAATAACTGGTTTGTATATGTCTAGTAAGTGGTCTCAATAGCTGGTAAAACCTTTGATATAACAAATACATTAAATGTATTTGTTATGTAATGTAAATAAAGTGGATATAGCTATATATTTGTTATGGAAGAAGGTCAAGGTTTGTTTAAAAAAGATAATAATACTTTACCTCTTTTCCTTATAACAATTTTTTTTGGTGCTTTATTACTTAATTTAGTCTTCTCCACACTGTGAATCAGATCTGTAAATTGAAAAATATTTAATTCTCATATTGTTAAGCAAGACATGTTTTTTATCTTTACTCTTTTTACTTTGTTTTATAATTAAAATATTAGTAAAAAATTATAAGAGTGATTCAAGAATTTCAGCAACCATTTAGGAACCTGAACAATATCTTAACATTTGATATCATGTTATCACATATTTATAATAAAGCTACAAAACTTTTTCTATTTCATAGTAAGACTACCTGTCTTAGTATTACATATTGAAATAGAATAAATTCCAATATCATATCACAATATTATGATATACAAAACACTCATTGTGGTAGGCTGATAAGCATGATCTGTAATCTGTATGTATCACATTTTAAAAGTGTATGGTTTAACAGTAATACGTTTTTTAAATGACATTTCAAATATTTAATTTAAAACAAAGGCAAATAAATACCAGTTGATTTGGCTTCCAAAATTGATACAGAGTGGTTTGACTCAATCTCCATAAGATCTATCATTTGCAAACCAGATGAATTAGCACCTGTGTGTCCTAAAACATAGAATATAGTTGTGCCAAGAAACCAATTCATTTTTAAAATTATTATTTGTAACCAAAGCTAATTAAAAATAAATACCAGTATCAATAAATGAATGTGCAGGAGCATTCATGGCTGGTCTTGAATATAAATGATCAACTGGATTTTCTAAAATGAGAAAATGGTATATCAGATATAAAACATAATATATAATGTTAACAAAGGTATAGCAAGACCAAAACATATGTACATTACCTTGGACAACAACTAGATTTTGTGCGATTTCTTGAATGCCTTCCATTTGACTGTAGTTATGATCATATAAATCCCCTGAAAATAACCACATTATATAATTAATATAAAAACCAAATTATATATATTAGAAATAATGTCAGACAGGAACAACAGCAATTAGAACATGTTGATTTACTACTAAACACGCACAAATGCAACTTGGTTTCCTGACATTTATAGCAATAATACATACATACATACATAGACTCACGCCTGTTTCCCAGAGGGGTAGGCAGAGACAACGGATTTCTATTTGTCACGATCTTTGCACATGTCTTTTGCCTCGATTACTGTCATTATATTCTTCATACATGCTCGCCGGTTTAAGGCGAGCATGTATTGTATTATAGCAATAATAGTAATTTATTAGTAAATGAGAAGCCTACAGGGTGCCTTGAACAACTCTGAAACTAGGGTAACTACTGCACACATGAGAAATAAATAAAGAAATAATTAGTATATATCTCTATATTTACTGGTATTGTTTGTTCTATAACTGACTGAGACTGATTGATCACCTACCGTATCACTTTTATCAGTGTATTCTCAACAGTAATTTACCATTAGTAGTAGTTAACTTATAATTTTACTAAATACTCGAAAACTATTAACTTTCGTAGAACAAATGACGAGGTTTATTTTAATATGGAGAGCTAATACACTTACCTGACAAAGGCACCCCGTGCACGATTTCTTTAGAAGAAAATAGACATGGATAACCATCTTTGAGACGATTACCCTTGTCATCCAATTGATATTTGTCGAAGTGTTTTTGGCACACCCGTTTATTTATTAACTGATCCTTTGATAGACCAAGAAGTTCAGAATTCACTGGCACCAAAAACGACAGCCACAAAGCCCTAAGTTTATCGTCCTTTGGTATATTATAAAGGCGATGAGTTTTAATGGTTGAGGTACAACCAACCACACAGCATTTGATAGGAGCCATGGCCGCAGACCAAAGCACCAGAGCACTGCAGTTTAATTCGTATCGTACAAGGAACTAGGAATTAAGTCTCAACTCAAGCAATAAAGCGAGGAGAACATAAACCAACAGAACACGAGTTTCGACACGAATAACAAACCAAACATCGCCATCAATCTGTCACTTTGCCAGATAAAAACGATCACAGATTATATTTACAATGGCTACAAACATGGCTACCGAAAGTGGCGCTAAAGCGCATTTTTTTGGAACTACGCTGTCACAGGCTTGCCATTTGCAATTGAAGTGTGGCCATACAAAAACCAACTTTTGCACGTTTAAATACAAAAGTATCACTTTTTTAGAATTAATCAGATGATAAAAACTTAATTATTTAATAATTTCTGTATTTTATTATTTATGTATACGAATAGTATGAAATAACATTTTTTTTTCTTGATTATTGTTTTAAGTAATTCCCAATATAAAATAATATATTTAACTGTAGCAGCACCGCAATTTGTTTCCCTTAACGTTTTGATAGATGGCGCTGTTTTAAAGAAAAAAAGTGAATTTTCGTTTTGTTCCAAGTTGCCATAGCATGTCTGGAACCGAGATCGAACTAAAGCCGCATCCGCACTCACGCGCGGCCCGCGCGCGGAGGCGCGAAGCATCCGCGAAGCATGAGTGTGGATCCTATTCGCATATTCTTCGCGGCTTCGCGGCTCGTTCCCCGAAAATTGTCGGTTTTTTGTCCCGCGACAAAGGGTTCGCAGGCGCGAAGCGCGCGTGAACACGACAAGACTCCACATTCGCGGGTTGCTTAGTTTCGGTGAATGGTGGTAATCCACCATCTCCGTTTTCTGTGCTTCTTTTGAATTGTTTGTGTTTTCTTTAAGGCGTAACTATAAATTGCTAGAGCACAAAATACTAAAGCACCTGCAGTGGTTTCACTGTCCATACCTACTGTCAAGAGCGCGAACTATACTGTGAAGCCCGGCGCGAACCTGTGAGTGTAGATTGTTGGCAATATTAAGCGCGATTCGCGCCACGCTTCGCGCTGCTATTCACGGCGTGGCTTTCGTGCGAGTGTGGATCGGCCTTAAAGATAATTAGTTCTCACAGATATTTACTTTGAAAAAGTGTAAGTACTTATTTCTTTTCTTATCACCACTGCCAAGGTGTACTTTATATTGCCTTTTATTCATTCTTATTAATTAGATACTGACAAATAACTTAAAATTTTACAATCTATCTGTTTCGATCTGATGGTCAAACATTAAACTTTATTTAATCACATTGAAAGTTTGATATCAAAATAAATTATTTAAAATACTAATCAAATACTAATCACCACTAACGTCACAACGAAACAGATAACTTTGATCTGTAGGTTAAATACTCTTTGAGTTTGATGCTGAAAAATGAAAAAACAAATGAAAAAAACATAAAGTTAGTATACCTACGGAATAGAGCAACAAACAAGAGCTGTCAAACGAAACCGAAATAGGATGACATTTGTGTGTGTACAAATGTTTATGTGTGCGTTTATGTTTATGTGTCAATGATGTATCTCATGTCGATTTTTGCATTAATATCGATATCGATAATGTTAATCAGTAATGTGTGGTGACGGCATACAATATTATCACTCCATCTCATTCCGTGAACTGTGACCATCTTACTGCGATCGCCAACCCGTCTATCAAGCGTGGTGATTATGGCATATCCCCCCCATTCTTTGGGAAGGCTGCAAAGCAGTGGATGTAATTTGGCTGACATGATGATGATGATGAATCAGTCCCAGTGATAGTACTAAAATAGGATGGGATGGGATTTTACATGGTTGAAACCACGATTCGTGAAGTGGTAAGAATATTTAAGAAAAACTCCGAAGAAATTTTAAATAATTTATTTTTCGCATTAGAATTGTCGGTTGTCGCTTAACTCTTTGCTGTTTGACAATTTAGTGAGCGTATATACTTTGAACGATTAAAATGAAGATTGTCAATCATTAGATAGGTAATGATATACACGGCTATAGTTAGAAACGCGCGTCCGTCTCAATAAATTCAAATTCTAAATTCAGTTATTCCGTAAAAAAATACATTTATGTGGAATCGTCATTTTTTACCCTACTGTACAGTACAGGACGTGGCAGCTACTGAAAACACTGCCAGTAAATTTTTGCGCGAATTTTAAATTAATAAATACTTTTTTGCAACTTAATAACGCTTTTCTTCGTAAAAGCATAATTTTAATAAGTTTATTATAAACGCACGTAAGTTTTAAATATTTTTTCGAAGGGTGTCAAGTTACCAATTGTATGCATGCATGTGATTCTAATATTTGAACTTATTATATTAAATAATACGAAATTATTTTTTGTATCATAATTTTCTTTTCTACCTATACTTACCTAGATTTTTAATAAGAACATTGTTAATATTGTATTATGGTGTACGTATATACTCCGTAAACGGTCAAAGTAGCAGTTTGCGGAATGCACAGAACACAGTGTATCAGATAGAAATGAAGACAATTGGAAATTGAATTGTTAGTTGGACTAGAAACTTTCATGAACAGATGGCGCCACGCGTCATTGTTTATATAGCTTATATATTTATATTGTTTCTGTGTTGTGAATTACGCAAACTTACCTTCGTTTTCAAACTAAACTATATGTCCGTACCTTACCGTACCTTTGCATGGAGCTGTGTGTTATGGATGGCATGTTTTTTGTCTTAACGCAGGTGTTGGGAAATGGATAGATTTATAAGGAAGCGAAAACGTAGCCCTCAGGATTATAACAAAAAGAAACCCCAAATCTTACTTAATACTTTCAACGAAAATGAAGAAATACAGATAGCAACAAATAATGAGGAGCATAAAAAAATATTCCAACCAAATCTAAAAAAGCATCGGATAAGACTGAAAAACATTTATATGTTTTTAGCGAGAAATTATTAGAAATTAAAGAACTCTCAGAGTGGCTAGTTTCAGACACAGTTAAAGGCACAATCAGTGCAAAATGCAAATACTGTCAAACTACGTTACTCAACCACAAGCCGCACTTGACGACACTCTGAAACTGATAAACACAAGTCAATAATGAAAGCCATTAAATCCACATCAAATATTAAAGAATCATTAAAACCATCAGATGAAGATCTCTCAGCAAAAAGAGGTGAAATTAAAATTTCTGCAATGCTGGCTACAAATAATTTACCATTCCTCTTATCAGACACTCTAGTTAGCTTAATAGCGGACATTTTCCCCGATTCGAAAATTGCTCAGAAGATAAAGATGGGTCGTAAGAAAGCAACAGCAGTTGTAACACAAATTTTAGGGCCCAGTCTTCGAAGTACTTTGCATGATTATTTAAAACAACCCGGTAATTTCTTTTCCCTAATAATGGACGAAACAACTGATGTTGGAACAAAAGAACAATGTTCGATGACAGTTATATATTGTAACAAAGAATTTAAAATAGAAACAGAATTCTTCGATTTGCTGGAAATGGCTACGGGTACGGCTGATGACTTGTATAACGCCTTAATACAGAGCGTTGAAACTAAAAAAATCCCACTAGAAAACTTAGTGGGATTTTCTTCAGACACGACGAACGTGATAGTCGGCGAATATAATTCTGTGTTCGCCAAATTGAAAGAAAGACTAACATAGTGTGTGTCCGCTGCTCTTGCCATATGATTCATTTAGCTGCCTCTAAAGCTTGTCTCAAACTGCCAAAATCAGTAGAAGATATGTTACGGAACATTGGCTCCCATTTCAGCCGCAGCCACAACCGACAACAGAAGCTTGCAGAAATGCAACGCTTCTACCAAACAGAAATACATCAGATTCTTTTGCCGGCAACAACTCGGTGGCTTTCTTTAAAGGCATGTGTCGACCGAACGCTGGAACAGTATCCGGCACTGGAAGCCTATTTCAGACTTGAAATAGTGGAAGATCCGTCCAGAAT
This sequence comes from Pseudoips prasinana, assembly GCA_951640165.1. NCBI lineage: Eukaryota > Metazoa > Arthropoda > Insecta > Lepidoptera > Nolidae > Pseudoips > Pseudoips prasinana. Next base: position 3,115,383 of record OX621266.1, on the reverse strand, counting down.
AACTGAAAGTAAAATTTTCAGTTTGCGTAACCAGTTTACAAAATTTTATCTCCAGTTCATGGCGTATGTGCTAGACCTGCTAAATGACTTCAATATTACTTTCCAGTCTGAATCGCCATTACTTCATTAACGGAAACCTGCCGTAGAAGGGCTCATCCGCACAATTGCAAGTAAATTCATTGATTTAAATCACGTCAAAAACACGCCTCCTCTAGAGATCGAACATAGTAACCCAAGGTTGTACTTGCCTTTGGAAAATTTGTACCTTGGTGTTCTTGTGAACTCAAGCCTCAACGAGGTTGGAAATTATGTTAGAAAAGATGACCTGGAGATTCAAACTAGATTGCCTGACATTTTATGTTGAAGTTATAGAAAAAATAAAACAAAGATTTATATTTACAGACCCAATATATGACATAATCCAAATAGTCCAACCAAAAATTATAAAATCGTTTGATCCACAAATGATAACTTCAATTTTAAACAGATTTCCTTTTTTAGCCCCCACATATCTGAATAAAAGTGCATTAATTAACGAATGGCGGGAGTACTCTTTATTAGATCTGGAAAGTATTGACGACAGTATATCGATTCAAATGAATGCTGCTGATTTTTGGAAAAAAGTATTTAAATTAAAGGACATAGCTGGCACAGAAAAATTCAAAAATTTAAATATTCTGATAGGATTCCTATTAATTCTGCCTTTTTCTAATGCCTCAGTCGAAAGAGTATTTAGCAAACTAAAGCTGATAAAGACTGAACATCGGAATCGCCTCAATACTGAAACTATTGCTGCATTAATGGCTACTAGTTCCTCTATTCAACAACAAGGTGGTATAAAAAAAATTTGAACCCAGCTCTTCTATGTTAAATAAGAAGATAAAGTACTCAAATTAATGCGATTTAGTAGTGATGGATTTGGCTAATAAAACCTAAATACAACATCAAATTACCTTTTTTGTCAATTTTGAAAACTAATGATTTCGAGATAAGCGAATGTTTATCTGTAGAAAGATATTACTAATTTTGTAGATTGAAATGAAAACTATTAATTTGCATTGAGCATGGGTGCAGGCTAAGTATTAAGCATTTTGGAATGAAGTAAAGCATATCTACAGACAGAATGACACATTTCCAAACTATTGGAGCTTCAAGCATGTATTAACAAGTTATATATTTTATAAACTGTGGTAAGTTAAATTATTATTTTACGATTACATTCTGTCGAGAAATTAATAGAAAATAATGAGAGTCATACTTTCTTCAACTTTCTATCACATTTGACACTAAAATATGGACACAAATTACTTAGATGGAATTTTCTTAGTTCCTAAAACATTATTTTCATAATTTTTTTGACAAATAACTTGTAACTATGGCATTTTTCAACATTTTAGCCAAACAATACCTTTTTCAAACATCTACAATTTCTCTGTGTAAAAATGTTTAAATACTCTACTGATATTAAAATTATTTTCCAATTCAAAATGATTCCGAAAGACAACTTCAGCGCGCCCTGTCGAGAACTTTTAATACTGAAATGAGGTGACTTTATATTCGATGCCGTATCGCTTTTATTTTTCTAACATATGGTCGCAGATAGCCAACTCGAAGGAAAAAAACTGATCTAGTTTTTGCAGAAGTATCCCGACGCAACCGTACCTTGAAGTTAAAAACCGTACCTTTTCAGAAAGCCAACCGTTCTTTTTTGGGAAATCGTACTGGCAACACTGAATACGGTATTAATTAGTGGTGGGCGATTATGAATGATTTCTATAATCGAATTATTTTGTATTACTAATATTGATAATCGATTATGAAATTAGTAAACAACTAATTTTCATAATCGAATGATGTTACTAATTAGTATTACTAATCCTGTTGCAATATACAGAGATCAATAGAGAGAGACTCGAGAATATTTTATACATATAATGTTTAAGAATATGATTACTCCTAAGGGCTGAAACTGTGTGATTGTGTAGGTATATTAATATTTTACTATTAGTTTATCTAAAATAGAAGTAAAGTAACCGTTTTTGTTGTACCTATTTTGTTTTGACAAGTAGTTTGTCTTTTTGTTTTATTCTAAACGTTCCTGAAAACAAAAATGACTTTGTTGAATGTTGATTACTTATCCATACTAATATTATAAATAAAAATTCTGTCTATCTGTCTAAGTGGTACTCATTCACGCCTAAACTACTGTACCGTTTTGGTACGATTGTAACGTTATTCATTACGCGCGTAAGCGTAGTAGCTAGTCTGCAGTGCCAATATTCGAGCGAGTGCAAGCAGCGTTGTGCATAGTGATATACCCTAGCTACGTTGTTACTACTGCCTGCCACATCAGTGGACTCGCTCGACCGACGCGGCAACGCCGACGCAACCCGAGTTGACCCGACCAACATCGAGTTTCGCTCGTCTCGACTCTCGACACAAAATCTACTAAATTAGTAACTACTAATTTTTATAATCGAGATATCTCGAGACATTTTAATAATCGAATGATTTCATTAGTATATCTCATAATCGCCCACCGCTAGTATTAATATTTATCTACTCTTTGTAAGGAAGGAAGGTTGTTAGACAGGGATTTGTAGCGTCACCGTGGTTGCTTAACCTATTCATAGATAGCTGTTTAAAAGATTTGAAAGAAAGCCCTGACGAGAACTGAGATGACTTTAAATTTTTTATCATGATAATATAAAAAGGGGAGGAAAAGCATAGATAAGGGAGAATTCCCAGTGTCACTAACGCTCTCCGCATCTCCTCCGCATTTCGGCCATGGCGGCTATTCTTAATGGGGAAAGTCATCTGCGAGGGACAAGTGTGTGTACAAATACAGTTGCACTTACTATTCCTCACGCTCATGATGTGATGGGATAGGTTAGCCCACACGATTGGAGAAAGAGCTGTACCTACCTGAGACTACGTTATCTCCGAGGGACAAAGTGTAACATCGTCAAATGAATGAATATTTTTTTTATAATTGCATGTACAAACGCCAGCACATCCAGCTACCCCAATCTGCCACATTTCTTTTAAAGATTTTCAACTTTATCACATAAGCATAAGGTTCACTTTCAATTGGGGAAATAGTCAGATTGGGGTGGCTTGGTGTGCTGGCGACTATGCATATATAGAAAAGCAATGAAGTGTGCCCGAAACATAGTATATACAGTTTATTACATAGTATTATATGAATTCGTTTCAGTTTATTTATTTTTGTTAAGTATTTGATAATATCTCACTTGAATTATCTTCACTTTCAGCGCAGCCTCTTTCATTCTGAGCCATCACTCAGAATCATCAAGTTAATTAATGATAATTTGATCTACGTTATCATTAATTATTCAATTCTGTTATATGTTTATTTTAGTATATCGGGAAATTGACACTTCCGATCCTACATAAGCTGCTCCGCGTATTCGCGTGTTAACTGCACGAAAAAATATTAATACCGACCCTCTCGTCAACCTGTCAGTAACCACCCAGGAACACTTCACACACTCGTCTGGCGTGAATCTGATCTCTAAGTTTAGTATGTATTATTTTGCGAGATGGATGAATTTCCTCGCTCGCTTCTATTGTCCGGTGAAGCAGTGAAAACTAGGCTAACTGCAAATGTAATGTTAGCAAAGAATATGTGTAAAATGAAACACATACGAAACGAAGTAAAACTTAGATATATAAAACGTAACTGGCTATGAGAGAATGAGATAAATGAAATATGTGCACGCACTTCTCTCTTTTGTCCCTGTAGTAATATACGAAACGTATCTCTCTCTCGTTCTATCTTTACTAACTTATAACTTCCGTTCGCCTCGCCCTATCACACTTTTCGTAACGCTCTCGTCACGTATTCACTAGCTTTCTTCACTAACGTAATATTTAAGTACTAAATATCAAATTTAGAATAAAACACTCTACTTTACTGGAGACATAAAAACGTAAGCATAGTTTAAAATGGGTCATTTCCAATAGATTACTGAAGAACACTCCGACTAAGAACAGCCAGAACACTAAGAAAAAACCGCGCTTGATCAAAGACAGCCCCACACACCCCGAGAACTCCGAATATGCTTATGATGGGTAATTTAATTTTATTTGTTTTGTTTATAAGTTATATTTTATTACATTTGTTTATAAGTTTATAAATTACTACAATGTCGTGATCTTCGCACTTGTCGTGGACTCGTAGCCAACGCAGTGCAACGCAACACAACGCCAAAATAATTCAAGTGTGTTATGGTTATATTGCATTTTTGGTTATTTTTTGTTACGATTGTGGATTACCAAGATTTAATTAGACGGTGAAAAAGAATAAGCCCTGTAAGAATTTACACAACAGATTAGGAATTTTAACGAGTGTAGGGGCTTCATCTTACAGAAACACTCCACTTAATAGAATTATACTGTTAATTCTGTAATTTTGGGTATGAGATAGCCACAGTCCATCGGGGAGGGTGACTGATGCCATGTGTGTCGCAAGCGTCTTAGGCTACGGTAACAACTTTCCATTAGGAGTACCGTAAGGTTTAATGACTCAGTTGTGTCATAGTATGTATATAATTTAACCACATATAGTTATTTGAAGTGTATACTGTCAGTCGAACTGACCTTAGAGCGTAATAAATTTTACTACATTTAAGTACTACCCAAGCGTCATGCATAGGGTTACTAGAGCTAAAGTCGACAGAAGCGGTATCAATAAACTCTTACTGTTAATATTCGTCAATATTACTTACAGAATAAGTCACATTTAGCTATGAATTACACCATTGATTTTACTGTCCAGTAACCATGCACGATGTATAGAATTAGTTTTAAAATATGTAAAATAATGTAATTTCCAGCGAACCCCTGATTGACTTCGACAACGACCTGTTCCATAGTGTGCTCGTGTTGCCCGAGTCCGCCAAGGAGTCCGGTGAGTAACTTTGAGCGTTAAACTTTTTATTGCGGTCAATGTGCTTTATAGGTGTTAGCTTCAAGAACTGTCTCATTAGATTGAACAGAAGGTCCGTTGATGTCTGTCGTGCATATTATAGGGTTGCCAGGCCATAAAATGCAAAGGCCGGACTGCGCACTAGGTATATAAGGCCTGACATTTTGCCCTAAAAGCCGGACATATTTTTTTTATTGTCAAACATCATGTTTTTACAGGTGGGCTGATGAAAAAGTATTTATACGTGATGTAAAGTGAGAATGAGATCGAAGATGGTGTGTGTGCGCCAGATATATGCATATTCATCCCATCGTACGAATCGCTAATCTGACAAAAAGCCTGACAAAAGCCGGACGGGCCAAACACGTACATATTTGGCCGGACGCGACCGCAATAAGCCAAACACCTGGCAATCCCAGTCGTGCACACCAATTAAATCATAATATTTATGGTATGCTGTGTGGCTACGGCAAATAATATCACCATCCCATTAAATCCTTTGGGGGGCGTAGAAGTAGACCTGAGCGAATATATGCTAGAGAACAGGCAGCAGCGTCTCACTGTGTCACCATTAATTTTAGATTTCCCAATTGCAGCTTTCAATTTCCTGATACTTGCAATTTACAAGTACATGTATGAGAATAATTAGGGAATAAGAACATATTTGATATATTTTACTTGAATATTACAGGAAAAATTAAACTATTTTGTGACTAGCGCAGTTTTCATGATATGAAATAATACTCTATTTTTGACTAGCGTGAATATTACAGGAATAATAATATTGTATTTGTGACTCGCGCAGTTTTCACGATCATCCAAAATAATACTGTATTTCTGACTAGCCCTGTTTTCTCGATTATCTAAATAATACTGTATTTGTGACTAGTGCAGTTTTCATGATCATTCAAAATAATACTGTATTTGTGACTAGCGCAGTTTTTTGATCGCCCCAAATAATACTGTATTTGCGACTAGTGCAGTTTTCATGATCATTCAAAATAATACTGTATTTCTGACTAGCGCAGTTTTCCCGATTGTCTAAATAATACTGTATTTGCGACTAGTGCAGTTTTCATGATCATTCAAAATAATACTGTATTTCTGACTAGCGCAGTTTTCCCAATTATCCAAATAACACTGTATTTGTGCCTAGCGCCGTTTTCTTTGATCATCTTAAATCCTTCAAATGCAAGTGTATAAACGCATGTTGTAAGTTAGACTAATGTAAAGCCGTCACAACTTCAGAAGTAACTATGGCGTCTCGTCTACACGTCACGCGTCGTCCAAGCATATCTAACTGTGTAGATGTTGGTGAAGAATATCGCCACCACATTTCGTCCCTGGGGGAGTGGGGGACGGAGAAGCCGACCCGAGGGAATATCTCCCAGAGAACGTCTTACTAATACTATCATACCATCGCCAAACCGACTGCCAAAGGATGTCGATTATGGCATATCCCTCCAAATGTTAAAAACACTCCATGGTTGTAATCTTGTAGGCCTTGTGGACTGTTCCAAAACATTCTTTTGTAATGACAACTCTATAGCAGGTTGGAACTGCAAGACCGGTGGTGTGAAGTGCCCGTCTTGCCATCGGCTCTTCGCAAACCGCTACAACCTGAAGGTGCACATCCGCGACAAGCACGACACCCGCGAGGGTACGCTGCAGTGCGACATCTGCCAGAAGCGCATGCGCAACCCTTCCTGCCTCCGCGTGCATATGTACCACCATCGCAAGCAGGCCGCTTACTTGGCGCAGCTCGGCTCGCAGCCGGATCAGATCAAACAAGTGTAAGTGACATCTCAATACTCATTGTTTTTCTTGGGTACGTTCCCGATGATAAGCCTAATAAAGACATAAAACTATACGAACTAATAGTTAATCGTCGAGTATCGCTATGTTCGAACAGATACGGGCTCCATTCCCGTACCAAACAATCTAAATCAAAACAAAAATAAAACTGGGATAAAAACTATCATTATATATATGTGGAGTCAGGAGGGCTTGAAGGCTCTTCACCACATCTCATCCTCTTATAATTTCATGGGTAGGTGAGGGCGGAACAGAAATAAATTACTTCAAATCACAATCAACGTAATTCACAAGAATCACGATTTAATTAGATGTTTAGTGATTACTACAATGTAAAATCAATCAAATGAAATCTTAAAATATCGTGATGGCGAAGATTCTCAGCGATCCGTCACAAGCGTGGTGCGCGGGTGCCGTCTCGTTCAAAAGTGACGTCAAGATGGCCGCCCACACCACCATCGACAATGACGCTTCGCTAGGTTGACATTGACAGTCGTGTCAACCTGACGTTTTGACGTAAACGCCGTCACGGCCGGACTGACATACGACCGTCCACGGGCGATTTATCTGAAACAAACTAAGATAACTGCATAGTCCGTTCGCTCATCCTGACTTAATAATTTTCATCAGTATACAAACACTAAAAACATTTAATAACTTGGACTAACCAGGCAAGTGTACCGCTTAGTCAACCGTGAGGTGTGACTCGGACTACACTTCAGTAAGACCAGTCGAGAAACGCATTAGATATCATAACTGGCTAGAATTTAGCCCAGACAGCACATTTTCGTTCTTGTGAACATCTAGACAAGCCAATCCTAACAAGGATGTGACCCGGACGACACAATTCGTCTTACACTTAGCAGGCAAGCAGCCAGAACAAGTCAGTCCTCCCGAGGGAACCGACTCGGACGACACAATTCGTCTCGGAAATAGCAAGCGATCATCCATGACAAGTCAGACCTCTCGAGGCAACTGACTTGGACGACACAATTCGTCTCGGATATAGCAAGCGATCATCCATGACAAGTCAGCCCTCTCGAGGCAACCAACTCGGACGATTATTTAAGTATAGCGTTAAATCATGATATCATAACGTAAACGACGATTGGGTTGTCCATGAAAAACAACGAAACATTATCGATCTCGATCTGTGTTGAAATTTGTAAGCTACAAGAATAATTAACAACATTATTAAACAGTTTTGCTCGAAATTTATAAGCCGTCTGTAGCTTGTGAGCAATCAGCTCATGAGTCATAAGTGAGCAATCAGCTCTAGAAACGTATAAACATGGAACTACTCACCAAAATGTCCTCTCTGGTGTGTTAACGACGTAGACGTTAACGGGCATCTCTTGTGATCACGTTGTTCATTGCCACGGTTGCACTTCGAAGCTAAATGGCCACAGCGTAAACAGCAGCGATGTCTGGTTTCTGGTCGCAGAAGACCAGGTCGCTGCCGGCGTTTTTGACCTTCTCTTTTTCGGACGACACTCACATGCACCATGTCCTAGCTTGCCGCACTGAAAACACTTTAAAAGCACTTTAAAAAAACAATTTAAAAACACTATAAAACCACATTAAGAACGATACAGTTTCGGATCGTTTTGCGTCTACACAATTATATTCAGCTACTTGAGGCGCATTCCTTTTCATAAAAGTAGACGGTTTCAATTCTCGCTGCAGCTTCTTTCTCGTAATAATCTCCGTATTGAAGGCTAATCGTTGTAGGTGGTTGTGGAATTTTGACGAATATGACAGTGTAGTGGACAGCAATGTAGTCTTCGCTCATATTTATCCATTTTGAGGTTTATGTATGGCCACGCACAGATATTAGTTTTCCTTGCGTTTGCTATTTTGCAGGTTAATGAGGTCATTCGCGGGTGTTTCAACACTATCATTCCGTGGAGTAAATAACTCGAATCTGCAACCACCGCATCTCAAGGAACGATATTTGTGATAGCCACTGCGACGCCGTGCTTTTCAGCGCACCATAGCTATTATAAATGATTTTCACCGAAACAAAGGTCAACGGTATGCCGAAGCACATGCGTTTGTGTCAGTTTGGGGTCTAATTTGAGTTGCTTTATATTGTGGGCGCTCACTTGATTTTTAATCGCTTCCATCAGACTCAACATCCGGCTATTTTCTAGCTCAAACATTTTTCGAAAAATATCTTCACCATGATGTGGCTTATCTTCGGTTCTTGATCCCACTTCTGATGTGGAGTCAGGAGGGCTTGAAGGCTCTTCACCACATCTCATCCTCTTATAATTTCATGGGTAGGTGAGGGCGGAATAGAAATAAATTACTTCAAATCACAATCAACGTAATTCACAAGAATCACGATTTAATTAGATGTTTAGTGATTACTACAATGTAAAATCAATCAAATGAAATCTTAAAATATCGTGATGGCGAAGATTCTCAGCGATCCGTCACAAGCGTGGTGCGCGGGTGCCGTCTCGTTCAAAAGTGACGTCAAGATGGCCGCCCACACCACCATCGACAATGACGCTTCGCTAGGTTGACATTGACAGTCGTGTCAACCTGACGTTTTGACGTAAACGCCGTCATATATAATAATAAACAACAAACTTACCCCCTTAAAATAGGGATAAAACTAAATAAACATCTTCATTATACTCTGTCCATTCGTTTGTGTCAGATATGAAATGATACTTTTTGACAGCTCACGTCAATGAATTACCTATTTTCATATTAATAATTAGCTGGCCCGACAAACTTCGTACCGCCATATTTTCCCCTTCAATACTGTCTTTTTAATGCATTGTAATGTACAACATCTTCGTTTTTCTTTCTGGAGAAAAAATAGATGGTACTGTAGAAACAACGAACAAACAAAAAATTATGCCCCTGACAATAACGAAAACAAAAAAAGATTTTTCCAATTTGGTACAGTCATTTGGAAGTTATGAGATTATTAATAGTCATTTTGTTTTCTGAATAGTGTACTAAAGAACCAACCACAGACTATAAAACAGGGTTTGAGATAAAATATAACAATTGATCTTATGACATTAATTAATGGACAGAGTTATTGTTCTTTACTCTTGGTGTGTAATTTAATATACCACTACTCGACTTAATTCCTTGCTAATTATTAATCATGGGGTCATAGATATAGTATATATTAGTTAACTTAAACCATAATTTAAAATGCAATAATTAAATAAAAGCAATAAAAGATTAACTAATAATACTGTTTTAACTAAAATATTTCGAAACATTAAATCCTAAATAGTTCTTAATAAAATCAATAATTATTCAATATCGAATCAGTTACGTATAAGTGCGACACGACTTTTGAACTGTCAAAAAGATAAGAAACGAATGGACATAGTATAGGTTTCTTAAAACGACGTTTCTGGCACTTAGCTTAACTAAATAACTAAAATTTAAAAACAAGGCTTATTGTTGTTAATAAGGAGTATCTCACTAAAAGTCAATGAAAAATGCATCTGTACCTTTATATAATTATGTAATTGTATATATATTCCAGTGTGCAGAACATGGTGGGGAACAAGTGGCGCTCCGACTCGTCGCTGGGCGGCGGAGACTTCAAGGATATCGATAAGTTAGTATACTTTGCATTTGGTTTTAAGGTAAACACGGCACGCTACTACATCGGGCACACGGTATATCCAATAAGACTAAGATAATCTATCCAAAGACCACATGACTGAAATAAAACTTCAAACGTAACTGGCTATGAGTGAAGGAGAGAAAGAAAATATGTGCTCGCACCTCTCTCTCTTGCCCCTACAGCAATATCTTCAATAACTTATAACTCCTTAACTTCCGTTCGCCTCGCCCTATCACACTTTTCGTAACGCTCTCATCTCGCATTCACCAGCTTACTACCCAAGTCAAGTGTGCTTAAAAAAGTCACGATCTTTGTACACCTCTTGTGCCTCGTTTACTATCATTATATTCTTCATATATGCTCCCCGGTTTAGGGTACTTCTGACCTGGCCTTTCTTGAGAATAACCCCGAATTGGTCAGAGAACGTTCTACGAAGTCTTCCCCTTCCGGTTGTTCCATTCGCACAGGCCAGGGTCTCTACCGGCTAAGTCGCCGAACATCGATTTCATAAATGGCGTTCAAATTAATAAAGGTTAAAAATTACTTAATGAATCGTTAAATCGGCTTCCATGACCACATGTGACGTCATAAATGGTCCGGAATCGATTGTCAACGTTGAAGCCGATTTAACGATTGATTCAGTAATTTTTAACCTCGATGTTCGGCGACTTAGCCGGTAGAGCCCCTGGTATACTTCTTTTTTCAATCTTCTTTCATTCATCCTTTCTAAATGCCCAAAGAATCTCAGATTCATGTTATTATTATAAAAATTATCAAAGTATCTTTTAACAGTTTAAATTTATCCACAAATGTTCCAAGCTGTTTAATTAACTATATTGAGGTCAAACAATATTTTTCTAATGATTAAGATTATAAACGATAAGAATAGAAATTACGCACTTAGCCTAATTTCAGGCTAAGTGCGTAATTTCTATTCTTATTATATGTATTCAATTATTCATGTATTCAGATGCCATTGTCATTTGTTTAGATTAAAAATTCTTTGATTAGTTCTATTTATTCTGCTCAGCGAATATCTATGTGTAGTAATGTGTGCTTACAACATAATATGTAATATGTATAAAAATGAATGTTTGTCTGTTTGTCCTTTATAGAATCGTAAACTATGCATTTGATCATGTGACCATCTTCAGCAAAGTATTGTGCATAAGCCTACGAAGGTTTCTGAGTTGGTACGATCAATCTTCAGCAGGTGGCGCCACTACCAAAAGTGATTTTCGGATATTTCTGTAAAAAGCAAAATTTCTCAGTATCAACCCGAAGTCTGTGAGTCGGTCCTGTACCTGACCTCTTTCCGGTCGTGACGCTAGGCGTAATAATATATCTGGGGACAATGTCACACAGATCATCCTAGCCCCAAACTAAGCAAAGCTTGTACTATGGGTAGCAGGCGACGATATACATATTTATATAGATAGATAAATACATAGAAAACATCCATGACTCAGAAACAAATATTCACTTAAATATCACACAAATATTTGCACTTTCCGGGATTCGAACCCAGGGATGATAAAATAAATAAATAAAAAAGGTTTTTATTCACGTAGACTTTAAAAAAGCGCTTGTAAATAGTCAGAACATGTTTGTAGTAATACAGTTATTATTTCTAGTTACTTATTACATATATTTAGGTACGCGGAATGTTAAAACATTTATACAATTTATTTTATAATGGTAGTGACATTTAGCTAGCTTGTATTAAGTTATTGTCAAGGAGATTATGTTTAGTTGAAGTTTATAATATTATGTATTGAAATTTATATATACCCAGGATAATTAGTTTTAAGATGAAGTTATGTTAAGAGTTGGTTAATATATGTATTAGCCTGCGATTGTTACATTCAGTCAATCCCATGTCCTAAGTTATATGCTTATTGCCAATTCTTGCGAACGCGCCACTGCGAGTAAAAACTATAACTACAGCTCGGCAAATTTACTGTAAATAATATTTAAAATTATACACAGTAAATCCCAGTGGGGTAGGCAGAGACAATGGATTTCCATTTGTCATGATCTTTACATACATCTTTCTCATTTAGTGTTATTATATTCTTCATACATGCTCGCCGGTTAAGGGTACTCTTTTACTCCGTTGTCCCTGCCTAACCCTCTGGGACACAGGCGTGAGTCTATGTATGTATATAATAGATCGTTTTTTTGGTGAATCTATTTGAGAGAAAAATAATAGTCGTAGTCCTATATTTTTGATCAGTTATTTTTTTGTTTGGTTATTCACTTATTTATACAACCATGCATTGCTTGACGTGGCACATACTGAGGAACACTGCCAACAACTCAGTAATATTATTATTTTTTAATCAGGTTCACTTTAACATCTATTCACAATTTGATAATCAAAATGGTTGATATAAATGTAATCATTCACAAGTAATTTTATCATTATCATAGTCTGAAATTTTATAGTATGCCTTTCTACACAAGTTGGCTTTAATTTTGTTTCAAAGTTGTTTGTTGAAAGTTTTCTGACGTCATTGGCAAGTTTGTTGTAGAAGCGTATACACTGCCCCATTAAGAGTTACTGATTTTGTGGAGACGTGTAGCATGTGCAATATGATTATGATTATTTCGAGTATTTATAATATTATGTTCACTTTTCCTTTTCAAGTTAGTTCATAAAACACGTTGTCATATAATTTTGTTTCTGATTCAATGCGGATAATGCTGGCGACTTTGAATTTTACGCGACTTAATTAAGGCAAATGTCATTATTATATCTCTTTTTGTTATAAGTCGTATGACAAAGACATGACATAGTAATGGCCTGTTGGCGTGGTTGGCAAATGCTTGCTTTTCACGCCGGAGCTCGTGGGTTCGATTCCCATCCAGGGGCTCTACCGGCTAAGTCGCTGAACATCGTTTTCGTGAATGGCGTTCAAATAGATATTAGTTAAAATTGACTTAATCAATCGTAAAATCGGCTTCAACGTTGACAATCGATTCCGGACCATCTATGACTTCACGTGCTCATGGAAGCCGATTCAACGATTGATTAAGTCATTTTTAATTTTTATTTATTTGAACGCCATTCGCGAAAACGATGTTCGGCGACTTAGCCGGTAGAGCCCCAGGATAGATATTTGTGTGCATGAACATGTCTGTTTGTCCTGAGTCTGGGTGTAATTATCTATATAAGTATGTATTTGTAAAAGAAAAGTATTATATTATATAGTATATCAGTTAACTGGTGACCGTTGTACAAGCTCTGCTTAGTTTGGGATCAGATAACCGTATGTAAATAATGTCCTAGGATATTATTATTATAGTAATAAGACTGCTTGTGCGGAACGCTACTTGCTCTAACTATTCCTCAGTGGCGAAATGAAACTAGAAATTTCCAGTATTTTTCATATAAACATTATAAACTACGATTAGAAGAACTTCAGTATTATAAAAACTACATTATTATTACGTAGGGTCAATTTAATGGATCACATTTGACATCTGTGAGTTACTAGTAAAGTGAATAGTAAAATGACCTTATTTGGTAATTATTACAATAAAGATAAATATTAATTAAATACAGCGACTGCAAAACGCATGTGCACGTTTTTGTTATAATATACCTCCACGGTCACATATCACTCCATTCCTGAATAGCGGAAATATGATGAAAATGTCATCCCGTAGATTACTTCACCTCTCTACTTTGGTTTTTGGTTTGATCGCGACACGTAGACCCCAATACCTTTACTCAAAACTTTGTTGGTCTAGAGACCACAATTTATATAATACCAGAGCGTCGGCTTACCTCATATCAACACCAAAACATAGAACAACTGCTTTCCGTGGTTCTTTTAAATACGCTGCTGCCAAGGTTTGGCGAACCATACCGCCTCCGCTCAGATGCCTGCGAACAGTGTGGTCTTTTAACATAAAGTATAAAAAAATATTACTAGCACAGCAAATATTTAACAGTTAAATGAAGTAAACATACAAGTTTTATAATATAAAATTCTTACTTACCTAGATTTGTGCATCGTATAGCTGGGAGGACTGTGGAAGCCCCAGAGGAAAATTTTTGTTTTCGTTCTACAGTCGTGACATTTTCGATAAGTATTGGTGCACTTTACCGTTTCACACGATGAGTATGGCTATACAAGCAGCAGTGCTTCATCTAACAGTTCATATATACACTACATTTAACAAACTTAGTTTTGTCGTATCTGATAAGTTTATGTTCATATGATCGGAAAATTATGTTCCTTTATTAGGTCTATGTAAACAAACCATTATCGAATCTTGTCTTATCTTGTTGTTGTTTGTCCACCCACAGAGCACGTAACATAATTTTTATACCCTGCTTCAAAGAGTATGTAACATGTTTAGATTGATACTCGCTTCGCCCGTGTTAGAGAATGCATAATGCTCGAAGGGAACGCATATTAGTGATGCGCCACTATTACACCAGTTTATAATTATTTTATTTATTTAAAGTGTAAAAACCATGTTGTTATGTTTTATTGTTAAAAATTGTGTTTGTTTTGTTCTTATTTTTCATTGTTTTGTCCGTGACATAGGTACTTGAATGTTAAGTATTTATGTTAATGTTCCGTGACAGTCACTTGGCACCATCAGAATTACCAGCGCTAGAACAATAAAATGTTCTAGCTAATGCTGAGATGGTGCCATTTCAGGCTTGCACGGACAACTAGTGTCTGTTTTTTTATTTTTATTTGTCATTATGTTATTTTATATTTTTGTTGTCTGTGCATTATTCTGAATAAATGTTTTTCTTTCTTTCTTTCTTTCTTTCAATTGAAAAAAAAAATAGTATTTGTGCAGTTCTAACTACGAAAAAATAAATAATATTGTATGCCCGCCGGTTAAGGTGGCGTTGTTGAATTTTGATGAAATGTCAAATGGTATCTATTTAATTGGCCCTACTATATTTGGTATTTCTTTGACTTGAAGCCAATGTAGTATACTTGAAAGCAATGACCGTTGCTATTACGATATCACCTGCTTTGCAATTTGTTATTTCTATATGTCTCTGTTCCGCTGTGTTTTTAAACTTAAAACGAGGGCTGAAGCGAATTCTTATTTGAGAATTAGTTTATTTGACATGTTTATGGGTTACGAATAGTTGGTTCAGTATAGAGTGACCCTGACTACTAAACTAGAGTTTGTGGGTTCGATTCCACCCAGGGGATCTACCCAGGGGATTTATTAAATGGCGTTCAAATAAATAAAGGTTAAAAATGACTTAATCTATCTTTAAATCGGCTTCAACGTTGACAATCGATTCCGGACCATTTAGGACGTCACATGTGCTCAAGGAAGCCGATTTAACGATTGATTGAGTCATTTTAACCTTTATTTATTTGAACGCCATTTAAGAAATCTATGTTCGGCGACTTAGCCGGTAGAGCCCCAGGACATATATTTTATTGAGCACGACTATTTTTTCTGTATCTGGGTGCAATTTATCTATATAATATATATGTATTTACAAAAATATAAGTATATTTATCAGTTGACTGCCATAGACTCTGCCTAGTTTGGGGTGATGGCAATGTGTTAGTTGTCGCAGGATATTTATTACTAGATGTGCCCCGCGGTTTTACCCGCGTTAAACTTTATAAATTATCACTGCTCCTCCCCCGTAGGTTTTAGCGTGATAATATGTAGCCTATATGTTGACCCGACCTCTACGTAATATTCATGCAAAATTTTAAGTAAATCCATGCAGTACTTTTTGAGTTGAGCCCGGACATACATACAGACAAACAGACAATAAATCCAAAAATTATATTTTTGTCTTCGATATCGATTGTAGGTCACGCCCCAGGTATCCTTTTAAAAAAATATTCACTGTACAGTTTTGACTTTCCTACGATTTTATTATATGTATAGATATGACCATTAATATTTGATTAACTCTTATAATTTTAGGAATGTGGTTTTGAAAATGTTTAGTTTCTATGTCTATAAGTGTATTATTTTAAAAGTAAAGGGTGTCTGATGACTTTAATTATCTGGTGAATGGACTTTTCAAAACCTGTTTTTAACCGACAGTAAAGGGAGTATTATGTTACGCGACATCTTTTTTATGCGATTCCATATAAATTTTCAAATTGATTGTTGTAAATGTAAAATTGGAGTGGGTTCTGTGGGTTTGCTTTTGAAATGACAACGCCCGTACTAGGGAAATGAACCCTGTGTGGGTACTTTACAAACACATAATTGACGGACATAAAGTGCATTCAGACTCAACTATCTGTGGGTCACAAAAATATTTTTCCTGTGCGGGAATCGAACCGGGGACATGAATTGGTATGGCGACTGTGTTAACCGTTGCACCATACGTGCAGTTTTAAAATTATTATGTATTGTGTTATTTTAAAACGTAAGGCTGATTTTGATTATAATAATAATAATACACTAGGGACAATGTCACCCAGATCATCCTAGCCCCAAACTAAGCAAAGCTTGTACTATGGGTACCAGGCGACGATATTACATACTTATATAGATAGATAAATACTTATATACATAAAACATCTATGACTCAGAAACAAATATTCGTGCTCATCACACAAATATTTGCACTTACCGGGATTCGAACCCAGGACCACCAGCTTCGTAGGCAGGAGCACTACCAACTAGGCTACGGTGACCGATTATTGACTTTTGTTAAAAAGACTTTATTTGCTTTCAGCTTCCCGATGAATGTGTCCGGGGAATCGAACCAGTATGCCGCGCCCGCAGGCGAGATGTTACGACAATCGTATGTATTCTTTTTGTATGTTTGTTATGTGGACTTTTGGTTTAGTGGTCAGTGAACCTGACTGCTAAGCCACAGGTCGTAGGTTCGATCCCCATAAGGGACAAATACTTATCGTATGAGCAGAGGTTACCCTAGTGTACGTTGTTCAAGTCGCCCAGTAGGCCTCTGACATGGATTAACGACTGTTGTATTATGGCTACATCCGGGACTGACGCTTAACGTGCCTTCCAAAGCACGGAGACGCTCAGAAATTAAACCACTTTGGTGGTCACCCATCTATGGCATGACTGTGAGCCTAGTTGCTTAACCTCGACGATAACTTACGGTCTGGTGATAGCATCTGGCTACGAGCGCCTATTTTTGTGTGATGAGTATGATTATTTGTTCTGGGTGTAATTTATCCTACTAATATTATAATTGCGAATGTTTGTGAGTTGGAATGTATAGATGTTTGTTAGTCTTTCATGCAAAAACTACTAAACGGATTTTGATGAAATTTTGTGGTTAATATAGGTTATATAATTAACACATGGGCTATAATTAATCAAGTTTAAGGTGGGTGAAACCGCGGGGTACAGCTAGTGTATAATATGTAGTGATATATAAGTATGTTTATCAGTGGCTTGGTTGCCATAGTACCAGCTCCGCCTAGTTTGGGATCAGATGACGGTGTGTTAGTTATCTCAACATATTTATGTTTGATAAATTAAAGTTGGTATGTTAAAAATAAGTGTAATTTTATTTGGGAGTTCGTTGTTACGGACTAATTTATGTGAATTTTAGATGGGATGCGTTTTTTGGTTAGTTAATATTAAGTTAAGTTAGTATAAGTAAAGCAATTTTTTTGTTTTTATAACATATTTTTAATATTAAGGTATTATATCGTAATTGTGATTTGTTTTAGACAAAGAAGTAATATGGGTTATTAATATTTGACATATAATGAAATTTTTGGGTATCTATTTACATTCATTTTATTTTATGGAATTGTATTTGTCGAGCTCACAATGCAATACATAAACATAGTTTAGAACAGTAATTAAAAGCCACAAAATATTTTGAATTAGTTCGTTTGTGAGGTTTGTTTCGTTATATACAATTTATTAAGTCCTTAAATAAATAATAAATTGTATGTCAAATTTTGATATGTATATTGTTGTTTAGAAAATGTTTGGATATTTAATAGAAAACATAATAATTGGTAATAAAGGTTATTCTTGAATATTTTTTGTTATTGTTGGAATAATTGAGATTGGTTAGTTGTTGTTCATGTTTTTGTTGTACCTTTTTCTTTGAACAAAGGAGAAATTTACTATGCCTTCTTCTATGCAGTTATTAAATAGATCTCCTTCTAGGGGCGAACTTTTTACTCTAGCGTCTGGTCAGTGGGTACCCTAGTGTCGAGTTGAAGCCGACCAGTAAGTTTCTGACGTGGCTTATCGTCTGCTGTCTAACATCTACAACTGGGACCCACAGCTTAACGTGCCCTCCTAAGCTCGGAGAGGCTCAGAAATTGAATCACTTCGGCGGTCACCTATCTGTAGACTAACCACGTGTTTAACTTCGCCGGTCACTTCCGGGCCGGTGGCAGCACCTGGCTGCGAGCGCCTCTTTACAGCGGCACGAGTTGCGGCTATCAATCTAAACAATAGCATCCAAGTACCGCAGGGGCCCTCCGCTGCCGGAGAGGGACACGCGTCACGCCTACGTACTGCGCGCGAGCAGCCCCGCGCGGCGCGTGCGCGTGCGCAGACGTGTACTGCGCGGCTGTGCCACACTTTGTGCCGTGCTCACTCTCAACTATGTGCGTAAAGTCGAGGGGAGGAGACTCATCCAGCCCCGCTGCTCTATTCTCGACGACCCACATTGCTCTTGCCGCATTCCTGGCCGAACTTACAATATAAGAGTAGGGGCTAGACTTCTCTGTTTTTATTATATTTTCTTAACATAATTTCATGTCAGCGATAATACCACTCAACACCATATTGTTAGGTTTCCACGTGCTTATGTCAACGAATATAAATAATAATGATTTAATGTCCTTAATATCTTGTGTTATCCAAGATAAGTTAATTTTATAGGTATTGCTTAATTTCCTCACGAGAAAACACATATCAAGTGTATAAATAATTAACTGAATCCTACGATTCCACCCGCGTTAAACTTTTTTAATTATATATAACCTAAGTGTTATTCGGATATATATCCTATATTACTATAAATTTAGTCAAAATCAATTTCAAAAACATACATACATCCATTCTCAATTAATTACATTAATAAAACTGTTTATTTAATATAGTATTTATCAACCTTTTAGAAAATTTATAACATAAACATATCAATATAATCTCAAAACTTTTAATTAACATACTCACTAATATCTTACCGAGAATGTATTTTCCAAGATTTCTTTTTTATAACTAACTCATAGTTTACATTAAAACTAAACTAAAAAAAGCGTGCAAACAAATTAAAAAAAGTTTTTAGTTACTGATATAACCCTAATAAGTATAAATACAGTTATATCAACAAAAACACTTCTATTTCACATATCTTAATACAACGAATACACTGCTACATAAACTAAGCAATACCTATACTATAATAACCAGATAATAACATACTTATATATTTCTAAATTTTTGACAATCACCGTAGCCTAGTTGGTAGTGCTAGCCTACGAAGCTGGTGGTCCTGGGTTCGAATCCCGGTAAGTGCAAATATTTGTGTGATGAACACGAATATTTGTTTCTGAGTCATAGATATTTTCTATGTATATAAGTATTTATCTATCTATATAAGTATGTATGTCGTCACCTGGTACCCATAGTACAAGCTTTGCTTAGTTTGGGGCTAGGATGAACTGTGTGACATTGTCCCTATATATAAAAAAATACATTACAGATGAATTACACTCAGAAACAGAAAATTAATTAAGATTTTTTCGAACTGAGAATCGAACCCACGGCCTCTGGTTTAATGGTCTAGTGGTAAGTAACCCTGGTGTTTCCACTAGACCATTAAAACAAACACATTGTTCCGTACAAACCTAACATTCCTACGTCAAAAGGTAATTACTACGGTAACTATAGGTTTTTGTGTTGCCTTATGTTTTGGCATGGCATGGGACAACCGGAAGGGGAAGACCACGTCAAACATTCTCTGACCAAATTGGAGATCTTCTCAAGAAAGGACAGGTCAGAAGTACCCTAAACCAGCGAGCATGTATGAAGAATATAATGACAGTAATCGAGGCAAAAGACGTGTGCAAAGATCGTGACAAATGGAAATCCGTTGTCTCTGCCTACCCCTCTGGGAAACAGGCGTGAGTCTATGTATGTATATGTCGGAGATTCTGACGGATTTAACTCCGAAACATCGTCGGTGTCCGCCATCATGCACGTGGTTAAAAGAATCAGTGCGCACACCCGGCGCCGTCGAGCTCTGTATGCCAACTGTGTCGTGTCGCTAACACACTAATGTCACTTAGACAACTGACAGAGACGTCAAACGTCACATGCGACAGTTCATAGACAACCTCGACTCGAACTACTGACTCAGTGAGTAGTGTTTTCCAAACGCTAATAGATGGCGTTACTAGTACGTAAACAGGCCTTTTATTTAATTTCTCCGACATATATGACGGCGTTTACGTCAAAACGTCAGGTTGACACGACTGTCAATGTCAACCTAGCGAAGCGTCATTGTCGATGGTGGTGTGGGCGGCCATCTTGAAGTCACTTTTGAACGAGACGGCGCCCGCGCACCACGCTTGTGACGAATCGCTGAGAATCTTCGCCATCACGATATTTTAAGATTTCATTTGATTGATTTTACATTGTAGTAATCACTAAACATCTGATTAAATCGTGATTCTTGTGAATTACGTTGATTGTGATTTGAAGTAATTTATTTCTGTTCCGCCCTCACCTACCTATGAAATTATAAGAGGATGAGTTGTGGTGAAGAGCCTTCAAGCCGTCCTGCCTCCACATCAGGCGTGGGATCAAGAACCAAAGAAAAGCCACATGGTGAAGATATTTTTCGAAAAATGTTTGAGCTAGAAAATAGCCGGATGTTGAGTCTGATGGAAGCGATTTAAAATCAAGTGAGCGCCCACAATATAAAGCAACTCAAATTCGACCCCAAACTGACACAAACGCACGTGCTTGGGCATACTGTTGACCTTTGTTTCGGTGAAAATCATTTATAATAGCTATGGTGCGCTGAAAAGTACGGCGTCGCAGTGGCTATCACAAATATCGTTCCTTGAGATGCGGTGGTTGCAGATTCGAGTTATTTACTCCACGGAATGATAGTGTTGAAACACCCGCGACTGACCTCATTAACCTGCAAAATAGCAAACGCAAGGAAAACGAATATCTGCGCGTGACCATACATAAACCTCAAAATAGCCAAATATGAGCGAAGACTACATTGCTGTCCACTGCACTGTCACATTCGTCAAAATTCCACAACCACCTACAACGATTAGCCTTCAATACGGAGATTATTACGAGAAAGAAGCTGCAGCGAGAATTGAAACCGTCTACTTTTATGAAAAGGAATGCGCCTCAAGTAGCTGAATATAATTGTGTAGACGCAAAACGATCCGAAACTGTATCGTTCTTAATGTGGTTTTATAGTGTTTTTAAATTGTTTTTTTAAAGTGCTTTTAAAGTGTTTTCAGTGCGGCAAGCTAGGACATGGTGCATGTGAGTGTCGTCCGAAAAAGGGAAGGTCAAAAACGCCGGCAGCGACCTGGTCTTCTGCGACCAGAAACCAGACATCGCTGCTGTTTACGCTGTGGCCATTTAGCTTCGAAGTGCAACCGTGGCAATGAACAACGTGATCACAAGAGATGCCCGTTAACGTCTACGTCGTTAACACACCAGAGAGGACATTTTGGTGAGTAGTTCCATGTTTATACGTTTCTAGAGCTGATTGCTCACTTATGACTCATGAGCTGATTGCTCACAAGCTACAGACGGCTTATAAATTTCGAGCAAAACTGTTTAATAATGTTGTTAATTATTCTTGTAGCTTACAAATTTCAACACAGATCGAGATTGATAATGTTTCGTTGTTTTTCATGGACAACCCAATCGTCGTTTACGTTATGATATCATGATTTAACGCTATACTTAAATAATCGTCCGAGTCGGTTGCCTCGAAAGGGCTGACTTGTCATGGATGATCGCTTGCTATATCCGAGACGAATTGTGTCGTCCAAGTCAGTTGCCTCGAGAGGGCTGACTTGTCATGGATGATCGCTTGCTATATCCGAGACGAATTGTGTCGTCCAAGTCAGTTGCCTCGAGAGGGCTGACTTGTCATGGATGATCGCTTGCTATATCCGAGACGAATTGTGTCGTCCAAGTCAGTTGCCTCGAGAGGGCTGACTTGTCATGGATGATCGCTTGCTATTTCCGAGACGAATTGTGTCGTCCGAGTCGGTTCCCTCGGGAGGACTGACATGTTCTGGCTGCTTGCCTGCTAAGTGTAAGACGAATTGTGTCGTCCGGGTCACATCCTTGTTAGGATTGGCTTGTCTAGATGTTCACAAGAACGAAAATGTGCTGTCTGGGCTAAATTCTAGCCAGTTATGATATCTAATGCGTTTCTCGACTGGTCTTACTGAAGTGTAGTCCGAGTCACACCTCACGGTTGACTAAGCGGTACACTTGCATGGTTAGTCCAAGTTATTAAATGTTTTTGGTGTTTGTATACTGATGAAAATTATTAAGTCAGGATGAGCGAACGGTCGTATGTCAGTCCGGCCGTGACGGCGTTTACGTCAAAACGTCAGGGTGACACGACTGTCAATGTCAACCTAGCGAAGCGTCATTGTCGATGGTGGTGTGGGCGGCCATCTTGACGTCACTTTTGAACGAGACGGCACCCGCGCACCACGCTTGTGACGAATCGCTGAGAATCTTCGCCATCACGATATTTTAAGATTTCATTTGATTGATTTTACATTGTAGTAATCACTAAACATCTGATTAAATCGTGATTCTTGTGAATTACGTTGATTGTGATTTGAAGTAATTTATTTCTGTTCCGCCCTCACCTACCTATGAAATTATAAGAGGATGAGTTGTGGTGAAGAGCCTTCAAGCCGTCCTGCCTCCACATATATGTTATGTGTTTACAAATCATACTTGATGCCATACAAATGAACAACAGGTTGCCATAAAATGTATTTTAAAAATCAAGCACACGTAATATCATCCTTAAGTTATTAGCGAGGTTAAGCACCTAGGGGCGCAGTCAGACTATAGATGGGTGACCATCAATGTGGTTTGAGTTTTTAACACGTCCGTGCGTCTTGGTTGTATTCGTTAGACTACATTCGATAAACGTCGAGTAAGTCGATTGAGGCGCTCATAGCCAGATGCTTTCACCGGTCCGTAAGTGATTGGCGAGGTTAAACAACTAGGCTCGCGGTCAGTCCATAGATGGGTGACCGCCAAAGTGGTTCAATTTGTGAGCGTCTCCGTGCTTCGGGGGGCCCGTTAAACCGTCGGTCCCGGTTTTAGCCATTAGGCAACAGTCGTTAAGCCATGTCGGAGGCCTAACGAGCGGCTTGAACAACTCTGACACCAGGGTAACCACTGCCCATACAATAAGGTTAAGTTATCACTAAAATCTGTAGCTTACAAGTTGTTGGATAGCAGTTTTTAGCTTGTTATAAATAAGCTTACTTTATAATAATGCCCTTCTGATCGAACTTCTGTCACGGCGGCCAATCTCAAAGAAAATTAGCCATCTGCGCGGGAAATATTATATTGATCAAGTGTGTCGAAAACACAGGGGCACTTTCTATTCCATCACTCTCATGATCCGATGGGATAACTAGCCACACGACTGGAAAGAGGTCAAGTACAAGATCGACGACTTTACGTGAAGCCGAGGCCTGTTTAATTTACACTGATAGGCAAACAGTAAACCATTATACTAATAATAACAATCAGAATGTCCTCCCGACCTCATTTCGGCCACGGCGGCCAGTCTCAATGGAGACTAGCCAATTGCGCAGGACATATTATATGCACAAGTGTGTGCGCAAACACTTTCTATTCCATCACTCTCACGAATCGGATTATGAGAGCTGTGGGATAGAAAGTGACACGATGACTAGCGACACGACCGGAATGAGGTAAGTACAGGACCGACGGCTTTACGTCTTATCCGAGGCACGGGGGTGTAATACTGCCAACTCCCAGACTTCGGGTTAACACTGAGAAATTTCTTTTTACGGTAAAATCCCAGAATCACGTTTTGGCCCAACCCGGGATTTGAACCCAGGACCTCATTATCTGCGGATGAACACGCTACCGCTAAACCATATATGTGTGTTGGAGGTTGGAAACCAAGCAATCTGTTGTAAGTGTTGTTTAATAATCATATACGAAAATGATCATTTAAATACAAGAACTAGATAATAATTATAATATCCTGGGACATTATTCACACAACCATCTGATCCCAAACTAAGCAGTGCTTTTACTATAGAAACCAGATAACTGATATACTACTTTTCTTTGGTACATACTTATATTTATAGATAATTACACTCAGACTCAGTAAATATCTGTCCTGGGTGGGAATCGAACCCACGACTTGGGGTGTGAAAGGCAATTATCCACCAAACACGCCAATCGGTCCGTCAAAAGGACTACATATTATACATACACACATCAACAAAGTCTAGGGATACGTTATTTTGAAATCAAACATGGCTTTATTGTTTAAAACCTATTTAGTTTCCTTAAAAAGTTTATTTACAGATTTAAACCTTGTCTATTCTTTATTCAAAATTTAAAAATTAAAATGAGAAACAAATGAAAACACGCAAAGCACAGCGCAATCTTGAGTTGTATCTAATTTCAAGAAGTTGCATTAAAATTTTTTTTGCGTGTTAATTGAAGAAAACCTGATAAATTGTTTTATTTTCTTTTCTCAATTGGTTGTGTAAGCTTTTTAGCGTCATGCCACGCCATCATTTGAGTCGAGATGAAATGTTACGGGCAGTTGGCATGTTACAAAACGGTGCTATTCAACGCGTCGTTGCTGAGTCTCTGGGCACAAGCCAAAATGTGGTATCCAGGCTGTGGTCACGTTATCGCGCTACTGGAGATGTGGCAGAACGGCACACAGGTAGATATCGTGTTACCACTCAGAGACAGGATCGATTTCTCCAAATGACCGCCAGAAGACTACCCAATATCACAGCGATGCAACTAGTGCAAAGGCTCCAGGAGGGTCAGCAGCTGCTGGTGAGCGACCAAACCGTGCGAAGGAGGCTGCATGAAGTTGGTCTTCATGCTCGCAGACCGCTACGAGTCCCAGCGCTGCGACGTGGCAATCGCGGTAGGCGACTTTTATGGGCTCAAGAACATTTGACATGGAGTGATCAACAATGGTCATTGGTGCTGTTCACTGATGAGTCCCGCTATGGATTTCATCCAGATTCGAGACGAACACGCGTTTGGAGAACTCCAGGCAGGGTCAGCCGTCTCCGACATCCACAGGGGGTCCACTCTTACCAAGGCGGGACAATTATGGTGTGGGCAGGAATACGAATCGGCGGACGAACCCAACTCATTTGGATTCAGGGCAGCATGACTGCCCATAGATACCGTGAGGAGGTAGTAGAACGTGTCATTGTCCCGCTCAGGGCCCTAACGGGGCAAGAATTTCAGCTCATGCATGACAATGCACCTTCCCATACAGCGCGGCTGGTGAGGGCCGCCCTTCGAGAACACGATGTTCAGGTATTAGATTGGCCTCCACAGTCGCCAGACTTAAACCCAATTGAACACGCCTGGGACATGTTACAGCGAAGAGCATTGAGGGATTTTCCGCCCAACTTGACAACAGAAGAACAACTTTTCGAACATTTAAAAAGAACTTGGGACTGCATACCCCAGCAAGACATTGACACCTTAATTTTAAGTATGGAAAATCGTTGCCGCTGTGTGATTAATGTTAGAGGAGGAAATACCGATTACTGATTATCAGATTTGGTAAGATTTTTATTCATTTAATTCGATTGAATAATTTTATAAGAATAAAATGTTTTTGTTCACTCAGTAATTTTCTATGGCTTAATTAATTTAAGACTTTTATTAATTAGAAAAACAAAATCGCATCGTGTTGTTAATGTTTAAATATCGGCCATGAAATTATCTTTAATTCTTCCATTTACAGTCATAACAAAATGTTTATAGTTTTCTAGATAATCAATGAAATGTTCAATATCCCTAGATTGTGTTGATGTGTGTATGTAACAGTATGGTTTCGTTAGTACCCTTTGCGTACGGACCCTAATGAACAACTAAGTAATAATGAAACCCCCGAGGACTGTAAATAAATTAATAAATATCCCCGGACAAGTAACGCACTGCCACACTGCTATCCTAACCCAAACTAGGCAGAGTAAGTGCTATGGCATACAGACAATAATGATAAACATACTTATATATTTCTAAATAATAATAATATCTAGGGACAGTGTCACACAGATCATCCTAGCCCCAAACTAAGCAAAGCTTGTACTATGGGTACCAGGCGACGATATACATACTTATATAGATAGATAAATACTTAAATACATAGAAAACATCCATGACTCAGAAACAAATATTCGTGCTCATCACACAAATATTTGCACTTACCGGGATTCGAACCCAGGACCACTAGCTTCGTAGGCAGGAGCACTACCAACTAGGCTACAGTGACCGTCAAATATTACGTACTATTTGTACCAACGCCAGTTGCTACGGCAATATAAGAAATTCATTATAATAATGTCCTCCTAGCCGAATATCGGCCACGGCGGCCCGTCTCAACAGAGATTAGCCATCTGCGCGGGACATATTATTCATCACTCTCATGATCCGATGGGACGCCTAGCGTCACGACCGGAAAGAGGTCAGGTACAGGACCGACTCACAGACTTCGGGCTGATGCTGAGAAATTTTTCTTTTTACAGAATAGTCCGAAAATCACTTTTGGCCCGTTGGTAGTGGCGCCACCTGCTGAAGATTGATCGTACCAACTCAGAAACCTTCGTAGGCTTATGCACAATACTTTGCTGAAGATGGTCACATGATCAAATGCATAGTTTACGATTCTATAAAGGACAAACAGACAAACATTCATTTTTATACATATTACATATTATGTTGTAAGCACACATTACTACACATAGATATTCGCTGAGCAGAATAAATAGAACTAATCAAAGAATTTTTAATCTAAACAAATGACAATGGCATCTGAATACATGAATAATTGAATACATATAATAAGAATAGAAATTACGCACTTAGCCTGAAATTAGGCTAAGTGCGTAATTTCTATTCTTATCGTTTATAATCTTAATCATTAGAAAAATATTGTTTGACCTCAATATAGTTAATTAAACAGCTTGGAACATTTGTGGATAAATTTAAACTGTTAAAAGATACTTTGATAATTTTTATAATAATAACATGAATCTGAGATTCTTTGGGCATTTAGAAAGGATGAATGAAAGAAGATTGAAAAAAGAAGTATACCAGGGGCTCTACCGGCTAAGTCGCCGAACATCGAGGTTAAAAATGACTGAATCAATCGTTAAATCGGCTTCAACGTTGACAATCGATTCCGGACCATTTATGACGTCACATGTGGTCATGGAAGCCGATTTAACGATTCATTAAGTAATTTTTAACCTTTATTAATTTGAACGCCATTTATGAAATCGATGTTCGGCGACTTAGCCGGTAGAGACCCTGGCCTGTGCGAATGGAACAACCGGAAGGGGAAGACTTCGTAGAACGTTCTCTGACCAATTCGGGGTTATTCTCAAGAAAGGCCAGGTCAGAAGTACCCTAAACCGGGGAGCATATATGAAGAATATAATGATAGTAAACGAGGCACAAGAGGTGTACAAAGATCGTGACTTTTTTAAGCACACTTGACTTGGGTAGTAAGCTGGTGAATGCGAGATGAGAGCGTTACGAAAAGTGTGATAGGGCGAGGCGAACGGAAGTTAAGGAGTTATAAGTTATTGAAGATATTGCTGTAGGGGCAAGAGAGAGAGGTGCGAGCACATATTTTCTTTCTCTCCTTCACTCATAGCCAGTTACGTTTGAAGTTTTATTTCAGTCATGTGGTCTTTGGATAGATTATCTTAGTCTTATTGGATATACCGTGTGCCCGATGTAGTAGCGTGCCGTGTTTACCTTAAAACCAAATGCAAAGTATACTAACTTATCGATATCCTTGAAGTCTCCGCCGCCCAGCGACGAGTCGGAGCGCCACTTGTTCCCCACCATGTTCTGCACACTGGAATATATATACAATTACATAATTATATAAAGGTACAGATGCATTTTTCATTGACTTTTAGTGAGATACTCCTTATTAACAACAATAAGCCTTGTTTTTAAATTTTAGTTATTTAGTTAAGCTAAGTGCCAGAAACGTCGTTTTAAGAAACCTATACTATGTCCATTCGTTTCTTATCTTTTTGACAGTTCAAAAGTCGTGTCGCACTTATACGTAACTGATTCGATATTGAATAATTATTGATTTTATTAAGAACTATTTAGGATTTAATGTTTCGAAATATTTTAGTTAAAACAGTATTATTAGTTAATCTTTTATTGCTTTTATTTAATTATTGCATTTTAAATTATGGTTTAAGTTAACTAATATATACTATATCTATGACCCCATGATTAATAATTAGCAAGGAATTAAGTCGAGTAGTGGTATATTAAATTACACACCAAGAGTAAAGAACAATAACTCTGTCCATTAATTAATGTCATAAGATCAATTGTTATATTTTATCTCAAACCCTGTTTTATAGTCTGTGGTTGGTTCTTTAGTACACTATTCAGAAAACAAAATGACTATTAATAATCTCATAACTTCCAAATGACTGTACCAAATTGGAAAAATCTTTTTTTGTTTTCGTTATTGTCAGGGGCATAATTTTTTGTTTGTTCGTTGTTTCTACAGTACCATCTATTTTTTCTCCAGAAAGAAAAACGAAGATGTTGTACATTACAATGCATTAAAAAGACAGTATTGAAGGGGAAAATATGGCGGTACGAAGTTTGTCGGGCCAGCTAATTATTAATATGAAAATAGGTAATTCATTGACGTGAGCTGTCAAAAAGTATCATTTCATATCTGACACAAACGAATGGACAGAGTATAATGAAGATGTTTATTTAGTTTTATCCCTATTTTAAGGGGGTAAGTTTGTTGTTTATTATTATATATGACGGCGTTTACGTCAAAACGTCAGGTTGACACGACTGTCAATGTCAACCTAGCGAAGCGTCATTGTCGATGGTGGTGTGGGCGGCCATCTTGACGTCACTTTTGAACGAGACGGCACCCGCGCACCACGCTTGTGACGGATCGCTGAGAATCTTCGCCATCACGATATTTTAAGATTTCATTTGATTGATTTTACATTGTAGTAATCACTAAACATCTAATTAAATCGTGATTCTTGTGAATTACGTTGATTGTGATTTGAAGTAATTTATTTCTGTTCCGCCCTCACCTACCCATGAAATTATAAGAGGATGAGATGTGGTGAAGAGCCTTCAAGCCCTCCTGACTCCACATCAGAAGTGGGATCAAGAACCGAAGATAAGCCACATCATGGTGAAGATATTTTTCGAAAAATGTTTGAGCTAGAAAATAGCCGGATGTTGAGTCTGATGGAAGCGATTAAAAATCAAGTGAGCGCCCACAATATAAAGCAACTCAAATTAGACCCCAAACTGACACAAACGCATGTGCTTCGGCATACTGTTGACCTTTGTTTCGGTGAAAATCATTTATAATAGCTATGGTGCGCTGAAAAGCACGGCGTCGCAGTGGCTATCACAAATATCGTTCCTTGAGATGCGGTGGTTGCAGATTCGAGTTATTTACTCCACGGAATGATAGTGTTGAAACACCCGCGAATGACCTCATTAACCTGCAAAATAGCAAACGCAAGGAAAACTAATATCTGTGCGTGGCCATACATAAACCTCAAAATGGATAAATATGAGCGAAGACTACATTGCTGTCCACTACACTGTCATATTCGTCAAAATTCCACAACCACCTACAACGATTAGCCTTCAATACGGAGATTATTACGAGAAAGAAGCTGCAGCGAGAATTGAAACCGTCTACTTTTATGAAAAGGAATGCGCCTCAAGTAGCTGAATATAATTGTGTAGACGCAAAACGATCCGAAACTGTATCGTTCTTAATGTGGTTTTATAGTGTTTTTAAATTGTTTTTTTAAAGTGCTTTTAAAGTGTTTTCAGTGCGGCAAGCTAGGACATGGTGCATGTGAGTGTCGTCCGAAAAAGAGAAGGTCAAAAACGCCGGCAGCGACCTGGTCTTCTGCGACCAGAAACCAGACATCGCTGCTGTTTACGCTGTGGCCATTTAGCTTCGAAGTGCAACCGTGGCAATGAACAACGTGATCACAAGAGATGCCCGTTAACGTCTACGTCGTTAACACACCAGAGAGGACATTTTGGTGAGTAGTTCCATGTTTATACGTTTCTAGAGCTGATTGCTCACTTATGACTCATGAGCTGATTGCTCACAAGCTACAGACGGCTTATAAATTTCGAGCAAAACTGTTTAATAATGTTGTTAATTATTCTTGTAGCTTACAAATTTCAACACAGATCGAGATCGATAATGTTTCGTTGTTTTTCATGGACAACCCAATCGTCGTTTACGTTATGATATCATGATTTAACGCTATACTTAAATAATCGTCCGAGTTGGTTGCCTCGAGAGGGCTGACTTGTCATGGATGATCGCTTGCTATATCCGAGACGAATTGTGTCGTCCAAGTCAGTTGCCTCGAGAGGTCTGACTTGTCATGGATGATCGCTTGCTATTTCCGAGACGAATTGTGTCGTCCGAGTCGGTTCCCTCGGGAGGACTGACTTGTTCTGGCTGCTTGCCTGCTAAGTGTAAGACGAATTGTGTCGTCCGGGTCACATCCTTGTTAGGATTGGCTTGTCTAGATGTTCACAAGAACGAAAATGTGCTGTCTGGGCTAAATTCTAGCCAGTTATGATATCTAATGCGTTTCTCGACTGGTCTTACTGAAGTGTAGTCCGAGTCACACCTCACGGTTGACTAAGCGGTACACTTGCCTGGTTAGTCCAAGTTATTAAATGTTTTTAGTGTTTGTATACTGATGAAAATTATTAAGTCAGGATGAGCGAACGGACTATGCAGTTATCTTAGTTTGTTTCAGATAAATCGCCCGTGGACGGTCGTATGTCAGTCCGGCCGTGACGGCGTTTACGTCAAAACGTCAGGTTGACACGACTGTCAATGTCAACCTAGCGAAGCGTCATTGTCGATGGTGGTGTGGGCGGCCATCTTGACGTCACTTTTGAACGAGACGGCACCCGCGCACCACGCTTGTGACGGATCGCTGAGAATCTTCGCCATCACGATATTTTAAGATTTCATTTGATTGATTTTACATTGTAGTAATCACTAAACATCTAATTAAATCGTGATTCTTGTGAATTACGTTGATTGTGATTTGAAGTAATTTATTTCTGTTCCGCCCTCACCTACCCATGAAATTATAAGAGGATGAGATGTGGTGAAGAGCCTTCAAGCCCTCCTGACTCCACATATATATAATGATAGTTTTTATCCCAGTTTTATTTTTGTTTTGATTTAGATTGTTTGGTACGGGAATGGAGCCCGTATCTGTTCGAACATAGCGATACTCGACGATTAACTATTAGTTCGTATAGTTTTATGTCTTTATTAGGCTTATCATCGGGAACGTACCCAAGAAAAACAATGAGTATTGAGATGTCACTTACACTTGTTTGATCTGATCCGGCTGCGAGCCGAGCTGCGCCAAGTAAGCGGCCTGCTTGCGATGGTGGTACATATGCACGCGGAGGCAGGAAGGGTTGCGCATGCGCTTCTGGCAGATGTCGCACTGCAGCGTACCCTCGCGGGTGTCGTGCTTGTCGCGGATGTGCACCTTCAGGTTGTAGCGGTTTGCGAAGAGCCGATGGCAAGACGGGCACTTCACACCACCGGTCTTGCAGTTCCAACCTGCTATAGAGTTGTCATTACAAAAGAATGTTTTGGAACAGTCCACAAGGCCTACAAGATTACAACCATGGAGTGTTTTTAACATTTGGAGGGATATGCCATAATCGACATCCTTTGGCAGTCGGTTTGGCGATGGTATGATAGTATTAGTAAGACGTTCTCTGGGAGATATTCCCTCGGGTCGGCTTCTCCGTCCCCCACTCCCCCAGGGACGAAATGTGGTGGCGATATTCTTCACCAACATCTACACAGTTAGATATGCTTGGACGACGCGTGACGTGTAGACGAGACGCCATAGTTACTTCTGAAGTTGTGACGGCTTTACATTAGTCTAACTTACAACATGCGTTTATACACTTGCATTTGAAGGATTTAAGATGATCAAAGAAAACGGCGCTAGGCACAAATACAGTGTTATTTGGATAATTGGGAAAACTGCGCTAGTCAGAAATACAGTATTATTTTGAATGATCATGAAAACTGCACTAGTCGCAAATACAGTATTATTTAGACAATCGGGAAAACTGCGCTAGTCAGAAATACAGTATTATTTTGAATGATCATGAAAACTGCACTAGTCGCAAATACAGTATTATTTGGGGCGATCAAAAAACTGCGCTAGTCACAAATACAGTATTATTTTGAATGATCATGAAAACTGCACTAGTCACAAATACAGTATTATTTAGATAATCGAGAAAACAGGGCTAGTCAGAAATACAGTATTATTTTGGATGATCGTGAAAACTGCGCGAGTCACAAATACAATATTATTATTCCTGTAATATTCACGCTAGTCAAAAATAGAGTATTATTTCAGATCATGAAAACTGCGCTAGTCACAAAACAGTATTATTTTTTTTGTAATATTCACGTAAAATATATCAAATATGTTCTTATTCCCTAATTATTCTCATACATATACTTGGAAATTGCAAGGATAAGGAAATCGGAAGCTGCAATTGGGAAATCTAAAATTAATGGTGACACAGTGAGATGCTGCTGCCTGTTCTCTGGCATATATTCCCTCAGGTCAACTTCTACGTTCCCCACAGGATGTAATGGGGTGGTGATATTATTTGCCGTCAGCCACACAGCATACCATAAATATTGTGATTTAATTGGTGTGCTCGACAGACATCAACGGACCTTCTGTGCAATCTAATGAGACAGTTCTTGAAGCTAACACCTATAAAGCACATTGACCGCAATAAAAAGTTTAAAGCTCAATAGCTACTCACCGGACTCCTTGGCGGACTCGGGCAACACGAGCACACTATGGAACAGGTCGTTGTCGAAGTCAATCAGGGGTTCGCTGGAAATTACGTTATTTTCCATATTTTAAAACCAATTCTATGCAGCATGCAAGGTTACTCGGCAGAAAAATCAATGATGTAATACATAGCTAAAAGTGGGTTCCTTGTTTGATAGAACAACGTTTGATAGAATATTACTAAATCGAACAACGTTTAAGAAAATCATCACTTTGTATAATATCGTTTGACAGAATTTTCAGTTCATCGAATATTTATTTGCTATAACAACATTTGCGCTAATGATCAAAAGGTATTCAGAACTTTTTTCTTCATAACATTCTATTATCATATTGCTTTAATTAAAAAATATTATATAATACTGTCTATTTTCTAACAAAGATTAGTTTGTGGCGCTTCGCCGGCCGCTGCCGCGGCACGCTCGCTTCGCTCGCTCGGCTCGCGCGTTGTTGTGGTCACCTTTTAACCTAACCTACTTGACTGGTAGCATCTGGTTTCTGGTGCCAATTAGATTTTTACGAGAGTCGGATTTTGAAAATTCGGCGAAATTGAATGAGTTCAAATAAATAAATACGCTAAATAAAAATTTACCAATGAATTATTCGGTCAATTGAATAATTCTTCGAAATTTCGAAAACTTTATTGCAACTAAAATTCGATTTAGTAATATTATATCAAAAGTTGTTCTATCAAACAAGGGTGACCCCTTAAAGTGATATGCTGTAAGTAATATTGACGAATATTTAATGGTACCGTTTCCGTAGACTTTAGATCTAATAACCCTACGCATGACGCTTGGGTAGCATTTAAATGTAGTAACAGTTAAGCGAAGTGCATCTTAAGAGTTCTTTCGCTCTATGCGCAGCTCTACTGCCAGTATACACTTCAAATAACTATATGTGGTTAAATTATATACATACTATGACACAACTGAGTCATTAAACCTTACGGTACTCCTAATGGAAAGTTGTTACCGTAGCCTAAGACGCTTGCGACACACATGGCATCAGTCACCCTCCCCGATGGACTGTGAAAAACAAAAAAAAACACAAAGGATCTGTGGGGTCTATCTGTTAAGACTGTTTCATCAATTATTACTATAATCGCCCCACACTTAGCTACTGTGTTCAATTGCTGTGTTGCATCAGGTGTATTTCCTGACTTGATGAAGTATAGTAAAATCATTCCTTTGTTTAAAGCTGGTGATACTTCAGACCCTTCAAATTTTCGACCTGTTTCCGTGCTGCCCACTCTTAGTAAAATATTTGAAAAGCTTATGCTTAGCCAGCTGCTCAGACACTTTAATATACATAATTTACTACACCGGAAACAGTTTGGATTCACAAAGGGTTGTTCAACCATAGATGCAGGGGTCAACTTATTAAAAAGTATATTCGCGGCGTGGGAAGACTCGCAAGATGCATTAGGTATCTTTTGCGATTTGTCCAAAGCGTTCGATTGCGTTCATCATGATACTCTGGTCAGAAAATTACACCACTACGGTATTAGGAACAAGGCTCTCGAACTTCTGACTTCTTACTTGGGCAATAGAATTCAGAAGGTCGAAATAAACGGTAAAATATCTCCGGGATCTCCAGTGGTAATGGGCGTCCCACAGGGGTCAATTCTGGGCCCATTTTTGTTTTTAATTTATATAAATGACTTACCTTACTACGTAAGGGATAAGCATGAGATTGTGTTGTTTGCAGATGATACTTCCCTGACGTTCAAAATAAACCGACAATTAAGCAATTTTGACGATGTTAATGATGCAATCTCTAAAGTTGTTCATTGGTTTAATGCCAATAATCTTGTGCTTAATGATAAGAAAACTAAAGTCATTAAATTCACTACACCGAATGTGAAACAGGCGACAACCAATGTACAACTTAATGGAGCTAGGTTGGACCCTGTTGAATCAACTGTGTTCTTGGGTATCACTATTGACTCAAAGCTACAATGGAGCCCACAAATAGAAAAACTGTCCGGCAAATTAAGTTCTGCAGCATATGCAGTGAAAACTATTAGACGGCTGACTGATGTTGACACAGCTAGAATGGTTTATTTCAGTTATTTTCATAGTGTAATGTCCTATGGAATTCTTCTCTGGGGTAGCTCTGCTGACATTGACACCATATTTATATTGCAAAAAAGAGCTGTAAGAGCTATCTATAATCTTGGCCCGAGAGTGTCTCTAAGAGAAAAATTCAAAGAGGTCAACATTCTAACTGTACCATCTCAGTATATATATGAAAACTTACTATATGTGCATAAAAATATCGATTCCTTCTGTAAAAGGAGCGATACACATAATGTAAATACTAGATATAAGAATAATCTCATACTGCATACTACCCGTCTCCACAAAATAAGTAACTCTTTTATGGGGCAATGTATAAGATTCTATAACAAACTTCCCAATGATATTAGAGAATTGTCTATGAATAAGTTTAAAAGAATTATTAAAGCCAAATTGTGTAGCAGGGCATATTACAAAATTTCTGATTATTTAAGTGATAAAAGTGCTTGGGATGGAGTTGTTCTGGGTCAACACACATGATTGTAATTAATCTTAAGTATATTTTATTTTAAAAAAGGATTCCTACTGAGTTTTCTGGCAGTGTTTCTCAGTAGCTGCCACGTCATGCACTGCACGGTAGGGTAAAAAAAAATATGACGATTCCACATAAATGTAAAATTTTTACGGAATAAAGTTACTTTGACTTTGACTTTGACTTTGACTTTGTGGCTATCTCATACCCAAAATTACAGAATTAACAGTATAATTCTATTAAGTGGAGTGTTTCTGTAAGATGAAGCCCCTACACTCGTTAAAATTCCTAATCTGTTGTGTAAATTCTTAAAGGGCTTATTCTTTTTCACCGTCTAATTAAATCTTGGTAATCCACAATCGTAACAAAAAATAACCAAAAATGCAATATAACCATAACACACTTGAATTATTTTGGCGTTGTGTTGCGTTGCACTGCGTTGGCTACGAGTCCACGACAAGTGCGAAGATCACGACATTGTAGCAATTTATAAACTTATAAACAAATGAAATAAAATATAACTTATAAACAAAACAAATAAAATAAAATTACCCATCATAAGCATATTCGGAGTTCTCGGGGTGTGTGGGGCTGTCTTTGATCAAGCGCGGTTTTTTCTTCGTGTTCTGGCTGTTCTTAGTCGGAGTGTTCTTCAGTAATCTATTGGAAATGACCCATTTTAAACGATGCTTACGTTTTTATGTCTCCAGTAAAGTAGAGTGTTTTATCCTAAATTTGATATTTAGTACTTAAATATTAAGTTAGTGAAGAAAGCTAGTGAATACGTGACGAGAGCGTTACGAAAAGTGTGATAGGGCGAGGCGAACGGAAGTTATAAGTTAGTAAAGATAGAACGAGAGAGAGATACGTTTCGTATATTACTACAGGGACAAGAGAGAGAAGTGCGTGCACACATTTTTTTATCTCATTCTCTCATAGCCAGTTACGGTTCGTATATCTAAGTTTTACTTCGTTTCGTATGTGCTTCATTTTACACATATTTTTTGCTAATACATTTGCAGTTAGCCTAGCTTTCACTGCATCACTGGACAATAGAAGCGAGCGAGGAAATTCATCCATCTCGCAAAATAATACATACTAAACTTAGAGATCAGATTCACGCCAGACGAGTGTGTGAAGTGTTCCTGGGTGGTTACTGACAGGTTGACGAGAGGGTCGGTATTAATATTTTTTCGTGCAGTTAACACGCGAATACGCGGAGCAGCTTATGTAGGATCGGAAGTGTCAATTTCCCGATATACTAAAATAAACATCTAACAGAATTGAATAACTAATGATAACGTGGATAAAATTTTCATAAATTAACTTGATGATTCTGAGTGATGGCTCAGAATGAAAGAGGCTGCGCTGAAAGTGAAGATAATTCAAGTGAGATATTATCAAATACTTAACAAAAATAAATAAACTGCAACGAATTCATGTAATACTATGTAATAAACTGTATAATATGTACAGTCGCCAGCACTCCAAGCCACCCCAATCTGACTATTTCCCTAATTGAAAGTGAACCTTATGCTTATGTGATAAAGTTGAAAATCTTTAAAAGAAATGTGGCAGATTGGGGTAGCTGGATGTGCTGGCGTCTGTACATGCAATTATAACAAAATATTTATTCATTTGACGATGTTACACTTTGTCCCTCGGAGATAACGTAGTCTTAGGCAGCTACAGCTCTTTCTCCAATCGTGTGGGCTAACCTATCCCATCACATCATGAGCGTGAGGAATAGTAAGTGCAACTGTATTTGTACACACACTTGTCCCTCGCAGATGACTTTCCCCATTAAGAATAGCCGCCATGGCCGAAATGCGGAGGAGATGCGGAGAGCGTTAGTGACACTGGGAATTCTCCCTTATCTATGCTTTTCCTCCCCTTTTTATATTATCATGATAAAAAATTTAAAGTCATCTCAGTTCTCGTCAGGGCTTTCTTTCAAATCTTTTAAACAGCTATCTATGAATAGGTTAAGCAACCACGGTGACGCTACAAATCCCTGTCTAACAACCTTTTGGATGCTAAGCCACTCAGTGTATGACCCGTTAATTCTCACCCTAGCTTTGGAATGCGTATAAAGAGATTACAGTGCTTGAACAAGGTTGTTGTCCAACCCATACGTGGACAGTACCAACCATAGATCATTCCTCAACACTCTATCGTAGGCCTTTTCTAAATCTAATATTTTGGCCAAAAACTTCTCTACTACGCTTCGCAGAGAAAAGACCTGTGCCTCTAGCACGAGTTCCTGCAGTTTACTTACTCGATCACACGTACAGTTTCCTCCCATACATTGAGCACCAGCGCCTCTCACGGAAACTATTGAGAACTAAAACTCTGGTGCTCAATGTATGGGAGGAAACTGTACGTGTGATCGAGTAAGTAAACTGCAGGAACTCGTGCTAGAGGCACTGATCCGTGTATCCCATTACTTTTCGAAAACCCGCCTGTGTATCCCATATTTTCTCATCGGTTTCTTTCACAACTCTGACCTGATCATTCATGCGGGAAGTACGTCCACTAGCAGTAGGATAAGTTCTACAATTCTTACCAATTTAAAAGCTTCCCACTCATTCGACTGTCAGCAGACTGCTATTTTAGTGGATGTGCTACACAAATGCTACACAAATATTGAACCCTTGTTTATAACTATCTTACCTTTTAAGCGGGCTTCTAGGGGCCTCCTCCTTGATGACCACGTTTTCAGCTGACTCAGGTGGCGGTTCAGAAGATGTTGTGTCCTCCATTCCGGGGGTCCATTGGTCTGTAGGTAGATCCGCCGGCTCCGGCTGCGGCTTTGGTGGCTCTTCAGGCATTGCTGATGGAGATTCACTCCGCTTCAAGAGAAAAGTGATTTTTATTGATTTTGCAGTTACACTGTTGATACATATTGTTATGTTGGTCTGTCTGTACCCTCATCCATCTCGAAAACTCCTAAGTGTAACCTGATGAGAGTAGCCACTAGAATTACATGAGCAACTGCCGCCAGACCTCGAAACCCATAGTGAGCTCGTACCCGAGACAGTTAGACAAGGTCTCATACGGGTGCATATGACCTGAGATATATACCTAATTTCTCCAAAGCCTTAATATTTTTGCCGCAATATGGCGGCGCCCATGGCTCTCATTTATGAAAGTGGTGCACGGTATTATATTCGTCTTTGGATTAGTGTATTGATGAAATATTGTTGATCTCTTGATCGTGCTGGACAACGATACAGCTAGTGCATCAAATAAACCGGTCAACGAGGGAAACCCAAAAAGCAAAATGATACACAGATGACGGGGTCTAACGATTTAGAACGGTTAGGTACGACAAAACAAGAAAATTATTAATAATAATGTCACCCTGGTTGAATTATCCCCATTGAGACCAGGCTCAATGGATTGTAAAGATAGGTGCTATCTTTGCGCACGCACTTTGAATTCCGGCACCGTCATGATCCGATGGAAGCCTAGCCGACACAACCGGAAAGAGATCAAATTAAACAAATTACAGGAGCGACAGCTTTACGAGCTCCCGGATAACTCTCAGTATCAACCCAGAGTCCGGAAATTCGTAGTAGCCTGTTGGCCTGGTTGGCAAATGCTTGCTATTCACGCCGTAGATCCTGGGTTCGATTCCCACCCGGGACAGATATAGTGGGCATGAACACATCAGTTTGTCCTGAGTCTGCTTGTAATCTATACATATAATAAAATCGTAGGAAACTCAAAACTGTACATTGAATATTTTTTTAAAAGGAAACTTGGTGCGCGATCTACAATCGATATCGAAGCCAAAAATATAGTTTTTATAATTTTTGTCTGTTTGTCTGTATGTATATCCGGGCTAAACTCAAAAAGTACAGCATGGATTTACTTCAAATGTTGCATGAATATTACGAAGAGGTCGGGTCAACATATGGGCTACATATTATCACGCTTTCACCTGCGGGGAAAGAGCTGTGATCATTTATAAAATTTAACGCGGGTAAAACCGCGGGACACAGCTAGTAATCTATAAAAGTATGTATTTACAGAAGAAAAGTAGTATATGTAGTATGTCAGTCATCTGGTTTCCATAGTACAAGCTTTGCTTAGTTTGGGATCAGATGGCCATGTGTAAATAATATCCCAGGATATTATTATTATTACACCCCGTGCCTCTGAGAGCACGTAAAGCCGTTGGTCTTGCACCTAACTACGGTTACACTTTATTTCACAAAAGCGGTAATTTTCAATACAATTGTTATAATTTCCATTGATAGCACAATGTCTTTTCCAATACTTTGACGGTTATTGTGCCCGGACGATATAGGCCGCTCAGTTTGGTTTCGCTCAAGCTTGACGGCTTACGCAATAACTTGATACGAGCTAGCTAAATATCATTGTTATAATAAAATGAATTTTATAAATGTTTTCATACAATGTGTACCTAAATATCTATGTTACTAGAAATAATAATGTATACAACTATATTACTACAAACATGTTCTGACTATTTACAAGCGCTTTTTTAAAGTCTACGTGAATAAAAACCTTTTTTATTTATTTTATTACGTTTTATAAACGCGCCGTTGACGCGCGTTTGTAGCGATACAGACGTGCGTTAGCATCGCGGTTGTTCAAACAAACACCCAACTGCTCTGTAGGATAAAACAGCACCGTCGACGCGCTTCTTAAACGCGTGTCGACGGTGCGTTTGAAAAACGTGGTGTGTTTTTAAAGCTCTTAGTGGAAGAGAAATATAGATTATTGAGAAACACAGCGAGCAACTAAAGAGTGTATTTTTCTATTTTTTTAACAGTGATTTTAGAGCACTTGCTAAAAGTTCGTACCTAATATTACGTATTAGCCGACTAAACCCTACTCTAGAATCTCCCTATTATACATTTCATCAAATATCGAATAAATAAATCAATATAGAATTTTCTAACATATTAAATGGAAAAATGATATATGAATTTAGGTATGCACAGGTCTTTAAAAATATGAAATGAGCTTGCATGATTTATAGTTTTAAATACAACCGTTTCTTTTTTTTTATCCCCATTGGAAATTTATATGACAAAGAAACTTAAATTCTTTTTATAAAACTATCATCATCATTATCCTATCAGCTGAAAGCCTCCTGCTGAACAAAGGCCTCCCCCAAAGTTCTCCATAAATCTATTGATTTGAATTAAAATGAATTAAAAAAAACTTCTAAACTAATTACGTAACGGCTGCGTTGTAAAAGGATATTCCCTGGAGTTCTCAAAACGGTGTTCTTCGGGAATCCAACCACCACTGCTCCTCGCTCTATGATGGTACGGCGCCCACGAAAGCCGCCCACCGAGATTTCGACGTCACACTAAAACACGTAGCGGTCTACGGGCACGAAGGCCACAGTCACGTAAAATCCTTCAGACCACCTGGTGGTCCTCCTAACGCCTTTGTACTGGTTGCATCGCTGGGGTCGTCTTCTGGCGGTAATTCGGAACAATAGATCCTGTCTCTGCATAGTAACATGATATCTACCCGTGTGCCGTTCTATCACTTCCCCCATCACAGTACTGCGATGACGTGACCACACGGCTCGTAACATTTCATCGCGACTCGCGATGACGACGTGACATGACTCTTAAAGCTCACACGGCACGTTTATTAAAAAGAAAAGCAATATAAGCTTTTTTCAATTATTAATATTAGTAAAACAAATTTAATTTTCCTTAACGTAACGAATTACTAAGAATTTTGCCACCAGTTTCTGTATTTTTATATATACCTATTGATAATTTTGAAAATAATTAAAAGGGGTTTATATCTGTATATAAATAAACTTGTTATATACTTAAACGAAAAAGATTTAAGTATAAAGTCGTTAATAATTTATGATTAAGATATCCCTTGGTTCCGTTCATGTGTGTAAGTGACGCCGCTAGATAGGCGGTCGGGAGTTCGGGACGGATTCGAATCAAGATTTTCTTTTTACCATTTTAGTACAGTACCCTAAAAATGGAATAAAAAATCTTGTGTGTACTTATGTCCACGCGTTAGAAGTTATACTTCTTAATATACAACTTGAACATAGTTATCAATTTTCATACCACCTAGAACTAACGTCATGCTGTTATTTTTACGATGCGCGCGCATCGTAAAAATTCACTCTCATACATTTTCATACCACCTAGAACTAACTTCATGCTGTTATTTTTACGATGCGCGCGCATCGTAAAAATTCACTCTCATACCACCTAGAACTAACTTCATGCTGTTATTTTTACGATGCGCGCGCATCGTAAAAATTCACTCTCATACCACCTAGAACTAACTTCATGCTGTTATTTTTACGATGCGCGCGCATCGTAAAAATTCACTCTCATACCACCTAGAACTAACTTCATGCTGTTATTTTTACGATGCGCGCGCATCGTAAAAATTCACTCTCATACCACCTAGAACTAACTTCATGCTGTTATTTTTACGATGCGCGCGCATCGTAAAAATTCACTCTCATACCACCTAGAACTAACTTCATGCTGTTATTTTTACGATGCGCGCGCATCGTAAAAATTCACTCTCATACCACCTAGAACTAACTTCATGCTGTTATTTTTACGATGCGCGCGCATCGTAAAAATTCACTCTCATACCACCTAGAACTAACTTCATGCTGTTATTTTTACGATGCGCGCGCATCGTAAAAATTCACTCTCATACCACCTAGAACTAACTTCATGCTGTTATTTTTACGATGCGCGCGCATCGTAAAAATTCACTCTCATACCACCTAGAACTAACTTCATGCTGTTATTTTTACGATGCGCGCGCATCGTAAAAATTCACTCTCATACCACCTAGAACTAACTTCATGCTGTTATTTTTACGATGCGCGCGCATTGTAAAAATTCACTCTCATACCACCTAGAACTAACTTCATGCTGTTATTTTTACGATGCGCGCGCATCGTAAAAATTCACTCTCATACCACCTAGAACTAACTTCATGCTGTTAAATTTTTGGTGTCGGTGTGCGCGCGCATCGTAAAAATTCACTCTCATACCACCTAGAACTAACTTCATGCTGTTAAATTTTTGGTGTCGGTGTGCGCGCGCATCGTAAAAATTCACTCTCATACCACCTAGAACTAACTTCATGCTGTTATTTTTACGATGCGCGCGCATCGTAAAAATTCACTCTCATACCACCTGGAACTAACTTCATGCTGTTATTTTTACGATGCGCGCGCATCGTAAAAATTCACTCTCATACCACCTAGAACTAACTTCATGCTGTTATTTTTACGATGCGCGCGCATCGTAAAAATTCACTCTCATACCACCTAGAACTAACTTCATGCTGTTATTTTTACGATGCGCGCGCATTGTAAAAATTCACTCTCATACCACCTAGAACTAACTTCATGCTGTTATTTTTACGATGCGCGCGCATCGTAAAAATTCACTCTCATACCACCTAGAACTAACTTCATGCTGTTAAATTTTTGGTGTCGGTGTGCGCGCGCATCGTAAAAATTCACTCTCATACCACCTAGAACTAACTTCATGCTGTTATTTTTACGATGCGCGCGCATCGTAAAAATTCACTCTCATACCACCTAGAACTAACTTCATGCTGTTATTTTTACGATGCGCGCGCATTGTAAAAATTCACTCTCATACCACCTAGAACTAACTTCATGCTGTTATTTTTACGATGCGCGCGCATCGTAAAAATTCACTCTCATACCACCTAGAACTAACTTCATGCTGTTATTTTTACGATGCGCGCGCATTGTAAAAATTCACTCTCATACCACCTAGAACTAACTTCATGCTGTTATTTTTACGATGCGCGCGCATCGTAAAAATTCACTCTCATACCACCTAGAACTAACTTCATGCTGTTAAATTTTTGGTGTCGGTGTGCGCGCGCATCGTAAAAATTCACTCTCATACCACCTAGAACTAACTTCATGCTGTTATTTTTACGATGCGCGCGCATCGTAAAAATTCACTCTCATACCACCTAGAACTAACTTCATGCTGTTATTTTTACGATGCGCGCGCATTGTAAAAATTCACTCTCATACCACCTAGAACTAACTTCATGCTGTTATTTTTACGATGCGCGCGCATCGTAAAAATTCAC
The DNA here is from genome assembly GCA_951640165.1 of Pseudoips prasinana. Lineage (NCBI taxonomy): Eukaryota > Metazoa > Arthropoda > Insecta > Lepidoptera > Nolidae > Pseudoips > Pseudoips prasinana. The sequence continues at coordinate 3,071,153 of OX621266.1, read as the reverse complement.
TCTCATACCACCTAGAACTAACTTCATGCTGTTAAATTTTTGGTGTCGGTGTGCGCGCGCATCGTAAAAATTCACTCTCATACCACCTAGAACTAACTTCATGCTGTTATTTTTACGATGCGCGCGCATCGTAAAAATTCACTCTCATACCACCTAGAACTAACTTCATGCTGTTAAATTTTTGGTGTCGGTGTGCGCGCGCATCGTAAAAATTCACTCTCATCATTTTTCTCCATCGCGCCAAAAGAAGTATAACTTCAATAATTTGACAGAAAAGCTTACATCGTGAAATTCTGTGTATCTCTGTCTCGTACTTTACAATTTTCGTATTAATCTTGTATACAGTTCAAGAACCTCCCAGAAATTCATTATTATGCATTAATTCATTATTAAGCCTAAGCATATTAAGCCCCAAACTAAGCAAATCTTGTACTATGGGTACCAGGCGACGATATACATACTTATACAATGTGGAGCAGGACGATTGACATTCCTCTAAACCACGTAAAGAATGGCATGCTCTTTACCCGTATACAAAAAATCAATCAAATCCAATGAATACTTTAGCCACAGGAAATTATTTTTCATTTTCATAATTTTCAACATGATGTAGATCGGAGTCCGTAATAATATATAGCTGCACGCCGCACCACGCCGCGCACTAGGTCAGTGACTTTTCGTAGGTAAAGCGTGTTTACTTTTATGCAGTTGATTCTGCTATTTATTTGGTTTGAAAATTACAATTTTTAAATTTTCCATTAACTACTAATCTTCGTGTCTTAAAATGTTTTGATGGACTAGTACTGTGCTCGTTTTAATTTAATGTCGTAGTTCCAGATCCACATTGTATAGATAAATAAATACTTATATACATCGAAAACATCCATGACACAGAAACAAATATTCGTGCTCATCACACAAATATTTGCACTTACCGGGATTCGAACCCAGGACCACCAGCTTCGTAGGCAGGAGCACTACCAACTAGGCTACGGTGACCGTCTATCTATTATAACTCATTAATGAAATTTTGTGTTCGTACGGCCAAGTCGGTCATATAGCAATCGATAAATCCGACTCGAAGGACCATAAGGTTTAGATTTCACTACTTCAGTTAATTTTTAAATAATAAAGACGTCCTCTTTGCAATGAGATTATTTTGTGACTGTTTTTGTGTAGGATGCAAGGTGGCATAAAATTCTCTCATCATTCATAGTATCAATTACTTACGATTTATTTCAGGATATTTCTCATATGCTTTCAGTATCTTGGACTGCGCCAGCTGCACCAGTTTGGCTGAAGCACCGATGGAGCCGATTCTGCTGTAATATATCTAGAAAATAAGGAAATTCTGTTGGAGATCAAGAGGTCAGTTATTATTACTTACTCATCGTATGAGTAGTGGTTACTCTAGTGTCAGAATTAGTGTTGAAAATGACTATAGTGACTGAATTTAACTGACAGTCATTTACGGTAAAATTGGTCAAAAATGGTCATTAACTGTCAATAATGGTCATTTTGAGTCAATTTGATTTCAGCAATATTTTAGTACCTTTTTTTTTATCGTTGATAAAAGTCTACAATTTCTAAATTGAAACAAAAAAGTGGTTTTATGACTTATAGTATTATTATATAGTGTTAATCATTTTATATTTCTAATCATGCGTACATTTAAGACAAAATGGCAACGTCGCATCGCCTCGCGCATCGACTTTGATGTCGTCTCATGATATAATAGAAAATAAAACGTTCCTTCATTTAAACTTGCATATAAATTGGGTACCTAAATAAATAAATATTTGGGTGGTAGTCGAGAATAGACAATAATATTTGAGTCAAATTGACTGAATTTGACATCATCATCATCATGGTCATTTAAGGTTTATGACAATTGTGACTAGTCATATTCAGTCATTTTACATCTCTAGTCAGAATTGTTGAAGCAGCCCAGTAGGCCTCTGTTATGGCTTAAAGACTGTTGTCTACAACCGGGACCGACAGCTTAACGTACCCTCCGAAGCACGGAGACGCTCAGAAATTAAACCACTTTAATGGTTACCCATCACCCAGTGATTGCTTATGGAACGCTGGTCGCTTACTATGGGCCTCATCAGAATGCTCAAGGTCACCCAAAGATCAATGAAAAGGGCTATACACAGGGATTGGTCGGAGTTTCCCTATGAGATCGAATTAGAAATGTGTTACTATGGGCCTCATCAGAATGCTCAAGGTCACTCAAAGAGCAATGGAAAGGGCTATACACAGGGATTAGCCGGAATTTCCCTATGAGATCGAATTAGAAATGTGTTACTATGGGCCTCATCAGAATGCTCAAGGTCTCCCAAAGAGCAATGGAAAGGGCTATACACAGGGATTAGTCGGAGTTTCCCTATGAGATCGAATTAGAAATGTGTTACTATGGGCCTCATCAGAATGCTCAAGGTCATCCAAAGAGCAATGGAAAGGGCTATACACTGGGATTAGTCGGAGTTTCCCTATGAGATCGAATTAGAAATGTGTTACTATGGGCCTCATCAGAATGCTCAAGGTCTCCCAAAGAGCAATGGAAAGGGCTATACACAGGGATTAGTCGGAGTTTCCCTATGAGATCGAATTAGAAATGTGTTACTATGGGCCTCATCAGAATGCTCAAGGTCATCCAAAGAGCAATGGAAAGGGCTATACACTGGGATTAGTCGGAGTTTCCCTATGAGATCGAATTAGAAATGTGTTACTATGGGCCTCATCAGAATGCTCAAGGTCTCCCAAAGAGCAATGGAAAGGGCTATACACAGGGATTAGTCGGAGTTTCCCTATGAGATCGAATTAGAAATGTGTTACTATGGGCCTCATCAGAATGCTCAAGGTCATCCAAAGAGCAATGGAAAGGGCTATACACTGGGATTAGTCGGAGTTTCCCTATGAGATCGAATTAGAAATGTGTTACTATGGGCCTCATCAGAATGCTCAAGGTCTCCCAAAGAGCAATGGAAAGGGCTATACACAGGGATTAGTCGGAGTTTCCCTATGAGATCGAATTAGAAATGTGTTACTATGGGCCTCATCAGAATGCTCAAGGTCATCCAAAGAGCAATGGAAAGGGCTATACACTGGGATTAGTCGGAGTTTCCCTATGAGATCGAATTAGAAATGTGTTACTATGGGCCTCATCAGAATGCTCAAGGTCTCCCAAAGAGCAATGGAAAGGGCTATACACAGGGATTAGTCGGAGTTTCCCTATGAGATCGAATTAGAAATGTGTTACTATGGGCCTCATCAGAATGCTCAAGGTCATCCAAAGAGCAATGGAAAGGGCTATACACTGGGATTAGTCGGAGTTTCCCTATGAGATCAAATTGGAAATATTGAGATCTGCAGGCGTGCCATATCCCGAAGAGTTGCCGCACTGAAGTGGTAGTGGGCGGGGCGCATAGCTTGTAGAGCCGACGGCCGCTTGGGGAGAAAGGTTCTCGAGTGGCGACCATGTCATCCATAGACATATCAGAGGCCTGTTGGGCAACTTGAAGCCCCCGCATGTGCCTCAGCTGCTTCATGTGGAAGTGTTATACTCACAGCAGCGTCACAGACGAAGATGAGCGCAGTTTCGATACTATCCGCCTTGTCCATCAGCTCTGTGCACATGGCACTGGCGCTGGTGGATATGTGCAGGAGGGGGGCGCTCTGCTGCTCCATGTGGTACATCAGGACGCCGGCGCTCCGGATGTAGGCTTCTCTGAAAGGAGGACAAAACATTAGAACCACCAAACTTTTACAGAAATGTCCCAAATCATTTTTGGCTTGATTTGAACCCAGGACGTTTTATGCGGGTGATCAGGTTACCGCTAGACTAACGATAGCTAGGACTAGGAGCGCGCGGCGGTTTTAATATAAGACCGCACTAGCCACTATGCAAGTGTGTCGCGCGCCGCTCAGCGGGAATCATTGACTCCGTCGAGCACCGATAGGTGGCGCTGGCGTTCCCAGGATGACTCAATTGCGACATATTTATTATAATAACTATTCAATTCAATCATTTATTGCACTCCATAAGTTAGTTACAAGTATTGTTATAATATAAAGTACATTATAAACTACTCCAACTTATTATACGCGAATTATTAAAAAAAAACTTGAGAGGTATCAAGGGACACCCGGATGCAACGAAGTTATTTTTTTATTTACTAGCTGTGACCCGCGGTTTTACCCGCGTTAAATTTTATAAATTATCATAGCTCCTCCCCCGGGGGTGATAGCGTAATAATATGTATATGTTGAACTATATGTTGACCCGACCTCTTAGCAATATTCATGCAAAATTTGAAGTAAATCCGTGCAGTACTTTTTGAGTTTAGCCCGGACATACATACAGACAAACAGACACACCGACAAAAAATCTAAAAACCATACTTTTGGCTTCAATATCGATTTTTTTAAAAATATTCAATGTACAGTTTTAACTTTCCTACGATTTTATTATATGTATAGATTATGTACAAAAAACCTGTATACACTCAACAAAAATAATCGTCGCGACACCACACTGTTCAATGCGAAATAGAAAGACGAAACGAAAATATCTGGCTTGCTTTCTATAAGAGAGAGAGACACAGACAGAGAAACATGCGCACGCCGCACGGCTTACAATAGCTTACTATAGTAAAAAGTGTCGTTACAACTTTTCGTCTTAATTTTTTCCGTCTAGACCCCTTTCGCAACGCGCGATAATGAACTTCGTTCCAAAAATCAATAATTAAATTTCCTATACGTACGTGTCGCCCAGTCTCTCGGCTACAATGCAGCAGACGTGGGCCAGCTGCAAGCCGTGCGCGATGTAGTCGAACACCAACAACTGCTGCACGAATATCTCTGCCAAGCGGAGCGCCGCTTGCAGGCAACTAGTGTTGCCAGCTAAAACAAATTAAATACAATATTTATTTATAACCAACCTTTAATCTACTCATCGTCATTTGACGGTCACCGTAGACTAGTTGGTAGTGCTCCTGCCTACGAAGTTGGTGGTCCTGGGTTCGAATCCCGGTAAGTGCAAATATTTGTGCGATGAGCACGAATATTTGTTTCTGAGTCATGGATGTTTTCTATGTATATAAGTATTTATCTATCTATATAAGTATGTATATCGTCGCCTGGTACCCATAGTACAAGCTTTGCTTAGTTTGGGACCAGGATGATCCGTGTGACATTGTCCCGAGATATTATTATTATTATATCAGCCGAAAGACGTCCACTGCTGGACAAAGGCCTCCCCCATGGATCTCCACAATAGCCGGTCCTGCGCTGACCGCATCCAGCGGCTTCCCGCGACCCGCACAAGATCATCGGTCCACCTTGTAGGGGGCCTGCCCACGCTGCGTCTTCCGGTTCGTGGTGGCCACTCGAGAACCTTTCTGCCCCATCGGCCATTAGTTCTACGAGCTATGTGCCCTGCCCACTGCCACTTCAGTTTGGCAATTCTTTGGGCAAGTTTTTTTTATTTGAAATAAAATTAAATTTATTTGAAGTATGTAAATGTAATTAATGTAATGAATTGTTATTTTATGTTTTTTAAATAAAAAATAAAATAAAATAAAAAAGGTTTTTAATCACGTAGATTTTAAAAAGCGCTTGTAAATAGTCCGAACATGTTTGTAGTAATATAGTTGTATACATTATTATTTCTAGTAACATAGATATTTAGGTACACATTGTATGAAAAAATTTATAAAACTTATTTTATTATAGCAATGATATTTAGCTAGCTCGTATCGAGTTATTATAAAGAGATTATGTTTAATTATCTAGTTTAAGTCTTAATTTTTACTACATATTGTCAATGGTTCTGTCTATATCAAAGTATTATTATTATGACGGACCTTGTGTTAATAACGACGGTTGCGCCTTAATGCTACCACCGGATCCAATGCGTCCTTTTTAATTAATTTGTATAGCAGTCCCTCGTTAAACATGTTGAACATATTTTAATTTTAAGACCTGTGATATCGTGACCATGTTTAATGCAAATAAATATATTCTATTTTATGTCGGTTCGGCTGCGGATCTCAGCATTTAATCTACTATTACAGGATAAATCCCAACCCAGTAGCGAAGACCCCAACTTGTCTACTTCCTATAACATATTACTTTATATGCTGTCCTTGTATATTGGGTTTTCTCAGTTGGGGCGCATTGGATCCAGTGGTAACATTTAATTCGTACCTTAATATAGACAGAACCATTCGATAATATGTAGTAAAACAATAGCTAAAATTTAAAATTTTGTTAATTAAACCTACACATGAACTTGACTATAACTTAATATAAGTTAGTTAAATATCGTTACTGTTATAAAATAAATCTTATTGTAAATTATTTCCTACAATCCGTGTACCTAAATATCTATATGTACCTAGAAATAATTATAAATGAATTATATATTACTACGAGCATGTTCTGACTATTTACAAGCGCTTTTTTGAAGTTTACGTGAATAAAAACCTTTTTTATTTTATTTTATTCACTCAGTGCACAGCGCACACGCCCACCTCCGAGCGACGTCGTAGCGCACACACTACGCGCCCCCCGCACGTGACACAAGCACCTCCCCTATAGTACCCTTCAAACCTTCAATACATAAGCCCTTGAAGTCCTTCCGTACACGTAATTCATTGTACCGTATCATACCTTATATATGACGGGCCTGTTGGCGTGGTTGGCAAATGCTTGCTTTTCACGCCGAAAGTCGTGGGTTCGATTCCCACCCAGGACACAATATGTGCATGAACATGTCTGTTTGTCCTGAGTCTAGGTGAATTATCTAAGTATTTATTTACAAAAGAAAAGTAGTATATGTAGTATATCAGTTCTCTGGTTTCCATAGTACAAGCTCTGCTTAGTTTGGGATCAGATGACCGAGTGTTAATAGTGTCTCAGAATATTATTATTATAAATAACACCGTACTGCCTCACATACACAAACCTATTATTTCCAGCATGATACTATATTTAGTTTCATGTGGAGACTAAATGACTGCATTACACTCAATTTGACTTCGCAGCAGCGCATTGTATAAGGCTCGTTCTCTATTATTACATTTAAGCCGCATTTGCCCAAATTAAACCGGGATGATAATGATAATAAGCCGCCCTGAAGTGGCAGTGGGCGGCACATAGCTCGTAGAGCCGACGGCCGTGGGACAAACCGGAAGACACAACGTGAACAGGCCCCCTACAGGGTGGACCGATGATCTTGTGCGGGTCGCTGGAACTCGCTGAAAGCGGGCAGCGCAAAACCGACAACGACCAGTACCAATTATAAATTAAATTAAAGTAATTAAAGTATACGTAAAATTAATTAAGAATCCGAATTAAAAAAAAAATACTTGGTTCAAATAACAATTTCATTTTTATTTATTACTAGCTGCGCCGTTAAATTTTATGAATTATCACAGCTCCTCCCCCGTAGGTGATAGCGTGATAATGTAACCTATATGTTGACCCGACCTCTTAGTAATATTCATGCAAAATTTGAAGTAAATCCATGCAGTACTTTTTGAGATAGCCCAGACATACATACAGACACACAGACAAAAATTCTAGAAACTATATTTTTGGCTTCGATATCGATTGTAGGTCACGCCCCAAGTATCCTTTTTAGAAAATATTCAATGTACAGTTTTGACTTTCCTACGATTTTATTATTGGTATAGATAGTTATGGAAATATTTGGGGGAAGCCTTTGTCCAGAAGTGGACGTCTTTCGGCTGATTATGATGATGAGACTTTAGACAGTCCAAGGGCTCTACCGGCTAAGTCGCCGAACATCATTAAAAATTAAAAATGACTAATCAATCGTTAAATCGACAGTATTTATTGTTTTAAATACATATTTTTTAGAGCTTCCCGCACAACTTACTAATTTACAATCTTCGTGGCTGCTCTGCACTGAGCAGTGAACTCTGACTAAATAAATGTAAACAGTATTTTGTGAACTTTATTTTTGTTAAAAAGTATAAGTGAGTGAAAAACAGTAAAATACTGTTCAAAACAGTATAGTTGGAAACTCTCTTGAATAAACTGGTAAGGGGAGAGTTGAAACTCTCCCCTTACCAGGCACCAAGAGAAGTCCTCGCCAGGTTATGTTTAGTTGGTGCAACTCCAACATACCCACACGTAGACACTTTTTATGGGAGGCATGTGCAAGTAGGTACAGTTGCAAGCCTTTATTCACGAAATATAAAATTCTATCTATATCCCTAGATTGAACCCACAACCTCAGGTTTACCAGTCAGGGGCTGTAACCACTAGACCAAGTCAGTCCAGTTTATATTAATACTACTATTACCTGAAATCTACATCCTAACCATTATATAAATGCGAAAGTAACTCTGTCTGTCTGTCTGTCTGTTACTCTTTCACGCCAAAACTACTGAACGGATTTGAATGAAATTTGGTATACAGGTGGTCTAGACCCTGAGAAAGAACATAGGCTAATATTTATAGTTAGGATAACACATAGGCCATATTTTATCAAGTTTATCGCGGGTAAAACCGCGGGGCACAGCTAGTTAAAATATAAAGTGGAACTGCTCATCTCACTTATTAACCTACTTTAATAAAAGAGTGTACCTGTCTCTTTTTTCGGGAATAGCCAATCGGCAGTAGATTTAGAGATTTATCTCTGTATGTAACTTGTAGATTTGTGTCCAAAAGCTAGTATCAATGTGAAATTATAAATACCTAGGTATAGTCAATAATTGACAACATTTCAAAACTGACACCACCTTAAAACAAAAATACCATTTCTTTATTTTTGTATCCTGAGTTCAAACATATTTTTTTTATATTTTTTTATTTCCTCATTTCTGAGGAAAAAAATAAAAACTAAAAAAGGTGTGATGACGTCACTTATACGGCGGACGAGGTAGTTTCCTTTGCCTAAGCATTCCAATGTTTTAAACGAAAACATTAATGTCAAACAAGACATGTCAAATTGTCAATTGTCACTCACGGTTTTAAATTTCGACACTTTCATGGTGATTTAATGAAACATAATAAGGATAATAACACTGGAAACGAATTTAATATTGACGATTTTAATTTAATTTGAAATTGAAAACATTAAACAAACGTAAACAAGTTTAGGCGCCAACGTGTTTGACAAGATAGTGATTTTTTTGACGGGTTACATTAAAGCAAAGATCGATGGCTATTCCACCGTATGTATGACGTAATTTGCCGCTTACGTCTTTTTAGAATACATCAAATTTCAATGAATGAAAAGTTCATAATTTCGCAAAAAGAAAAAATATGGGTGCCCTAGTTTTGGATTTACTTCTACATAACGCAATAATACATGCCAGTTAAAAATATAAAATGTTGTCAATTCATATATGTAAAATTTTTAATATTTTTGTTAAACTTTAAGAACATTCCTATTAAATAAGTAATTGGTTAAAACTCTTGTTTTATTTAATTCTTATATGTGGTTAAACCGGGACTAGTCCCTCCCTCTTACCCACCACTGCAACTCCTGCAAGCCAGGATCAACAGTGGCACACAATGCCATGACACTGAGCGGTGAGGCTCAGCCATGTCCCGGCGAATCGCGACAACTGTCTTGGATCCCGCAACGAGTTAAATCAGAAAGAAACAAGGAGTTAGAAGAGTTAGTTCCACTTCCCTCCAGAGAAAAGCGAGAGACGGAATGATGTAAAGAGGCTATAGTCTAAGCACAAGATCACAAAGAATCAATAATATGAGGAGATTTGAAGTGCGCACTTGTGATAATTATTATGGTCGAAGGTGTAGATCCTTTTTAGTTCCAACCATTTTCAATAGCCTAAAATAAATAAATAAAATAAAAAAGATTTTTATTCACGTGGATTTTAAAAAAGGGCTTGTAAATAGTCAGCACATGTTTGTAGTAATATAGTTAAGTATACAATAGGATCCAATGCGCCCCAACTGAGAAGACCCAGCGAAACAAACTCAGTGGGTTCATCTACTACCGGTTTCAACACGACCCAGTTGAGACGGTCCGGCGAAACATACTCAAGCGGGCATGAACACGGGATTTGGTCCAATTAGAGTAATTATTTATTAGGCAAACACAATATACGCTCGATCGGGTGTCTTAATTATCAAAATGTATAGTTTTAGCTATATTTTTACTACATAGTGATCCCAGTCGACATAAACGATGGTATCACAAAGACCTCTTTTAAAAACAAAATACATATGCATTTATTTAATATCTTCTGTCAAAAACTCACCGTAGGGAATATTTGAAGATTTAATCATATAGATAGAAAATAATATTGGTTAATAGTTATCATCTAAGTAGAGTAGAAAAGTGTCACTTAAAATGAAAATATAAAAAAAATTGTAAAAAAAGGAGCAACGTCTGCCAACAAACTGCTTTGCAGTTTGGCAGAGGTAAAAAGGGATCGTAAAATATTACTTTCTGAGAATAAACAATTTTTCATTTTCATTTTTTAATTTCATTCGTAAAACGAGAGAATTGCAACTAGAGAAGCAAGCTGCAAAAGCACCGAGGATCAATAAAAAAAATTGCTAACAATAAAATTTAGATAATTAAACCTACACATGATCCTTGACAATAACTTAAGTTAGCTAAATATCATTACTATTATAAAATAAATCTTATCGTAAATTATTTCCTACAATCCGTCTACCTAAATATCTATGTACCTAGAAATAATTCAAAATAATTATATATTACTACAAACATGTTCTGACTATTTACAAGCGCTTTTTTAAAGTCTACGTGAATAAAATGCTTGTTTATTTTATTTTAAATTTAAGTGTCCTAAGAGAGCTGTTATATTTGGTTCCAATGTCCAGAGCCAGTTCGGTCCATATCTCCACCGCTTGCAGCGCCCTCTGCATCGCGCCGAACTCTTGCGCCAGCGTGCGCGACCACTGTACGTTGTCTGGGTCCAAGTTCTACAACAAATTTAAAAATTATGTTTAACAAGCAAACGCTCGTTATACGGAGTGTACCATTAATACTAGTACTACTACACCAATAAAATTTAAATTTACCAAAATTATTATCAAATATTTCACGCAATGAAAATATATTTTTGCTTTGACTTTTATAACAATTTTCATTAAATTAAGTTTTTGAAGTTATACTTCTTTTGTCGCGATGGAGAAAAATGATGAGAGTGAATTTTTACGATGCGCGCGCACACCGACACCAAAAAATTTAACAGCATGAAGTTAGTTCTAGGTGGTATGAAAATTGATAGCTATATTCAAGTTGTATATTCTAGTATTTTTATTTAAATAAAATCTTTTTGATTAATTTTAATATTTATCGTTAATCACTATTGCATTTTAGTTATTTTTTTTCCATACGCCAAAGAAGTATAACTTCTAACGCGTGTACATAAATAAACACAAGGTTTTTTTTTTAGACAACACAGTGGGGTTACCCTAGTGCCAGAGTTGTTCAAGCCGCCCAGTAGGCCTCTGACATGGCTTAACGACTGTTGTCTAAAGAATACAACCGGGACCGACAGCTTAAATTGCCTTCTGAAGCATGAAGACGCTCAGAAATTAACCACTTTGGCAGTCACCAATCTATGGACTGACCGCGAGCCTAGTTGCTTACGGTCGCTTACGGACCGCATTTAAACAAAATAAAACCAGTTTGTGAAATAGGAAAAATAATTAGTTACAATCTCAAAAATGGGAATTCATAGATTTAATCGTCCTGTTATACCCTAGCATTGCACCCCTATTTGCTTACACAGCATAATCACCGCTAACTTAGCATTTCTCTGTCCTAGTCCCTCACTCGCCCATCCTCACACCTCAGTCGCTCTCCATCCTCCATCGCGTAAAGGCTGCTAAAAGATCTCGTGTCTAATTCTCTGATATTCAATAAAACTAATTAAATCAATTAAATTTCTTTTTTTAAAAAGGGATTATTTAAATCCCGTATAACAGTCCGATGGTCTCGAACCAGCACTATCTACCAATCCGGGGTAGGCGCTCTGCGTTAAGAATTCTAGAGAGTACGTGAAGCTGACAGTCCCAGCTAGAGTTGCCAACTATACTGTTTTTATTTATTTATTTATTTGGTCAGTCTACAATTGTTTACACATTACAATTACAGATTCTGGGCATTTGAAAATTGGCAACACTAGTCCCAGCTGTAGTCATTAGACAACAGTTGTTAAGCCATATCAGAGGCCTACATTAATTAAGTAAATAAGTGAACAAATAGTTCTACTCACAGTCTCCGTAATCTTCCAGCCATACTTGGCGCTTGCGTCTGCTATATCGAACTCAGCTTGTAGGAACAACAGAGTCGTTTGAACTACTCGAATGTCAGTTGGCACAGGATCCTGGAAACACATAAAAAATTATATTTACATTCTACATCATGTGAACGTCGAGGCCATCCAGCTCCTCGACATTACAGAGCTAGTGAGACGTTTAAAGAGAACAAAACCCTATGAACTAGTGTCGTGATTAGTGTATTTAGTGATTAGTGATAGCAATAATGTAATTATAAAGAACACATGAACAAAGTGTCTTCCCCTTAACAAATATGACTAAGGAAAGTCGGTGGACTGATTCTTAGAATTAATTATGTTTATGTAGAAGTTTAGGTTAATATTAAATTACTTATTAGTCTCTAGACTAGATTGTAATATATATAAAGTACTACACTTGGTACTTTAATAAATAATAAAAAAAAAAAAAAAAAAAAAAAAAAAAAAAAAAAAAAAACTTTCGGCATTTGAATAATTACTGGCCGAATTTTGTGCACGGTGGCCTAATAATAATAAGTCATTTATTCTCTCTCACAAAGTACACACAGGTTTACAATTATAATAGCATCATAGCATATGACGAAACTTTGTGAGAGACTGGTGCTTGATGTAGGTTTGATACCTGTATTACAAGTCACCAGTGCCCTCCCGCAGCTATTACATAACTATGTAACTTAAATAACAGTAACAATTACAAGAGAGTGACAGTATAATCTATCAATCTAAAGGGAAGTGTTATTATGTAGTGTATGAGTATGGATGTAGATGTAGGAGTGAGAGTGTATATGAATTATGTAGTGTATGTCGTGTATGAGTATAGATGTATGTGTATCTGTGTCTGTATGTGAAAATGTGTTTAATATATAAATGATTAAAAATTATCGGCTAGTACAATGTTAAGATTGGTGCCAAATGAATTGAGTGGGTTATTGGAGAGGAGTTAATAATTTTTCAGTAGTATCATAATCAAGAGTTTTAAGAAAAGACGTCAGTGTTGATTTACAGCAATTTTTGTTGAGTGAATAAATATTTAGCAATGTGTTGAGCTTATTGTAAAGAAAATATCCCAAAAAGCAAAAGAAATTATGAGATAGGGATGTGTTGAGCTTCTGAGAAGGACACACACTACCCTTACGGCGCTTGTCCCTGAGAAGATTAGGGTCGTATTTCAAAAGGGAATGTTTTTTTAGCACAGTACGCATAATAAAGTTTTGCCTAACTGTAAGCACGTCCCATTTTTTGTAAAGTTCAACCGTAGGATAGCGGAAGGGCAATCCAGCAGCTACCTTAAGAACAGCACGCTGGGCTCTCTCAACCTCAATTAAAGTAGTTTTATTTGAGCCACCCCATGCTAGAATGCAGTAGTCGATAAGTGAATGGCAAAGAGCAAAGTAAACCATCTTGATAGTATTTTTATCAGCTGAGCCTCTGAGGTTTTTAAATATGTAGATCAGCTTACGAAGACGAGTCACAAGAGTTCTTATATGCGGCTTGAAAGATAGGGATTGATCTATTATTATGTCAAGATATTTTATTGAGACCGTTTTCTCAATAACTGGGCACGAGCACGAAGAAGCTGATGCAGCTCACCAATGTCGTGATGATTCACGACATTGGTGAGCTGTGATGCAGCAAGCTGAAGGGGGAAGAAGATTAGCCTTATGAGTGAATGCAAGATATTTTGTTTTTTCAATATTTAGCGTTAATACATTATGCTGTAGCCATAGATTCACTTGTGAGAAACCCATTTGAGCGGTTTTAAAAACTTCTTCCCAACTATCACCGCTAAAAAACAGGGCAGTGTCATCAGCAAAAGTGACAATTTTGCCCTGACTGAGTACTATCTGGCATAAGTCATTAATGTAGGTTAGAAACAACGTTGGTCCAAGAATGCTGCCTTGAGGCACACCGAAAATTATTGGAAGTTCGTCACTACATTTACTGCCTATCTTTAATCGTTGTCTTCTGCCAGTAAGATAATTTTTAATGAGCAAGAGGGGAGTACCCCTAATTCCCAGAGCTTCAAGTTTTTTTACCAGGAGAGGGATAGAGACTGTGTCAAATGCTTTTGCTAAGTCCAAGAAAATGGCCAAAGATTTCTTTTTCCTATCCAAGTTGGTTATCACAGAGGTCAAAAGTTCATGCACCGCATCACTAGTAGACTTACCTCTACGAAAGCCGAATTGCGCAGGTGCTAGAAGCTTGTTTCTCTCCAGATAACCAACCAAGCGATGGTTTATTAGCCTTTCCAGAATTTTGGACATGGCAGGCAAGATAGAAATGGGCCGGTAGTTATTAACACAGTCTTTATCCCCCGCCTTAAAGATAGGTTTGATCAATGCAATTTTAAATGCACTTGGGAATATACCAGTTGTAAGGGAAAGATTACAAATGTGAGCAATTGGACTAGCGAGTATGTCTCTGTATCTTTTAATTATTTTTGAGGAAATATGGTCAACACCTACTGCACACTGATCTTTCAGATTGTTGATTATCAGCGCTACTTCAGTTTCATGAGTTGGTAGCAGAACAAGTGAGTGAAGAGGTGGTGGTGATGCAAAGGAACTAGGTATTGGTCCATTGGATTGACAAGATAAGACACGCTCCGCTAGCTCACGTCCAATATTAGCAAAGAAACTATTGACATCGTTAATGGATTGATCGGAATTTTCGTTTGACAAAAGATTTGAAGAGGGATCTATTGCCACATTAGTACCACTAATTTTTTTTATAGCAGCCCAAAGATATTTTTTATTGCTCTTGGCCTTCACTAACTCTTCTCTCTCATACATACGCTTTGCCTTCTTTAAAAGATGATTACAAAAGTTGCGATATCTCTTGTAGGTAGTTATAATTAATTCGTTGTTAGGATGACGTTTAGTTTTTTTATAAAGTTTGTCCCTATTTCTTATACACCGGAGCAAACCTATAGTTACCCATGGTTTGCTAACTAGTTTACGTTTTGGCACATTAACCATACTGGAATTGTTTGCAATACTTGATGACAATTTTGAAGTTAGTAAATTGGTAGCTTTGTTGGGTTCATTACACTCAAGTATACACTGGAAGTCAGTATTATATAAACATTCGTCGAGACCATTAAAATCAATTTTAACATAAGTTTTAGCAGAATAGTTAATTTTTGTCTGCATGTTAACGCTGATGGCTACGCTATCATGGTCAGTGATCGAAGTTTCTAATATAAAACAAGTGATATCTAATTTAGATTTAATGAACATATGGTCTAAACAGTTTATTAATTTTCCCCAGTAGCTCTTGATGCTGAGTTTTGATACTATTTACGGATTTTTGTATATCTGTATTTTGGTTTATTATAGTGGTTAAAGCCGAATGCAGCTGATTATAATCGTTATCTCTTTGTTTTTGTAAACCTTCAAACATCTCTATGAGATAGGCCACAGAGGAGCCAGGTTGTTCGTCAGAAGTACGTTTATTTCGCTTTGTAACGTTGCGGAAATCCTCTTCAGTACCCTGATTAATTGTGACATTTAATGCCGAATCCGAATAACAATGTTTTAGGGTGTCTGTAGTATTAGCTTTTAGCTGGGGGCCGGCTTGCGGCTGGGCATGCATTTGCTGTTCAAAAGACATGATATTAATTAATAGCACTTACTGCGTCGAAGTAGTGCACAATATTGTGGATGTCCGGTTGCAGTAGGCGTCGCATGCGCGTACGCCTAGGTGAAGGATATTGATAAATTGCACTTAACTGCGTCGAAATAGTGCACAATATTGTGGATGTCCGGTTGCAGTAGGCGTCGCATGCGCGTACGCCTAGGTGAAGGATATTGATAAATTGCACTTAACTGCGTCGAAATAGTGCACAATATTGTGGATGTCCGGTTGCAGTAGGCGTCGCATGCGCGTACGCCTAGGTGAAGGATATTGATAAATTGCACTTAACTGCGTCGAAATAGTGCACAATATTGTGGATGTCCGGTTGCAGTGGGCGTCGCATGCGCGTACGCAAAAGTGAAAGGTCTGTCTTGGAGGGAGCGTAGGCGTGGTTTATTGGTGGGGTAATGAGTAGCAATTAACTCACAGAAGTGTAGTCGTCTTTGTCACCGTGTGAAGGTTCTCGCTTCCGCGCTACAGATTGCTTCCTTAACACTGCACTCCTAGTACGCCGCGTGATTTTAGTCGAACTTATTTTTGATTTTATTTTAAAAATTAATATGGTTAGCGGTTTTTATAGCACGTCTGCACTTCACAGAGTCCGCGGGGGCTTTTGAAGGGCTTTTTTGTCTCAATGGATATTAGCCATGAGCACGGGACATAGTATAGTGTACAAGTTTGTGCTAACACAGGGGGACTCTCTATTCCAACATTTTCATGATCCAATGGGTGGACTAGCGATACGACCGAAAAGACGTGTCTGGGCTGGTACTAAGAAATTTTCTTATCACACTAATATTAGAAATAGACATAGATCATTTTATTGCCAGAAACTGTGTACAGAAGATGTTATAACAATTTGATTGATCAACAGTTACCCATATCGGGCATGCAATATTTTTTCTCCCACTCACACCACACACACACAATTTAATCTTTGTTTTATCTAATGTATAATAACTGCCAAAGATCGTACTGATAAATGTAAATTCAAATAAGGGGTTCGGGACTGAAACTGCTTAATACCGGTTAGCTTATAACCTAGCTAGGAGATCAGAACTTCACCCACCTAATCGTAGTTATAAGATAGTACAACCATTTGATGTAAATTATTATTAATGCATTATGTATTACCATTCACCTTTTGTAATAAAGATTTATTATAATAAAAAAAAAATCTACTTATCTTAATATTGAATAATTAATTTTTATAATCTTGACAACAGATAAATAACACATCATCTATACATATAATAAAATCGTAGGAAAGTCAAAACTGTACATTGAATATTTTTTTTAAAGGATATTTGGGGCGTGATCTACAATCGATATGGAAGCCAAAAATATAGTTTTTAGAATTTTTGTCTGTTTATCTGTTTGTCTGTATGTATGTCCGGGCTAAAGTTAAAAAGTACTGCATGGATTTACTTCAAATTTTGTATGAATATTACTAAGAGGTCGGGTCAACATATAGGCTACATATTATCACGCTATCATCTACGGGGGAGGAGCTGTGATAATTAATACAGTTTAACGCGGGTAAAACCGCAGGGCACAGCTAGTTATAAATAAGACTCTTTGAGGTCATAAAATACGTTGTGCAGTAGCCATCGTTTCAGCAAAGAATTAAACATTTTACCATCAAGTTGTTTGATTTCAAGTGGTTGTGGTATTGCTGTAATGTAAGTACTCTTATAGTAAATCATGTTGCGAATAGATGGTAACTCTAAATTAAATCTATATTTATTACGAATGTTAGGTTTAGATGCTGACTTTAAATTGAAAAAAATCATATTATATTTTACAAAAATACATAGTTCTAAAATGTAAATTATTATTATAAAGGCGAAAGTTTGTGAGTGTGTATGTTTGTTACTTCTTCACGTCTAAACGGCTGGAGCGATTTTAATAAAATTTGGCATGGAGTTAGCTGACACCTTGGATTAACATATAGGTTATAATTTATAAAGTTTAACGCGGATAGAACCCCGGGGCACCGCTAGTTATCTATATAAGCATGTGGCACAGGGGCTAAGACAGTCGCCCCGCCGCTTCGTGTCGCGGGTTCAAGTCCCGCGCTGGACAACTATTTTTATGACCCATAAGTAGTTGTTCTGAGTCTGGATGTAATTTGTGTCCGTCTATTAAATGTTTGTAAAGTACCCCGCGACACAGGAATTAGATTCCCTAGTGCAGGCGTTGTATTTTATATAATAAAAAATAATATGTATTTAATATCTCGGGACAATGTCACACAGATCACCCTAGCCCCAAACTAAGCAAAGCTTGTACTATGGGTACCAGGCGACGATATACATACTTATATAGATAGATATATACTTAAATACATAGAAAACATCCATGACTCGGAAACAAATATTCGTGCTCATCACACAAATATTTGCACTTACCGGGATTCGAACCCAGGACCACCAGCTTCGTAGGCAGGATCACTACCAACTCGGCTACGGTGACCGTCGAAATACAAGTTAGGAAATACAAGTAACTCACGGGCATGTTGTCAATCCTGTGCAGCAAGTCCTGGAGCACGGCTCGGAACTGGGCGCAGTGCACGGAGCGGCGGTGGGGGTGCGCGACACCACGCACGGCGGTGGGGGTGCGCGACACCACGCACGGCGGTGGGGGTGCGCGACACCACGCACGGCGGTGGGGGTGCGCGACACCACGCACGGCGGTGGGGGTGCGCGACACCACGCACGGCGGTGGGGGTGCGCGACACCACGCACGGCGGTGGGGGTGCGCGACACCACGCACGGCGGTGGGGGTGCGCGACACCACGCACGGCGGTGGGGGTGCGCGACACCACGCACGGCGGTGGGGGTGCGCGACACCACGCACGGCGGTGGGGGTGCGCGACACCACGCACGGCGGTGGGGGTGCGCGACACCACGCACGGCGGTGGGGGTGCGCGACACCACGCACGGCGGTGGGGGTGCGCGACACCACGCACGGCGGTGGGGGTGCGCGACACCACGCACGGCGGTGGGGGTGCGCGACACCACGCACGGCGGTGGGGGTGCGCGACACCACGCACGGCGGTGGGGGTGCGCGACACCACGCACGGCGGTGGGGGTGCGCGACACCACGCACGGCGGTGGGGGTGCGCGACACCACGCACGGCGGTGGGGGTGCGCGACACCACGCACGGCGGTGGGGGTGCGCGACACCACGCACGGCGGTGGGGGTGCGCGACACCACGCACGGCGGTGGGGGTGCGCGACACCACGCACGGCGGTGGGGGTGCGCGACACCACGCACGGCGGTGGGGGTGCGCGACACCACGCACGGCGGTGGGGGTGCGCGACACCACGCACGGCGGTGGGGGTGCGCGACACCACGCACGGCGGTGGGGGTGCGCGACACCACGCACGGCGGTGGGGGTGCGCGACACCACGCACGGCGGTGGGGGTGCGCGACACCACGCACGGCGGTGGGGGTGCGCGACACCACGCACGGCGGTGGGGGTGCGCGACACCACGCACGGCGGTGGGGGTGCGCGACACCACGCACGGCGGTGGGGGTGCGCGACACCACGCACGGCGGTGGGGGTGCGCGACACCACGCACGGCGGTGGGGGTGCGCGACACCACGCACGGCGGTGGGGGTGCGCGACACCACGCACGGCGGTGGGGGTGCGCGACACCACGCACGGCGGTGGGGGTGCGCGACACCACGCACGGCGGTGGGGGTGCGCGACACCACGCACGGCGGTGGGGGTGCGCGACACCACGCACGGCGGTGGGGGTGCGCGACACCACGCACGGCGGTGGGGGTGCGCGACACCACGCACGGCGGTGGGGGTGCGCGACACCACGCACGGCGGTGGGGGTGCGCGACACCACGCACGGCGGTGGGGGTGCGCGACACCACGCACGGCGGTGGGGGTGCGCGACACCACGCACGGCGGTGGGGGTGCGCGACACCACGCACGGCGGTGGGGGTGCGCGACACCACGCACGGCGGTGGGGGTGCGCGACACCACGCACGGCGGTGGGGGTGCGCGACACCACGCACGGCGGTGGGGGTGCGCGACACCACGCACGGCGGTGGGGGTGCGCGACACCACGCACGGCGGTGGGGGTGCGCGACACCACGCACGGCGGTGGGGGTGCGCGACACCACGCACGGCGGTGGGGGTGCGCGACACCACGCACGGCGGTGGGGGTGCGCGACACCACGCACGGCGGTGGGGGTGCGCGACACCACGCACGGCGGTGGGGGTGCGCGACACCACGCCCAGCAGCGCGCACAGCACTGAGTCTACGTCCTCAACTGAAACGTGGACATTTCGAAGAATGATTTTACGCAGTGCACAATTTCACTGTATGTAAATCATTTATGAATAGAATAGAATATAGAATAAAATATGCATTTATTTCTCTCATCACGAAAGTAGTTTACATTTTTTAAATAAGATGACATTTAGGATGGTACATTTTAACAGTTATAAATGCAACCAGTTTTGTGAGAGACTGGTGCCTGAGTTAGGTTTGGGAAAACCTGTATTACAGGTCACCAGTGCCCCACTCCGCAGATTGAATTAAATATTGCTTTCTTTGTAATTATAATTGCTTGAAACTCATAATTCTAAATCTATAACAGTAGAGATATAAATAGATACCAGTAATAATAATATTAAGATTAGATATTGTGTAAAAAAGCTTGTGTGTTTATGAATTCTGAATAGTCTGTAATGGGTATGTATGTCATGAGACTTAGGTTTAGGAAATAACAAACAATAGTGGTATTAAACAATAAATGTCAAAATAAAAATCGATGATATGATGTTAGAGCCCTGTGATAAAGATAAGTAGATTAGTTATATTTATAGAATTTGAGAGTTAAATTAGGAAAGATTAAATTATAATATTAAATTAAATTACAAAACTTAGCAGGCCTTTGGTCTCATCGTAATTAAGTGTTTTTAGCCAAATACTAATTTTTAATTTACAATTCCGCTTAGAAAGAGCATAGATGCCCAGAGGATAGATGATTTATAAACTCATCGTCGATGGGAAGACATCGACGATGTCGCGGCATTTTAGTCGCGCATAGTGGTGGACGTGTACGTTAACAATATTTAATTAATACTTATTCTGAATATATTGACCTCCTTTTATGTCGGACATTGCAGTGTAATGTATTTTGTACTGACGATCTTAAATAATGTACTCACATTGAAGTAACAGCGTAATAATTAAACCAAAAAATGACTAGTCCCTTCAGTGGTCTCGTGCATCCTGCGGGCTCACCATATCCATATCCGGCACCGTTGCAACCTACACCTTCAGACTCAGACAGTGGGGCTTTGAACATTCTCTATACGTCCGAGATCCAAAAATGGTTGACTAACATCAACTGTAATTTAAATGAAGTCTGCACCATCATCACTGAAGGTAAGCTCAACTCAGAGCAAAAACTTCGTATAACTAACCTGTGCCGTAAAGTCGAACATGGTAGTTCACAAATGGCTGTCATGTACCAGTCCTTGAAGCAGAAAGCCATTCAAGCATTTAACAGGGTGGACGAACTAAAAGATGAGCGGGAACTAAAAGACCAATTATCCGGGTTGAGACAAACCATCAAGGAATCATCAGGGACTACGTCTTTTGCCGATATGGTAAAGAGAGGTTCTAATAATTTTGTTAAGCCCAGCCAAATGAATTCCGTGGCTATTTACCCCAACAACTCAAGCAAGTCTACGTCAAGCGAGGATACCAAATCCATGATCCAAAAAATTATTCGACCAGAGAAAATGAAGCTCCAAGTGCGTGGTATACGTAAAACAATTAATGGCGGAGTCATCATTAACACCGAGACCAAGGAAGACGCAGAAAAATTAAAAGTCGCTGTGGAACAATCGTCGTCCGGGCTTACAGCTGGTGATCCCTTCAAGCGCAAACCTCGAATTGTTATTGTCGGAGTTCCCACATCGCTAACAGAAAAGGAGTTATTTCGGTGTATCTACGAACAGAACGTCACCGAAAAGATACCATCCTTAACTTTTGAAGAGTTCTTGTCCTCAACTAAACTAAGCCACAAGTCTGGTAAGAAAGATGTCACAACATGCAATTTTATAATCGAGGTCACAGCTAATATACGCAAAGCTCTAATTTCGCAATCTAGAATCTTCATAAATTGGACCTCTTGCCCAGTTCGTGATTTTACACTTGTAACGAGGTGCTACAAATGCCAGCTATACGGGCACGCAGCAAAATTCTGTAAGGACACCGTTTCCATGTGCGGACATTGTGGCGAATCAGGGCATTCAATGGCAGAATGCACGAAGAAAGGTGACGC
Organism: Pseudoips prasinana; assembly: GCA_951640165.1. NCBI lineage: Eukaryota > Metazoa > Arthropoda > Insecta > Lepidoptera > Nolidae > Pseudoips > Pseudoips prasinana. The sequence goes on along the minus strand of OX621266.1, from coordinate 3,048,891 downwards.
CCCAAGATGTGCTACATGCCTCCGTTTTAAGAAGCCGTGCAATCACAAAACTGGAGACATCGAGTGTCCCGCTAAAAAGAGCGCAGAACTAAGATACATCAACTCAATCGATTATGAGGGCGCCTAAAGCGCCGTACATTTTATTTTGTTTATTAGCCTTAACTAGAACAAATATAGTTATACACAATGACGCATAATTTAATTGATGATGTAGATAAAATTTGCTTGTATGACTCAAAACAGTGTGACAATGAAAGTTGCAAGCAATACATTTCCGCATTTACTAACCCATTAACGATACTAACACAAAATATTCGGAGTATTTTTAAGAACATAGACAGTTTTAATATTTTTCTACATAGATTAAATGTGGACTGTGATGTTATAATTCTTACGGAATGTTGGCTTTCCAATCGTGATGAGACTGAGGGATTATTTAGTATTCTAAAATAAGTGAATTTTTTAAACATTATATATTAGGTTTTTGAATTTGTATGTATAATTAAATATTGTTTAAATTTTTTTTATAAAGAATAAGTATACCTTTTAAGCTGTTAGAACGCCTGTGGTACAGGTTTAACCTAGTACAGGCACAATTGTCTATAGCTTAGTATTAATAATTTTTTAAGTAAGTAGATATAATTTTGTACACATTATTTCTTGAATAAAATTTATTATTAAATTATTATTATAAACTAACTAAGCCAGTGTTGCTCTACCCAATTAATGCAAAAATATCTACTCAAATCTATATTTGGGCGCATTGAATCCGGTGGTAGCATTAAAACGCGACCGTTGTTTAAACACAAGATCCGTTATAATAATAATACTGAATTCATACCTTAATATAGACAGAACCATTCAGACAATATGTAGTAAAACATTAATTTCAATAATTAAACCTAAACATAATCTCCTTGACAATAACTTAATACAAGCTAGCTAAATATCACTAGTATTATAAAATAAATTGTATAAATGTTTTAACATTCCGTGTACCTAAATATCTGTAATAAGTAACTAGAAATATTAACTGTATTACTACAAACATGTTCTGACTATTTACAAGCGCTTTTTTAAAGTCTACGTGAATAAAAACCTTTTTTATTTTATACATATAATAAAATCGTAGGAAAGTCAAAACTGTATATTGAATATTTTTAGAAAAGGATACTAGGGGCGTGATCTACAATTGATATTGCAGCCAAAAATATAGTTTTTAGCATTTTTGTCTGTGTGTCTGCTTGTCTGTATGTATGTCCGGGCTAAACTCAAAAACTACTGCATGTAAGCCTAACAACTAACCTAACAGTATGGTTTCAGTATCAGTGCCAGTAAGCGCGCGTTTATGGGTGAGTGCGTGAGTGTGTGAGTGCGTGAGTGTGTGAGTGCGTGTGTGTGAGTGAGTGAATGCGTGTGTGTATGTGTGTGTAGGTATACGACTATGAGTGTGTCTGTGCGGGTATCTCATGCATAGACACACATGTAAACATGTTTCTGTAAGTGTACGTAAACATTTGTGTATGTTGAGTTTTTGTTTATGTGTTCATGCATGTGTGTGTGTGAGAGTAAATATATAAAAGGCTACATGAAAATCTTCTAGACTTAAGGGTGACATAAGAATTGAAGATTGCATCAATTCATTGAAATTTCAACCACTGCATAGATCACATCAGATTATTACTAAAGAGCGGATTGCGAAAGGAAAGAGACGACCAAACTTACCTCTCACCCAATCACTGCACTTCCTATTCAGCAGATCATGCAGAGATCTCCAAACCCCAGCTATGGGCTGTATGGAAGGCCACAGCTTCGCGTACATCTCATATTCATGTTTCAGTAATGCACTGAAACAAACAAACAAAAACTATAAAATCTAAAATATAGATATCTGGTTTTAAATCATACTAATATTATAAAGGCGAAAGTTTGTGAGTGAGTATGTTTGTTTTTTATCCTTGTTGGCAATAAAGGCTTAAAAAATAATAAAAAATGTTTGTTACTAGTTCACGTCTAAACGGCTGGAGCGATTTTAATAAAATTTGGTATGGAGTTATGAATGCACATGTGGCGCAGCGGCTAAGACAGTCGCCTCGCCTCTTCGTCGCGGGTTCGAGTACCGCGCCGGACAACTATTTCTGTGACCCATAAATAGTTGTTATAAAATAAAATAAAATAAAAAAGGTTTTTATTCACGTAGACTTTAAAAAAGCGCTTGTAAATAGTCAGAACATGTTTGTAGTAATATAGTTGTATACATTAGATATTATTTCTAGTAACATAGATATTTAGGTACATCTTGTATGAAAACATTTATAAAATTTATTTTATTACAGAAATGATATTTAGCTAGCTCGTATCAAGTTATTGTCAAGAGATTATGTTTAATTATCTAGTTTAAGTCTAATATTTTTACTACATATTGTCAATGGTTCTGTCTATATTAAAGGTATTATTATTATGACGGACCTTGTGTTAATAACGACGGTCGCGCTTTAATGCTACCACCGGATCCAATGCGCCCCAACTGAGAAGACCCAGCGAAACAAACTCAGTGGGTTCATCTACTACCGGTTTCAACACGACCCAGTTGAGACGGTCCGGCGAAACATACTCAAGCGGGCATGAACACGGGATTTGGTCCAATTAGAGTAATTATTTAGTAGGCAAACACAATATATGCTCGATCGGTTGTCTGAATGCTTATTATTTTAGATTATATTTAGGCGTACAAAAGAAAAACTTCGAAACAATAACATTATTCATTTTGAGACAGAGTCAATAATTTTAAATTAAGTATATGATAGCAATCATTTACAGATAGTTCACGTAACACAGCAGATCAGTCATGTCTATATGGCTACAAGATCTCCAGCGAGCAATGTGCAGGTAGGAAGTGAGAGCCAGACGTTTTCGTCGTTATGAGTCTGGATGTGTTGTGTCGTCTATTATAAGTTTGTAAAGTACCCCGCGACACAGGGATTAGATTCCCTAGTGCGGGAGTTATATTTCTATAGAAAAAAAAATGGGACACCCTGGATTAACACATAAGCTACAATTTATAGAGATAACATGGGTAAACCGCAGCTACTAGAAAATAAATTGTGATATCTACCTGAAATTTGCATTCTTCAAAAATGGTCTCAAGTTTCCATACATTTTCTTCTCCATTGCCATTTGGCAAGCGTCTAGCACTGACATATGCTGTAAATCATTATTTACTTCTTCATCTTCCTCATTTGCGTCCACTTTCAATGACTTTGCTTTTATATCCATAACTAAGCTCATATACTTTTCAGAGCTTAATTCTTCAGAGAAAACCAAGCTCAAATATGCGTCCAGCAAGGCATTCTCATGCTGTTTATAATCTAACTCACATATGCTTTTATTGTAGAACGCTCGTGCAATATTCTTAAAGTCCATTTCATTTTGAACAAAACTAATCTCCGTCTTCAAGTAGATTTCAAATAATTGTAAAGAAAATTCATAACTTTGGCTTTTATTTAGTAATATTGCTGTATTATGTGTGTCTGTCTGTAGCTTGCGATAGCATTTCTCATAGTTAGAACAACCAAGTTTTTTTTTAAGCGGCCATAATGCTATATTGCTCAGCTATAATCTTGCTATATAAAGTTATTAAGTTTGCTATATCACTGTTATATTTTGAGGAGTGTGTTATAAAAGGTTTTACTAAAAAGGAAAGCCTTAACGAGTCATGGTAACCAGATCTCACTTTGCAGTTTTCACATTTCAATATCTGTTCACAATTTTTGAGTTCATTTATAACTTTCAACATGAAAATTAAGCAGGTTTCTTGAATTTCTTCAGTAAAATTGTTACTCAAAGAATTTTTTACTGAATATTCAATGAAGAGCCTCAAAAATTGATTTAGAAATGCATATGTAGGCATCATAGTGGTATTGTATCCAAGTTTTTCAGTTATTTCACATGATGTTGTTAGATTCTTGAATACAGCATCTACATATTGACTTTTATTCTCGAATATATCACAAAAGGAGTTCAGATAGAAGGTTTGCAGGCAATGAAATATCTCCGAGCTATGTCCAAAGAGAGTTATACCAGTTCTAACTACTGAACTCAATACAGATTCCTTGAAGTGATTCTTTGAGGCATTTTCTGCTACGACATATAAACAATCACTGAACTTCATGTACAAATCTAAACTAGTCTCATCTTTCAGCTTCTTGAATGCGGCTAAATCCTTTTTACCAGCAATCTTGTTAAATATATCCCCATATACTATATTCAGCTGTTCAAAACATGTTTCACTGTACATAAAATGCAGTTTCTTCACGAGAAATACGAGGGCATTGCTGCAAAATTGTACTGAGTCATATATCTCTATAGTTCTTAGGATATCTTCGGCTAGTTTTGGTAATAGCTTGTGTGTTGACTTGCCTTTCAGCTTCTCTATGTATGTAAGCCGGTCTACTAATATGTTCCAATATGTTTTGCAGTATTCTGAGAGCAGGTTCTTGGAGTCTGTTTCAAAAGCCATGAAGGATAGTTTGAGGACCAGTTCTGGTGGTGTGCAGGAATTCTGAAAAAATGCATGTAAATTAAATGACTTTTAAAGTTCTTGAAGGAAGCAAGATGCCAAATTTAATCCCATTTCAACATATTTGGGGTTAAATTACTTAAATGCTAGGTCCACAATACTTATTTATCACAAGCTGCAAACAAACTCACATAGTATAAATCAACAAAACTGTTCCTGCCCTTCACAGACATAAATTCTTATGAATTTTCATCTTTTGACCACAATCCCAATCCCAGTATACAGACATGTAGTCTAAGGTGGACCACACATTACCGGAGCAGGATACCTGCGTTCCCGGGACTCCCCCATCAGGCGCCAAGAGAAGTCCACGGCAGGTAGGTTTAGTCGGTGCAAGACCGACAGACACTTTTTGCGGGTGGCATGCGAAGGCATTCCCAAGGTGGACCACACATTAAATTTTTCTTTTTATTCATTTTACAAAAACAATATTTTGCAATTGTTTTAGAAATATTCAATCAATCAATTAGATCATGCAACAAAATGACAACAATAATAAACAACTTAATCACTGTGAAATGTCCAAATTAGAAATACTTTGGAACATTAGCAGTCCACTATATACATATAACTACAAATATGATACATGTTCTGTTCTCCTCAATTATATGGCATTATTTATTTATATATCAATATAACACTATTCTTTGAGTGGGTATTGAGTTCCTTACCTGTCTCACAATATATCTATGTATATGGTAGATGCAGGCCAATGTTTTGACCTGATCCGGCTTGTTCAGTCCTCTGGTCTCTCTCACACAGTCAATGCTAAGCGTTAGCAGGTCTTTGGTGTCGATGGAGCTCCTCCATTTTGGTACTTTGTCAATGTTCCTGGGGAAATAAGCATTTAATATATAGATAATGTTCTTGTGAATTTAAGTTTAGGTATGCACGGCTACATATCAAGCCTTACATTTCCAATATAAACTGACCTGTCATTGTATGGAAATCCTATACAATGCAGGATCAACTTTAAATTTTAAATTTTTCTATTTATTGCCCCAGTTTATTAATCTTGTACAAATTCCGTGCACCCTCCAGAACACCACGCAATTCTATCACTCCACTCCGCCCCCCATTTAGACGAACTGTTTTAGGCGCTAATTCGCCATATGCCAGATTTTGCAAGATCATAAATTACTGCAGTGATCAAATCGATATACATCACGACTCACTCGCAATATTAAAATCAAAAATTTTTAACTGTCTGCCAGATATATGTTAACCTTGTACCCTGCGGTTTTCTTTCTTTTTTTGTGTTATTATTGTTATTATTATTATTTTTTTATGTTTACCATTTGTTGTGTTCTACATAAATATAAAATAAATAAAATAAAATAAAAAATAAAAAAGGTTTTTATTCACGTAGACTTTAAAAAAGCGCTTGTAAATAGTCAGAACATGTTTGTAGTAATATAGTTGTATACATTAGATATTATTTCTAGTAACATAGATATTTAGGTACATATTGTATGAAAACATTTATAAAATTTATTTTATTACAGCAATGATATTTAGCTAGCTCATATCAAGTTATTGTCAAGAGATTATGTTTAATTATCTAGTTTAAGTCTAAAATTTTTACTACATATTGTCAATGGTTCTGTCTAAATTAAAGGTATTATTATTATGACGGACCTTGTGTTAATAACGACGGTCGCGCTTTAATGCTACCACCGGATCCAATGCGCCCCAACTGAGAAGACCCAGCGAAACAAACTCAGTGGGTTCATCTACTACCGGTTTCAACACGACCCAGTTGAGACGGTCCGGCGAAACATACTCAAGCGGGCATGAACACGGGATTTGGTCCAATTAGAGTAATTATTTAGTAGGCAAACACAATATATGCTCGATCGGTTGTCTGAATGCTTATTATTTTAGATTACATTTAGGTATACAAAAGAAAAACTTCGAAACAATAACATTATTCATTTTGAGACAGAGTCAATAATTTTAAATTAAGTATATGATAGCAATCATTTACAGATAGTTCACATAACACATTTATATAAAACAATTGAACAAAGAATATCTATTTCATATTTTTCATTAATAAGTTCTATGTCTAGAATTTTGCTAGAGAAGCCGTTTATATTTTGATGTGATAGAATTACAAAGTTATCACACTTCTCTATTATCATGCTTACATGTTTAAACTACTAACTAAATTGATTTTAATAACATTACTAAAAGATGGTATAAAAAGTGACTTCGTCATACTACTTATGACTGAGTTAATATGTGCCGCTACTAAAGTTGCAAGTATGTTCAAAAATTTTCTTGAGACAGTAACTGTACTCATGGTTACCCTACAAGAATCTATAAAACTATTTGTGTCCAAAAATATAAATTTATTACTATAATGGCTAACCAAAAACTGTAGGTGCATATTTAGCTTGTGGATATAATTATTTGTACTATCAGGCACATTGGACACATAGGGGAAGGGAAGGGAAGGCACACAATATTATCTTATTACAGTCTAATTCTAACATCTTAGTGAAACTATCTGTAATGTCTTTTTTCTTTAAGTTCTTACAATTTCCTACCATTAGAGTTATACATGATTTGGCACTGTGTTTATTCTGAATTAATTTATCTATTATATCTTTATAATGTAATCCTGGCATACAATAGTTGACAAAGGAACAACTCAGCTTATTACAAAGCAAGGTACCAAGGCCCTTACCCATTTCATCGGAATACAGTATGGAGCTATGTTTAGTATTGTCATTTTGTGGAGATACTGGTGACTCTGATCCCAGCTGTGTGTATGACTCCACTACTGCACTACTGGTGTTAATCGGTTCCAATGTCCTATTGCTTTCAGGATTACACTTTCCAGCCAGCAATTGCATTTCATTTTTGTATGACTGGAAACTGTGATATGAGATTGCTAGGGACTTCTCAAGAGTTTTTATCTCAGAAAGCAAATACTGAGTATCTTTTTCATAATTTAGTTTGCTATCCTCTAATTTAATTTCATAATTTTTTAATTTGTTTAATAATGCCCTACGTTCTTTACTTAGTTCAAGTATGTATTGTTTTAGCTTGTCACTACTTACGGAATTAACGCTTGGCTGGCAGTCTACACAGTCATCGCCAGTCAAATCAATGGTCACCGTTGTATTAATAGGGAGATCCACCGGACTACAACTGGCCAACTCATCATACAAGCTCTGATTAATGGAAGCTACTGGACAAGTTGTGTTTTTTACATAATTTGACAACTTCTCATTACAATTAATTAATTCTAATTCAAGAAGAATATACGCAATGCAATCTTAGGTTAGCTTACTATTTCATCTTTTTGTTAATTACCCAAGTGGTGTTTACCTAAAAGTGATTGTTACACTGCTACTGGTATCATATATTTGTTATCTTGTCTACTGTTGGTGTAAATAATTGTTGGTGAACCAAATAAATAAATAAAATAAAATCAACTTATACTGGAAATGTATAGCTAGATGTGCAGTTGTGTGTACTACAGGCAAAGTTTATGATTATCTAAAGGGGTAATAGTTGGTCAGTGGGTCACTTTAAGGGCAGATTGTAGGAATTGGAGTATAGCTTAAGAAATTCACTTTATTTTCTTATTTAGTTTACACAATTATATGAGTATCTTGCTTACTAAATATAATTAATAAGCTCTTTCTTGAGATTTTATTCTGTTCCTTGATAATGAAATGAAATAATAATGAAATAATGAAATTTATTCAGCACTTGGGTATTTACATACACTTGTACTTGTCAAGCTCACAATAAAACATACACACAGTTTAAAAACCGTAGTTAAAGCAACAATTTTTTTTAATTAGTCCATTCATGCGGTCTGTTTCGTCACATATATTTTTAATATCCTTAAATAAATCATAAATAGCAAGTTACTAATCTATTATTGTTACATTTAGCAATAGTATATCAAATTATACAATTGAAAACAATGAGCAGTTGGCTAGATATAGAGAGAGATAGTTAAACTAGTTAGAATTCCAAGTATACATAAAGTTCTTTTTAGGTTGAGCACTGTATTCTAAATTCAGTCAACACTATTTACACGTGTTATAGAAATAAACGCAAGTGTCGGTGTGGTTGTAAGTTGTGACCTTAGAACTCATAAGTGCAAATTTACCTTAGCAACAAAGTTATTTGTTAATGGCATGGAATAATCAGTTGTAACGTGAGACAAAGAGGATAAAAACACTACGTTTTAACGTGAGAATTAAATACAAAATCAAACAAACCTACCTGCACAGTAAACACAGGACGTTCAACGAGAAAGTACCTCGCTCTTTCGTCGATAAATTAAATAAAATCTCCTTAAAATCGTCGTAAACTTTTGCAAGGTTAAATTCGTCCTTTTCACTCCCATCTGCTTTGATTTTCGTTAGAAAATTGTTGGCATCCATGTTTAAAACAATACTAATCACATCACACACCAGCAGTCGTAAAAATTAAAACAAATTAAGTTAAAATTAAGTAGGTAAATCAAATTCAAAACAATATCTGCTCCAGCCGTTATTTTCTTCTTCTTCTTTTTTTTAATGGCAATTGGCAAGTTATGCCGATGTCGACAATTCTGCCAATGACAGATGTGAAATGGGAATACGTGTGATAAATTTAACCAAAATTTTCAGTTATAGCTAATTGCGTGTCTTGGCGATTAGGCTAAAACAAAACATTCAGACGTAACAATCACAATTTGATGCCATTGCATCTTATAAAGCACATTAATACTTCGTAGAGTTCTGGGGAAGGGAATGTAAGCAACGAGGAAAAGTTGATGGGAATGGGAATCTTTAAATTTGGAAGGAGTTCATATAAATTATAGGCAGAGTTATTATTGGTGCATTCAAAGAAAATGTGGTCCAGTGAACCCTCGTCCAGCCCACACTCACAAAGGGATGAATCCCGAATCCGTATTTTGTGTAGAAAAACAGGTGAACAACAGAAACCTAAGCGCAGTCTACAAACAGTTGAGATCACGCATCTGGAGGTCTTTTTATATTTATGAAACCAAGGCGTTAACACAATGTCCGGTTGAACTTCATAATAAAAGCCACCTTTGCTCTTGCTAGAAATATCCCAATAATTTTGCCATGCTTGTTTTAAGATTCCTTTGGGAAGATTCTGCAGGTCATATCCATAAAAACAATAGAATCTATCATCTATAATTTGGGATGTCACAGCATCCTTGGCCAATAAATCAGCATGTTCATTCCCCTTAATACCACAGTGGCTGGGGATCCATACAAGTTGAACAATTTTTTCCTTTGCAGAGCAAGCCAAGAGAGATTTTTTAATTTCTAAGATAATGGGGCTATGTAGTTTTGATCGGTGGGAGTTTTGCTCTAAGGTTTTCAGAGAGCTTAAGGAATCAGAGAAAATAACAGCTTTATTTATATTGTGACACTCTATAAAGCGACAAGCTTCCAATATAGCCACGCATTCCCCAGTGAAAACAGAAGACTCCTTGGGACACCTATATTTTAAAATTATGCTAGAGGTTTGGTAATACACTGCAACTCCTACAGGCTTAGCGTCTGATAATTTTGAAGCATCAGTGAAAAATCTTTCATAACCATTCCACCTTTCCTCAATTATCTGATTGAACATAACATTCGCAGCAGAAGAAGTTTTGGAAATTCCAATATCAAAATATATTTCCGGTTTAAAACATAAAACTTTAAAATCGAAACTAAAGAGCGGTAGTCTGGGAAATGAAATTATGGGGAACACTAAATTTTGGTACTCTTGAAATGGAACAAGAATCAATGGGATAGCTTTATTACGCCAGAATCTTGCCTGTCTACACTGAAAGCTTAACTCAGATAACATATTAATCAAAGGATGGGATGACTGAGTAATAATTTTAGATATAAAACGTGCCGCTAAAAACTGTCTCCTTAGAGCCAAAGGGGGATCAGCACACTCGACCTGTAATGCATTGATGGGAGAAGACTTCATGCAACCAGATATGATGCGAAGGCACATGGACTGGACCTTATCTAACCTAGACAATGCCCCTTTATTACAAGGAACCATAAGGAAGCAACCGTAATCCATGATACTACGTATTAAAGCATTATACACAAGCTTCATAGTATATGGGTGAGCACCCCACCAAACCCCTGCAAGAGCTTTTAATATAGGAACAGCTCTCTCGCATCTTTGGACTAGATAATTTATATGATGAAAACCAGTTAATTTGGAGTCCAAAAAGACACCTAAAAATTTGACTTTGGGAACAATAGGGATATTGTCTCCATTGATATTGACTGAAACTTGAGGGATATTATTTTTGCGGGAAAATATAACAGCTGAGCTTTTGGTAGCAGACAAACTTAGGCCGTGTCGTAATAGCCACTGATTTAGAGAATCCAGGGAGATACAAATGGATGAGGCAGCATTCTCGATAGATTGGTTAATCACATATAGAGCCATGTCATCAGCATATTGTAAAATACGACAGTTTGAATTTAGACATGACCCCACATCAGCCATATAAAGGTTGTATAACAGAGGACTCAGAACGGAACCTTGTGGTAATCCCCTCCACGTCTGTCTAGCATCAAAATCCTCTCCATGGACTCTCAATACCAGGGAACGAGGTGAAAGTAAACTGCAAATGCACTGAACCATCTTAACCGGAACTCTCAGCTCTAGCAACTTTTGCTTGAGAGTGGGAAGATGAACGCTATCATAAGCTGAGGATATATCTAAGAAAGCAGCAACCAAAGATTCGTTTCTTGAAAACGCTAAACGAATGTCTGTCACCAAAACCCCAACACTATCGTAAGTACCCAGACCTTTTCTAAACCCAAATTGGGAGCTTGGTAGTAGATTACTGGATTCCACAAACCATTCTAGCCGACTCTTTATTAGATGCTCCAATAGCTTTGCCATCACTGAAGATAAAGCTATTGGGCGGAGGCCATTTGGATCATCTGCATGTTTCCCAGGCTTAACTAACGGAATGATTATTTGAGTCTTCCATTGATTCGGAACCCAGCCATAATTAAAACAAAAATTAATTACATTTAAAAGGTATTGCTTGGATTTTTTAGAAGAATTAACAATAAAAGAATAAGGTAAGCCATCTATGCCTGGAGCCGAGTCACGGACCTGTCTCAAAATATCTGTAAATTCATTCATAGAGAATGACATGACTAGCGGATCAGCAGACAAATTGTATACAGGCAAGTTGGAGTCTTCTGCTTCAGTTGGGACATAAGGGGGGGCAATTTTACAGAAAAATTGTTCTGCAACTTCTCTAGTGATAAGAGAGGAAGACGATGGAGCACAACCACACCTAAACCTATTAATATATCGCCATACAACAGAAGCAGGAGTAGCAGGCGACAGTGTGGAACAAAACTTAACCCAACCTGCCCGTTTCTTCCTACGAAGTAATCTTTTTGATTTAGCTAGGGCATGTTTATACAATGTCAGATTATCACTGTTCATCTCTGAATTGTAGATCAACTCAATAACCTTCCTCTCTCTAATAATAGCAGTGCACTCATGATCTCACCATGGAGGAGATGGGATTTTATTACGGGCACAATTTTTAATTGGGAAGCATGAATCAGCACTTGCAGAAATGGCAGAGACCAATAGGTCATAACAATTATTAACATGGCAGTGATCAATATTACTCAAAACTTGAGAGTTTAAGTTTGGAAGAGAGTCAATTTTATCATCCAATAGGGAAGAAAACTTACTCCAATCTGGTTTAGATAAGTTATACTTCAGAAGGGGAGGGGAAACTAGCCGTTATTTTGAATATTCCAAAATGACATTAAATCAATCAAATTGACAGAACGAGTAACTCCTGCAAACCTAAGTTATTATACTCTTTGGGGACTAAAGAGAGTCTCAGAGTAACCAACAATTTTATAGAGTCCATATATCTGGAACTATCAAAAAAAAGTGAATAGCTTTGAGAGTTAAGCATGGTTTAAGATACTCTCATTAACAATGGAGTTAAACAATAAGTTTACTATTTTAGTGATGTTTTTTTTTGCTTTTTTAATATTTCAACATAGTTGTAATAATATTATTAAGTAAAAATAATATTATTAAGTGCCCAGTAGTTTGCAAGGCACATCGTATAATAGATATCTGTGGGCACATCTATATCCATCAATGAATATTTATTTTTCCAAAATGACAACGCGTGCTCTGGGGAACTAAATCCCGGTGTAGCGGGAAACTTCTTTTAGTCCTTTTATTTTTACCTCTTCACACCAACTCACTGTCAGATGTCAGCTCAAATGACTTTTATTCATAAAAGAGAGAGTTTTGGCGCCAACACGCGGAAAAGGACGCATCGAGGCTATGTTTTATTTTCAAAAACTGGTGTAAATTCGAGTTTTTATGTGTAAATATGGTGGATTTTTAGACATAACATCTTCGACAACGTACACAAGTGGAGGAAAGTGCGATATTGCCGTGAATTGTGATTTTCCGTGTTGAAACCAAAACTCCATAGAAGCCTCTAGTAAAGTCTCCACTGCTTTACTGGGGTAGGACTATGACTTGACTGTGACGGACGTGATGGACATGACTGTGACGGACGTGACGGACATGACTGACTGACTTTGAAACAGAAATATTATAACTGAAGACGAGGCGGTATGGTCACAGACCTTAGCCTGCCCAAAGAGGGCAAAAAATATATAAAAAAAAAAAAAATTATTCATAAAAATAAACTGCTAAAATTGTATTAATTTAATGTGCAAAAGGTTATTAATGAACACACCAGAAGTATGTAAGTATTAATCATAGTATACATAAAGATCATTATTGTTCTCAAACAATAACTATATTTACGAGTCTGCCTGTATATTTTTCTATAGTCTAACAATAAGAAAAATAAAAGATCCAATAGAAGAAATTGGGATTCTCGCTGTTTGGAGGTTGAGTGAACACGTGTTCGGGATTCATTCATTATTTCTATACATTTGAGCTTCTTATTCGTGTTGTTTTTGTGCTGTAAGTGTTTGTGTGTGTTCTTTTATTAATAATTGGTAATGGATACTGTCCATCCCCCCGATGGGGGGATGGACACTGATCGTCCTCCTGATGAGGGGGGCGGCGGCAACGAGGATGGGATTGTGCCTGCGCAGAGGACTACGCGTGTCGCTAAGAAAAGACCATTGGACGCTGTAGACGGCAATTCCAAAAAGACAACGTCTCCCGCTGCGTCGGTACAATCCGAATATGTGTGCCCGGATTATGTCAACAAATTCCGATATGGTCCTACTGATGTTACTCCGTTCCTGGTCCACGTCACGTCAGATTGTTCTCTCCATTCGTTAAAGATAGCCCAACGAATACACAAAAATAATGTATCTCATATAGTCCAAGGTGGGATAAAATCAATAGGACGAGGTAAAATAGTTATCGAGTTTTCTTTGGCTGACTCTGCTAATGATTTTATTTCTAATGAAACTTTTTTGGATGCAAACAATTTAATTGCTGGAATTCCGAAATTCCATATTACTCGTATGGGAATTGTTAAGAACATCCCACAGGACTGGTCTCTTGATAATATGATTGATAGCATTACATACCCCGGTACTTGTGGAGAAATTGTCAAAGCCCGGCGACTAAATAAAAAAATTATTAGGGAAGGGAAGACGGAGTGGGTTCCATCAACTACGGTAGTCCTCACGTTTTTAGGCCATGTTCTGCCGGAAAGAGTGTATTGTTTCAATTCATCTCTTCCAGTTGAACTGTACCAACTACCAACAATTCAATGTCGCCTATGTTGTCGTTTTGGACACATAACATCACAGTGCAGATCTAGTGCTAGATGTTACAAATGTAGCAAGTCTCATCGTGGTAACACTTGTGAGGTTGAAGAACAGGATGCTAAATGTGTCTTTTGTTCAGGTCGTCACATGGCAACATATTCTCAGTGTCCTGAGCATATCAGGCAAAAGAATATTAAAGCGGTTATGTCAGAGGAGAACATCTCATTTGTTGAGGCCTCCCGTAGGTTTAAATCAGCTCGGCCATCTTATGCAGAGAAAACAAAATTTTCCTTGCAGCCACATACAGATCAAACTCCTTCACCACCTCGCCATAGGGTGCCTTCCTCTCCGCTAGTTGGGGAGCCTCCTTTGGCTCAGACAACTTCATACAGAGAGACTGTATTTAAGGAGCGTAGGCCTAGACCAACCCTTGTTCCGGGGTATGATGTCAATGCTCACTATGAGCTTTCTCAGCCTCCTAAATCTTCTCAGCCTAATGGTTGTGCCTATCCTAAACCTTCTGTTTCTTCTCCTGTGTCTTCCATGATTAACCCTTCTTCTCTTGTTGCTCCTACTCCTGATGATAATCTGATAGAGCTTCTTCTTTGTACAGTTATAAATATTGTAGAAAAGTTTAGTGATGCCATTCCCCATAATGTCATGAATCTTCTCCATCAACTTTTAGCTTTTTTTATAAATAAAAATGGCTCTCACCCTCCTTCAGTGGAATTGTAGAAATATTCGCCATAAAAAGCATGAACTAATTAATTTAATAAATTCACATCAACCTTTAGTCTGTGCAATTTCAGAGACCTGGCTTAAACCTGGCAGTACATTTAGAGTGGCTGGATTCTCTTGTCTTCGTGATGACAGAGAGGATGGCTATGCTGGGTGTGCTTTACTTATAAATAGATCATATAAATACTCTCAAATATCTCTTCCTTCCCATGACTCTGAATTACATGTAGTTGCTGCTAAGCTTCTGGATGTAACCTTCGTGTCTATCTATATTCCTCATCCCAATATAACTTTGATTAATAACCTTCGTTCCATTCTTTCTAATATTTCGGGCCCTCTTATTATTTTAGGTGATTTTAATATACACCATACACTATGGGGATCACATTTCTGTGATCATCATTCTTTGTCACCATCCCTTATTGATTTGTTTGATGATTTGAATGTCTGTGTACTTAATGATGGCTCAGCCACCAGAAGAGTATCTCCCATTCAAAACATAAGTGTTGTTGACCTTTCCCTAGCTTCTCCAGTTCTTGCTTCATCTTTATCTTGGTCTGTTCTGCCATTATCTTATGGAAGTGATCACTTTCCTCTTCTGTTAGACTGGCATCGTTCATGCAATATTGCTCCTGCCCCTCTTCCCCTTCTCAAATATAGTCTCCCTAAGGCTGATTGGGATAAGTTTTCATACTTGGTTGACTCTAAAACTGCTTCTCTTCCACATATAACATATCATAACTTTCATTATGTCTATTCGGAATTTTTTAATGCCTTGCTTCATGCTGCGGATAATTCCATTCCTTTAAAAAATTCTTTTTGCAATAAAATTCCATCACCTCCTTGGTGGGATTCTGAGTGTACCTCTTCTGTAAATCTCCGTAATGAAGCTGAGTATATGTATGCTAGAGATCTAAGTATGGAAAATTACATTACTTTTCGTAAAACCTCTGCTCGCACAAAAAGATTACTGGCCAGGAAAAAGTTACTTGGATGGCGTAAATTCTGCGAATCAATTTCACCACGTTGCCCACTTTCTTTGGTTTGGAAAAAAATTAAAATATTTCGCAGATCTCAAATAAATTATCATAATTCAGATTCTAATGATTCTTCTAATTGGTTTTCAAATTTCTTAGATAATCTAGCACCACCTTCTGTACCTAACTTTGATTGTTTGTTTCCATCTTCCATACCAGTAAACAATGGTGATCGCATGAATGATATTTTCACTATTAATGAGCTTTCTTGTGCACTGGAAGGCCTGAAAGATTCTGCCCCAGGCATGGATGGTATTCCGTATTCTTTTATTATTAAATGTTCTTATTCTTCCAAATTATTTTTTCTTAATATTATCAATCATGTATTCCTTTCTTCTTCAGTTCCTGAGTCTTGGAAATCTCAAATAATAATTCCTATTATTAAACCAGGTAAGAATCCTGCTGAATCTACCTCTTACAGACCTATTGCTCTCTCATCTACATTGGCTAAGATTTTTGAAATTTTAATAAAAAAATAGACTTGAATGGATTGTAGAGAATAAAGGCTTACTTTCTAGATCACAGTTTGGCTTTAGGAGGGGAATGAGCACGATGGATAGCCTTAGTGTTCTCACTACCGATATTCGTCGTGCGTTCTCCGAGGGCGAGAGTCTTATTGGGGTGTTTTTGGATATATCATCAGCATATGATAATGTTCAACTTCCCCTACTCAGGCAAAAATTGCAGCATCTGAGTATCCCGGCAAGATTGATCAATGCTGTTTGCAATTTATTTATGTGTCGTTTAATTCATATGAGAGTTGATGGTAAAATCTCTGAACCCAGGTTGGTATATAAGGGATTGCCGCAGGGGTCAGTTCTAAGCCCTATTTTATATAATATCTATACGTATGATTTAGACCAGTCAGTCAATTGTTTTTGTCACATTTTACAATATGCTGATGATATTGTTCTATATGCCTCCTCTAAGTCACTTGATACATCCTCCGTTAGACTAAATAGTGCTTTAGATTATTTAAATGTTTGGTTAAGCGACCATGGACTTTCTCTCTCTGTCTCTAAGTGTAATGGTGTGATATTTTCTCGTAAGAGAAATATCCCTAGGGTAGAACTAATGGTTGACAATGAGTCCATGGGTATAAAGGATAGTGTAAAATTTTTAGGTATAATTTTAGATTCTAAATTATCTGGGTGTCAACATCTAACATACATAAGTACTAAATGTGAGAAGGGTGTAAATGTTTTGAGAGCTTTGTCTGGAGTTGGGTGGGGTTCTCACCCTTTTAATCAAAAGATCCTCTACAATGCCATCATTCGCAGTCACTTTGACTATGGATCCTTTGTTCTTGAGCCTTGTAGTAAGCTGGCCTTGGCTAGGCTAGATAGAATTCAGGCAAAGTGTCTTCGTATTATTACAGGTGCCATGAAATCTTCATGTTCCAGTGCCCTCCAGGTAGAGTGCTTTGATCCCCCACTAGCTTTCCGTAGGCAATATTTATGTGATCGTTTCTTATGCAACATTTTGCAAAATCCCTCCCATTTACTTTATAATAAATTATATTCTCTTTCTGGTTTAATACACTCTTCAAAATATTGGCATCATAAAGAGCTACCTCCTCTACTCAAAAGTTTTAATAGGTTTACCAATAATTTTTCTATTTTCCATTTAGATAAAGACCCATTGTTTAAATTTGAGTATGAATCTTTGCTTTTTAAGCCTAGAATTGTTCTGGATTTTGGAATTGCCAAAAATGATCCAGGTGCTAACGCAAAGTTCTGTGACATCATTGAGCGGGATTGGCCAGGATGGTTAGCTCTGTTCACTGATGCTTCTAAACAGTCTGTGGAAGATTATGTGGGAGCTGCTGTTTGGATCCCCAAATATAATATTGTTTTAAGTTTTAAATGTACACAACAAACTTCCATTTTTACTGGGGAAGCTACTGCTGTTTTGGAGGCTGTATCTTATGTACTTTCTCATAAACTTAACAAATCAATCATCTTCTGTGACTCCCTCAGTTTGTTGCAAGATATTAATAAACTTCCATTCCGCTCAAAAGATAGATTCTATCTCACTATAAAAATTAAGAATGTTTTATTCCAATGTTTTTCTTCTGGTATTGATGTAGTGTTAGCTTGGATTCCTAGTCATAGTGGTATCAGTGGAAACGAATCTGTTGATCTGTGTGCTAAGGATGCCATCAGACTCGGAGTCAACTCCTACGACAAATGTTTTTCACGAGACCTTAAAGTAGCAGCTAAACCTCATATGGTGAAATTATGGAATGATGAGTGGCAAAGAATAAAGTCAGTCAAAGCCAAGCACTTTGGTAGCTTACAACCTTTTGTACCAGTCAAACCTTGGTTTTTTAAGTACCGCAATGCTCCAAAATTAATCACTTCCACAATCATTCGTCTTCGATTGGGCCATGTTTGCACGCCAGTTTTTCTAGCAAAGATAAGAATAAGAGACAATTCTATCTGTGAATGTGGACTTGAGGAAGGAACTGTAGACCATATATTTTTTAATTGTTCAAATATTTCTGTCCCTTTGTATGATATCCTTCCTTGTGACTTCCCTCGTCCTGTGAATGTTAATACTTTGTTATCTCTTGATTTATTTTCTTATTATAAAGTGTTAGTAAAATTTCTTTCTGTTAATAATATTCGTTTATAATATTTTATTTAGTATGTTTTATGTTCAGTTATTTATTTATTCTAAGTAAACCTAACCTTTAAGTGTATTTGTTTTCTAAGTTGCTCAAGCGTTTCTTTATTTGTCTTTTATTTATTCTCTTTTGCTTTTCCATTAGTAAACGTGTCTATTACTCGCCTTTATATATAAATATTTTTGACATTGTGTTCTCCTAACTTTTGACATTGGCAGAATCATCGTTGTCGCGATGGAGCCATGATGACAAATTGGAATTGGAATTGGAACGTTTTTCACGAATTTTCTCGTTCCTAACGCAGTATTGAAGAAAAAATCACTTGGACTTTATAATATGAAGGTATGTAATGCTAATATCTACTTAACTTTATATAATAGAAACATGCCGATCAGTATGATCATGCGGCGCTACAGATTTTTGATGAGTCGTCTCAGCACTGTCATATTATTGTTATTTTTTGTAACTAGTCTACTCGAGTTAACCATAACAGGTGTACATTGAGTGTTTTGAAAATGTATAAATCTCGTCTTTGAATTGTCACGGATATACCACGACCTATTTTTATATCGGCTTTTTTTGTCCGAGTAGTAGGTAATCGTCGAATTTAAGCCGGTCTTAGGACATTCCTTTAATCATTTGTGGTGTTGAATTTTAGTAAAACGAACGAAGATGGCAGCGAAGAACGTTTACGCGACGAACGTGACTACCGAGAAGTGAGAACCTGCCGCGACGTGATATGTTAGCGTGGGTGAACGACTGCCTTCAATCCAACTTCGCCAAGATCGAGGAGTTGTGTACGGGCGCCGCCTACTGTCAGTTAATGGATATGCTGTTTCCGGACATTGTACCTATGAAGAGAATCAAGTTCAAAACCAATGTAGAATACGAGTATATACAGAATTTTAAAATATTACAAGCAAGCTTCAAAAAAAAGAGAGTTGGAAAGGTAAAACTATTGTGACTTTCTAGTGATTTATTTTTGCAACTTATACGAGGTAGCAGAATTGGGTAGTGTTAATACTCAGAAGCTTTAGGAATGAGTATTGGTGTGACGGAGGGGGTGTGTGACTGTATGTTCTTTTGTGAGCGCAAGTCGAGTAGACCGTAATATGCATTTATTAGTTTGTTATTAGATTACTGTTTTAAGAAGTTGCTCAGTCTCTTTATAGTTTAGTTTGTCGATGTAGTTTTTAGCCTTTGTTTAGTTTCTTGTATTGTACTCGATTTAATATTACATTTGGTGGCAATTTTATTATATAGAAAAGGAAACATATAGTTTTTAAATCTTTTTGCGAATGTAGTTTTGATTTTTTGTGTAGGAACTTTAAAAACTCTGGATCTGAGTAGATTAGGGTAATCCAAAGACGTAATTACTGTTTTGTGTGTGCATATGGCTGCATTCAGAATGTAATATTTACGGATGCTTAAGACACCAGCTTGTGAATATAGATCTATTGTGGGGAATGTCATGGGTTTCTTCAACATAACTTTTAGAATAGACCTCTGTGCTCTTTCCAGAGTAATCAAGTGTGAGGTGGAAGTACCTCCCCAGACATTGATGCAATAAGTCAGGACGGACTGACACAATGATAAATAGATACATTTAAGAAGATCTTTACTTGCTACATCCCTTACCTGTCTAATTACGTATATGAGCTTTCTGGCTTTTGCAGAGAGGGCAACAATATGGTATAGGCCCTATATGGGGGCCCCTCCGCGCCGCGCGGGGCCGCCGCGAACTTCAAGAAGCCCTCTGTCCCCATCGCCAAAGTGCCCATGGGGCACGGGGACGCCTCCGCGCTGAGCGGGGCCGACGCGACAGCTGAACCCCAAACCAGTAAGTAATATTTTGTTTCTTTATCGTTGTTAATTTGTGTTATTAACTTAGCTTTTTTATTGAGTTGCGCTGCGCCAAACAGATAAGACAGAAATAACAAATATTATATACTTATGTCTATGTAAATGTTGGAACCATTGCACTCCTATGTAATTAAATATATTGCGCTGATATAGGCCCATTTAAATACAACAATCTCTGCGACTATAAGTATTATTAAGTATTGATGTACATAGTGTATATTGAATTTTAATTTATATTATTTCATTCCTTGTCCGCACCTGTATAGGGGCCGACGCGAACGTCACGAAGCCCGCTGCCCCCATCGCCAAAGTCGCAGCTGAACCCTAAACCAGTAATATTTTGTTCCTTTATCGTTGTTTATTTGTGTTATTAACTTAGCTTTTATATTGAGTTGCGCTGCGCCAAACAGATAAGACAGAAATAACAAATATTATATACTTATGTCTATATAAACGTTGGAACCATTGCACTCCTATGTAATTAAATATTGCGCTGATATAGGCCCATTTATGTACAACAATCTCTGCGACTATAAGTATTATTAAGTATTGATGTACAGACGCCAGCACATCATGCTATCCCAATCTATCAAATTTCCCCAATTGAAAGTGAACCTTATGCTTTTGGGATAAAGTTGAAAATCTATAAAAGAAATTCGACAGATTGGGGTAGCTGGAGGTGCTGGCGTCTGTACATAGTGTATATTGAATTTTAATTTATATTATTTCTTTCCTTGTCCGCACCTGTATAGGTACTCATTTTTATCATTAACACTTAGCATTACTCATATTAACATTGCATGTTCTTGTGAAGAGAGAAATAAATAATAATTGAATTAAATTGAAACATTATCTGTACTTTTCATCATCATGTTGTGTCTCTCACACATGTGTTGGCTATCAAACAACCCAGGGAATGTCTCAACGGTGATTCAATTATAACTATAGTAATTTTATTTATACCAATATTACGCGCCAATTGTCACAAACTGTCAATCAAAAATTCAAGAAATTAAATGATGCGCGAGAGATTCGCTGGTAAGTGTTTTTGGTGAACACATGTGGAGCGTTTTTAATTTAATATTTTCGTTGTTATAATTGATTTTGGTGTTGCTTTTGAAAGCCTATATGTGTCTGTGATTTGTGTATTTTAATTATATCTGTGTTTGTCCTCATATTCCATTTGGGTGAGTTATATTTTGTTTCGTATAAGATTGATGCCGGGCGACCATGGAAGTTGATGAAACTCTCCATGGCCGTCCGCCGGATCCTGGCGAGTCGCGAGACGTCCTCAACGACGACTCTGGCGACAGAAATAAAGCAGAAAATTTTTCCTACGGTTCAGGTTTAATTGCCCCCTTGGCTAATTTTGAGGCTGTTGAACGCTCGATCCACAAACGTGGAACTAGCGGAGACGGTCCTCCTCCCCCTAAAAAGCCGCATACGGATCGCCTATCTCAATCCATTGAACGTCAGATCCCCCAGTCTGATGAAATCTATTCATCTCAGACTAATAATACTCCATTGTCACAACCAATTTCTCAACTTTCTCCCCAAACCAACAATTTACAGTCAAACTCATCTTCATTAGGCCGTTCTAGATACTCTAACAGAGATATCAGACCGTTTTTAGTCCATGTTGCCTTTAAATCAGATAACCCTGCAGCAAGCACTTCAATACATCCCATTAAATTCGGCCAACTGTTAATGAAATTAAACATTAAAAATATTCTTGCTGATGGTATCAAAAGGGTAGGTAGAAATCGAATCTCAGTAGAATTCAAGTCCCCTGAAGATGCCAATGCCTTCCTTGCTAGCTCAGAAATTATTAATAAGGGGTATATTACTTCCATTCCTACATATAACATTACAAGAATGGGAGTAGTAAGAGATGTTCCAGTAGATTGGACTGATCTTGAGATAATTCAAAATTTAAAACCAGAAATTGGATGTGGTCAAATTTTGAAGGTTAGAAGGATGAATCGCAAGTTTGTGGTGGATGGAGTCTCCGAGTGGAGGCCAACACCCATGGTGGTTCTCACTTTTGATGGCCAGACTTTACCAAAACGAGTTTTCTGTTGCTACAATTCTTTACCTGTAGAACTCTTATCTGTTCCCTACAATTCAGTGTTATGCTTGTTGTAAATATGGGCATACAAAAAATCAATGCAGGTCAAAGGCAAAGTGTTTTCGCTGTGGTGGGGAGCACTTTGGTGATAGCTGTACGGTTGATGAAGCCAAATGTTTTTACTGCTCCGGAGCACACTGTGCTAACAGTAAAAGCTGTCCAGAATTTGATAGGCAGAAAAGAATAAAGATAGCCATGGCAGAGTGTAGTATTTCCTATGATGAAGCAGCTAAAAAAATTCCTTCTGCTTATAGATCATATGCTGATGTTTCTGCATCTTCTCCCCGTCCTACTCCATCCAATTCTTCAATCTCTGTTCCTTCTAATATTATTTCATCCAACTTGCGTCCTTCAGCTTCCACCTCATATCACAAATCAGTTCCTAAGAGACAAAAAAATCATGTTCCTCTTACTGCAGGTTATGATGTAAGAGCTCATCAAGAGACTTTAAATTCATACTCCTTTTCACCTGCATCTAATGGTTGTGCCCTCAGCAAAGATCCTATAGATGAAAATTTCTCAAAGGAATTAGATTCTATAGTAAATTTATTAGAATCCTTCACATCTAAACACCAAGTTCCTGACCACGTTGCCAATTACTTAATTAATAGACTTCAGCTAAGACAAAATGGATCTGCAGCTTCTACAGTGGAACGCCAGAAGTGTCCATCCAAAAATAAATGAAATAATTACCTTAATTAATAATTTCCAGCCTATTGTTTTTGCCATCTCGGAGACGTGGCTTTCTCCACGTCTTCAGTTTAATATTTCTGGATATAGCACATATCGCGATGACCGTCCTGATGGTTATGGTGGTGCTGCTATTCTAGTTAACAACTCCCTTCCCTCTTTTCCTATTTCCCTTCCCAGCCATGGTAATGGGATTAATGCCGTTGGGGTGAGAGTCCTAGGCATTGTTTTATTTCTGTGTACATCTCCTCCCCCAGTCCACAATGTTTTCAATTTTTAAAAAATGTTTGTATGTCCATATCTCCTATTATTCTCTTAGGAGATTTTAATTGCCACAATACACTATGGGGTTCAATTCAGAATGATAGTGCAGGGGTAGATTTAGTGGAACTTATGGATGAAGTTGGACTATGTGTCCTAAATGACGGTTCCCATACCAGACTCCCTCGATTAGGTCAGAGCAAAAGCTGTGTGGACCTAACCTTTTGTTCACCTAGTTTAGCAGCCCAGATAGAGTGGAAACGGTTAAGTGTAACATATGGTAGCGACCACTACCCCATTTGTTCCACTTTCATTGGTAGACATTTACCGCTAAGAGATAATACACCATTATTAAAATATAGACTTAAGGATGCTAATTGGGCCTTGTATGAACAAATTTTAGATAACCAAATTCTTTCCTTCCCCCAAATTACCAAAGATAACTTAGCCTTGTGTCTGTCTCTTTTCTCTGAAGCTATTTCTTTAGCGGCAGATGAGAGCATTCCTGTGAAAAATTCAGCTTCAGGGAAAGTGTCTTCTCCTCCCTGGTGGGATGGAGAATGTACCTCAATTGTTAAATCCAGAAATGAAGCTGAACTTAATTACATTAGTAACATGTCCAATGAAAATTTAGTTAATTACAATAGGATAGTAGCTAAATCAAAACGTCTTTTTAAAAGAAAGAAGTATGAGAGTTGGAAAAGATTTTGTTTTTCTCTATCTCCTTCATCTTCCTCTTCATTAGTATGGGAAAAATTTAAAAATTTTAGGCGTGGTTGCTCCCACAAAAAATATTCTTCTATATCTGGAGACATGGCAGTTTTATTTCTAAATAAATTAGCCCCATCTTTTGTGCCTCTTGAGGAGGAATGCTCATCCATTCCCGGAGTTATAATTTCCAATGATCCACTGGATGATCTTTTCTCACCAAAGGAATTAGATGCAGTTCTGAAAAATCTCCGGGATACAGCTCCTGGGGTTGATGGGTTTCCTTACTCCTTTTTTAAAAAGACTGGCTCCCATTGTCGTAACTTTCTTTTAAGTGTGATAAATACATGTTTCATGCAAAGTTCCATACCTACCCAATGGAAGTCACAAATTGTCATTCCAATATTGAAGCCGCGTAAATCACCTAATTGCCCTGATCACTATCGGCCTATTGCTCTGTCCCCAGTAATTTGCAAGATATTTGAACATTTAATTAAAAATAGATTAGAATGGTATCTAGAAAGCAGGGGTTTGATAGCGGAAACCCAATTTGGCTTTAGAAAGGGGTTTAGCACCATGGATAGCATTGGCATCTTTATGGCGGATACCCGCATAGCTTTTAGTATTAATGAATCGGTTATTGGAGTATTTCTGGACATTTCAGCAGCATATGACAGTGTTCTTCTTTCCGTACTCAGAGTTAAACTACGCCAGCTGAGTATTCCGGTAAGGATGCTCAATTGTATATGTAACCTTCTGTCTGATCGCTCCATTAATCTACATGTCCCAGGGTACAAGTTTGATCCAAGATTGGTTTGGCGGGGTCTCCCGCAGGGCTCGGTCCTTAGTCCCCTGCTTTACAATATTTATACGTCTGATCTGCACAAGTCGCTCAATATTGATTGTCAGGTTTTGCAGTACGCAGATGATTTGTGTTTATATGTTTCTAGTCCATCTATTAGTGCAGCTACGGAATCCATGCAAGTATCATTAAATTCTCTAAATCATTGGCTCTGTTCTCATGGTCTCCAGCTGTCAGCTTCTAAAAGCTCGGTAGTAGTCTTCTCCCGTAAAAGGGCCATTCCGGATGTACACCTTGAGATTGAAGGGTCGCCCATAAAAGTGGAAGACAAGGTGAAATTTCTTGGTGTCATCTTGGACTCAAAACTATCAGGTTCTCCTCACGTTAATTATATTACAGGTAAATGCGAAAAAAATATAAATATGCTGCGTGCACTCGCTGGTGTTTGGTGGGGAGCCCATCCATTCACCTTGAAACTTATATATAATGCGACGATAAGAAGTTTACTTGATTATGGCTCTTTCCTGCTTGAGCCATGTAGTAAAGTTGCCTTGGCTAAGTTTGAATCTATCCAATCAAAGTCTTTACGTATTATATTAGGTTGTATGAGATCAACTCCGATCAATGCCATGAGGGTAGAAGGCGGTGAACCTCCCCTTCTATTTCGCCGACAATATCTCGCGGATAGGTTTGTTTACAGGGCATCTTTCCTTCAAAATCATAAAATTATTAACAAACTATCCCATTTGGATAATTTGTGCAGACAAGCAGATTATTGGAGATCCAAAGACCCTCCTTTGATGTTGCATTCGTTTAGGAAAATGCGTAGGGTTGAGGAAAGTGCTCCTTTAATCCAAGGTACTAAATTCCCCCTTTATAGGTCTCCTTATGAAATTTTGCATTTTTGCCCAAATTATATCCCATATATAGGTTTGAATAAGGACACTGTTCAAGCTGATGCCCTTCTATCCTCTTTAATTCATAATAAGTGGCAAGATTATCACAGGTTTTACACGGATGCCTCTAAATTGACTCCAAACAGTAAAACTGGTATCTCTGTATTCTACTCCAATTCTCGTATTACTCTTCAATTCCAGTGCCCTACTGAAGCTTCAGTTTTTACTGGAGAGTTTATAGGTATTCTCGAAGCTTGTCAGTTTATTTTCAGTCATACCATTATATCCAAGGCAATAATTTTTTCGGACTCTAAAAGCGCCCTAGACGCAATAGTTAAAAATCCTTTTAAAGATAACCTCCGCAGCCCAGTTATCTTTGAAATAAGAAGAATCTTATATTTGTGCTCTCTTAAAGAGGTTGAAGTGCTGCTTGTATGGATTCCGGCTCATGTAGGTATTAGCGGAAACGAATATGCGGATGAGGCTGCTAAAGCGGCCATAAATTCTAGTTCTGCAGATATGAAGCATTATTCTGTCCAAATTTATGATATGCTGCATAGTGCGAAGACCGATCTTTTTGACTCCTGGCAGTCCTCTTGGATTGTGACCAGTAAAACTAAGGGGTGCAAATACGCATCTATTCAACCCATCATTCCAATTAAGCCTTGGTTTTATAAATTTAAAAAAGTTTGCTAAACCGTCACTTCTGTAATATGTAGAATCAGGCTTGGATTTTGTTGCACTCCAGTGTTCTTGCACAAGATCAGGGTGCGTGACAATTCCCTATGCGAGTGTGGCTTGGATGACGGCACTCTTGATCACATTTTCTTAGGTTGCCAGTTATATAACTCCTTACCATTAAAACAAATAATTTCAAAACTAAAAATTCAGCAACCAGTGAATGTTCGACACCTCCTATCATTTTTTCCTGATCCTCAAATGATTAGTGCGTTTATTAAATTTATATCGACTAACAAAATAAAATTATAGGACATGTATGTATATATATGTATTTCTGTGTTTAATTTATGTAAATATATATAAATAACTAACAATGATTTATGTTTGTTTCTGTTCCAGGTATCAAAATCGTACCACAATTTAGTATCTATTATAAATATAAAACATAATCCTGCATTATCCCATGTGTAGCCATTACATGACACTGGCAAAATTGCTGAAATTAACGGCAGATTGCCAATAATAAAAAAAAAAAAAAAAAAAAAAATTATGCGCGAGTGAACCTATACAAATCTTCGTAAACGTAAACAAACAAACTAGTATAAACCGGTTTCTCGCGGGTGGCGCGACCGAGCGGCGCGTGCCATTCCACCAATATCGCAATCCTTTTCTTAAAAAAATATGAATTTCAAAAATCAACTCTTGCTAACGTTACTTAAAGTTCACTTTAAGTTCAAATTCAACCGTCGACGACCGACGCGTCGCTTGATGTTATTTTCAACGTAAGTTTCGCGTTAAATTAATGGACGTAAATAATGTCGTTGGCAAATTAAACTAGTTGATCCTTATACAGTTAACGTTGATACGTTGACAGGAGATCAACGGTTGATTTAACTAGTCCGTTGATTCAACGCCCATCGCTACTGTAGTGACTACACGGGGCGCGGGGATCCAAACGTGGCAGATCTTCGACATGTCACACTCTCCATGCATATAACCATAACACAACCGAAGCCATTCAAAAATATTTTGTAAAAAACTACAATGTTATAATTTAACCTCACTTTTACTATACTTCATATAACTTGATTCCTGGATAGCCAAATTTCGCCAAAATTTCAGTGAGGTCTTGTTATTATATCCTCTCACAAATAAGGCTAGTTTGATTCAGTTAACACCTGGGCCCAGGAATGTATGGAGTCATTTCCTTCTCCTTTATATAGTGTTATTACTTCTACTTCGGTATAGGATCACTTCAATAACTCAGCAACTTGATGGTATTAAAATGTTTATTGGCAATTACAAGAACTATAAGATATTGATTTAAAGAAATATTGTGCGCAGGCGCCGCGCGTCCTCAGGTTCGGTCAGTGAGCGAGCGACTGTTGAAGCGATGAAAGGGAAGATGCGGCGACACGGCGACGTTGCCGCTATGTGCGCGTTAACAGGCTCCCTCGGGTGGAACATTCTGTTCCACAGAATCATACAGCAGAGGGCAAAGTCGATTGTAAGCCCTTTTCAGGATTCCAGCAGAGGTGTTGACATCAAAGACGCGGGTGCAGCCATCGGATCCAGGATACAAGTGTGTGACTCTACCAAGCAGCCAGCGATTGGGTGGAAGTCGGTCATCCTTTACGACTACCATTTCTCCGATGCGTAGATGTCTTCCATCACCTTTCTGCCATTTGACACGTTTTTGAAGGTCTGAAATATATTCATGGTAGAATCGTTTCCAAAAATGACTAGCCAAAACTCGTGTTCTTTCATATCGTGCCAACGATGAAATTGGTTTGCTTTCGTACAGGTCACCATGTGCAGGCAACATCGTTAGAGTTCGTCCCAGAAGAAAATGGGAAGGGGTGAGACAAACAAAATCGTTAGGATCGGCCGATAACGGAGTCAGAGGCCTAGAGTTTAAAATTCCTTCAATTTGAATTAAAACAGTATTCATTTCTTCGTAGGTTAAATGAGTAAGAGAGAGAGTTCTTTTAAGGAGGAATTTAACCGATTTGACTGATCCTTCAGCGAGACCATTAAAATGAGGGCTATATGCCGGAATAAATTTAAAATTAATGAATTGATCCGACGCATGTGCACTTATACTATTGCATTTTGATTTGAGAAATTTAGAAAATTCATATAGGTAAGTTCCGACAAAATTGGTACCATTATCAGAGAAAATGTTGAGAGGTTTTCCTCTACGAGCTATGAACCGGTTCAGAGCGGCAATAAAGGCTTCTGTGCTTAACTCAGTCACAAGTTCAATGTGCACCGCTCTAATAGCCAGGCAAACAAATATGCAAATGTATGCTTTAGATAGTTTACTACCTCTACCTTTTCTGTCGGCAAGAATAATTGGACCTGCATAATCTACAGCTACATTGCTGAACGGATATTCAGCATGAAGACGTTCTTTAGGCAGACTGCTCATGATTGGTTGAATGGACTTCCCCGAAAATCTACAACATGTTAGACATTCGTGAGTCACCTTTCTAGCGAGATTTCTCCCTGCAATTGTCCAGTACTTATGACGTGCAATAGATAGTAGTAGTTGAGGCCCAGCATGCAAAAGAGTTTTATGGTATTGTCTAAACAATAATAAAGTAATATGATGCGATGAATGTAATATAATAGGGTGCTTTGTATTGTAATCGTAATTTGAGTTACATAATCGCCCACCCACTCTAATTACATTTTCTTTAGACATAAATGGATTTAGATTAAGTAAAGAAGTTTTAATTTTAAGCTCATCTTTCCCAAGAAGATAGTTATATTCTTTAGAAAATTTATCCATTTGTACAATTTTACATAAAGTTAAATTAGCATGTGTTAATTCTTTTACTTGTAAATAATGAGAAAGTTTTGTGTTAGGAAATCTACAATTATGAACAAACCGAAGCATGTAAGAGATTACACGTTGTAGTTTACCGTAGTTTGAAAATTTTAATACAAAGTTATTGGGTTCTGTGGAAATATTGCAATGTAATTTTATTTCTGGTAAATCTGTAGACATTTTTGTTGGTTGGTTAGGCCAGTGGTTTTCTGAGAGAGATAAAAATGTAGGACCTGACCACCAAATTTGAGAATCTTTCAGTTGTTTTGCATTACAACCACGAGAGCCAATATCTGCTGGATTTAGGTTGGTAGGTACATACTTCAAATTTTTGGAATTTGTAGTTTCTGTTATTTCATTAATTCTATTTAATACAAATAATTTAAGGCTTGATTTAGGTGTCCTAATCCATCCTAAAACTACCATGGAATCACACCAAAAATAACAATTAGTGATGTTTAATCGTAATGCTTTTTTACCTTCTTAGCAAGTCTCACAGCTATCAAAGCTCCACAAAGCTCGAGACGAGGTATAGTAATACCTTTTATTGGGGCTACTCGTCCCTTTGCTACTACTAGACGTACTGTGATACTGCCATCAGATGAGACAGAACGTAAATAAATACAAGAACTATAAGCTTTCATAGATGCATCACTAAATGCATGAATCTCCACGTAGGAATATGAATCGCACAAAACGTGTCGTGGAATAATGATTTCTTTTAAAAAAGGTATCGACTTTAGAAATGACAACCAGTCCACTTCAATTTCAATTGGCAATTTGTCATCCCATGATATTTTAGAAACCCACAGCTTCTGCAAAATAAGTTTAGCTTGAAGAATGCAAGGATTAATTAGACCTAATGGATCAAATATTGTTGATAAAATCGATCTTTTACTTA
Source organism: Pseudoips prasinana (assembly GCA_951640165.1). Lineage (NCBI taxonomy): Eukaryota > Metazoa > Arthropoda > Insecta > Lepidoptera > Nolidae > Pseudoips > Pseudoips prasinana. Next base: position 3,018,381 of record OX621266.1, on the reverse strand, counting down.
TTTTATGACCATCACAATTGAGATTTACAGAGAAATACAAAGTATCTGATTTGCACGACCACCTAAGGCCTAAAGTTTAGTATTATCAGCATCAATAATTTTTAATAAATCATCCTGGTCATTACCTTGTATATTTTGTAAAAGTAGTTGACTATTGGAGCGCCATTCTTTTATACGAAACTGGCCTTGCTTAAGCTGATGAATAACACCTTGACAAATACGTAGGAGCTCATTTTGATCATTATGACCACTACAATAATCATCAACATACATATCCATAAGGATGGTTTGGCGTACAGAAGGATCTGTACATTCATGTCCTAATTGTGTCAAACATCGTGTTGCTAAGTAAGCAGCGGAAGCTGTACCGTAAGTTACTGTGTTAAGTTTGTAAAGTTGAATTGCTTGAGAAGAATCAAAGCGCCACAGGATTTGTTGTAAACAGCGCTGTTCTTCAGAAACAGAAACACAGTGGTACATATTTTCACAATCAGAAGTAACTGCGTATTTATGTTGCCTAAACCTAATTAATATGTTAATAAGTTCATCTTGAACTATAGGTCCAACATACTGTATGTCATTAAAAGAAACACCTGTAGATGTGGCTGCTGACCCATCAAAAACAGTGCGTAGTTTTGTAGTAATGTTTGACTCCTTTAATATACCATGATGAGGTAATACATACATATAGTTATCATTGTTTACAGTATTTAGGGACATATGACCTAATTCTATATACTCTTGCATGAAATTGCAGTATTTTTGTTTAAAAGATGAATCCCGCAAGAAACGTCTTTCTAGTGCAAAAAACCTGGTTAATGCCTGTTGATAAGAATCACCTAAGACGTCTGGTGATTGTTTTAAAGGAATATTGACAATAAATCTACCATCTTTTTGGCGTTTAGTAGTTTTTATAAAGTTTTGTTCGCATTCATCTTCCTCCTTTGTAGTTTTTCGAAAAGAAGTTATAGATTCTAATTCAAAAAACTTATTAAGTTGGCTTTCAATTTGAATATCGTTTGAAAAATGGCAATGGACTGTATTATAGTAAGTAATTAAGATTTTTATAGTTTTTAGTTATCGGAATAGTACCCGATACAAGCCAACCGAATTTTGTTTCATTCAGAACTGGTTTGTTTTTACCTAACGAGATGCGATTGTTACCTAAAACGGTCCAAAATACTTCTGCACTTAATAATACATCAATCTCGGCTGGAATGTGAAATTCAGGATCTGCCAATTTAATAGTAGATGGAATATTCAGCGGTGAAATATCAATAAGTGTGGTAGGTAACAAATGCGTTATTTGTGGTACAATAAAACAATCAATTTTCTTAACATATGCTTGAGTACGAGAACTTAATGTAATTAATGAACGTTTTCTTAGAGACACAGAATTGCGACCTAATCCTTCAACAGTGACTGAAGCTGATTGAATTGTCAGATTGAGCTTTTTGCTCAATCTTTCGGTAATAAAGTTCGTGGTACTACCATTATCTAATAGAGCACGTACTGTGTGTATAGATCAATGACAGTCATAAACATCGATAAGTGCAGTCGATAGAAGAACGTGACTATGGTGTAAAGAAGAAGACAAGACAACGTCCCTGTGAGATAACTCATGACTCTCATCAGAAAGCTTAGTACATATTGACTCGGTAGGTTTATTCGTAGTTAGCACCACGCGCTCGTCTTTTGAAGTTGATTTGAAAGTTTGAGGCTCGTCAGTATGCAAAATGGTATTATGCCATTTAGCACATATTTTACAAGGACCGAGCTTGCATTGTTTGATGTTATGTCCATGTCGCAAACAATTAACACATAAGTTCATTTCCTTTGTCTTATGCATCTTTACATCTTGAGATAAAGATTTAAATTTTTGGCAATGGTAGATTGGATGTTCTTGTTTGCAAAATGGACATTTATATGTTCCTTTAACATTATTGGCACTAATGAACGCTTTAGGACGTGGACGAGTAGGTTCACTATATCTACGCTTTACATTGCTGTGCTCCATCGTTTCTAACAACTCAGCATAATTGGTTAGAAATTGAATAAATGTCTCTAATGTAGGTAAGTCTTTAAAAAGGTTAATGTGTTCTTTCCACTTACGATTTGTGGTTGTATCTAATTTATTTACCACCATGTGTATAATTAAAATATCCCAATTATCGGCTTTTATCTTTAAAGAGTTTAAAGCACGTAAATTTTTTTTAATGGTGTCAATAAAAGTTCGCAAGACAACTGATGACTCTTTGGAAATTGATTCGATATCAAACAAAGCTTGAATATGGTTAGTAATTAGCACTTTGTCATTAGGGTATCGCTCGCATAATAATTTCCATGCAACGTCATAATTACTGGCGGAGAAATCTAAAGACCCGATAACTTGTTTTGCGTTATCTTTCAATGAAGACCTCAGGTAGTGAAACTTATTTATTTTTGATATGCTGTCATTTTCATGAATAAAAGACAGATAAGTATCATGGAATTCCAACCATTCTTGGTAACGACCAGAAAAGGTAGGTAAGTGTATAATAGGTAACTTTAAGCTTGGCCCACCTGGTGTCGGCACTGAACCTGTGACCGTAGATTTGCTGGTGTCCAGCTCCGTAGAAGAACTCCTGTTCAAGAAGTCTCTGGCACTGGCAACAATCGCGAAGTAATTGCTTTCGAACTCCTCGCGCTCCTGGTATTCCGGTAAATCCTCGCCATCTGTAATTTCCATTTGACTTTCTATACTAAACTGTACACAATCATATTCATTGTACATTTCCTCAATCTTTGATAACCGTAAATTCAGTTCAGCTACTTGGGTGCTATTAAGATTAGTGCTTGAGGAAATCTTATCTAAGAAGTTTTTAAATTGCGTTAGCTTAGAGCTGGTTCACATTAGGTCGGCCCGACAGTTTTACCGGCCCGACAAACGTGTCGTATCCATATTGGCGTATGTATCTCAATAGCGCCGTTCACATTAGGGCGACCCGACCAAACTGTCGGAGCCGACACTTTTACCGTACGTCCAGCCACGATTTCTGCCCGATCGAACACAATATTGGCGTACTAGCAAGTATGGCGCCGTTCACATTTGTCGGCGCGAAGCGGCGGCGACACCCGCCTGCCATTAAAACTAGCGGCATGGTGAAATTTGTTGCATATTTTATGGAATTAAATGAGAGACAATTTTTTTAATTCTTAAGTTATTATAAATCTTTAGCTCGTCACTTCTTAATTCGCTTATTAAAGTTTGAAAAGTTCCAACTTCATTTCGCTCGGCAATTATTGGATGCACCCAATATTTCCTTTTTCTTTTTTTCTGCCTTTTATTTAAGTACCACATTGCAATGAATAGGTCGTCGTCATCCATCCTATACGAAAGCCAACTCACAACTGTTTTGTGACGACCCAAGCCGGGCAGTAAAACGACCGTACCGACAGTTATATTCACATTAGGTCGGGTCGGCGGCGTCTAGTGTGAACAGCAACACCCGGCAGTCGGTGAACGGCAAACTGTCGGCCCGACCTAATGTGAACCAGCTCTTAGCTTTATACGAAGAACGTTTCTTTTTTAGTTCTTTAAACGTAGATGACATTTTTTAATTAAAGATTTAAGTTAGCAGATAAGGTGAATTACCAGTGTACTTAAATGTGCAACAAAGCCTGTGAATGAAACAATTGAGAACTACACTCGCGAGCAACCAAATCGACTCAAGCCTTGTCGGCGCACACATACATTGATACAACTAAAATCATGAATGGAAATTATTAAAATGATATGTCATTCGAAAGCTTAAGATGTCAGCATTAATTTGATATCATTATCATTGAAATCCATCCATCATTTTTGAAATAAATGATGTCTGAATGCAAGAGTAGGAAAAACGGGAATTTAGGAAAAAGGGTATGTGTCTCGTATTTGACAAATTAAACAAAAAAAATTAAAAATAAAATTATTTTATTTAAATCAGTATTTCGTATTGCCCCCTCTAGCCCTAATTACATCCCGCAGTCTGTTTTTCATGGACCTTATCAATTTTTTGACATTTTCTTGAGGAATGCCGTCCCACTCCTCTAATAATGCTGTCTTTAGCTCGTCTACGCTTGAAGGGACTGGATTTCTGGCCCGAACTCTTCTTTTAAGCTCGTCCCATAAGTGCTCGATGGGATTCATGTCAGGACTGAGCGCAGGCCAGTCCATCGTGCGTAATTCGACCTCTTGCAGAAACTGTCGAGTGACTCGTGCCGTGTGGCAGCGGGCATTGTCGTGCATTAACACGAAGTCTTCACCGACAAACCCTGCGTAGGGCACAACATGATCCAGTAGAATGTCGGTGATGTACCGATCAGCTGTTAGCCCGCCTCCTCGGCCGCCCCCAGGCACGAAAACAAGTTCGGTTTTTCCCTCTAAAGAGATACCAGCCCACATCATGCAGGAACCGCCGCCATATGCCACTGTTTCAGCGAAACAACATTGGGCAAATCGTTCTCCCGGACGCCTGTAGACTCGGCCTCTCCTGTCACTGCCATGCAGACACATTCTGCACTCATCAGTAAACAGGACCGATCGCCATTGCGCAACGCTCCAATTGAGATGCTCTCGAGCAAATTGAAGGCGCGCTTGTCGGTGGCCTGCAGTCAACTTAGGGCCCGTCGCAGGTCTTTTTGGCGTCAAGTTGGCTTCCTTCAAGCGTCTTCTCACTGTCCACTCGCTGACAGCCACTTGTCGTACACGTCTCAGTTCTTGCTGCACATCAACGCCCGTAAGGTGTCGATTGCGCAGCGAGGTTGAGACAATGAAGCGGTCGTCTCTCTCTGAAGTGCACCGGTGGCGGCTCGTTCTTGGTCTCCGATTGAAGGCACCAGTCTCTTGGAACCGTCTGTATACTCGGGATACAGAAGACTGGCTCAAGTGGAGCTGGGCAGCGATTGCTCGCTGACTTAACCCTTGTTGCAACAAGGCAACAACTTGAGCGGCTTCTTCTGGTGTGGTATCCATGGGTTAGCGAAAACAAGGAATGCAATTTACGGAGATGTGTACCGGTCAACCTGTAACAAGCAACTGATAAGATAAACCGGAAGTGGGGGGTTTTATAGCGGGAGCAGGTAGCGCAAGTCGTGGATTCCTAAAGAGGTAATTTACGCTGACGGCCAATTAAAATGTGTCAATAAATCAGCGCTTAGTTTTTTTTAAGGTATTGATGTTAATTGAAAGCCTAATTCTTCAGCTTTCGAATGACATATCACTTTTGTAATTACCATTTATCGTTTTAGGAAAATCAATGTATATGTGCGCCGTCTAGGCTTGAGTCGATTTGGTTGCTCGCGAGTGTAGATTAATGAGTATTTGTTCAAAATGCAATAATAATAAAGGTAATACTTAAATGCGCATGAGTGCAGATCGATAAGCAGCGGCGTGAGTAGCAAAGCAGTCTAACGGTCGTTGACCTCGGACAGTATAGGTATGCTCGAATATTGCTGACAGCTAGCTGGAATGCAGGGGGAGAATTATGTAGTTTATGCCAATTTACTTAAATAATTATTTATGTTGGGGTATTGTATATACTGGTGCCGAAAGAAAATAAGCTATGGCTCACTAAATCCACGTAAATTAATGTGATAGGTGCCGCAAAGGTAAAAAATTGTAATATATCCCTTTGCGTCTTGAGTAATGTTATAGATTATCTTAAAGAAACATTACTATATGCGTAATAATGTTATAGATATCTTAAAGAAACATTATTATAAAGTGAAATGAAGTTCGTTTATAAATAAAGGAAAAGAAAACATTAGAAATATTTGGTTAAATGAATGGGAATTAACGTACAAACACACTTTAGCTACATTTCTAATGAGATATGATTGATTTATTACGTTACGGGTGAATAATGGAACGAACTCACAATGTTTTTGCCTTATTGTTAATGTGGATGACCACGCGGTAACCTTCAGATGACCCGATGTATATGGCACAGCTCGTGGCGCCTCCGTCGTATCGCTTTGTTCGAGCCAGTCCGTGTGATTCGGCTCGAAGGACCAACTTGTTATTACTTCTACTTCGGTATAGGATCACTTCAATAACTCAGCAACTTGATGGTATTAAAATGTTTATTGGCAATTACAAGAACTATAGGATATTGATTTAATGAAATATTGTGCGCAGGCGCCGCGCGTCCTCAGGTTCGGTCAGTGAGCGAGCGACTGTTGAAGCGATGAAAGGGAAGATGCGGCGACACGGCGACGTTGCCGCTATGTGCGCGTTTTATTTTATATGTATTCAATGTTTTACACTCCTTTAGGTAATTTGGCAAATTATTATAAAGTTTCCCGCCCTCATATAGGACGTTCTTTTTACCATGATTGGTTCGCGGATGGGTCAGTTGTAATTTGTTACGGCTTCTAAGATAGTGTCTGTGTTCTTTCTGTGTGAATGTTTTGTTTGAGTGTATATGTCCTAAGGTTATTTTCTTAATCAGTACGCATGTGTTAAACAAATAAATTTGCGATATGTTAGAAATCTTGGTTTAAGCGTACAATGTCTTGGTGGAGGTGAGAAAATCGTAGTGATATAGTAGGTACCTTAATAAGTTTATTTTGTAGAGTTTGTAATGCATTGTAATGTGTCCTAAGTTTGTTTTTGCGGCAGCTCCCCATATTTCAATCAGATACTCTAAATGCGGTTTTATTAAAGAATTATATAAAATTGTGCGAATTTTGGGTGTTATACATTTATTAATTTTCCGTAGAGCTCCTAGTGTTGAGGTCAGTTTAGCTCTGACGTGCTCAATGTGTTCCCTCCAGGTTAACCTGTCATCTAACCAAAGTCCTAGGTATTTTTCTTTATGCGATCAATTGATTGTTGTATCGCTTATACGGAGCGGTGGGTGATCAGTGATTTTTTTATTTTTCGCGGAGAAAATCATATATGACGTCTTTGAGGTATTTACTGTAAGTAGGTTACACAAAAACCATTCATTGAGCAAGTCGAGATCCTTTTGAGCCTGCTGAATGAGCTCACGTATTGAGTTACCATAGTAAATTAGGCAAGTATCATTGGCATAGACAGTCAGATGTCCCGTTAATCCTATGTTACTAATATTATTGATATATATAAGGAAAAATAGCGTTCCAACGACTGATCCCTGGGGAATTCCGTATGTGATTTTTTTACGGTCACTACAATGTTCGCCAATTTTAACTATCTGGTACCTATTATGCAGATAGCTTGCACAAATGTTAAGGGCTGATCCAGTGATACCTATATTATTAAGTTTCTGTAATAACTTGACATGGCTTACAGTATCAAAGGCTTTTTTCAGGTCTATGAAGACGCCCAGTGAAATCTGCTTATGGTCAATACTTGTTCTAATTTTAGTGATTAGATCTAGATCTCTCTCAATGCCTTCAGTAATATAGTAAATTGTGGTTGTTTATCCACAAAAGCCATTATGGAAGAATTGAATTGAATCACTGTTGAGGAAAATGATGATGAATGAAGAGCTATAAATACTTAATGCATGTCTTAGCTGAAATTTTTCATAACAAGCCTGTATTATAGTTCTTTTTAAATGTTTCTTATTGAAATGTAGTGAATTAGCTAATGTTTAATTTTAGTATTCCTATGTTAGCATGATTTTAATGTTTATTATATTCCACAGGTAGCAAGGTTAACAGCACAGTCTGGCCCGCACCAGATAATTTATCCAGAATAAATCAAAGTGCCAAGGGAGACTCAAAAGTGGTTGATGAATTAAACCAGGTATTTTTTTTTTTTACTTATTGTGATCATTAATGATTTGATAGATTAGACACAATTGTGTAATTGTATACACACATCAACAAAGTCTAGGGATACGTTATTTTGAAATCAAACATGGCTTTATTGTTTAAAACCTATTTAGTTTCCTTAAAAAGTTTATTTACAGATTTAAACCTTGTCTATTCTTTATTCAAAATTTAAAAATTTAAATGAGAAACAAATGAAAACACGCAAAGCACAGCGCAATCTTGAGTTGTATCTAATTTCAAGAAGTTGCATTAAAATTTTTTTTGCGTGTTAATTGAAGAAAACCTGATAAATTGTTTTATTTTCTTTTCTCAATTGGTTGTGTAAGCTTTTTAGCGTCATGCCACGCCATCATTTGAGTCGAGATGAAATGTTACGGGCAGTTGGCATGTTACAAAACGGTGCTATTCAACGCGTCGTTGCTGAGTCTCTGGGCACAAGCCAAAATGTGGTATCCAGGCTGTGGTCACGTTATCGCGCTACTGGAGATGTGGCAGAACGGCACACAGGTAGATATCGTGTTACCACTCAGAGACAGGATCGATTTCTCCAAATGACCGCCAGAAGACTACCCAATATCACAGCGATGCAACTAGTGCAAAGGCTCCAGGAGGGTCAGCAGCTGCTGGTGAGCGACCAAACCGTGCGAAGGAGGCTGCATGAAGTTGGTCTTCATGCTCGCAGACCGCTACGAGTCCCAGCGCTGCGACGTGGCAATCGCGGTAGGCGACTTTTATGGGCTCAAGAACATTTGACATGGAGTGATCAACAATGGTCATTGGTGCTGTTCACTGATGAGTCCCGCTATGGATTTCATCCAGATTCGAGACGAACACGCGTTTGGAGAACTCCAGGCAGGGTCAGCCGTCTCCGACATCCACAGGGGGTCCACTCTTACCAAGGCGGGACAATTATGGTGTGGGCAGGAATACGAATCGGCGGACGAACCCAACTCATTTGGATTCAGGGCAGCATGACTGCCCATAGATACCGTGAGGAGGTAGTAGAACGTGTCATTGTCCCGCTCAGGGCCCTAACGGGGCAAGAATTTCAGCTCATGCATGACAATGCACCTTCCCATACAGCGCGGCTGGTGAGGGCCGCCCTTCGAGAACACGATGTTCAGGTATTAGATTGGCCTCCACAGTCGCCAGACTTAAACCCAATTGAACACGCCTGGGACATGTTACAGCGAAGAGCATTGAGGGATTTTCCGCCCAACTTGACAACAGAAGAACAACTTTTCGAACATTTAAAAAGAACTTGGGACTGCATACCCCAGCAAGACATTGACACCTTAATTTTAAGTATGGAAAATCGTTGCCGCTGTGTGATTAATGTTAGAGGAGGAAATACCGATTACTGATTATCAGATTTGGTAAGATTTTTATTCATTTAATTCGATTGAATAATTTTATAAGAATAAAATGTTTTTGTTCACTCAGTAATTTTCTATGGCTTAATTAATTTAAGACTTTTATTAATTAGAAAAACAAAATCGCATCGTGTTGTTAATGTTTAAATATCGGCCATGAAATTATCTTTAATTCTTCCATTTACAGTCATAACAAAATGTTTATAGTTTTCTAGATAATCAATGAAATGTTCAATATCCCTAGATTGTGTTGATGTGTGTATTTGTGTCTAATATATCAATATGAAGTATCAATGATCTATTTACTGTACTCTAGGTATTAACCTGGTATTAATCATGTAGGTGTGCAAGAATTTGCATAAAACTTGCGTTTAGGTATATTTGCATTACAGCATTTTAAACTACCTCGTTGGAAACACTTAGCAGCAGCATGGTCTCTGGAAGTCGGCAGTGTTATACGCCTCAGAGAGAACGTAAAGCTGTTGCTCCTATTCTGATCTATCCTCAGTGATGTAGGATAGCCATCCCATTCGATTATGAAAGTGAGGACATAGTGGATGAGTTTCGGCAATACAAGTGCAACTTGTATTGTACACACACTTCACGCTCCTCTATAATTATGCCCTGTTTAGTGGCCTAATTTGCCCACGACAACTTAAATCTTATTCAGATTAAAATTTATATTAATAGCTTGACACAAACTACGTAAAAATGACATGATATAATAATAATTAAAAAACAAATTTAATGTAAACTGTGTACAAAATTATATCTATTTATATTAAAGACTAGCTGTGCCCCGCGGTTTTACCAGCGTTAAACTTTATAAATTATCACAGCTCCTCCCCCGTAGGAGATAGCGTGATAATATGTAGCCTATATGTTGACCCGACATCTTCGTAATATTCATGCAAAATTTGAAGCAAATCCATGCAGTACTTTTTGAGTTTAGCCCGGACATACATACAGACAAACAGATAAACAGACAAAAATTCTAAAAACTATATTTTTGGCTTCGATGTCGATGGTAGATCACGCCCCAAGTTTCCTTTTGTTGGCAACATCGGTGCGACAACGCTATCTAGCGGTGAAGTTGCAACAAGAACAGAGTGTTTATAATGGCTGTGCGCCAGCGGAGCGGCCTCTCTTGCAGTCGAACCGTTGAAGTGAACACATATAATTTATTGATTGTACTATGTTGGTAATTGAAAGTGATAGTGAATAAAAAAGTATTGTGTATTTGGTATTTTATTAGAGTTTAGATTACATCAGAAGTGACAAGAACTTTACGCCATGGGTAAGTGAGGTAAGGCCGTAAGCGTTCAAAGCGAACACGTGCTCGTTCTACCTACTCTTCAAGCTCCAGTGAGAGGACACTATCTCCGCCACCAAGGCGAAAGGAAAAGGTACCGCATAAATATGCCGAAACTGTGAGTAGTTCAAATTCTATTACTCTGAATAACTTTATACGTGATTTTGACCCTCTTAAAGGTGATATCGTTACCTGGCTAAGCATTATTAGTTTTGACGCAAATACGTTTTCATGGTCTGACAAAATCAAATCAAATCAAATTTATTTTGTGAACATAAGTTATAAATACAGGTGATATTGATAATAAAATAAAGTCCATCCATGTTCTGCCTGTTAGGCATACAAAATTATATAAATAAAAAAAACACTACTATACTGTACTTTTATACATGCACTTAACCCAAAACTAATTATATTGATTGATAATTATTTGCTATCAAGCTTTAAATAAACTAAAAAGGTTCTAGTGTGGGGTATAATTCATTATTACGTACTGAAAACAGTGGCCCGTGTGGAAATGGGACGATTGGAGGTTAGAATTATTAAATAGTTTCCCAATGCGTAGAAATATGTTTCAACTCTTAAAAGATATCATAAAAAGAACCTATCGATTATCAATTATTATATGAATTTTATTTTGAACAGAAATGCAAGATAGACTATTTATGTGTAATTTTTTATGAACTAAGGCTAGTTATTTTAAGCCATGAATTATGAATAGGCTGGTTTTTGTACAGTCGAGCTTATATATAAAAAAGTACAAAACAAGACAATGTTTCACGTGATTTCCAAGTCAAATCAGGATCTCGTAGCCAGTCAACATCCATAAAATTAAATCTAACTCCGTTTGTTTTGTTGCCAATTCTGGTATTTCAAATCAACTAAGTTCACGCAATGTTAGTCAAGAGGTATCGATATCCATAAAAAGAACCAATGCAAGGCAAATAAGTGTGAGTACTGTTGAAAAAGATTGGACACAGAACCAGCCTGTTACCATAAAAAAATATATACAAAACCTGCAATAAAACCGGAATAATAAGAGGCTAAGTTTATTTCCACTTAGTAAGGTTGATAAAATTTAGTCATTTCGTTTGTTGTTGTTATATATTTACTCATTATTGTTCATTAATACGTGATTCTTTAGTTGAAGAACTTTGATTGCTATATATCTCTCGTTTTCTAAACCAAAATAATAGAATAGAATAAGCTTTGTTGTGGCACATAAGTTACATATGGATGTTATTTACAAGGTTAGTCTAACTGTGATCCGCCATATTGGCATACAATATTAAATTGGAAATAATATGTTATTACGTACAAATTAATGTATAATATTTTAAAACATGTCAAATTTTAAAATATATTTTCTTACATATAATGTCATTTAAGTATTTAGTAAATTTTAATAAGATTATTCATTTAAATCTTTTAAATTGCGTCATGTCACTAAGTTCTCTGATCGTCTTAGGCAATTTATTATATATGTCACGAATTAGGTACCTACTGTCGCAAAAAGGTAATATTTGATCTTACTTCAGATACTATGCTATTAAATGATATAGAGATGTACATACATTTTGGATGACATGGTTGGCTGTGATGTACTTATTGGCAGAAACAACACAGAACGATCCGATTTAGTATACTCTCACATAGGAGATAAACTTAAATTTCAATTTGCTAGGGAATTTACCGAATTTTGTTGTAATATAGCGCAGTAGAATTGGATGCCAGTACTCATCAAAGCGAGTTATAGGCCCAATTGAATCAAAATAGTGATTATTTTGCCAGCAATATAAAAGAACTCTGGTAAATTAGTTTCTACGAAATGACAATCAACTTATCAAGTACACAGACGTTCAATGTAGACTATTTCGAACTTCATTAACGGATACGTAAATAATTAGGGACTTAGTTAAAGAGCTTCTCAAAAATGAAATAGATAATATATATTAGTGGACAAGAAAAATGACAAAAAGGCTCTATATTGACTATGGGGCGTTGAATAAAATAATCGTTTAACAAAATATCCTATGCCACGGATTGAAGACTTAATTGATGGGCTACAAAGGCATAAATGTTTCACAAGTCTAGACTTAAGAATTGGGTACTATCAGATTTATTTACATAAATATTCGGTAGAAAAAAAAATCCTTTCATAGCAGAAGATTATAGATATATAGATAACAGAAGGACATTGCAATTTCTTGAGGCGATTTGGCCAATGGTGCTTGGAAGTCTAAGATTTACCAATGTTATTCTGTACTGAGATGAAGTTTATTTAGTGACAGAATCGGTGGAACAAAATAATGAGTTACTATAATTGGTTTTACAAATATTCTTTAGGTTTAATTAGTTATTTTGTCCTTTGGAACTGTGCAATTATTTCGGCTACTCTCACGAAGTTGGTAAAGAGGGATGCCGTATTCCATATTTTAAGAGTCAAATTAACCTCTAAAAGTATTTTGGCTACTGTTGGGTGACAAATTCGCACTTACATTGTTATAAAGCAAAACCAAGATAAAAAAAATAGTGTCATTCCTTTCTAATTTTCTATTTATTCATTTAAATATTCAACACGAATTGTACAATTACAAATTAACTATATGCATAGAACGATATTATTATAATATGTAAGCTAACAATAAAAATAATTAGATAAAACTACAGAAACCCTATTTACATTTAATTCCTTTGATTATTATATAATAATTTTATTGCTTCCAATGATTCTAAATCATTAGCGGTTGTCAGCTCTCTTCAAAAATTACGGAGGCGGATTGGTTATTTACAGTACAGTTGCAGGGCCCGGAAATAATTAAAAATAGGAATTTATTAGAATCAGGAGAAGCCGAACAAAACTAAAGATATTTTAGTATTTATGAACTTTTGGGAGTAAAGGGTTATATGGTTAAAGTTAAGGTTATAGGAAAACTAGTCAAGGTCAGAGATGGCTCGTTCCAAATAAATTAATAAAAAAAATGTTTTGGCAAGTCAATATATGCATTTAGGGTGCTGTTGCGGTTGCCTAGATTTTGTAGCGCCTCCGGAATGTTTGCAGACGCTCGTGTAGACTGCTTTCGCGCTACAATGAGGAAACGTGGCGAGTCACTTGTGCGCAGGGTTAGAACCAGCAACAACAGCATACTAAAAATGTTTGCAAGCAGACTTGACTGCATATACGTGAACCACTGCTGCATGCTGCATATATAAAACATGTGCGCCATGTAGCAATGGTACAGCTGTAATAATTGTTCTGTTATGTTGTTATTGTGAATGTGTAATTCTTCGAATCTTGAATTGTAATTACTAACATTAGTTTTAATGTTAAAAAAATTGTTACTAACAAGTGGGCCTTGATGCCTGTTATTAAATAAATTATTATTATTATTATTAAGTCTAACCATGATGATTTAGGTCGATATTGGTTACATGGATGGAATAGGGCCCGAGGGAGGGTCAGCTATACCCCTTGACTAAATATGCACAAACATTCTACACTCTGCATTTAAATCATTCATCAATATAAAAACAAATATAAATATTCATTAGTCATCGGAGACTCATTAAAAAAAAATGTTTTTATATCTGCAGTGTGTAAAACAGTTGCAACTAAAGAGTTAGATATTAATGTATATCTAAAACATTTCGAAAACCCTATGCGAATAATTAATAACGCAGGATCTTGTTTTAGTTCCAGTAAATTTACCCAACTATGAAATAATAAAAATATTAGATTGTATGATTTATATGATTGATAACTGTAGCGACAAGCATACCACGTTCTAATGGCCACGTTGTGTGTTATAAAACCTATATTAGAGGCCTTGAAAGCTATAGGTGTCGATCATGATGATGATGGGTGGGATCAATGTATCAAATAAAGTAATTACGTATGGATGGTGATAGTTTTGCCCCAGATTTTAATTGGGACGCAAAAAGGTACATGAAAATATAAAGGCTACTGCAGAAAATCAAAAGAGTGTGTAAAACTAGAATAAAAAGGAATATTTAGGTTTAACTAGTATAAGTAATTTTGATTGCTTATAATGGTTAAATTTATTTGGTTTTGTCCGTGTTGGCAAGGTATTTATAACTATTTTATTCTTAAATTCCAAGTTCTTATTTCTATTTTATGTATGCATATATAAATATATCTATGAGCAGAATATTGTTCACACAGATATTTTTATCATAAGCGTTTGGTTTAGGTATAAAAATAATAATAAAAGGTGAACTTGGTACGCTTGAGTGGGTGAAACGCTCTTCAAGTGCAAGTCATCTTTTATTTGATAACATGGTCTCCTAAGTGTGGCAAAGTCCCTTTAGGTGCAGGATATGGCAAATCAATGCGTGAATTATTAAAGTGAGCAATATTCTCGACTATTGCTAAATGAACTTGGTACGCTTGAGTGGGTGAAATGCTCTTCAAGTGCAAGTCATCTTTTAGTTGATAAACTGGTCTCGTAAGTGGGGTAATATCCCTTTAGGAGCAGGAAATGGCAATTCAATGCGTGAATTATTAAAGTGCGCAATATTCTCGACTATTGCTAAATGAACTTGGTACGCTTGAGTGGGTGAAATGCTCTTTAAGTGCAAGTCATCTTTTAGTAACCTGGTCTCCTAAGTGCGGCAATGTCCCTTTAGGTGCAGGAGCACTATTCTCGACTTATCCTAAAGACTTTGAGTGTTGTCACTTCAAGGAGGTGACCATTATGATTTATGAGGTGTCCATTATGATTTCAGCCCTATCTAGATTCATGGGATGCCTGGGGCAGGCATCGCGCAGCATGGCCGTGTTGGCAACATCGGTGCGACAACGCTATCTAGCGGTGAAGTTGCAACAAGAACAGAGTGTTTATAATGGCTGTGCGCCAGCGGAGCGGCCTCTCTTGCAGTCGAACCGTTGAAGTGAACACATATAATTTATTGATTGTACTATGTTGGTAATTGAAAGTGATAGTGAATAAAAAAGTATTGTGTATTTTATTAGAGTTTAGATTACACTTTTTTTTAAATATTCAATGTACAGTTTTGACTTTCCTACGATTTTATTATATGTATAGAAGATAAAGCATTATTAAAAGGTAAGACTAGTTTGTATAAATGTCAGTGGTCAGCTGATCGCGCTCGCGTTCGGTTGTGTGTATTCGTGCGCGCGGACATATGTATGCGATATGTATCGAAAATGACCTCTAAAGTGATAAAATGCAATAGTTGCAATCTAGTTGTTAATGAAGTGCTCTCATTCATTCAAAATAAAATTGATGTAATGGACGAAGAAAGCCTCGTATCTGTGTGTGCATCGGCCTTTTCGGAGGACGATATTAAAGAAGCAAAATCACTGCTGTTTGAATCAGTAACAAAGCGTAGTGTGCTGCGAAAGGGTGGTCAAAAAACAAACAAGAACCTTTACGACGTTATAACCCTTCTTAAGGAGACTGATCCCGAGGAAATACCCGTTTTTGTTGCCCGAGATCTTCAGAAGTTGCCACCGGTCACGTTTGACCACATTGACGTAACTAGACTGCTTAAGGACATTATTCTGATACAGAAAGAATTACGCGATCTACAGGAGAAGTGTTGTAATAACGTTCTTTATGCGACGGTAGAAGATATAAAACTACTTAAGCTCGAAGTTGATAGTTTAAAGAAAGATAAAGTAAAGACGAACAATATTGAGCCTAATGTTAATACAGAGAGAGGTGGTTTTAGCATGCAGGAAAGTGTTATGCACTATAAGGAGTCGTCTGTGACTGAGCATGAGTCACCGATAACTCAGGCGCAGGTAAAAAAGTTGTCAGGCGGGTCATCGGACATGCAACTCGCGGCACCGTACTCAACTGTTGCGCGCGTGGAGGATACCTGTATATCAACTGCGGTTTCAAACGGTGTGAAAGCGCCTATCAGTGAGGCGCCGCTGTCGTCGTATAAGCGGCCTACGGAATTGTGCGGCCGAAATGTAAACATGCAGAATAATACATCAAATGAAATCCAAGTTGATGGGCATGGAACTGTAAAAGACCGCAATGAAGGGGAGTGGACTGAAGTGAAGAAGCGTCGTTCGATGAGATTTAAAGGGAAACAAGGATGTGCCCCGGTTGACTCATCCTCTAAGTTTAGAGCCGCTGACGTGAAAATTCCACTGTTTATATACAATGTTTCAGAGGACACCTCAGAAAAAGATATTGAAGATTATATTATGGGGAAAACTAGTATACTAGTGGCACCAGAAAAAGTACCCATGAAATATTCCAAGGAGTATGACTCATATAAGCTCTATATCCCTAGAAGTAAGCTAGATATATTTGTAAAAGACGGTTTTTGGCCTAATGGGATTTTCTTTAGGAGATATATAATATTTAAGGACAGGCAGAAAATATATAGTCGCAGTAAAAGAACGGAAAAATAAACATCAGGATGGGTACGATAAATAAATCACTTAAAATATTGAGTTTTAATTGTAAGTCTGTAAAGAGATCAGTAGACTGTGTAAAAAGACTGTGTGACACGGCGGATATAGTTGCACTACAGGAGACGTGGCTACTACCTCACGATCTGGCCTATCTTAACGACATTCATTGCGACTTTGCGGCGGTGGGCGTCTCAGCGGTAGACACAGCGGATGGAGTGCTGCGGGGGAGGCCTTATGGTGGGGTAGCCCTTCTATGGCGGAAGAGCGCGTTTAGTGTCGTCGAAATTATTAAGTGTAATAGTGTGCGCATTTCTGCAATCAAATGTGTGAATCAGTGTCAGTCAATGTTAGTGTTCTCGGTGTATATGCCCACAGACTGTCAGGACAACCTGCCTGAATTTACTGCGTGTCTCTCGGAAGTAAATGCGGTAATTGATGATTATAATGTAGATACAGTCTTTATTTTGGGTGACTTCAATGCGCATCCGAGGGAATTGTTTTATAATGAAATGCTTGATTTCTGTGAGGAACAAAGTTGGTTATGTGCCGACGTAGAGTTGTTACCAAGTGATTTAAACACTTATACATACCTAAGTGAGGCTCATGGAAGTGTAAGGTGGTTAGATCACTGCCTGGTTACGTCAATGGCATTTCAAACAATTGAAAATATCAGGATATTGTATGAAGTGTCATGGTCAGACCACTATCCATTAGAAGTTATATGTAACCTTAAGAGTTTACCAAATAAAACTGTTTCATACAGCGATACTGGCAATAAAGTATTATGGGGCGTAAGAAATAGGGACCAAATGTGTAAATATACGGAACTGTGCAACGGATCACTGCGTGATATAGACTTTCCAGTGGAATTGCGGGAATGTTGTGACTATACATGTAACAATGCCGCTCATAGACATATAATAGATAACATGTACGCTAACATTAAGTCTATCTTGTGTAGTGCCTCCGCGAAAACCCGATCAGCCAGTAAAATAACTAAAAATAGGTATATTGTAGGGTGGAACAAGCACGTAGGAGACGCTCACAGGAAGGCTCGGCTTAGTTTTAGCAATTGGGTTCTGCAGGGTAAGCCACGAGCAGGGCCACAGTATATAGATATGTGTGAAACACGAAAAGTGTTCAAGAAAAAATTGAAGTGGTGCCAGGATAACGCTGAGCAAATAAAAATGGATTTACTAGCCGCAAAACATAAGGCGAAGGATTTTAGTAGCTTTTGGAAAAAAACGGGGCAGTTGAATCCTAAGCCGAGTGTTCCTTTGAGCATCGACAGTGTAGTCGGGGATCAAAATATTGCGAATGTTTTTAGAGAGTTATATACTTTGGAACCATTGCCGTGTGACTTAAGTAACTTGAACAAACCAGATGTCAGACCTGGTGAGCCCTACTGTCGAATTATGCCATCAGACGTGAGAAATGTCATAACGAAGATGAAGCGTGGAAAGTCACCAGGTCATGACTCTATAAGTATAGAACATCTACGCTATGCAGGTGTACATCTACCCAGAGTCCTCAGTCTATTGTTCAATTTGTGTATAGGTCATTCCTTTATTCCGGATGATATGATGAAAACTGTTGTAGTTCCTATAATAAAGAACAAAACTGGGGATCCATCTGACAAGCATAATTACCGGCCGATATCACTGGCAACAACCATGGCGAAGGTTCTTGACAGTCTCATGAACATGCAGTTAAACGAACACCTTCAAATACATGACTTGCAGTTTGGCTTCAGACCTAATCTGTCAACGGAAATGGCAGTCATGTGTCTGAAACAAACAGTTAGGTATTATACTGACAGGAAAACACCTATATATGCGTGTTTTCTTGATCTCTCAAGGGCCTTCGATCGGGTGTCTTATGATATTCTTTGGCATAAACTGCTTGAAGAGACTACTGTGCCGAGGGAGTGGGTATCTCTCCTCAGATACTGGTATAGTAATCAAAAGAATGCTGTCAAGTGGGTCAACACGCATAGTCAAGAATATCTTCTGAAATGCGGTGTCAGGCAAGGCGGATTGACTTCCCCGAGTCTGTTTAATTTATTTGTAAACCAGCTGATTGATGGGCTCAGTAGAGCCAAGGTCGGTTGCTCAATAGATGGTAAAATGGTTAATAATATTAATTACGCAGATGACATGGTTTTATTGAGTCCATCAGTTAGTGGGCTTAGGAGGCTTCTGGGTATTTGTGAAGCTTATGCCCTGTCGCATGGACTCAAATATAATACTAGTAAGAGTGTTATCATGCTATACAAAGCAGGAAACAAGGCTCCCTCTAACGTGCCGCCAATTAAGATCGATGGGTCGGCACTCGTTAGGGTGTCCAAATTAAAATATTTGGGTCACATGCTGACAGACCGGCTGCACGACGATGAGGACATAGAAAGGGAAAGGAGGGCGTTGGCAGTCCGCTGCAATATGCTGGCCCGCAGATTCGCACGCTGTACTACAGATGTAAAACTGTTACTTTTCAGAGCCTTCTGTCAGTCTTTTTACACGTGCAGTCTGTGGATCAACTTTACGCGGCGGGCTTACAATGCCCTGCGTGTTCAGTACAACGACGCTCTGAGGGCAGTATTGAGGAAGCCACGGTACTGCAGTGCTTCCGAAATGTTTGCGGATGCATTAATTGATGACTTCTTTTCCATTATAAGGAAAAGAACTGCATCAATGATGTGTAGGGTCCGTGGTAGCACCAATGCTGTCCTGGGAATGTTAGCGTGCAAGATTGACAGTCCTTTTATCGTGTACTGGGCAGGTGTACACCTGCACAGAAATAGAATATAGTAATAATTGTGTAAATCTGTTTTATTTACTAACATATTACTAACACTTTTTTTTGTATTTATTTCTGTGTACTACTAACAACCTGTACTAACCCTAGTTTCGTAGTTAAATTATGGACTATATCTGTCATTGTACATATTATATGTCTGAAATAAAGATTAAATTAAATTAAATAAATAAACTTGACTTGGATGTACAAGTGCAGATAATGTGTGACCTTATTGTTTTAAAATAACATTTCACTGTTGATCTCCCTGCCGTAAATAGTTGTGACGAAGCCCAAGTATATCTTATCTGTATTTTCTATCCTACAGTTATAAAAATGCTATTCACTCCGGAGGTTGTGGGTATCGATTTCCACCCAGGACAGATATTTGTGGTGTAATTATCTATATAAGTATGTATTTACAAAAGAAAAGAAGTATAGGTAATATGTAGTATATCAGTTATCTGGTTTCCATAGTACAAGCTCTGCTTAGTTTGGGAATCAGATGGCGGTGTGTTAATAATGTCCCAAGATATTATTATTATTGGAAATTTGCATAATCATGCGAATTGTTTTTAAATTAAATAGAATAAAATGTTACATATGTATATAACGTGAACATAAGGAAACTAAAATCATAGTAAATTCCTCCACACTCTATAAATATACCCACATTGTCATTGTGAGGTCTATATTATTTATAGTCTATTTCCTCAAGGAAAGTGTCAAAAAGATTGCTGAAGATGTTTGAAAATATTTCATTGTAAGGATTAAAATATACACAAATATTCTGCAATATAACTTGCTTTAATTATAGCCTATGTGTTATTCGGATATTACTATAATGTTTCATCAAAATCTATGCCGTAGTATAACAAACATCCATACTCAAACTTTTGCATTAATAATATTAGTGGGATTATGAATTGTTTAAAAAGTTTATATTGTATCTGCAGATAAACGAATTGAAGGCAACAGTTGATGAGCTGGAAAAGGAAAGGGATTTCTATGTTGGGCAGCTCCGGGATATAAAGGTGATCTGTCAGGAGATGGTTGAACAACATCCCATTGTGCCGAAGATTTTGGATATTTTATGTATGCAACTGAGGTAATTATGTTTTGTCAACTATATCTGTGCCTCTAGCACGAGTTCCTGCAGTTTACTTACTCGATCACACGTACAGTTTCGGCCCATACATTGAGCACCAGCGCCTCTCGCGGAAACTACTAAGAACTAAAACTCGCATCACGAGTTTCTCTATTGAAACTGATCGAATAGAGAAACTGGCGGTTGGATGATTTTCGAGTCTGACATGCAATTTTGGCACCACGAAAGCACACGAAGCACATTTGACAGTTAGTTGGACGTGAACGTAAACGGAAATTATAATGTTCTGTAGTATTTTCACTCACCAAGAATTTACAGTGAGAGCATATTTGTTGTCATGAAAATTATCAATTATTAAATAGTGAAGACTTTATTTTGGGTAATTATGTCTTCAAAATACTGTGTAGGTACACTCAAGTAACAAATGCAGATGTTTGTTTTGTTTGCGACGATTTTACGACTCGTATATCTAAATAAATCTGTAACTATTACACTGATACGAAGATAGAGCGTAAGGTGAGTTTACTTGAACTTTAAATCATATAAGTGTTAGCATGTTATTTAGGTGCTATCTTTGTTAAATTAATACTTAATATAATTATGAAATAGGCCAACAACTATTATAATATCAAACTCATAATTTAGACAAGAATCAAGAGCTAAATCTAAGTTCTAATAAACAAAAATGGTCCTTGTACCTGTCAAAATTAATTGGATCAAATCAAAGTCTTCTATATGTATGTTTAGCTGCTTCTTTTACTTGTTGACATATTATACCGACCAATGTACCTTATGATAGGGTTTCAACATACTATCTCATAAGCCCTTGAAGACATACATAACTTTGGTAGGTAGGTACCAAGTTTGTTCAATACCAAACTTCATCCAAATTCTTATTCAACTTTAGTGTGATGGCATAACAGACATAGTAACCTAGCACCCCATTCATCACATTCCAAATCAAATTCAAAGACAAACATTTCTATTTATAATAGTTTTTCATATCCTACATTCAATTTCTGGCTATATGCTAACTCTATATAAAATTTTATCAAAGCTCATTAGCCATTTTAGTGTAATAGAGTAACAACATAGTATCTCTGGCACATACAGAAACATAAGAATAGGTTTATAAAATAAGCTCTAGGTATACTAATAAGTAGTATTTAATATCAATTTTTAAATATTATTTAAGCAAATTACTACTACTAATAAAAAGATATCATGTCAAAGAGATGTTAAAGTCTTTATTAAATACAGAAAATATAAACTGTATATGTTTTATTTAATACTTTAATTAATACAACATCTAGCCTTTGTGTGAGTCAATAGACTGGTAGTCAATAGAAATGGGATATTCCTAGTGGAGTTGGCTCACTCTCACCTGTTCTGGCTAGTTGCTGAACAGAACACTTTTTGGATATTACCGCATACTGTAATAATACTTATTCAGGAAGTTAAAACAATGGTCAAAACTGATACAAACGGCATGTCCTTCTGACTATAAGCCTAAATCTGGTGTTTTGTTACACTTTGATGAACCAATTTTACTTTATTTTTGTTATTTCTTTATATTTCTACCACGCGATATTGCACTAACGTTTGTGGTCGTAAAATTATGCGCAAGCCATTTAAAAGATGATCAAGATATGGAGAGAGAACGGAGAGCGTTGTTGGTCCGATGTAACATGCTGGCCCGCACGTTTGCACGTTGTACAACCAAGGTTAAAATTACGCTGTTTAAAGCATTCTGCCAAACCTTTTACACGTGCAGTCTGTGGGTCAGGTATACGCAGAGGGCCTACAACGCACTCCGTGTACAATACAGTAACGCGCTGAGGGTGCTATTGGGGCTTCCAAGATTTTGCAGCGCGTCAGGTATGCATGCGGAGGCGACAACTGATAGTTTTGAAACAATTATCCGCAAGAGGACCGCCTCCCTGATGCGTCGCATACGAGGGAGCACCAATAGCATCCTTCGCATCATTTGCGAGAGACCTGACTGTCCGCTACTGGCATTGGACACGTTTGCATTGCTGCGTGTCAGGTGCACCAGGACGCGGACGGAAGTTTTTAAATTAATTTAATTGTAATAAGTACACTAACATAGTTTAAAGTTATTATAATACTATAATTATATGGATGTACAATGTCTGAAATAAATAAATAATAATTGTATAGTGCTTCTGATTAAACCTTCGAGCATTTGTCTATGCTAGAAGGATTAACCTGTTATGTTTATTTAAAGTTATGGTTCACATAATAAAACCTAATTTATAAAATAAAATACTAAGGTTGATATAATATAATATTAATAGAAATAAAACAAACATCATAGACAGCATCATTTATTTTCAAATTCTCACAGTTAATTATTTGTTAATACTAGTGAATCTTCAGTATTTACTTTATTTACCGACCAATGTACCTTATGATTGGGTTTCAACAGCTATCTCATAAGCCCTTGAAGCATAACTTTGGTATCGAGTTTGCTCAATACCAAACTTCATCATTCTTATTCAACTTTAGTGTGACGGCATAACAAACATTACTAACCCAGTCACAGACAAACATTTCTATTTATAATAGTTTTTCATATCCTACATTAAATTTCTGGCTATATGCTAACTCCATATCAAAGCTCATTAGCCATTTTAGTGTAATAGAGTAACAGAATAGTAACTCTGGCATATACACAAACATATGAAAAGATTTATAAAATAAGCTCTAAGTAGTATGTAATATCAATTTTTGAATATTATTTAATCAAATTACTACTACTAATAAAAAGATAGCATTATAATACTATCTTGATAAAAGATAGCATGTCAAACAGATGTCTTTATTAAATACAGAAAATAGATGTATATGTTTTATTTAATGCTTTAATTAATACAACACCTAGCCTTTGTGAGTCTAGGAGACTGGGAGTGAATAGAAATAGGATATTCCTAGTCGGCTCACTCTCACCTTTTCTGGCTAGTTGCTGAACTGAACAATGCCATTCCACCAGAGAACCCAGACACAACTAGTTGTTACTTTTATTGTTTCACTGTATAGTATTATGCTTCTGATTAACCCTTCGAGCATTTGTCTATGCTCAAAGGATTAACCTGTTATGTTTATCTAAAATTATGGTTCATATAATAAATAAAACACTAAGGTTGATATAATATAATATTATTAGAAATCAAACAAACATCATACATTATTTATTTTCAAATTCTCACAGTGAATTATTTGTTAACACTAGTGAATCTTGAGTATTTCATAACATCATTTTATTAGGATGCATGGATTTAAAGTGTCACCAAGCTTTTGTTTATTTTGTAAGTTCAGTGTATGTGGAAGTATCCTGAAACAGAAAAATATGTCAATAATGTTGAATTATAATTATTATATTTGAATTGAATTATATTATCATCCATTTATGATATAGTTGACTTCTAAGCAATGTTGTAACTGGCCTATAATGAATAAAAGAACCACCTTATAACATCACAACATTATGTAAAAGGTGACCTATGGATAAACCATGTAGTGAGGCAGCAACACCACCTATCAACAAACTACTTCATACTCTCACTCCTTGATATCACAATGTTGTGGTTGATTGTTGAAAGATTACAATGAGATATTATAAAGACAGTCAGTATAGTACAAGTTACTGCAATAGTTACCTACGATGCACACATGACACACTAATCTTGTGGATACGTGTTAGACCTAGAGAAATAACAAATATTTCCGGTATAAAGGTAATATAACATAAATAATGGTAGATTTAATAGAACTTTTCTTACTAAAATTTTAATTGATATCAATCATATTTTTAGAATATAACAAGTCATACTTATAGAGCGTTAGAAATATTGATTATATTGCAGTCAATTAACTATCGTCACTTTGTTATTTCTTCGTTATTCATCATAAAGAGAGATTATAAGGTAACCTTGGCACTATCACGGTACATTGTGTAATTCACATAGATTTTTATTAAACTATATAAAAAACTGAGTTACCACAATGGAATTTACTTTTTGATTTCTTCAATAATGAACATTATTCTACATTTCATTGAAATATTATTTTCTCTAACCTAAAAATAAAAAGAAAACAGTAAATGCCAAAACAGTGCAAGTGTTCTCGTTTATAATTATTTCTTACCCTAAAATATTTTGAACTATTAAGCTTCTTTCTGGAATTTTTTGTTTGTATTCATTGAATAACATGAACAAAGACAACTTTGTGATGAAAATATAACACGGATCATTTTTTATTTGGAGTTATCTTCAATTTATTTAGCCTTCTCTGTCAATTTGATCTTAACTTGGAAACATTGAATCTATACGATCGTCGAATCTGACAGAAAACTATGATAGTAAAAACTATTTTTTTTTAATTTTTTTATTTATTTAATCAAAATACACAAATATTCTTAAATCTAAATAAATATTACAGTGTAATATAAACCAGTATTGGTTTTTCCCTACACTGGAATGTACCGTCGTACTCCCATTACACATTTAGAATTAAAATTACAAATTACAGGTAGTTAAACAAAAGCACTCGTTTACCGCGATAGGTATATTTAATTGTGGTACCGATTATGAAGGAAACTATAGGTATGATCGAGCGTACTACATCGAATTTTGTGAGCTCGAAATCAAGTTTCAGTTTCATACGATGGCATCTTGTGCTAGTGGTACAGTTTATATTCTCATTTCTAAAGCTCGTTGAACATTAGACTACACAATGCCTTTCGACATGATAATGTCTATGAGAATAGTTTGTCGGGAATAAAACAGTTTACACATCCCAATTGTAACTGATCTGGGGCTCTACCGGCTAAGTCACTGAACATCGATTTCTTAAATGGCGTTCAAATAAATAAAGGTAAAAAATTACATCGTTAAATCGGCTTCTACGTTGAAAATCGATTCCGGACCATTT
The DNA here is from genome assembly GCA_951640165.1 of Pseudoips prasinana. Classification (NCBI taxonomy): domain Eukaryota; kingdom Metazoa; phylum Arthropoda; class Insecta; order Lepidoptera; family Nolidae; genus Pseudoips; species Pseudoips prasinana. Next base: position 2,992,642 of record OX621266.1, on the reverse strand, counting down.
ATGATGTCATATGTGCTCATGGAAGCCGATTTAACGATTGATTAAGTCATTTTTAACCCTTATTTATTTGAACGCTATTCACAAAAACGATGTACGGCGAGTTAGCCGGTAGAGCCCCTGATAAAAGCCAAGATTGGCGCAGGAATTGCAAATATCATCGATGGTTTATGCGTGGTACGAATTAGCACTTCATTAACAATCGATGATACCTAGCTTACCTACTATGTCCATTCACAGGATATATTTTTATTGTTTCAGACTTCCAGCAGTGAAGGAATAGTTACGAAGCTCCTGAAAACCACCTAGGCTTAATTAAACCAGCTTGTTCTAAAATAAAATAATAAATAAAATAAAAAAGGTTTTTATTCACGTAGACTTTAAACAAGCGCTTGTAAATAGCCAGAACATGTTTGTAGTAATATAGTTCTATACATTATTATTTCTAGTAACATAGATATTTAGGTACCTACACATTGTATGAAAACATTTATAAAATTTATTTTATTATAGCAATGATATTTAGCTAGCTCGTATAAAGTTATTGTCAAGAGATTATGTTTAATTATATAGTTTAAGTCTAATATTTTTACTACATATTGTCAATGGTTCTGTCTATATTAAGGTATTATTATTATGACGGACCTTGTGTTAATAACGACGGTCGCGCTTTAATGCTACCACCGGATCCAATGCGCCCCAACTGAGAAGACCCAGCGCAACAAACTCAGTGGGTTCATCTACTACCGGTTTCAACACGACCCAGTTGAGACGGTCCGGCGAAACATACTCAAGCGGGCATGAACACGGGATTTGGTCCAATTAGAGTAATTATTTAGTAGGCAAACACAATATATGCTCGATCGGTTGTCTGAATGCTTATTATTTTAGATTATATTTAGGCGTACAAAAGAAAAACTTCGAAACAATAACATTATTTATTTTGAGACAGAGTCAATAATTTTAAATTAAGTATATGATAGCAATCATTTACAGCAGCAGATCAGTCATGTCTATATGGCTACAAGATGTCCAGCGAGCAGTGTGCAGGTAGGTAGTGAGAGCCAGACGTCTTTGTCATCCATGTACTCTTTAGTGGTGTAATAACCACCCCTAGGGTAGCTGCTTGGAGTGTTTATGGCGAGCACATGCGGTAGAATTTCTATAACTAATTTTAGCATTAAAATTACGATTTTGGTGTTATTTTTGGTGCCTTTTGTGTTGGTGATTGTTTTATGTTTGTGTGAATCTTATATATTTATATTTAACGACTGTCGGTAAGTTTTTCTTTGCTAATCTTGGTGCTTGTGCCGGACGACCATGGATGTGGATGACTCGCATCCTGGCCGGCCGCCAGATCCCCCTAACTCGTTAGATGTTGCAAGGGTAGTTCTGGAGACAATATCTCTGGACGGTTTTACATATACACCAAGCTTGACAGTTCCATTAGCCAATTTCGAGGTTATCGAAAATTCTCAGAGCAGTACTATTAATGTTGCGGTCAACCCACCCTTGGAAGAGGCTAATATTCAGCAAGATCAAGTTCTTCCAAGCCCAACTCTTATTAGTCGCGTGAGGTATTCCAACAGAGATGTGGCCCCGTTTTTGGTCCATGTCTCATACAATTCTGACAACCCTGCTGCAGGTACATCAATTCATCAAATACAGTTTGGACAATTAATGATGCGAATGAATATTAAAAATGTAATTCAGGATGGTTTTAAAAAGGTTGGACGTAATAGAATTGCTGTTGAATTTAAAACCCCAGAAGATGCCAATGCTTTCCTTGGAAATAGTGAAATAGTAGTTAAGGGTTATACATGTACTATTCCTACGTATAATATTACGCGGATGGGTGTTATTACAGGGGTGCCAACTGATTGGTCTGACACAGAGATGTTTGAAAATTTGAAATCTCCTTCAGGGTGTGGTCGTATTATAAAGGTGAGGCGCATTAACCGTAAGGTGGTGTCTGAGGGTACCACAGAGTGGAAGCCCACATCTTCGGTTGTTCTAACCTTTGATGGACAAACTCTTCCCAGTAGGATATTTTGCTTTTACAATTCCCTTCCAGTATCCCTTTATTACTTCCCTACTGTCCAATGTTATGGATGCTGCAAGTATGGCCACACCAGATCTAAATGTCGATCAGATCCAAAATGTTACCGCTGTGGTGGTGAGCACTTTTGAGAAAATTGCTCAGTAGATGAACCAGTGTGTTTTTATTGTGACGGTCCACATGCTGCTAATAATAGAAGTTGTCCGGAATACCAAAGACAAAAAAATATTAAAATTATTATGACTGAAAGTAACATCTCATATGCAGAAGCTTCCAAAAAAATCCCGTCAGTTTACAAGTCATATGCTGATGTCTCTTCATCAAATCCTGTATCTTCTCTGCACTATGTTTCTTCTCAAAATTCTTCTTATTCTAAGTCTCAACAACAAAAGGTTTCAGTCCCTACCCTACAAACACTTCATATAGAAAACTAATATCTGTGAATCCTAAAAAGTGGCCTCGTTTAGATCCTGGTTATGACCATAAGGCTCACCAGGAACTTATTAAAAACCATTCTTTCACTCCTTCTTCAAATGGTGTAGCTTTAGTCAATAATCAGATTTCTCCTTCTGAGGATGATTCTTCAAAGGAGTTATAAGCATTAGTTATACATCTTACCTCCTTCTTATTAAAACATCAGTTGTCAGACCACGTTGCCTATAATCTTATTTCTGCAGTTCAATCTCAACAACATGGATCTCCTGTTTCTTCAGTGGAACGCCAGGAGCGTGGTTCCAAAAAAAAAAATGAAATTACCCATTTAATTAATATTTATCATCCTGTAATTTTTGCCATCTCTGAGACGTGGCTCACCCCACGTCTCCAGTTCAGTTTTCCAGGATACAGTACATTCCGCGATGACCGTGCGGACGGTTATGGTGGATCTGCTATTCTGGTAAACAATATCCTTCCTACCTCCCCTCTTTGCCTTCCTAGTCATGGAAATGAAATTAATGCAGTAGGAGTGAAAGTCCTGGGCATTAATTTTGTTTCTATCTATATCCCATCCCCCAATTCCCTGAGTTTTCAAGCCATAAAAAGAATATGTAATTCTTTATCACCTGTTATACTCTTAGGCGACTAACTCTCATAACACATTGTGGGGTTCTAATAATAATGATAGGGCTGCTTTAGAATTGGGTGAAGTAATTGATGAAATTGGTCTATGCATACTTAATGACGGTTCTCCCACCAGACTTCCAAGATTGGGTCAGAGTAAGAGTTGCGTAGATCTTACTCTGTGTTCTCCTAATTTAACTGCACAGATAGAGTGGAAATGTTTAAACTTGACCTATGGCAGTGATCACTACCCTATTTGTTCCACTTTGTTTGGGAGATCTTTACCTCATAAAGACAATACTCCTTTGCTAAAATATAGAGTGGATGGTGCTAAATGGGACAGGTATAAACAAATACTAGAAAATGAAATTAATGCTTTACCATGCATAATACAATTTACAATGCATAATATAAATACTAGGAATAAAAACAAACTAGCCATGCCAGGCTTTAGAGTAAGCAAAACTAATAAATCATTTTTAGGAAATTGTATTAGGTTTTATAACAAGCTTCCTACTCAAATTACTGATCTGCCTGACACAAGTTTTAAAACACATATTAAACGTGTACTTATGGCTAGGGGTTATTACACCACTAAAGAGTACATCGATGACAAAGACGTCTGGCTCTCACTTCCTACCTGCACATTGCTCGCTGGAGATCTTGTAGCCATATAGACATGACTGATCTGCTGTGTTACGTGAACTATCTGTAAATGATTGCTATCATATACTTAATTTAAAATTATTGACTCTGTCTCAAAATGAATAATGTTATTGTTTCGAAGTTTTTCTTTTGTATACCTAAATATAATCTAAAATAATAAGCATTCAGACAACCGATCGAGCATATATTGTGTTTGCCTACTAAATAATTACTCTAATTGGACCAAATCCCGTGTTCATGCCCGCTTGAGTATGTTTCGCCGGACCGTCTCAACTGGGTCGTGTTGAAACCGGTAGTAGATGAACCCACTGAGTTTGTTTCGCTGGGTCTTCTCAGTTGGGGCGCATTGGATCCGGTGGTAGCATTAAAGCGCGACCGTCGTTATTAACACAAGGTCCGTCATAATAATAATACCTTTAATATAGACAGAACCATTGACAATATGTAGTAAAAATATTAGACTTAAACTAGATAATTAAACATAATCTCTTGACAATAACTTGATACGAGCTAGCTAAATATCATTTCTGTAATAAAATAAATTTTATAAATGTTTTCATACAAGATGTACCTACCTAAATATCTATGTTACTAGAAATAATATCTAATGTATACAACTATATTACTACAAACATGTTCTGACTATTTACAAGCGCTTTTTTAAAGTCTACGTGAATAAAAACCTTTTTTATTTTATTTTTATTTTATTTTATACCCCAAATTACAATCCATAATTTAGATGCCTGTCTGTTTCTGTTCTCAGACGTTTCATTGGCTGCCGATGAGAGTATCCCTATAAAAAATTCAGCCTCTGGAAAAGTACCATCTCCTCCCTGGTGGTATAGAGAATGTACGGCAATTATTATGTCCAGGAATGCAGCAGAGTTAAATTATGTAAACAATATGTCTCCTGATAACTTGATTCAATATAACCGCATAGTAGCAAAATCCAGAAGGCTCTTTAAGAAAAAAAAATATAATAGCTGGAAAAGCTGCGTTTGTGGAATGCTCTTCCACATCCAATTCGCGCTACAACATCTCTTGACGTATTTAAGAAAAAAATAAAGGAACACTTTCTTCAATCAATTAAGCAGGCAGGCAGCTAATATTTATGTATATATTATATGTTTATTATATATATGTTATATAATTAGGTATGTAGTTACGTAAGTAACTTAGTATGTAGTATTAGTAAGCAGGTTTATGTATATATTTATTTACCACTGGTAGATTCTGTTTTGTTTTTATTTTTGTATTATTTTCATTACCTTAGTTCATAGTATAAATTGTTGTGCACTGTTTGTAACCCATTACATATAAGCTCTCACTCTAACAAAGGTTTGCTGGAAGAGAACTCATAGTTGAGTTAAGCTCGCCTGTGTACATGATGTATCTAATCTTTTTTTTTGTAAATATGTATTTCTGTGTGCAATAAAGTATAAATAAATAAATAAAAAATTTTGTTCATTCCTTTCTCCATCATCCCCATTCTCTAGTTTGGCAAAAATTTAAGAAATTTAAACGGGGCTGCTCTTACCAAAATTCTCCACCTATCTCCCATGATATTGCATCAAAATTTCTCAACAAATTAGCTCCAGCCTCCATCCTATGTCCCCCTTCTGTTAGAATATCCATCATCTGGTGTTGTAGATGTTTCCAGTGACCCCTTAGATGACCCATTTTCACTTAAAGAATTGAATGCAGTATTGAAACATCTTCGGGACTCTGCCCCTGGGATAGATGGTTTTCCATATTCGTTTTTTAAAATGGCAGGTCAGAATAGCCAGCAGTACCTTTTAAATTTAATAAATACTTGTTTTACCCATAGTTATGTCCTTTCTCATTGGAAATCTTTACTTATTATCCCATTATTGAAACCAGGTAAATCTCCCAATTACGCTGATAACTATCGCCCAATTGCTTTGTCCCCAGTTATATGCAAGAATTTTGGAACATTTAATGAAGCATAGATTAGAGTGGTTTGTGGAAAGTAGGGGTCTCCTGGCTGACTCCCAGTTTGGATTCCGTAAGGGGTTCAGTACCATGGATAGCATTGGCATCCTTATGACAGATACTCGCTTAGCTTTTAGCGTTAATGAGTCGGTCGTTGCTGTTTTCCTAGACATTTCATCGGCATATGACAGTGTCCTGCTTTCGGTACTCCGAAGTAAATTTCGGTAAGGATGCTCAATTGTATATGTAATCTTTTGTCGGACCGCTCAGTCAACTTACATGTCCCAGGAGAAAAGTTTGATGCCAGGTCAGTTTGGAAAGGACTACCTCAAGGATCAGTTTTGAGCCCCTTATTATATAGTATTTACACGTCAGATCTTCATACGTCCCTCAATTCTGATTGTCAAATATTGCAATATGCAGATGATCAGTGTTTGTATGTGTCAGGAGCATCTATTACTGCTGCTGCGGAGTCCATGCAGGTATCACTCAGTTCACTAAATTATTGGCTTTATAATCATGGTTTACAATTATCACCCTCTAAGAGTTCAGCTGTCGTTTTTTCCCGTAAACGAAATATTCCTGATGTACACCTGGAGGTTGAAGGATCTCCCATTAAGGTTGAAGATAAGGTGAAATTTCTTGGTGTCATCCTGGATTCTAGACTGAATGGGTCTGATCATATTAACTTCATGTTTGATAAATGTGAAAAAAATATTAACATGTTACGTGCTCTTGCGGGTGTTTGGTGGGGAGCCCATCCTTTCACTCTAAAACTTATTTATAATGCGACAGTAAGGAGTTTACTAGACTATGGATCGTTCATTCTTGAACCATGCAGTAAAGTTGCCTTGTAAAAATTTGATTCAATACAAGCAAAGTCTCTTCGCATTGTACTGGGTTGTATGAGGTCCACTCCTACGAATGCCCTGCAAGTAGAGGCCGGTGATCCCCCTCTTAATCTGCGCCGACAATATCTCGCTGATAGGTTCATTTTCAAGGCATATTTCCTCAAAAATCATAAATTATTAACAAAATTAGCTCACTTAGACTACCTATGCAGACAAGAGGACTATTGGAAACATAAGGACCCCCTTTAATTTAAAATTGCAAAGGTTTAAGGCAAATGCTCCCATTTATAGTTGTTCAAATTTTCCATCATATATAACAACATATGAAATAGTCAACTTTATTCCAAATTATATTACATTAATTGGTTTGACTAAGAACACTGTGCAAGCCAATATTTTATTTTCTTCCTTAATTAATGAAAAATGGCAGGATTACCAAAGGTTTTTTACTGATGCATCTAAATTAGCACCAGATGGTAAAACTGGTGTTTCTGTCTTTTATTCTAATTCGCATATCACTCTTCAGTTCCAATGTCCTCCAGAAGCATCAGTATTCACTGGTGAGTGTATTGGTATTCTGGAGGCATGTCAGTTCATTTTAGCTCATGTTGTAATTACCAAAGCAATTATTTTTTCTGATTCCAAAAGTGCCCTGGAAGCATTAGTAAAAAAACCCCTTCAAGGATAACCTCCGAAGTCCTACAATTATGGAAATTAAGAAATATATTTGTGCTCCATAAAAGGAATTGAGGTTTTACTTGCATGGATTCCGGCTCACATGGGTATCAGTGGCAATGAATGTGCGGACGAAGCAGCTAAAGCGGCCGTTTCGAGTAGTATTGCCGACATGAAATATTTCTCTATCCATGTTTATGATTTACTACATAATGCTATGCTTGATCTCTGTAAATCTTGGCAGGCATCCTGGGTTAAATCAAGTAAGAGTAAGGGTAGTAAATATGCGTCAATTCAACCAGTAATCCCAGTAAAACCATGGTTTTATAAATATAAAAAGTTGAGCAAAACTGTCACATCGGTTATATGTAGAATTCGTCTTTGTTTTTGTTGCACTCCGGATTTTTTTACATAAAATTAGAGTTAGAGACAGTTCTCTATGTGAGTGTGGTCTAGATGAAGGTTCCTTGGATCACATCTTCTTAAATTAAATCTATATGGCACCCACTCGTTTGATCATGTCATGTCAAAATTAAAAATTCAAAGGCCAGTTAACGTTCGTCATCTTCTTTCATTCTTCCCTGACCCCCAAATTATCAACATGTTTATTAAATACATATATACTAACAAAATAAAGTTGTAGGAATATCATTTGTATTGTATATTTTATTGTAAATTTATCTATTGTGTTCACATGTGAACCATAATATTTACTTCAAGGAACCCTAATTAATTTATATCAACACAGCAATCAATGACAAATTTACTACATCGACGCATCTTGGGACAAAGTACAGCTCAGCGTCAGCATACAACTGACCGAAATATTGAAGACTGCAGCGTCGACGCAACACACGGATGGCACACAAGTGAATAGGCGTGAATGTGTATTTAGTTTAAGATTAGTATATAAGATTTTAATATTGTAAATAAAACCAGTCATTACGTTGAATCCGACTTTGACTCATTACCCTGTCACCACCTCTCACTGCGGCCAAGACACCTTTAGCCGTCAGTACGATCGGTCTTGTGAGCCTGCTTGACCGGCAGTGAGAAAACCCTCTCTCCTGTGTACATTGCACTACGTACACACCCCTGCTTCCTTCATAGTTTCCGTCTGTTGCCTTAGGTCTCCTGGCAACAGGCTTCCCGTACCTATCTATATAATTATATGTTATCAGTACATATGGTTAGGCTAGGGTGGTAGGACTATTACGAGTGGTACACAGTAAGGAGTAGGTTAAGTGCGAGCGTTGGTTAATTTGACCCTACAAATTATCTTATGCCCGTACATCTGGTCCTTCGAGAATTAATTTGAATCAGTCCCTTAAAATTTGTGAAATAATACTTATTATATTTTACTGTTTTTTTTTTTTTTTTTTTTTTTCCGTAGGCTGACTGACTGACACCCTTACATACCCAGGTTAGCGTACCCAATTAGCGCTAGGTTGTTGTATGTTAAGACTGACTAACTTAGTTGCGATCGTGCGGTAGCGGATCGGGTACCGGTCTCCCACCAGCGGGTCGCCCCGGTATTTGAGAAGTCGCATTATACCGTATCGAGGACAAAGAACGCAACTAAGTGTTGTTTATCATATATATTATATCTGTTAGTAGATAGGGTAGGGCGGCAAGAAAACGATGGAGGTACAAGAAATAAATGAGATCATAAGAAACCAAGAAGCGAACTACAAGGAAATAAACCAAATATTCACCAACATCAAAAAAGACTCAGCTTCAAGGAAAACGTTGAAATACATTACGGAAAGGAGATCTCGATTAACAGATATCTTCACCAGAACTTCGGACAATCATGTATGTTTAGAGGACCAAGAAATACTGTTAAACCATAAATACGTCACTTCTGACTATTTCGGGTCCATTAAAGAGCTATATACAGAAGCCATGGAATACCTAGGAAAGTGTGAGAAGAAAGTTCAAACACTTTGTCAATTATATGAACCAGAAGGCGTGGAGCCGCAACCAGAAGTTGTTAATTCAGCAAAAATGAATTTGCAACTATATCGCATTAACCACATAAAACTTAATCTACAAAACGCAGCCCAATCTCTGGAGCAAAATAAGCCTATGTCGCATTTTACTACGTTACTGGAAACTTTGCAAAAACAATGGCAGAAAGTAGAGGAAACTCATTTTGACATATTGGACGAAGAAAACACAATGGATCACAGTTATTTTCAAGACGGTATATTCGAAACATTAAGAGTGGATTATGATCGTATAACAAATCAAGTATGCGACAAAGTACAATCAACCAATGAGAATCATGCTTCATCGGTTAAATTACCGAAAATAGTCATTCCAATATTCACCGGGAGTTATGAGTCATGGAGCTCTTTTTATGATTTATTTCTGAAAATAATACATGAAGACAAATCATTGACCGCCACAGAAAAAATGCAATATTTGAAAACACATGTACGGGGTGACGCCGCTAAGCTGATTAAGCATTTAACAGTTTGCGACATTAATTACGTAACTGCGTGGAACCTACTGATTAAACGATATAAAAATGAGAGAATAATAATTACTAAACATATTGACAATATGCTGAATATTCCAAAAATAAAGAAAGGCAATGCAGTAAATTTAAGAGAATTGCACGACACCATCAATGAAAACCTGGAAGCATTAAAAAATCAAAACGTAAACACTTCGACATGGGACCCTATTATGACAAGAATACTGAGTAGAATATGGGATTCCGAAACTGATGAAAAATATGAACATCAACTAGAAGAACCAAACAAGCCCCAAGTATTTGCGGAAATGATGCAGTTCTTAGAAAAACGGTTTAAATGTCTGGAAACAAACAGCTATTTCAAAGAAGAACCCTCCAGTAAACCTAATTACTCGTATGAATCACCACTGGCATCAAACAAACAAATAGTAGAGAGTAGAGAGAAGGAGTATCAATTTTGTTGGTTCTGTGACAGTCTAGAACACACTATATACCAGTGCACGGAATTTAAAGCGATGTCAGTACAAAGTCGTAGTATGGAAGTAAATAAAAAAACATATGTGCAGAAATTGTTTATCGCATGACTCATCAGAAAAGTGTCATAGTTTTAAAACTTGCGTGTATTGTGGAAAAAAAGGTCATCACTCTTTTTTACATGTAAATTATCAACATTCTAAACAATTCACCACTTCAAGCCCGAGACATGAAAACCCTAGGGGGTCGGAAAGTCGTAACTCAGTGATCCCGTTCACTAGTAAAAATGAGACAAAAACTTTGTCAAACATATCTACCACTACCAAATCTGACATACAAAAAACAACGTTGTTGGCGACAGCCCTCATACGAGCAAACGCCATAGATGGAACACCACACTTGTTAAGAGTATTGTATGATCAAGGGTCCGAGGCATCCTTTTGCACGGAAGAAACAGCACAAATATTATCATATCCGCGCAGCAAAATACAAACTGAAATAATCGGTATTGCTGACGACAAACCTAAAACGTCGAACTATTGTATTAACGTTGTACTACAACCAAGATTCACTAGCAAATATAAATTACCTGTCACACTTATTGTACTACCGAAGCTAACTGGTTCCCTACCGAAGAGAACTATACCACAACTACATACAAACTATTTAGAAAACAAACTAATAGCAGATCCTACCTATTACAAACAAGGCCCAATAGATATAATACTAGGAGCTCAAGAATATAGCAAATTATTGCTAAAAGGGTTACAAAAAATACAAGATGGAATTATCGCACAAGACACCGAGTTTGGGTGGATTTTATCCGGAATTTCCTGTAACACTATTACAAATATTAAAATAATTAGTATGACAACCCGTACTACCGAAATCCAACAAATAAGCAAGTTTTGGGAAATAGAAGAAGTACCTGAAAAGTATCAATTGTCCAATAATGACCGTATGTGTGAAAATTTTTACCAAGAAACTACTGTGAGAAATCCAGATGGAACATACACTGTAAGGCTTCCTTTCAAACAATATAATGTAAGTTACGGGAATTCTCGCCAAAAAGCCGCTGCAAGGCTTTTACAATTAGAAAGAAAGTTTGCCAAAGATAAAAGCTTACAAATCAAATACCAAGACTTCCTTACCGAATACTTAGAGATGGGTCACATGACAAAAGTGCCGAAATCCGATTATTATCAAGGAAAATACTACATCCCTCATCAACCCGTGATTAAAGAAGATTCATTGACCACGAAGTTACGAGTAGTGTTTGATGCGTCAAGTAAATCAAGCTCCCAGATAAGCTTAAATGACAATATGTATGTGGGCCCAAGATTACAGCAAGATTTAGCATCGATCTTATTACGCTGGCGTAAGCACAAAATAGTGTTTATGGCTGACATAGAGAAGATGTATAGATTTATAAAAATTGGTAAAGAAGATTGGACATTTCAAAGAATACTTTGGAGAGATTCCCCGAAACAACCAATGGATGAATATGAATTGACCACTGTAACATACGGAACCTCATCTGCACCTTACTTAGCAATCAGAACATTACAACAACTAGCTATGAGTGAAAAAAAGAAGTACCCCAAAGCCAGTCAAGTAGCGCTTCAAGATTTTTTTGTAGATGACATGTTATCAGGAGAAAATGACGTTGAGTCAGCAAAAATATTGCAAACAGATCTAATACATATGCTACAAGCAGGTGGATTCAACTTAAGGAAATGGTCATCCAATAACGTTGAGTTATTACGGAATATACCCAATGAAAATCAGGATAACCAAATGATGAAAATTCCTCTTGATGAAACTAGAAAATCACTAGGGATATTATGGTCACCACTAAAAGACAGTTTTTCATTCTCGGTTACAGTCAATAAAATGGAAATACCAACAAAACGGTTTATTTTATCAGAAATTGCAAAATTGTTTGACCCACTCGGCTGGCTGGCACCCGTTCTAATAAATATGAAACTTATAATCCAGGAACTATGGACAAATGGTACAGAATGGGATCAACCTGTAGATAACGCTATCAAAAGTAGATGGGTAGATATACAAGATCAATTAAAAGCACTTGAGAACATTTCTATTCCAAGATGGTGCAAATTTACAACTGATTCACAAGCGGAATTACATGGATTCAGTGATGCATCAGAAAAAGCGTACGGTGCAGTAGTATACTGTCGAATATATAAAGGAAATAACACATATGATGTCACCTTACTACAAGCAAAATCTAAGGTGGCACCAAAGAAACAAAAAACTACGTTACCTAAATTAGAGTTATGTGCAGCCGTTTTACTCGCGAAATTAATGCAGAAGATTGTAAACGAAATGAAAATTCCGATTACAAACATATATTGTTGGTCAGACTCTATGATCACCCTTGGTTGGATTAAAGGAGAGGCAGACAAATGGAAAACGTTCGTGGCAAACAGGGTTTCCGAAATACAAAAAAAGTTACCTCAAGGAAAGTGGTATTACATAAATACATCTCAAAATCCTGCTGACGTCATTACAAGGGGGGTTGTCCCGAACAAACTTAAAAATTTTGATTTGTGGTGGAATGGACCAGATTGGTTAAAAACCGGCTACATCCCTAGTACAAAGACTATACCAGAAATATGTGAAGAAATTAAGCGTTGTTACCACATAACGAATAATGTTCAACAACAGGACACTATTTGGGAAAGATTTGCGAGTTTTCAAAAAATGGTACGAGTATTATCTTATTGTTACAGGTTCAGAGACAAACAAAGAAACATTAAACCATTAACTCGTACGGAAATTAATAGAACAACTGTCCAAATTATACTACTTGTTCAGCAAGTCGAATTTTTGGAAGAATACAAAACTATCAAAAGTGGATTACTACTCAAAAACAATAAAATTGCATGTTTGGATCCGTTTATTGATCCAGATGGATTATTACGAGTGGGAGGAAGACTTCAAAACTCAAATCTTCCATACGACCAAAAGCATCCAATTCTATTACCCCACCACCACCACATAGTTGCAATCTTAGTACACGACGCTCACATAAACACATTACACGGAGGCAATCGTTTAACCTTGGCGTATATACGACAGAAGTATTGGATACTTGGAGGAAAACGTTTAGTAAAAGGCCATATAAGAAAGTGTGTGAAATGCATACGATATAAGTCAGCTACAATGTCACAGAAAATGGGGGCATTACCAAAAGCCAGAGTAACGGAATCATATCCATTTAGCCACACAGGCATAGACTATGCAGGTCCAGTCCAGGTTAGAGCAATGAAAGGTCGGGGTCATAAATCGTACAAAGGATACATTGCAATATTTGTCTGTTTATCAACTAAAGCCATACATTTAGAATTAGTGGGTGATTTGTCAACAGAATCATTCATCGCCGCGTTAAGGAGATTCATGGCACGCAGAGGTCCAGTGGCACATATTTATAGTGACAACGCAACAAATTTTGTGGGTGCGGCCAACTTCTTATATAGAGAACTGTTGATAATAACTCAATCAAATGACTTTCAAAACACCATGGCAAACATTGGAACACACTGGCATTTTATTCCACCGTCATCACCCCATTTCGGAGGTATATGGGAAGCAGGAGTCAAGTCAATGAAGCATCATTTGCGCAGAGTAATAGGAGAGCAGACTCTAACATATGAAGAGTTAACTACATTTCTGCATCAAACGGAAGCATGCCTGAATTCAAGACCATTATGTGCACAGAGTGAGGATATAAACGACAACGTAGTATTAACACCGAGTCATTTCCTTATTGGTAGAGAAGCGGTCGGCGTACCGGATCCGCTATCGAACATCAACACCGACCTTGTGAATAGATGGAAACATATTCAAAGAATGAAAAAAGATTTCTGGAAAAGTTGGACTAATGACTATCTACAACAATTACAACAAAGATACAAATGGAAGAAAAATCAAGAAAATTTAGATATTGGATCCGTAGTAATTATAAAAGATGAAAATATTAATCCTAGCAAATGGCCACTTGCAAAAGTTAAAGAAGTACACGTTGGAAACGATGGTTTAACTAGAGTTGTGACACTTCTAAAACCGTCGGGCTCCACGCTAAAAAGATCAATTCATACCCTAATTCCATTACCTATAAAATCAAATAAGGACGATCACAGTTGTAACAATGTTGCATCAAACACTGTACATACGAATATGACAAAAACTTATACAAGAAATAGTAATGGAAACCAAACCAAAACAGCCAGTAACTGTTCAAAATGGTTCATATACTTATTAATAATTATACAAATGTTCAGTACAGTAACATCAACAACCACATATTTTATAAAAAGTTTATCACCAGGAATATACGTTGAGCAAATAGGAACAGCAAGCATCGACAGAGGAATGTTTAGGATAGAAAAACATTTTGAAAGACAACGCCTACAACAAGACTACATGAGAATAAAAACAGTAACATCCAAATTCAATATACTCTGCAGTAATACAGAAGTCGTAACAACAGAAACTCACTGCAAACAACTATATCACCACTTAATTGAACAAGAAACAAAATATGAGCGAATCAAAGAATACTTAACAGAAGTTAATCAAACCAGGAAGAAGAGAGGACTATTAGGGCAATTTCTAACGTCAATTTTTGGCGTAAATGATGAAGTCTACAAAGATATAAACTCACTGAATATGAATCAAGAAAAATTAATTAAAGCAGCTAACCATCAAACTAAATTCATGATCTCAACTATTTCACAAGTTAACAGTACTGAGGAGAGAATAAGAAAAAAACTGGAAGGTTTTCAAACAAAAATTAATCATGTAATAGAATACATAAATAACTACAACCACTGGTATACTACGATCGACCACAACAGAATAAAAATTCAAATAATGCAGACGTACCAACTTGCAAATAACTACATTACGGAAATCATAGATTATTATAATGGATTACTAGATATCTATCTAAGTAAAACAACGGTATATAGCGTGTTATCACCAAAAAATGTTAGCGATTTGATATTGTCAGCAAATAAAAAACTTCCATCTAATTTGAAAATCATTCAACAACACTTACTAGAAACCAAAATATTTGAAAACATTAGCCACATACTAGTTCATGCATACTTTCCTATTCAAGATATTAACAAGTATACGTTGATTCACACCACACCGATTCCAAAGAAGGATGCTCATAAGTCATTTCAAAGCATAGAAATTTCAAAACCTTACATAGCATTAGACTATAACAATGAGCTATATTTTGAGTTAAATCATGACGAATACAAGAGTTGTCTGCAGAGAGATCTCCATTTTATTTGTTTTCCTGGGGCGGTGAAAAATATGCAATTAAATAAAAATTGCATTATTGACCAACTCTTCAAAAATGAGACACGAACGAAATGCCCTGTAAAAAGTTTTGACATACCAAGTAGCATAATGTGGAAACAACTATGCATGCAGAACACTTGGATGTTTTTAGCTAAGGACAGTACCACTGCATCAATAGTTTGTGATGGACAACGAGAGGAAGTAGTGCTTCAAAATGTCGGTGTAATAAAAATCTCCGACACTTGTATCATTAAATCAACCAACAGCATACTTGCCGCTCAAAGATCAGTGTCAGCACAAATAGCATCATCATATTCAAAACAGATAAATTTCACTATAGATACATACGTGTCCACTAGTAATAAAATTGTAAATATGTCTAAAGAGGAAGTAATAGGTAACTCACGAGATTTTTTTCTAAATTTAGTTAACAATGAAAATAGTTTAAAATTAGAACTAAATAATACCATTTGGAAACAAATTTATTCCCATACTTATGTAGTTAGTTTTATATCGTCACTACTCATGTTAATATTAGCGATAGTAATCGTACGTTATGGTCCAAAAATGATAAACTGTATTAGAACGGCAATACAGCGCAACACCAGGCATCCCAAGGAACCATGTGCCAAACAACCAACAACGAGACCAGGCAGCGCAGACGATACTATTTACAGCCAACCGAATCGACAGTCGACAAAGAACTTCACGTCAACGAAAAACTCAACCAATGAGATACCGACCATCACCAGCGGGACAACTGAACTATATGAACTGAAGCCTATTCCCGAGAGGCGGCAGAATGTTCACATGTGAACCATAATATTTACTTCAAGGAACCCTAATTAATTTATATCAACACAGCAATCAATGACAAATTTACTACATCGACGCATCTTGGGACAAAGTACAGCTCAGCGTCAGCATACAACTGACCGAAATATTGAAGACTGCAGCGTCGACGCAACACACGGATGGCACACAAGTGAATAGGCGTGAATGTGTATTTAGTTTAAGATTAGTATATAAGATTTTAATATTGTAAATAAAACCAGTCATTACGTTGAATCCGACTTTGACTCATTACCCTGTCACCACCTCTCACTGCGGCCAAGACACCTTTAGCCGTCAGTACGATCGGTCTTGTGAGCCTGCTTGACCGGCAGTGAGAAAACCCTCTCTCCTGTGTACATTGCACTACGTACACACCCCTGCTTCCTTCATAGTTTCCGTCTGTTGCCTTAGGTCTCCTGGCAACAGGCTTCCCGTACCTATCTATATAATTATATGTTATCAGTACATATGGTTAGGCTAGGGTGGTAGGACTATTACGAGTGGTACACAGTAAGGAGTAGGTTAAGTGCGAGCGTTGGTTAATTTGACCCTACAAATTATCTTATGCCCGTACATATTGTATGTATATATTAATCTACTAACACTTAATTTTGTGTTTGTCTTTGTTCCAGGTCCATAAATACTTCCACAATTAGTTATAAAGTTTTAAATCTCCAAAATAACTCATGAGCAACCATTACATGACACAGGCAGAAATAGCTGAAAACATCGGCAGGTTGCCAAGATAAAAAAAAATAAAAAATAACCCCTAGCCATAAGTACACGTATAATATGTTTTAAAACTTGTGTCAGGCAGATCAGTAATTTGAGTAGGAAGCTTGTTATAAAACCTAATACAATTTCCAAAAAATGATTTATTCGTTTTGCTTACTCTAAAGCCTGGCATGGCTAGTTTGTTTTTATTCTTAGTATTTATATTATGCAGTTCACTTTTCTTTTTATATTTATGAATATTTTTTCTAACAAACATTATATTCTGATATAGTTATATATTCCGATGGCAAAGTAAGTATATTTATTTCTTTAACGACTAACACGTCCACGGGTCAACGATGCCCCGCGACAGGTAGACGGTCCTACGATATATATATACATAGTACTCTGTGGTCCTACGTCCCGGGGACTAAAGTCCCCGCGCATTCAATAGTTGAAGTTGAAATCATTGCCAAAGACTACTATACAATGAGCCTGGCCAATGTTTTATTCTGGGTATGCGAAAGTAATCTAGAAGAAAATACAAGAACATCTGCATTTTTTAAGTTATACTTCTTTTGGCACGATGGAGAAAAATTCACTCTCATACCTCCTAGAACTAACTTCATGCTTTTAAGTACAAATCTAGGTACTATTCATTTAATCACCGCTGTTGGTGGCTCGTACTTGCGATTTTATTACGAGAAAATTATTAGAAAATGCTGTGCAGTGCCCAAGAGTTTTAATTCAAATGTTAACACACCCAAAAAGTGTTTTTAGTATACCTAAAAATCCTATGATAAGGAAGAAATGGATGACCGCAATACGCAGACAGGATACAATAGGACTGAAAACTATTGCATTTTGTTATGAATATTATTTTAATGTCAATAACTAGGTATTCTATTTATACTTTTCTCATAAATCACTACGTTATCTATTGGTGCATTTTATAATCAACTTCTGACAAAGGTAGATAAACTTTTAAGTTTACCTACCTTTGTCATTTAAGGATTTTACAAATTAATCTTATAACAAATAGTTTATTGATTCTTCTAAATAAGAGACATTTTGTTATTATCTATCAGGAACCTTGACATCAGGATGTTATAATAAATATATAAACCAACCATGTCGTATTTTTTTTAATGAGAATAGGTGAATGTTACCTAACCTAATACTGACCTAGATTAAACATGGGATATTTGGAAAAAATATATAATAACCACGAAATATTTTACCTACTTATACAATATTTCGTTATTATTATGTACCTTTGACTTTAACCACTAATACTTAATAAGCAAAAATAGGTACATCTGTTGAATATAAGTGAAGTAAAATTGACTGCAAGTGTGGCGCAGCGGCTAAGACAATCGCCGCTGTGTGTCCGAGGTTTGATTCCAGCACCGAACAACTATTTGTGTAACCCGTAAATAGTTGTTCAGAGTCTAGATGTAATTTGTGTCCGTCTATTATATGTTTGTAAAGTATTATAGTATTATTATTGTCTTTGAAAAAAAAACCGTTAAGAATGACAGTGGTATTAATCTACAGCTGTTAGCGTGCCACTGAGTATAGTACTTACCTGCGTACGTAAGTATACTTGGAGATGGTGTACAAAATTTTACAAACATTTTGCTAGAAATATTATTATAATAGTACCGGCCCTCATTTTATCCTAAATACTAGACATATATTAACACTTTTGAAGATTTACACTGAGTAAGTTTATCCTCTGCCGTTTGGTCTTATTTTGGTCGTCTATAAAGGCATTAAAATTTGGAATTTTATATAAATATAAAAATGTACCTACTTATATTTTTATTTTATATTAGTTTATTTAGTTCTTTATTAGATTTAATAAAAAAAAGGTACTGAAAACAAAAAAATAAGTAAGTAACTAAGTCGAGAGCATTATTGGTAGATTAAGAAACTTTGGATTCTTGACGCCGCATGCTAAAGTCAATCAAAGTTTGTCAGTCGTGTAAGGAAATCTTCCTCCCATGTAACCCTCTTCCAGGGTGCAGATATAATGTAACTCATTAACAGGTTGGTGTAATGCAATAATAACAAATTAATAAATAAAGCTATGATACAAGTACAGCGCGCGCGTCTTCACTTCAATATTTTCATAAAGCGCGGGGCACAAGCGCACGGAGCGACCGGCACCGAGCCGATAGCTGACGTCACGCGTAGAGCGCGCGATATCTTGGAAATTTGAAAGTGCTCAAAACTTCTCACAGTCATAACTTCCGTAATACTGCATTGATTTACGTGAAATAAATACTAATCTAATGTACGTAATTTAATCTTTATTGTTAAGTAGCTTTTAGTGCAATATTCGCATGTGTTGGTCACCCTCATTAGAGAGTAGTTATATGGTCAATGGTCACATTGATTACTTACTCTCTGAAAGTATTCGAGACAAAGATATTATAATATAACAAGATTGCGCACTCCAAGATTTAGTTCAAAGTAAAATGAACTCAAAGTCTTTAAGATACAGTCCATTTCTCTTTGTAGTGTACCAATAGGACAAAACGGACCACTTGAGAGGCTCTCGTTTTGGAATCTGTCCCTGTCTAACAGATGGCCAGCCTAAAAATAACTTACTTGACGTATAAAATAGTAGAATTTTTGGTCAAACACCTAGGATTATGTTTTCATATAACTATAATTAAATATTTTTTATTTATTTAAGACGTACACAACGTTTTTTTAAACTATGTCTTATTCTTTGATAGCTTTTTAAATACATTTAATTTGGGTTTAGTAAATTCAATAGCAGTATTTATAAGAAATGACGTTTACCAGACTCAATTTGTAAACAAATATGGTGAATGTTTGTTTTGAAATTATTTATCGTATTGTGCTCCAATCCAGTTCCAATTTGCTTAAAAATGGTTTTAACTTGTTGCGTAAAAGGTTGTAAAAGTGAGGGTCATCTGGGGAGTGGTATATCTTTTCACAAGTAATTGTTATCTTGTAATGTTTCTATATTTTGGCTAAGTTCAGCAACAGGGTAACCATTCGTTACGTATTTAATGGATCGTTTTTCTAGATTTCCCAAAAACGAGGAATTGAAACAAAAATGGATGAATATTGTTCCCGGTAAATAATAATCTGATATAGCAATTAACTGTTTTATTACAAATAACATTCACATTTGTTTTAGAGTTTTTGCACATTGACACAAAATACTATTCCCCACTACCAGCCACTAAGCATACCTACTCGAGATTGTTGCCTCTTACAACAAACGATTTTTTCAACCTGTCGTAATGTATATTAGGTATTTTATACCTACGTAATAATTGTCTGCTGTGTGGTGACGGCGACAAATATCAGAATCAGAATATCATCACCCCATCTCATCCCGTGGGGGGCGTAGAAGTCGACCCGAGGGAATATCTACCAGAGGACGGAAGCAGCTTCCTTCTGAGTACTACGACCATCATACTGCGATCGCCAACCCGCCTGCCAAGCGTGGCGATTATGGCATATCCCCTCAAGATGATTCTTGAGGGAGGCTTGTCCAGCAGTGGACTTATTTAAGCTGTAATGATGATGATGATGATGATGAATAATTGTCTATTTCACTATATCTAACACTAAAACGAGGCTACTGTTTCCTCGTGTCAGTGTTTGTTATGAGTAAATAGGTAAGACATAGACAATTGCTACACTCTTATTAATAACAAAAGATATAAAATTATCTCAGTAGTTTAGATTAAGCCACTTAGAAGATATTTTCAATTAAAGTAGTGAGTATAGTACTATCCGTGGAATAAATTTAAAAATCGGGCCTGTAGTCTATTAGTGTTACCTGATTTTCACAATCTAATCTATATTGAATATATGTATTACAATAATTATCCTAGAATACTATAGCCGACTGACACAAAACACTTGTTGCGAAAAAGAATATAAGTAAATAAAACATATAATATACTTGAAAACTATTTGGATACATTACGAATATATAATATTTGGAAAGTCTATTGCCTTTGTCCAAAATATCGACCACTACTCACACTTACATTAGGCGGGAATTGTACTATAAATAATTATATAATTTCCAAACGTTTAAAAAAATCTACAAATAATCTTGGTATAATTTAATTTATATTGCTTGCAGAGAGGCATACAAAATAAAGAAAGTATAAGTAACGAAAACATCTCGAATACGTTTACCTAGGTATGCAGTGGGGCGAACAGTAACTTTAAAAGCACTGCACAGGTAGTATGATTATACTTCAAAAGTAAGTTTATTCATTCTCATAAAAACAAAATTTTAAATTTGGCGCGTTAAAACATTCGCATAATTCCACGACGCATGGTCACTCTATTAGAAGGAGATGCCATCCAAAACAGCTACTTCTTGCTCGGGCCGTTTTTGCTCCCTCAGTGCGCAATCTTGTTATATTATAATATCTTTGATTCGAGAATGTAGAAACAATATATATGATTATATACTCTCTGACTGATCCGTTTATAATATCTTTGTCCGTACGTAAAAGAAAAATTTAGGAGTTTTGGCGCCAACGCGGAAAAGGACGCATCGAGGCTATGTTTTATTTTCAAAAACTGGTGTAAATTCGAGTTTTTATGTGTAAATATGGTGGATTTTTAGACATAACATCTTCGGCAACGTACACAAGTGGAGGAAAGTGCGATATTGCCGTGAATTGTGATTTTCCGTGTTGAAACCAAAACTCCATAGAAGCCTCTAGTAAAGTCTCCACTGCTTTACTGAGGTGGGACTATGACTTGACTGTGACGGACGTGTCGGACATGACTGTGACGGACGTGACGGACATGACTGACTGACTTTAAAATATAAAAAATTAGAAATAATACAACTGAAGACGAGGCGGTATGGTCACAGACCTTAGCCTGCGCAAAGAGGGCAAAAGAAAAAAAAAATGGGTTAGACCATCAAACACTGGAATAATAATTAAATGGGGTACCTGCTTAATTATTTGAAGTAAATGTTTACTTACTACCCAGACTACCACTAGAAGAATAAATGAGATCACTTCTTGGTGACGGCGGCAGCTCGCCTGGATCGAGTTGATGTCGGTTTCGATGCACCTGGCTCAACCGGCTTGATAATGTCCTGTTTCTCGATCTTATTGAGGTCCGAGACGGAAAGAATCCTTTGCCATGAGTTGTTTGGCCCAAGAACATAAACAGTGCCCATATTTGTCCACGATCTCGAAATTCCGCACCGTTCACGCGCTAACATAAATAAATCATGCCTCGACTTGGTCAGAAATTCCGAGAGCGTGATACCGGAGCCTTTCAAGCTAGTTTTAGCGTTCCAAATTTTAGAGCAACCCATGTCACGGATTTTGAATAGTATTGGGCGCGGTTTATCTGGCTCGGAGGTTTTATCTAGCCTTTGGCACCGCTTGATGGCACTGACATCGAAGTCCTGTAACTTAAGGCGATCTTTCACAACACTCACAACCGCCTGCGCCGTGTCGACTTTCTCATCTTCAGTAACTCTATGCAGTAGAAGAATCTTGCGCCTGTTATACATTTCCAAGCCATCAGTTGTTTGTGCAATCAGCCTGACCTGCTGCTGGAGATTTGACAGCAACTGAAGTATAAGAGTACGGAATGCTGAGAACTCTGCTGCTAGATCAGTGGGCTGTAGACTGCTGCTTTGTTGACTGTTGGCCTGCTGCAGTTGTTGTGCAGTATTTGGGATTCTATGTTAGCTACTTTCGTGTTGAAGAGGTCCATCATGGTGTCAATGGAACTTACAATTGTGTCCATGGTGATAGTGTTGTTTGTGGAATTATGTTTGTGCTTGAATGGAGAAAACACTTAACTGGTAGGTAGCCAATATTATCAACTGTTTTTACACATAAATTTGCAATAATATGGCTAATAACTAATTAAATTTGAATTTTAAATGCAGAGCTATACTTTTCTTGCAACTGCTACAACTACCCACACTCAAAAAAGCCTTATTGACTATTTCTCTAAAGGCATCCCAGTCTGTATATCTGTTATACAGTGATTGCTGAATTTTATGCTGTAAGACTCTAGTACTTATTGTTAATATTACTGGTATATGATTGGATGATCCGTCTAGACATGCTTGAATATCATAGAACAGTCGTGACAGAACCCCTTTGTAATAAAAAAATCTAACACATCAGGCAACCTGGTGGGATCAGTAGGCCAATGAGTAGGTTCCTGTGTTGAAATTGTTTTTAAGTTAGTCAAATCAATGCTTTTCTTTAAAGCTCTTCCACAAGTTGTGATAAGTCGAGATCCCCAATATACATGTTTTGCGTTCCAGTCGCCTCCAGCAACAAAGCGACTACCAAGGTTCCTCCGTCATCTTGTGTTTTGGAGGGCAGTAAACTGCTGAGATGTTATAGTTTCCATTTTTGTCTGATATAGCAACAGTGGTGGCTTGGATGTGTTCAGTGGTGAATTTAGGTTGTTCATGGTGCTTAATATTTGTCTTTATTAGTATTGCAGTGCCTCCATGTGCCATTCCATCTGGGTGGTTAGTTGAATATATATGATACCCTTTTATTTTAATTTGGCTACTACTAACAAAGTCAGTTTCCGAAATAAGGAGAATGTCTAAGTCATGTATCTAGAGTAGTGTTTCTACTTCATATTTGTTAGGAGCTAAACCATTTACATTATAGGTTGCTATTTTTAATGCAGTCTATTAGAGATTTTTGACACTAGAGTGATTATGAGTTGCAGTAATGAACTCATTTGTTGTAGGATGGTATCTATCTTTTCAGATTGTTTTATGAATAGTTGCTCCAAAACTTTGAGAGTGTCTTGTTGGGGATTTGCTTCTCTTTGAGTTGGTTTATGGGACATCTTTTCAGCATAGGTGTTGCCCTGATTCTTGCTTCTATTGGTAGTTGAATTTGAGTCATTTGTGTAGGCAGTTTCTGTGGCATTTTGAGGTTTTTCCCTTTTGTATTGTGAATTTTGGTATTGTTTCTTTCTTGTTTCTAGTTGTTGCTGCGTTTTTCGAGCTAGAATTTGTTTATAGACCTCACACCCCTTGTAATTAGCAGGGTGTGAGCCCAGGCACAAGGCACAAGTGGCAGGTGTGTTACGGTCTTTTTTTGTACATTCTGACGTTTTATGAGCTTCTGCGCATTTGACACAACAATATGGTTTCATGCAGTAGTTCTTGGTGTGCCCATACTGCTGGCACCGTTGACATTGCACAACAGATTTTCTTTGTTTTCGATCTTCTATAGTAAGAGCCTGGTGATATATTCTTGTGACCTCTTTGGCCCCTTTGTTATCAGGACCAGGTAACAAGTTTACAAAGAATGTTGATGTCCGCTTCTTGTCAGGCCCATAATTGACTCTGTCTCAAAATGAATAATGTTATTGTTTCGAAGTTTTTCTTTTGTATACCTAAATATAATCTAAAATAATAAGCATTCAGACAACCGATCGAGCATATATTGTGTTTGCCTACTAAATAATTACTCTAATTGGACCAAATCCCGTGTTCATGCCCGATTGAGTATGTTTCGCCGGACCGTCTCAACTGGGTCGTGTTGAAACCGGTAGTAGATGAACCCACTGAGTTTGTTTCGCTGGGTCTTCTCAGTTGGGGCGCATTGGATCCGGTGGTAGCATTAAAGCGACGATGATAGCTTCTCCAGTATTCCTACCCTCGCAGATAGCCTCGAGTCCCAGTTCTCCGATGTCCCGAAAAATCTTAATGTAGTCCATATAAACGCACAAAGTATTCCGGCACATTACCCTGATATGCTGGCGACTTTTGACTGTAAGAATATCCACGCGATTCTTGTTTCAGAATCCTGGCTTAAACCCTGTCTCCCCTCTACCTCTTATTCTCTTCCAGGTTTTATATTGATTCGAAACGACCGCATCAAAGGTCGCGGTGGTGGTGTTGCCATATATTTACGTGCCTGCATACCTTTTTCTATAGTTAGTTTGTCAACGCAACCACCGCCACTGAATGCTGGCGAACACATTTTTTTAGAACTTGACCTACATCATTCTAAAGTCCTTCTAGGAGTTTACTACAGTCCTTCCCAACATATCAACTTTTTCGACTCATTTGAAAACCTCTTAGAAGACCTCACGCCCTCTTACAGTCAAACTATCATCAAGGGTGACTTTAACACCTGTCTTCTTAAAAATGACACTCGGTCTACTTCCTTACGTTCTATTGTTAATGGTACTAATTTAGCTCTACTTCCACTTCAATCTTCTCACCACTTTCCAAATTCCACACCTTCTCTTTTGGATCTGATTATTGTATCTTCCAATCATAGAGTCGCTAAACATGGTCAATACCATGCAGATGCTTTCTCCTACCATAACTTAATTTATGTTTCTTACAAAATTCGTCCACCCAAAGCGAAGTCAAGAACGCTTCTACAGCGCAATTTTGCTGGTATGGATCAAACTGCTCTTCGTAATGATGCTTCCTTAATTGACTGGACTCCTCTTTACGGTACATTGTCCATTGACTCAAAGATCGATTACTTTGTGATAAGAAAACACGTTTTTCAGCAGCAATAGACGTATATTTAATTCTTCAGGATTACACCATTACAACACTTAGCAAAATTAATGTACTTCTGTATTATAACAAATCAGAAACACAACATACAACACTTGTTAAAAACCTTTCGGCTCGAGCGCTCGGTAAAGACTGCCGACCGAACTAGCGACCATTCTGAATGTCATGAACGGGAATGAACTGAATGCATCGGCCATTCCGTTCATTCACCTCTTTTAGGCATATTATATCCTTTTAATAATTATTAAATTAAATGCAAAGCAAAATCATACCTTTTTAAGTAAACAAATCACCAAAAATGTTACCAATTATTTGGAAATCATAACATTCGGCCATCCGACCCTGTGTTGCCTCCTGGCACACACAATACATAAACATAAGTTACATATACCTCTTTCTAAAAAAAACATCAGCAAATCATAACATTCAAATAAAATAAACAAATACAAAAGTTTTGAATACAACCATAGAATACATTTTGTCAATAACTCATTATTACAAAACAAAAACAAAGTGAAAAATAAAAAACTACCACTATAACAATGACGATGTATCGACAAAAATAGTTAAAACAGACAAAGAAGTCATTGCTGACCCTCTAAGCGATATCCTGAACATTGGATTAACTTCAGATATTTATCTAGACAAACTAATAAAACCTCTCTTTAAAAATAGAAAAATGATATGTATAATTCTATAAGCCTAGAGATTTCTTGTCAGTATTCTCTACAATCATCATTTATTTATTTATTTATTGAGTACAGCCACATCATAAACATTAACAATTCACATAACTAGCAGATATTATAACAATGGTCACTGATGCCTATGACAATAACGGCGTACATAATAATCGCCACATTTAACAGTTATATAAGATTAAGCTAAGTACAAAATAACAATTAAACATTAAAATAATAAATTAATAAATTAAGAATCTCAAGTATATATAAGCCCAAATTTATTCTTACTTCGAAAAAAAAATGAATATGTTTGTTGCAGAATTAAAAGGTTGTCGAAAGTATAAGACTTCTTAAATATTAATGTATCAAGAATTGACAAAAAAATACCAGATTGTGCCATAACTACTCAAAAACTATATGGCTCCGGAATCCGAGGATCTGCTTAAAATTGGTTTAAATAATACCTGAACCAAAAACAACTGTTAGCGAAGCTCCAAACAATCTCTTTGCTAAACCAGCTAACTTTAACCATGTTCAGAAAATCTTTAGATACCACTTCTTCACTTGAACTATTTCACGATGGACTTCGTAGTTTAACCATACTTTTCTGAGATCTCCGAGGTGTATCAGGAGGAGCACCTGCTTCATCATCAGTCGTCATCAACACCTCACTGAAACATATACATTCTCCGCGACATAATCCATTCATAATCATGTTACAATAAATAAATTAGTTAAAATCCAGTAAATCATAACAGATGTACAGAATCATTCTATTCAAAACATAGACAAAATCAACACAGTCTTTAAGATTAACCCCGACATAATCCATCCGTAATCATGTTACAATGAATAAATGAGTTAAAATCCAGTAAATCATAACAGATGTACTGAATCATTCTACTCAAAACAAAGAAAAACCAACACAGTCTTTCAGTTCTTTCTTTTCAGTTCTCAACACAGTAAAAGTCTTCTAAACGTTTCATATGTAACAACAAAAATAAATAAAACTGGTTAATTATTATCGAGTAAACTACTCATTGACCAGATCACTTGTTTTGATTAGCATAGACTGTTGTAAGCATTCATAGGACACTTTATTTGACGACTAGTCACACACTCAACTACCAGTAATAACCATAACTATCCAAAACTCCAGTGTATCCATATAGTAAACCCACTAAATAATTTTATCCGACGACAAGCAACCCGCTCATCATCCAGTGAGATACTTACCCACTCAATTAACCAGCGAAGGCACATAGTACGCTTCCAAAATAACTTTATCCGATGACTATTAACCCGTCCATCATCCAGTGAGATACCTACTCACTCAATTAACCAACGAAGGCACATAGTACGCTTCCAAACTAACATTATCCGACGACTAGTGACCCGCTCAACATCCAGTGAGATACCTACTCACTCAATTAACCAGCGAAGTCACATAGTACGCCCTTTAACAAACATTATCCGACGACTAGCGACCCGCTCAACATCCAGTGAGATACCTACTCACTCAATTAACCAGCGAAGTCACATAGTACGCCCTTTAACAAACATTATCCGACGACTAGCGACCCGATCAACATCCAGTGAGATACCTACTCACTCAATTAACCAGCGAAGTCACATAGTACGCCCTTTAACAAACATTATCCGACGACTAGCGACCCGCTCAACATCCAGTGAGATACCTACTCACTCAATTAACCAGCGAAGTCACATAGTACGCCCTTTAACAAACATTATCCGACGACGAGCGACCCGCTCAACATCCAGTGAGATACCTACTCACTCAATTAACCAGCGAAGTCACATAGTACGCCCTTTAACAAACATTATCCGACGACTAGCGACCCGCTCAACATCCGGTGAGACACCTACTCACTCGAGTAACCAGCGAAGTCACATAGTACGCCCACTAACAAAACTGGTCAAGAATCTTTATTCTATCCTGTATTTATCGATACATAAAATATCATAGCAGTCATTTAAGTAACCAACAATTTATATCTACACAATGTTGCTTGTAATTAATCATACTATAAACAAATGTATTCTACAAATTTCCATTTAAATCTTTCAAGAAGCTTATGAATTTAGTCATAATGGTATAAAAATTCAATTTTATCCATACTCAATACTCAATCATTTATTGCTTCCATAATGTATAACAGATGGTATAATCTTATAATTATGTAACAATTATGGACCCTGTCGGGCACAGCATAGTAGAAGAGAGGAAGAAGGCTTTTGGTTAATAATAAAAAGTTTAAGAATTTATGCTATTTGTAAGAATCATACTATACCAAATTTTAATTTAAAAATGTCAATATTTAAAGCGAAAAGATTATCAGATTAATAAATGTCAAGATCTATAGAATTATTTCTTTGAGTCCAAGTATTCTTTTCTTTTCTGTAATAAGAAAAGCTTTAGTTTTTTAATAAAAGTATTATCCTTTTTTTTCTTTTTTTAATTCTTCTGGAAGTTTATTATAGACTTTTATTGACATGACCAACGGGCTTGTAGAGTGCATAGATAGATGGGATGTTGGTAAATTTAATCTATTCCCATGCCTAACTGTGAACCATCTCGAACGTTAAATACGTTCGGTCACCATATGCAACAATGTGTGCTTATTAGTACTGCTAGAGAGTAGCCCTAGCCACGTACCCGAACTCACGATTACATAACACAGTTAACCAGCATAGTCCATTATTAGAGAGTTGCCCTGACCATATGGGTAATGCGAAGCCATTAACAAATCTATACATATAATAAAATCGTAGAAAAGTGAAAACTGTACATTGAATTTTTTTTTAAATGATAGTTGGGGCGTGATCTACAATCTAATTCGTAACCAAAAATATAGTTTTTAGAATTTTTGTCTGTTTGTCTGTATGTATGTCCGGGCTAAACTCACAGTACTGCATTGGATTTACTTCAAATTTTGCATGAATATTACTAAGAGGTCGGGTCATCATATAGGCTACATATTATCACGCCATCAACTACGGGAGAGGAGCTGTGATAATTTATAAAGTTTAACGCGGGTAAAACCGCGGGACACAGATAGTTATGATATAAAACAAATCTTTAATCCATAAAGTTCATTTATATCTACAGATAAATCATTGAATGCTATATCTTTGTAAGATAGTTTAAACACTGTCCACAAATATGAACAACTACAAGCAATTAAATCATATTATTTCTTTGTTTTATTTTTAAATATGGAGTTACATACCTTTTTCCTGGGTAATTGCCACTTCTGAGATGATAAGAAAACACGTTTTTCAGCAGCAATAGACGTATATTTAATTCTTCAGGATTACACCATTACAACACTTAGCAAAATTAATGTACTTCTGTATTATAACAAATCAGAAACACAACATACAACACTTGTTAAAAACCTTTCGGCTCGAGCGCTCGGTAAAGACTGCCGACCGAACTAGCGACCATTCTGAATGTCATGAACGGGAATGAACTGAATGCATCGGCCATTCCGTTCATTCACCTCTTTTAGGCATATTATATCCTTTTAATAATTATTAAATTAAATGCAAAGCAAAATCATACCTTTTTAAGTAAACAAATCACCAAAAATGTTACCAATTATTTGGAAATCATAACATTTGGTTCCAAACTCATACAGTTGTTCAATATACATGCTCCAATACGGCCTATTAAAATCAAGCACCTGCCGGCTCCATGGCTTACTAATGATATTAAAGCTGTCATGGAAAAAAAAGTTACAGCTAAAACTAGATACAAATGTCGACCAACATCATATAACTGGGAAAAATACACCTCAATTCGAGATCACTGCAATAAGGTGTGTAGAAAGGCACAACGCCAGCATATCCACAAGTCTGTCGAAAATGGTGATCCAGCTAAAGTCTGGAAATTTCTCAAGTCAATGGGGGTTGGAAAATCACATCATCATGATAATGACATAAAAAATTTCAACATTGATACTCTAAATCAATATTTTTCTTCGTCGTCCAACTGTCATAGGACAACTATAAACAATACCTTAAGCCATCTTTCTTCACGTCCAACTCCTGATTATTCCTCATTTAATTTCGTTCAGTTCGCGGATTGTGATGTTAAGAAGGCCATTCTCTCTATCACTTCCAACGCTGTGGGCAGTGATTGCATTAGCCGGAACATGATCTTTCCCATCCTTGATGAAATCCTTCCTGTCGTTTGTCATATCCTTAATTATTCCATATCCAGTGGTACCTTTCCATCAGCATGGAAAGAAGCCCAAATAATCCCACTTCCTAAAAAACCTAATCCTGCTTCCATATCAGAATTTCGTCCAATATCTATTCTACCTTTCCTATCCAAAGTCCTGGAACGTCTGGTTTCTAACCAGCTTAGTTCATTCCTTTCCAAAAATTGCCTTATTAATCCACTACAATCCGGTTTCCGCCCTGGTCATAGTACGGCTACTGCTTTGGTCAAAATAACTGACGATATAAGATTGAGTATGGATGGAGGAAATCTTACGGTGCTCTCACTTCTTGATTTCAGCAACGCTTTTAACACCGTAGATTTTGACATCCTGCTTGGAGTCCTTAGGTCTGTCTCTTAACATATCTCCGACCGCAACTGATTGGTTTCATAATTACCTGTTTGGACGCCGACAACGTATTACCATTCAAGATACCGTCTCCTCATGGCGTATTACTATTGCCGGCGTTCCACAGGGTGGCGTTCTTTCTCCATTACTTTTCGCATTATTTATTAATACTATCTCTAATAATCTACAATCTTCTTACCACCTTTATGCAGATGATCTTCAAATTTACAGACACACTGATGTAGAAAATTTACCACGTACTATCGTCACCATTAATGAAGATTTAAAACAAATTTGCGAATGGAGTAAGGTATATGGATTAAAAGTTAATCCTAATAAGACCCAAGCAATAATAGTTGGCAGCCCTAGGATGATTTCCAAGTTAGATTTGCAGCTCCTACCACCGGTAGTGCTCGATGGTATTCCTATTCCCTATAGTGACACAGTAAAGAACCTGGGAATCATCATCGATAAAACTTTATCCTGGGTACCGCAGCTACAAGAGGTCAGTCGAAAGCTATTTGCTTCTGCTGGTTCTTTACGAAGACTCCGTAATTTCCTTCCCACTACCACAAAAATTGCGCTAGCACAGTCTCTCCTTCTTCCAGTTCTTGACTACGCCGATACCAGCTATCTTGATCTCACTGAAGCACAACTTAATAAACTTGAGCGCCTTCAAAATGTCTGCATAAGGTTTATATTTGGCCTACGAAAATATGACCATGTTTCTCAGTATCGCACTAAACTCAAGTGGCTTCCAATCCGCCTGCGCCGTAATACTCATATTTTAACTCTTCTCTATAACATATTGTTCATCCCATCTTCACCAAATTACCTCAAAGAACGTTTCGAGTTCTTACATGACACACACTCTAGATGTTTACGGTCTTCGGAGAACTTAATTCTAAAAACACCTAAACAGGTAACTAACTTTTATTCTAAATCTTTTACTGCGCAAGCTGTCCGCCTCTGGAACGAATTACCATTAACTACAAGACGTGCGCAATCTTTAGCGACTTTTAAAGGAGAAGTGAAGAAGTATTATTTTTCCAAATTAGTATCCTAAACTAGTGTTAATGTCTTTATCTTTTATTTATTGTTTCTTTTTCATATAATAGTTACGCAATTTCTGCTACCTTTTACATTAGATTTATAGGCATCAGTTGATAATTACATAGGTATTCTTAATATAAATATTTATTATTATATATCATAGGGATATTAGTATATTTATTTATTTATGTATGTATTTTTATATTTATTGACTTTTGTTAGTTTAAGTTAGGTTAAGGTTAATTTTTTCAAACACCTGCACTACCCAATTTATTTCTAGATCCTTGGATTATATTCCGTTTAAGGTTGTCTGGAAGAAATCGCAGCAGCGATAAGACCGCCCAGTGTACCTTAATAACTTTATGTTAAATTATTATGCTATGTATTGGTGTACAATAAAGCGTATTTTACTTTACTTTAAAGCGCGACCGTCGTTATTAACAAAAGGTCCGTCATAATAATAATATTTTTTGTATATATTTTATATATGTTAGTCTGTAAGGTATATATCTATGGGCCATTAGAAGCCTGAGAATAAATGATTATTATTATTATTATTATTAATAATAATACCTTTAATATAGACAGAACTATAGACAATATGTAGTAAAAATATTAGACTTAAACTAGATAATTAAACATAATCTCTTGACAATAACTTGATACGAGCTAGCTAAATATCATTTCTGTAATAAAATAAATTTTATAAATGTTTTCATACAAGATGTACCTAAATATCTATGTTACTAGAAATAATATCTAATGTATACAACTATATTACTACAAACATGTTCAGACTATTTACAAGCGCTTTTTTAAAGTCTACGTGAATAAAAACCTTTTTTATTTTATTTTTATTTTATTTTAACCCTTCTAATACCCTTCATATGCTAAGCAGCCCCAACAAAAAATATAACGCTTCTATACGTGTACTAAAGAGAGAACAACTGACAACTACTTAGACAAATAAAATATATAACTCACCCCAGCGGGAACAATACACAATACAAGTAATTAGCTTCACGTATTCAGTACGTGAGCACTTGATAGTAATAATAAAAATCGTAGCAGAATTGGTAACCAACAATCTCACGGTGACCTCCGTAATGAATACGATTCGCAAATCATCGCTCATGAACGATCGAACAAGGAGCTAATTAGAGTGAATGGATTTATAATCTAATCGTACAACTTAGTGATAAGAAAACACGTTATTCAGCAACCATATACGTATATTCAACTCCTCAGGATTGCACCATTACAACACTTATCCAACTTATACTAAACCAATTCACTTCAGCATTATAATAAATGAAGGTACACACAAAACACCATACTTGTTAACAACGTTTCGGTTTCAGCGCTCTGTGAGATCTGCCGAATTAGGCGAGCATGCTGAATGGCATGAACGGGAATGAACTGAATGCATCGGCCATTCCGCTCATTCATCTCTTTTAGGCAGATTATATCCTTTTAATAAATATTAAATTAAATACATAGCAAAATCATACCTTTTTAAGTAAACAAACCACCAAAAATGTTACCAATTATTTGGAAATCATAACATTCGGCCATCCGACCCTGTGTTGCCTCCTGGCACACACAATACATAAACATAAGTTACATATACCTTTCAAAAAAAACATCAGCAAATCATAACATTCAAATAAAATAAAAATAATAATATATAATACAAAAGTTTTGAATACAACCATAAAATACATTTTGTCAATAACACATTATTACAAAACAAAAACAAGGTGAAAATAAAAAGTACCACTATAACAATGACGATGTATCGACAAAAATAGATCCTCTAAGCCATATCCTGAACATTGGATTAGCTTCAGATATTTGCCTAGACAAACTAATAAAACCTCTCTTTAAAAATAGAAAAACGATATGTAGAATTCTATAAGCCTTGAGCTCTCTGGTCGGTATTCTCTACAATCATCAAGTATATATACGCCCAAATTTATTCTTACTTCGAAAAGAAAAGAGGAATATGTTTGTTGCAGAACTAAAAGGTTGTCGAAAGTATAAGACAAATAAAAATTGGTAAAAAAACTTTTTAAGTTAAACGGTTTTATGTTAAACATACATTGTTTAGAACATTAGAACATAGAACATTTATTTCTCTCATTTTAGGTACATAGCATCTTATACATAGTTACAATTTGATAGTTTAGATTTGGACCTTTGTGAGAGCTGGAGTCTATACTGGGTTCAAGACCTGTATGACAGATCTCCAGGCAATCACCCTCTTAAATTACTTAACTAAATGCGGATATAGATAAATTCAAAACGGAACGATCATTGTATTGGTATTGAGAGGAAAAGTGTGTGTGTGTGTGTGTGTGTGTGTGTGTGTGTGTGTGTGTGTGTGTGTCTGTCTGTGTGTGTGTGTTTGTGTGTGTGTGTGTGTGTGTGTGTGTGTATATAAGGTATTTAAGTGAGTACTCTAATTATATTTTCGGTCTCAGCGTAGTCCAGTTTAGATAACCAGTTTGATACTATTTTTCTACATCTCGATTTACACATAGGATATATATTTAAAATTTTATTTGACTTATTGTAAATAAAACTGCTAAGAAAATAATAGGAACGTTTGGCCAAACCACAACTCACACGGACAGAGGAGCAAACTGTAAATTTACGGCGAAGAGAATTAAATTTAGAAGGTTCAAAGGGAATCTGGGAGTGAGTGGTTAGAATGAGGTTAAGAATGAACAATTTCCGAACGGAGAGAACATTGCAAGTTTTGTATAAATCGGTAGTAGGAAATTGATACGGCAGCCTCCAGCCAACTTTCAGGATAGCTCTCTGAGCGCGTTCAAGCTTCAGCATGTAAGTTTTGGCGGCGCCACCCCAAGAAACGATACAATACTGAATGACAGATTGACAAAGCGCAAGATATACAAGTTTTAAGACACGCGTATCAGCAATGTGGCGGAGATTCTTAAAAATGAATATGAGCCTACGTAGTCTAGACGTAAGGGTATCGATATTTTTATAAAATTGTAAGCGGTTATCAATCTGAACACCCAGATATTTTATGCAGTTTGTACGGTTAAGGCGTGGACAGTTACATATACCATTACGAGGCAGAAGACAAGAGTGGGCAATTAAGGAACAAGAAGATGGTATGTTTCGTGTCTGGGATAGTGAAAAGGTGAGGTAATTCGTTTTCTCAATATTCAGAGTGAGCAAGTTATAGGCCAACCAATCAGAAACTACCTGAAATCCGAATTGAGCATGCTGGAATACTGACTCCCAGGAGTCACCATGAAATACCAGAGCAGTATCATCGGCATAAGTAAAAATAGATGAGTTAGGAAACTTTAATTGACATAAGTCATTAATGTAGATAAGAAATAGAGTAGGGCCGATGATACTGCCCTGTGGCACACCGTAGGTTATAGGGAGCTCGTCACTCATCCTGTCACCAATTTTGACACATTGTCTCCTGCCCGTGAGATAACTCTTGAAAAGAGATAGTTGAGTGCCTCTAATACCAATTTTTTCAAGCTTAGTAACAAGGGAGATGACAGAAATCGTATCAAAGGCTTTCGCCAGATCTAAGAATATGCCCATTACCTTTCTTTTTTTATCCAAATTAGAAACGATATTATTAGTTAGATCGAGTACTGCGTGTTGTGTGGATATTCCTGTCCGAAAACCATATTGAGATGGGGAAAGTAAATTATTTTGTTCTAAATATTTAACAAGTCTATTATTTATAAGTCTTTCGAGTAATTTTGATAGGGTAGGTAAGATGGAAATAGGTCTATAATTGTTAGGGCGATCTCTGTCCCCACCCTTATGCACTGGATGTACAATGGCTAGCTTGAAGGCATTAGGAAAAATACCTGTTGAAAAGGATAGATTACAAATATAAGTAATATGAGGGACTACGATATTTTTAACATACTTAAGAAGCGTACCAGATATATTGTCGCTACCCACCGCGCAATTACTCTTAAGATTAATTATCAGAGAATCAACTTCAGCTTCATCAGTTTCTAGGAGGACAAACGTTTTTTGGAAACCATGGGCATCGTCATGTTGTGGGAGTGAAGAGGAAGGAATAGAGATATTTTCAGCTAATGTACGTCCGATGTTTGAAAAGTAGGTGTTTATATGGTTAATAGAATTTTTTGGGTCGGTGGATGATAGTAGACAACTTGCATCCACCCGCCTTTTATCGGTATGAGTTATAGATTTTATAGCATCCCAGAGTTTTTTATGGTTATTATGTGCATTTTTTATTTGTGTTTTATCGTAGTTCATTTTTGCAGCTTTAAGTAGCATTGTGCAGTAATTTCTATACCTTTTAAAGGTTGTTTGTAATATAGTATTATTATCATTGCCAATTTTCTTTAGTTTTTGATGTAACTTGTCACGGTTTTTCAAACATCGAAGAAGCCCCGGGGCCATCCAGGGCTTATTTAGACGTTTGCGATTGGAGACCACTTTCTGCTTAGAGTTTCGGACTGTAACTAGGTTCAATGTATTAATAAAGAAGTTGGTTGCTTCATCTAAGTTAAAAGTATTATACATCGGGCTAAAGTCTGCCTGTAGAAGATCCACCCTAATTTTATCATAGTCAAGGACTTTGATTGTCCTATCGTTTTTTGAGGAATTATACGATTTTACGGATGAGTCAAGAAAGAGCAGAACTGTATCATGATCCGTGACTGTGGTGTGAGCGACAAAACAAAACGCTGGTAATCTAGTTTTTAAGATGATATGGTCAAGACATGACCTGTTGTTTCTTGTGGGAAGCGTATGTGCTGGCAGCATACCATGATAAGCTAGGAGAGTAAGATAATCGGATGCGCGAGGGTCGGAATTATCTTCAGATATATTTATATTGATATCACCAGTTAGTATTACATTTTTATAGGATGAGACAGATTTTATGATATCATTTAAGGATTCTAGAAATGGTGAGATATTTTTTGTTGCTGGGGAACGATAAATTGCGATCACAACCGTCTCATTATTTATTGTTAACAATAAACAGTTAGCATCTTGAATTATGGGCTCAATAATAGATACATTTAGGTAGTTGCGGAAATAAACAATAACACCCTCATTTTGCGTCGTATGTTGGTTGGTATTCGTGGAATTATAGTCAAGGAGTAAAGGTATTGGAGGGGAGTTCAGTAGCCAACATTCGGTCAAAATAATTAGATCCCAGGGTGTCAAACTCCTTTTAAGAAGCGTAGTCAATCCATCAAAGTTTTTATTTATACTTCTTATATTTTGACAGAGAAGCGACAAGGCATTAGGATGGGCCCTGGTAATTTCTTTACAGTCCTCAATCATACATGTAGAGGAATCTGCGACCGATATACGATCCAGATCCAATTGTATATCATTTAAAATAGGATCGAATTTTAAGACAAAATTTATAAACATTATATTTTATTGAGTTTCTCATTAAGGTGAAGTCAAGATTAGAATAGAAATATATCACAGATAGGGCAATGTATATAACACAGCTGTATTTGTTGTGCTGAGATGTTATAGTAATGCAGAGTAGATAAAAAAATACCAGTACTAGTAATTTGCAGGAATACTGAGGGAAGTCGATGAGTACGTTTAAAAGTGAGTAGTGTTGTGTAAAATGTGTGTGTGATACAAGAATTACAGAAATATTAGCAAAAAAATTAGAATAATATAAAATAAGTAGGAGTACATGCAACCTGCCTAGTCACATCGATACAATTTTGTGGATGTCAGCTTCAGAATTTATACGAAACGGGATCGAACCGGCAACCTTTTTTATAAAAATCACGCCATGGTTCGGCCAGCAGCTGTCACACTTTCCTTCTTTCTGTAGTTTTCGGCCAAGATAGTAAAGGTGTTTCGCATATGAGGTCAACGACTCGGCAATGTAGATAGGTTTCGGCAGGCCCGGCAATTCAATACTGGCGGTCGATAATTTAGAATTACCGTTTCGTTTATTAAATATTCTTGTCGCCTTCAACACATTTTCTTTAAGTGCGGATGAGTGAAATTCAGCCACAACAGTACCAAAAGAAAGGGAATCTTTTTTTGCCTTCATTCTGTATATATTTTTGATGTCGGTTAACTGTATAGGTTCACATATAGTAGTTCCGATCTTGCACAAGTTCTGGCTTAGTGATTCCTTAGTTTCAGGCACACTTAAAGGGAGGTTATTTATTTCAATCATAGAAGCACGAGCACTACGTTCTAAATAATCTATTTTAAGTTCTAACGAGCTTATCTGCCTCTTAAGAGTGGAGTTTTCTTGTTCAGTTACACTGAGACGGTTCAACAGTTCGTCATACTTTTGGGCAAAAAAAGTTATAGAATCCTGAATCTTTGAGTTTTGAATCAATACGTCATCTATTTTAGATTTAAGATCATCAAATTTCCGATTTTGTTTCGACTCAAAATCTGTAAAAAGTTTATTTATTTCGTCTAAAATCGGTAAACTATCTGAATCGCTTTGTTCATAGGAATCTGCGTCGAGTCTTCGCCGTGTTCTACGGCCCAAGTTGACAAAGGTATCTTTTATTTGATCGCACTTCGACTGCCCGCTCAAGGCCGGATCGGAAAGCGCCGCATGAAGATTGGACGGGGGAGGTAATTTATTATTTCCTGACGGGGCAGACTTAGCAACAGACATATTTTTTCCGATTAGAAGTGGGTGTGTTCGGAAGTCCGGTTGGTCCAAAGGTTATGTTAACCCCGCCCTAATGCAGAGCTTCCTTGTATGCAATGAATGCGATAAGTGAAAGGCGGTGCGCTTGCGCCGCAGATTGCGTGGAGCAGGTAAAAATATATTTGTTAATTACTGTTGTCACACTCACTCAAGCCGTGCGGTATCACCAACGCGTAGCGATCGTATCCACTTATGGTCGCCTGGTAGTTGCTTGATTAAATTACGTATATTTTCACTCCAATTATTTAAAATAAATGAAAATAAATTATCACAACGATACGTCCGACCTGCGCGGAATCCAAGAGGGGGATGAGCGACGCGCGCCCGCTCCTCTTTGGCCGCGACCCGCTCCTCCAGCTCTTGCTGGAGCTGCTCCCGCCGGGCCAGGTCCAGCTCGCGCTGGGCGTCGGCCAAACCCACGTCGTGGGTGCCTCCTGCTGTCAACGCCTTTTTGGCCTTGACCCTCTTTTTAGGCTCCTTCGCCGAGCCTGAGCCCGAGGAGCCATCGGACACGACCTTGAGGAAGGTCCGCTTCCGCGATGCCGATCGTGATCGAGGATCGACCACCATCGAACCCGCATCCGATGCTATGGACTCTATGTCGGAGTCCGACATGTCGCCCACACTCCCGCCGTAGAAGGCTCTGCCTTCACTCGACGCTGATGCGTCGCGTTGGCCCTGAGAAGGGCCTTTTGGTTGGCCCTGAGAAGGGCCTTTGGGTTGGCCCTGAGAAGGGCCTTTGGGTTGGCCCTGAGAAGGGCCTTTGGGTTGGCCCAGAGAAGGGCCTTTTCTGATGAAATGCCCGAGGGCATCCCGCGCGGGTTTTGGCATGTCAAACAAAGCAATATCGTAGCATACAAGGCAATATGGTCGCTACGATGCACAGTGCACTTTAGCCGTACCCAGCCTGCCACTCCGTTACGGTGGTCAGGACTGGGACGTTTCCGGGGAACGCGACGTGGACGCAAGCACTGTGGGGTGGTTCCCCAACCTAACCTTTTTTTTTTTTTTTTTTTGTTTGCGCTGGGAAAAAATGCGTTACGCATACCCGCCCATTGGGGGATGGACGGGTTATGTGGGACTCTCCGGCTACCCCGGCATACTATATATATATATATAAAATAACCCAGCGGCACTCCCGCATCGTCTATTTGGAGGAGGACTGGGAAACCGGCACAGCCTTTACGTCCAGTCCCCCACCGACGACCGCCCGCCTTTACAGCGGGGCCCGCACGCCCCTCCCTTAGTGGAGGGGCCCGGGAACGACCGTGAGTGCTCGGCCGTTCCCGCCCGACGAGGGTGGTGATTGGTGCAATGCGAGCGAAGGCGCCCCCGCGCCTGTCGCCCGCTAATCACCACCAGAAGGAGGGAGGCGACGATCGTACAACCGCCGTCTCCCACCCCTTCTCCGCCTGCGGAGCGGCGGCGCGAGAGGATCATCCTCCCGCGCGCGCTCCGCTGCCTCCTTTTGCGACATGACATTCTCGCAAAAGGAGGCAACCGCCGCCCAAGCCTCCTCACTCCCCAGCATGGAGTTGACCACACTGGGAAGTGAGAGGTCCATCCCGACCACATCTGTCAGGGCACGGCGCAGCTCAGCCCAGGCTCCCCCCCCCCCCCCCCCAACCTAACCTAACCTTTTTTTTTTTTTTTTTTTTTTTTTTTTTTTACATGGTGGAAATGCATTAAACTTACGCATACCCGCCGCTTGGGGAGGCGACGGGTTATGTGGGACTCACTCGGGCTAGTCCCGGGATACGCACTAAAGCGGGGGGCCTGGGTACTCGTGAACGATCTCGCCAGTACCCCCGCTATACACTGAGCGTCTGAGACTCTCCTCCGGGGACGGGAGGGGGCTAGGTGCCTCCTCCCCTCCCCTTCACGCACAAGCGCGTTCAGGCAACCTGAGCTACAGCAGGTTACCTCTTCCCGGGACCGCTTATGTAAGACGAGTGGAGTTCCCCTCCTCCAAACGCCAGCGGTCCCAGGGGCGACGTCAAGCCGGCGAGAAGCCAGCCGGACGCCGCATACTCTCACGCGCTTAGATCCTAGCGCCGGCGCCGATGAAGCGGTTATTGGTGTCAATATCCAGTTCATCGGCGCCGTCTCGTTCTCCTACGGGAGGGATCGTTGCGCTCCCTCTCGCGTTCGGCGGCCTCCTTCTTGAGCATAACAGCTTCACAGAAGGAGGCCACCGCGTTCCATCCGGTTGTCGCCGCCAGCATAGCCGAAACCACTGCTGGCAGCGAGAGGTCCAATCCTATTTCAGCGACCAGGACTCGCCTCTCGGGGGCCCAAACTGGGCACTCCTCGAGTGTATGTTGGGCCGAGTCCGGGCCGCCGCCACAATGGTGACACGACGGTGTCGCCTCTCTACCTATTCGACACAGGTACTCACCGAAACACCCGTGTCCGGTGAGTATCTGTGTCAACCTAAAGGTTAGGCTGCCCCGTTTCCGGAGCAGCCATGCGTCAAACCACGGCAGGACCGCACCGACAGAGCGTTGACGCAAGCCTCTCGGCAATTCAAGCCGCTCGCGCCAAATCTCTAAGGCCTGTCGGTGCGCGTCCCGCCGCACGTTTGTCCAGTCCGGTTGCTGGCCCCCGGCATCCGAGCGGGCACGGACGAGATCGTAAACTCTCGCGTCCATGTCCGCCAGGATGTCCAGTGGCGGGAATCGTCCTAGTAAAGTCGCCGCCTCGAAGGAGATCGTCCGGTATCCACGGACCACTCTGATGGCAACCACCCGCTGCACGCTATTCAAAAGAGCTTTGCAGCGGGAAGCTCTCGCCAGTCTAGACGACCAGACGGGAGCACCGTAGAGGGCCATAGACCGGATAACCCCACAGTAGAGGCGGCGGACTTCTTCCCGGGGTCCCCCGAGGTTGGGCAGCAGACGCTGGAGAGCGCCCGCCGCTCCGCGAAGTCGGGGGACCAGCTGGACAAAGTGGGCGTCAAAAGCCCACCTACTGTCCAGCGTCAGCCCGAGGTAACCTTTTTTTTTTTTTTTTTTTTTTTTTTACATGGTGGAAATGCATTAAACTTACGCATACCCGCCGCTTGGGGAGGCGACGGGTTATGTGGGACTCACTCGGGCTAGTCCCGGGATACGCACTAAAACCACCATGGTAGCCAGCCTCACAATGCCTGTAGCGGGGGGCCTGGGTACTCGTGAACGATCTCGCCAGTACCCCCGCTGTACACTGAGCGTCTGAGACTCTCCTCCGGGGACGGGAGGGGGCCAAATGCCTCCTCCTCTCCCCTTCACGCACAAGCGCGTTTAGGCAACCTGAGCTACAACAGGTTACCTCTTCCCGGGACCGCTTATGTAAGACGAGTGGAGTTCCCCTCCTCCAAACGCCAGCGGTCCCAGGGGCGACGTCAAGCCGGGGAGAAGCCAGCCGGACGCCGCATCCTCTCTCGCGCTGAGATTAGATCCCAGCGCCGGCGCCGATGAAGCGGACATTAGTGTCAATATCCAGTTCATCGGCGCCGTCTCGTTCTTCTACGGGAGGGATCGTTGCGCTCCCTCTCGCGCTCGGAGGCCTCCTTCTTGAGCATAACAGCTTCACAAAATGAGGCCACCGCGTTCCATCCGGTTGTCGCCGCCAGCATAGCCAAAACCACTGATGGCAGCGAGAGGTCCAATCCTATTTCAGCGACCAGGACTCGCCTCTCGGGGGCCCAAGCTGGGCACTCCTCGAGTGTATGTTGGGCCGAGTCCGGGCCGCCGCCACAATGGTGACACGACGGTGTCGCCTCTCTACCTATTCGACACAGGTACTCACCGAAGCACCCGTGTCCGGTGAGTATCTGTGTCAACCTGAAGGTTAGGCTGCCCCGTTTCCGGAGCAGCCATGCGTCAAACCACGGCAGGACCGCACCGACAGAGCGTTGGCGCGAGCCTCTCGGCAATTCAAGCCGCTCGCGCCAAATCTCTAAGGCCTGTCGGTGCGCGTCCCGCCGCACGTTTGTCCAGTCCGGTTGTTGGCCACCGGCATCCGAGCGGGCACGGACGAGATCGTAAACTCTCGCGTCCATGTCCGCCAGGATGTCCAGTGGCGGGAATCGTCCTAGTAAAGTCGCCGCCTCGAAGGAGATCGTCCGGTATCCACGGACCACTCTGATGGCAACCACCCGCTGCACGCTATTCAAAAGAGCTTTGCAGCGGGAAGCTCTCGCCAGTCTAGACGACCAGACGGGAGCACCGTAGAGGGCCATAGACCGGATAACCCCACAGTAGAGGCGGCGGACTTCTTCCCGGGGTCCCCCGAGGTTGGGCAGCAGACGCTGGAGAGCGCCCGCCGCTCCGCGAAGTCGGGGGACCAGCTGGACAAAGTGGGCGTCAAAAGCCCACCTACTGTCCAGCGTCAGCCCGAGGTATTTAAGGGTTTGCCCAACTTGGACTGCCTCACCACACACCTGAATCCGCGTGCTGGGAGGTTCCCTGCCCCGACGGAGGCTGTGGAACCAAAGCGCCTCAGTTTTATGAGGCGCTACCTGAAGGCCCAGCCCGCGGACACTGCCGACGACGCAGGCTACTCCCAGTTTGGCAAGCCGTGACACATCCGTGAAATTGCTCCCCCTGGCCAACACGAGAGTGTCATCTGCATAGCAAACGACATCTACGCCGAGGGGGAGCCTCGTCCTGAGGACCACGTCAAAAGCGAGGTTCCACAAGAGGGGTCCTAAAACAGATCCCTGTGGAACCCCGCGATCGAACTCCCTTGACATTCCCTCTCCGCCCCGAGCCGTGTACACGATGAGCCTATCGCTCAGATACGAGCTAACAATCCCCTGTAGGTAAGGGGGCACGTTGTGGTAAACCAGTGCCTCCCTTATTGCCCACCACGGGAGGGAGTTGAAGGCGTTGACAATGTCAAGACTGACAGCCATCGCCACCCCCCCCTCCCGAACGACGTCCTGTGACAGGGATTGGACCCGCCGGATTGCGTCCACCGTCGAACGACCGCGACGGAAGCCGAACTGGCAGTCCGACAGGTCAGGCCCATCCCGTGACAGGTGCCCACTGAGACGGGCGGACACTACTCGCTCAAAGAGTTTGCCCACCTCGTCCAGAAGGCAAATGGGTCGGAACGAAGAGGGAGAGTCCGCATTTCTCCCTCTCTTTTGGATGAGGACGAGCTTGGCCTCCTTCCACTCAGACGGGAAAACCCCAAGGTGGAGGCAGCGAGAGAAGAGGCGACGCAGCTTACCGCCTAGCACCGACAGGGCCAGCACCCAGGCCCGACCTGGGATACCGTCGGGCCCAGGGGCGGTGTTTCGCGCCACGAGTCGCCTTACTGCGCTCTCAAGCTCGTCCTCCGTCACATCCATATCTGATGTCCAGTCCGGTATAGATCGCGGT
Source organism: Pseudoips prasinana (assembly GCA_951640165.1). Taxonomy (NCBI): domain Eukaryota; kingdom Metazoa; phylum Arthropoda; class Insecta; order Lepidoptera; family Nolidae; genus Pseudoips; species Pseudoips prasinana. Next base: position 2,948,578 of record OX621266.1, on the reverse strand, counting down.
GGAGCGACCGAGTCACCGGGCTCGGCCCTTGGGAAGAGGGTGTCTACCACTCTTCCCACGAACTCGGGGTCGAGCGTTTCGGTGAGCGGAGGGACCCATGGTCTAAGCTTGCCCATAACCATCTTGTACGGGCGCCCCCATGGATCCCTGTTGATCCCCTCGATCAGCTCCTCCCACGCCCTGGTCTTTGCCTCCTTGATGGCGAACTGGAACGCCATGGTGGCCAAGCGGTATGCTCGGTAAGCCTCTGCAATCTCGTCGGCCGAGGCACGCCGTCTCCTTCTAGTCCCAGTATAACGGCGGCGCGCAGAGACGCAGGACCCCCGTATCCGCGCTAAGTCCGCTGACCACCAGTAAACGGAGGACCTCGTTGTCGGCCTGGCCCGGGGCATGGCGACGTCACAAATAGTGGTCATCCTTTCCCCGAACCATGCCGCCACCACCTCCGGAGAGGCTTCGTCCTCCAACTCTTCCCAATCCGCGACGAGGGCAGAAGCAAGAAGCAGATCTCTGTCTAATCGCTTCAAGGCCCATCGTCGCAGGGCGGAATTTTGTTGGCGTCCCAGTTCGCCATTTGGGCACCTGCCCGACATCTCAATGAGAATGTGCCGGTGATCTGATAGAATTGCGAGCTCCTCAGCCACTCTCCAGCCTGACACCCTGCGCGCAGCAGGGACAGTCGCCCACGTTAGGTCGACAACCGACTCCCCCTGCCACCGCACGCAAGTACTGGTCGATCCTTGGTTGAGTAGCTGAAGATTAAGTGATGCAGCCCACTCTATCAGTGCTTCCCCTCTCAGGTCGTCACGAGCGTCCCCCCACACCCTGGAGTGTGCATTGAAGTCGCCCATGACGAACAGTGGACGTGAGAGTAGCCCCTGGATGCAGGTGCCCAGTCTGTCGATGGTGTCCTCGAAGTGGGCAAGGCCGCAGTTTGGAGAGATATAACATCCCACCACTACGGCGTCGCCCCATTCGATGACAACAAAATCTGTCCCACCATGGATGAGGCGGCAATGGAGGCCACCCGATGATTCCGCCCAGTAAATAGCGACGGAACCCCCGTCCACCCCGAACCACCTCGGGTGATCCGGGATGGAATAGGGCTCCGATATCACCGCAAGGGCAACTGACCACTCCGCGAGCGTCTGTAGCAGGAGATCCTGCGCTGCACGGCAGTGGTTTAAGTTACCCTGCAATATCTTAGATGGGGGCGGGAATTTTAGACCTCCATAGACTCCTGACTAGCCAGCAGCGCGAACGAATTCGCTACTGGCGTAGTGGGAGGACCCTGCGGCCTCTGTAACGTCCGGTTTGTGGGAGGGAAGCACTTGCTTCCTCCCATCCTGTGTTTGCCAGCGACACCAAGGCCCGTACAGATCGGGCACTTTGGTTCGCTGGCTTTGCAGTTTACGGCCATATGGCCCTGGTCGCCACAGACATAGCAGCATTTGCTGCGATCTGTGGGACTACTGCACTTGGCCTTAACGTGGCCAAACCCGAGGCATTTGTAGCACTGCAAGGGTCTAGCCTTGAGTGCCACGACCCTTGCTGCGGACCAACCCACGCACACGCGTTTGTCTGCGAGTTTATTGGCCGCCTCGAGTGGGCATCTGACCCACGCGGTGTTTAATCCCGACCGATGGGCCCGGACGGGCCCCACCTTAAAATCATTGGCGGAACAACCGACGGTACCCGCTAGGGCCACCGCAATCGCCGCGGGGGTGACGGTCTCATCTAAATCAAGAACGCGCATTTCTGCGGTCTTGACAGGACGCGAAACCCGGGCGTCCGTATCCGCCAGGACTTCCCTTAGTTTGGCCGCGAGGGCATCGGCTCTTGCGGTATTGTCGGGCCCAGGGATTCTCAGGACCAAGCCACCGTTTAAGGCTCTCTTCTGGAAGATACCACCTTCCAGTCCAAAGTCTTTGAGGCAGACCTTTTCCTTCGCCGTCCTTATTAGGTCGGCGAGAGAAGTCTCTGATCCTTCTGCCCGCGTTATTAAAACCGCTGCCGTTTTCGGTGAACGAGGGAGTTGCCTCGTTGCACCTCCGGGAGCGGTGTTTAATGTGGCCGCTGCCTTTTTGGTCTTGGCCGCGGATTTGCGACCAACGACTTTCGCCCATGTGGTCTCTCCCGCATTCGCATGCGCTGCACTAGACTGCCGGCTCCGCGAAGCGCCAGCAACCTGCGCAGGCGCAACAGGCACACCTGCTCTCTTGCGCTGCCTCTTCCTTTCCCGCTTCTTTTTCCTCTTTTCCTTATCGGAGGAGGTAGAAGGGGTCGGGATTGGCGGCGGCGCTGGAGCTTTCGGCCTTTCTGCCACCATTCCACGAGGGGTGACGGCTACAGCCTTTTTGCCAAGTGGAGGCCTGATGGCCCTACCTGGGAAGAGCTCCGCCATGAGCGCTGCACGGAAGGACACCAATTTGTCTTCCATGATGGCAGCCACCTGCTCGGCGTTGGAGTTGCCCTTTCGTCCAGTGGCCATAAGCTTAAGCTTAGAAGCCACTGGGACACTGGTTTTCGTTGCTTTTGCCGGGGTCGCTACGGAAGTCCCCTGACCAGAGCGCAGAGTCTCAACCTCCGCAGACAATTGTGCGAGACGTCCCTCGAGGGAGGAGAGCTTCGAACGAAGCTCCCTGTTCTCAACCTCCAGCCGCTCGGCCTCACCACCGTAAGTCCGAGTGTGCAGTTCGGAGGTAGCGGCCTGCGCCTCGCGCACACTTCGCCTGATGGCGTTCTTTAGCGGCCCTTGGATGTTTGAGGACCTATCCGTGGCCTTCTCCACCACGGACAGAGCCCCAAGCAGTCTAGCCCCAACATCAGCCGTAGGCTGATGTCGGAGCTCCTCCGCTATATCTTCCACGCGGGGCAAAGAATTCTTCGCCCGCGTATTTGTAGGAGGGAGGAGTGGGTTGAGAATATCTAAAATATCTCCATCCAAGTCCTCCCCGTTATTTGCTATCTTAGCTCGCACAATATTTGTGCGAGCACCTGGAGTCACCAATCTCCTCTTTCCTGGCTTCGGCCTTTCAGCCGGCATGGACACGCAGGAAGCGGCTGACTTGTCGCTTCCCACGGAATCGCGCGACCGTGACCGCGATGGCGAACGCAGCAGCGACCGCGAAGATGAGCGCGGTCGCAGCTGTCGCCGCGGCTCGGCCGCCAGTCTGGCTGTGTCAGCCAGACTCCTCTCCTCTTTAGAGACTCTCACCCGCAGCTCACTAGCTGCAGGTGAGGGTCCCTCGACACTCAAAACTGGGCACACAATACTGGGCGTGTGCGCCCTGTCCGCGACCTCCGCGGAAACAACATGTCTGTTAGTGTCCCCCCCAGATACGGTGGGACAGCCGGGCCCTGAAGGACCCGGGAGGGATTCTCCGGCAGAGCCGGTACCCTCCTGGGGTGTTGTTTTGCTAGAAGACATCCTGAACTTACTACCCTGTAGACCGGTTTACCCCCCGGTACCCCCCGCGCCGGGTAATGCTCGGAGGCTAAGGGTTTGCCGTATGCTAGTGACCGGATTGACGCACCGGCCATTCAGCCCATCACCGTCCGGCGAGGCTTAGGCCTGCGCGCCACTGCTGCTCCTCCCCTCCAGAATATGGAAGGAACAGCAGAGGCGTGAGATGTCGGAATATTGGCCACGGACGGTGGTTTCTCCCCATGCAAGCATAGGAAAAAACCAGCGCCCACGCCCGGGGCACACCGATCCGAAAACTTCTGTTCCCACCGAATATAAATATTCGAATGGGACCACTAGTCTCGGACACACGAGGAGGTTTTCCGACCACGTGCCCCAGCCCGAGGTAACCTTTTTTTTTTTTTTTTTTTTTTTTTTTTTTTGTTTGCGCTGGGAAAAAATGCGTTACGCATACCCGCCCATTGGGGGATGGGCGGGTTATGTGGGACTCTCCGGCTAGCCCGGCATACCCACTAAAATAACCCAGCGGCACTCCCGCATCGTCTGTGTGGAGGAGGACTGGGAAACCGGCACAGCCTTTACGTCCAGTCCCCCACCGACGACCGCCCGCCTTTACAGCGGGGCCCGCACGCCCCTCCCTAAGTGGAGGGGCCCGGGAACGACCGTGAGTGCTCGGCCGTTCCCGCCCGACGATGGTGGCGATTTGTGCAATGCGAGCGAAGGCGCCCCCGCGCCTATCGCCCGCTAATCACCACCAGAAGGTGGGAGGCGACGGTCGTATAACCGCCTTCTCCCACCCCTTCTTCGCCTGCGGAGCGGCGCCGCGAGAGGATCGTCCTCCCGCGCGCGCTCCGCCGCCTCCTTTTGCGACATGACATTCTCGCAAAAGGAGGCAACCGCCGCCCAAGCCTCCTCACTCCCCAGCATGGAGTTCACCACACTGGGAAGTGAGAGGTCCATCCCGACCACATCTGTCAGGGCACGGCGCAGCTCAGCCCAGGCTGGGCACACCTCGAGGGTGTGCTGCGCCGTGTCCTCCGCGGCTCCACAGTCGTGGCACGCCGGGGTTTCCTCCCTCTGGATCCGATGCAGGTGCGTTCCGAAGCAGCCATGCCCGGACAACACCTGCACCAGACGGAAAGAGAGGAAACCGTGGGGGCGCTCGAGCCAGTCCCGCAGGACTGGACCGAGCGCGTCCAGCGTCCGGCGTCCAAAGGTGGCGGAGGCGAGGTCTCGTGTCCAGTGAAGGACGATTGCGTCCCTCGCCTCCCGCCGCACGGCCTCCCGCTCTTGCGCGGCGGGGCGCTCACCCAGCGCCCTACGCCGCGCCACCCATTCGTACACTCTGGCGAGCACCCATGCCTCCAATTCCCATGGAGGGGTGCCGGCCAGAGCGCACGCCGCCGCGAAGCCCACCGAGCGGTAGGCTCGCGCCACCCGCTGTGCAATGGCCCGTTGGGGCCTGCGGATGGCGGTTGCATTCTCCCTCCTGTGGAGGGAGTCCGCCCAGATGGGAGCCCCATATAGGGCCATGCTTTTGAGAATGCCGGCATAGAGGCGCCGGCATCGCTCCTTGGGCCCGCCCAGGTTCGGGAGGAGCCATGAGAGGGCGTCCGCGGCTTTTAGCAGGCGCGTCGACAGCCCGCTGAAGTGCGGGCCGAAGCGCCACCTGCTGTCCAGCACGAGGCCCAGATACTTCATCTGGACCCCGACCCCTATCCGGACGCCCTCCACCAGGATGTGGGCGTCAGGAGGGCAGCGCTGCCGAGGCCCGTGAAAGAACACGGCCTCGGTCTTGTTCAGCGCCACCCTCAAACCAAGCTGGCGGATCCTACCTGCCACTAAGGATCCGCCAGCTGAGGCCAGACAGGCCGCCTCCCTAAAATCCCTCCCCCGGGCAACGAGGAGAGTGTCATCCGCGTAGCAGATGACACTCGTGCCCTGGAGGAGGGTGCCGCGCAGCAGCCAATCGAATCCGATGTTCCACAAGAGGGGCCCTAGCACCGAACCCTGTGGAACACCGGACTCCGCGCCGTAGCGCCTGATCCTGGCCGTCCTGTCCGCCAGGAGGACCTCTCGGTCCTCCAGGTAGTTGGCCAGGATCACCCGCAGATATTGGGGCACTCCGTGGTACCGGAGTGCCTCCAATATGGTCGAGTGGGGCACGGAGTTGATCGCGTTGGCGATGTCGAACGACACCGCCAACACTCCGTCCCCAGCCTCGACCGCCTCCTTTACTTGGCCCCTGAGTAGGGCCACCGCGTCGACCGTCGAACGCCCCTGTCGAAAGCCGAACTGGGCGTCCGACAGGTCCGGCCCTACCTCCCGCAAATGGCTGTTAAGCCGGGTGGCGAGGATCCCCTCGAACAGTTTACCGACCTCATCGAGCAGAACGATGGGCCGGTATGCCGAGGGGGAGTCCACCGGGCGTCCCTCCTTCCGGAGCAGGCAAAGCTGCCCCTCCTTCCATAGTTTCGGGAACCTCCCAGCCGTCAGACACGCGCTGAAGAGGTCCCGAAACCTCTGCTCCATGAGGGACGCCGCGATGGCCACCACCCGTGCGGGGACGCCATCCGGTCCAGGGGCCGTCTTCTTCGCGCGGAGGGAAAGAACCCCCGCGCCAAATTCCTCCTCCGAAACCGGAGGGACCTCCTCCGCCAGCGAAGCCACCACCCCCTCCAGTGGGGGGTTCATCGTTGGTGGGGTGAATTCGGTCCTGCGCGGAAACAGCGACCGAACCACCCCATCCAGCAACGCCGGCTCTAGGGTCTCCGTTAGTGGGGGGCCATAAGGGCGCAGCTGGCTCCGCGCCAGCTTATATGGCCTCCCAAATGGATCCCTGTCGAGTCCCTCCAGCATCTCGGCCTTTGCCGAGTCTTCGGCGGCGCACATTGCCAACTTGAGGACCGTCTTTGCCTCTACGTAAGAGGCGTAGAGGCGGTCCTCCTCCGCCTGACATCGGCTGGTGCGCCGCCGACTCCGCGTGTAGGCCCTCCTGGCCTCCACGCACGCGGCCCGGAGCGCCGCCAGCTCCGCCGTCCACCAATAAACAGCGCGACGGGGAGGCGGACGGCGAGACCGAGGCATGCTGGAATTGCACACCTCGGTCAGGGACCCCCGGAGCCGAACCGCTGCGGCGTCGACGTCCGTGCCCTGCACAGGGGGCGAGAGCCAGTCCTCGAGGAACGCTGCCTCCAGGGCTGCCTCCCGGTCCAGGCGGGTGAGAGCCCACCGCGGGAAGGGAGATTGGCCCGAGCGGGCCATCCCCCGCGGGCTCTGGGTGGAAATGTCGAACCGCACATATCGGTGGTCCGACAGGGTCTCCACCATCTCCACCCGCCAGTTCACGACGCGGGCGGCTAGAACGGGGGTGGCGAACGATACGTCCACCACTGACCCTCCCCGTTGCCGCACACACGTGTGAACATCCCCCCTGTTCAGGAGGGACACGCCGCACGAAGCCGACCAAAATTCGGCGGCGCGCCCCCGGACGTTGCACGACGCCGCCGGGTTGCCCCAGGCCACCGACTTGGCGTTCAGGTCGCCCATTACGACGACCTGACGTGGTGCCGCCCTCCCGACGACTGCCGTAAGGACTTCGAGAAAATTCTCGAAGTCCCTTAGAGGGCGGTTTGGGGAGAAATAGACCCCGACCAGGGCTATTTCTCCCCACGCGGCGGCCACGTATCCCGGACCCCTCTCTAAAAGCGAGAGGGGAGGGGAGTCCGTGGAAGGCCGCGACACCAACGCCACCAAGCCGTCCCGATCACCTAGCCAGCGGCCAGGTATCGAGTACGGCTCGGCAACCACCGCCACGTCCACCAACCACTCGGCCACAGTCTGCATCAACAGATCCTGTGCCGCTCTGCAGTGGTTGGTGTTCGCCTGGAGGATGCGATGTTCGACTCTACCCATTAATCGGACATCGCACCCCTCTCCTCCACGGCCGCCGAGGTCCCAGGCACTGGGACGGCGGTGGCGGCGACAGGCCGGGTCGGCGCCTGTTCCTTGCCCTTCTTAAGGGGAGGACTGCAATTCCTCCCCTTCATAATGTGGCCCGCTGGGCGGCCACTGGCGGCGCATACCGCGCAGTGCGGTGCGGCGGCCTTGCAGGAGGCGGCTTTGTGCCCCTCCTTGCCGCAGCGGTAGCAGCTGTCCGTCCTGTCAATGCTGGACGGACAGAGGGCTCGGGTGTGACCGATGCCGAAGCACCGGTAACACCGCAGAGGCTGGTCCTCAAGGGCCCGGACCGCCGCCGAGCTGAACCCGACGGCGAGCCGTCCCTTCTCGAGGACGGCTTTGGCAGCGGCAACTGGGCACTCCAGGCGAATCGTGCCCATGCCGCCGCGCCCGGGCCTGATGCCCCCGCCCTGCACCGCTGCGACTTCGCAGCCCCCTATGGCTGCGATTGCTGCAACCACCTCCTCCTTGGTGACGGAGTCGTCCAGATCCGTCACCTCGATGGCCGCCGACTTCACCGGCCTGGCCACCTTCGCCACGTCCGCGATGACCTCCTGCAGCTTCGCTGCGAAGAGGTCCGCGTTCTTACTGCCTTCCGCTCCCGGGAACTCAAAGATTCGGGCCCCAGCCTGGGTCCGGCGGCATGAGACTTTGCCGATCCCCAGTTTGGTGGGATCGGCAGTGGCACGCGCCCGCACCAACATGGACGCGTACGTCTCACCCCGCTCCGCGGCCTTCGTGGTAAGTGTCACCACGACGGCCGCAGTCTTTGGAGGAACCAGGTTCCTCTTGGCACCGGCTGGGGGCGAACCCTTCCCCTTTCCCTTGCCAGTCGACGACTGACCGGCAGAGGTGGTGGCGGAGACGGCTGGGGCTGGGGGGGTGCTCTTCCCCTTCCCCTTCCCTTTTCCTTTGCCAGTCGGCTGCGACTGGCCGGGAGTGGTGGTGGGAACGGCAGTGACAACAGGTGCCGTCCTTTTGCCTTTGCCCTTCCCCTTACCGACCACCTTCGTCCAGCCCTGCTGGTTGGTCGGGGTGGTGGAAGGCAGAAGGGCGTCCTCCCTCTGAGAGGCAGGCACCGGCTCCTCTCGCCTCTTGTCCGCTGCAAGCGGCGGTCGGAGGGTCTTCGCCGGTAAGAGCCGGTCCTCAATGCCCGCTAGGCAGGCCCGAACAAATGCCCTCTCCTCCGCCATCACCTTGCGGAGGACATCCTCGAGACCGGGAGAGGAAACAAGGCTTTCTGCCGCAGGTTGGGTCTCGGCTTGGGATGGACGGGCCGTGGCTTCAGCCAGCTTCAGGTGAAGCTGGCTCACCTCCGTCTGCAGGCGATCCACCTTCGCCTGCAGTTGCCGTGACTCGTCGCTGGCCTTGCGGTCGACCAGCTCCGCGACGATGCCGCGCATGCTGGCGGCCCGGCATTTAAGGGACTTTTGAAAAGTCCCTTTTAGGTGGGAGGACTTGGTGGCGACCTGGACGATTACCTCCTCGTCCTCCAATGCCATCCGCTCCAGCTCGGCCAGGGAGTGGTCCGCGTACAGAACGCGGGACGCTCCGTATCCCGATTTGGCACGGGCGGCGCGCGCCCGTTCCTCCCTGGCCGCTACCTGCTCCTCCAGGTCTTGTTGGAGCCGCTCCCGCTGAGCCAGGTCCAGCTGCCGCTGGGCGTCGACCAAACCCACATCATGGGTATCTCCCGCTACTGTCGGCCTCTTGGCCTTCACCTTCTTCTTTGCAGAACCCGAGGCCGAGGAGCCATCCGACCCCTCCTTCAAAAAGGTCTTCCGCTTTCTGGAAGTGGATCGCGACCGCGAATCCACTTCCGCCATCGAATCGGCGTCCGATTCAATGGACTCAATTTCGGAGTCTGACAAATCGATCGCCCTCCCGCCGTAGAAGGCCCTGCCTTCCTCCGACGCTGATGCGTCGCGTTGGCCCTGAGAAGGGCCTTTTGGTTGGCCCTGAGAAGGGCCTTTGGGTTGGCCCTGAGAAGGGCCTTTGGGTTGGCCCTGAGAAGGGCCTTTGGGTTGGCCCTGAGAAGGGCCTTTTTTGACAAAATGCCCGAGGGCATCCCGCGCAAGTTTAGGCATTCTAACAAGCAGATACGTAGCACGCAAGGCAATTGTTCGCTACGAAGCACAGTGCACTTTAGCCGTACCCAGTCTGCCACTCCGTTACGGTGGTCAGAACTGGGACGTTTCCAGGGAACACGACGAGGACGTAAGCACTGTGGGGTGGTTCCCCAACCTAACCTTTTTTTTTTTTTTTTTTTTTTTTTTTTTTGTTTGCGCTGGGAAAAAATGCGTTACGCATACCCGCCCATTGGGGGATGGACGGGTTATGTGGGACTCTCCGGCTAGCCCGGCATACCCACTAAAATAACCCAGCGGCACTCCCGCATCGTCTGTGTGGAGGAGGACTGGGAAACCGGCACAGCCTTTACGTCCAGTCCCCCACCGACGACCGCCCGCCTTTACAGCGGGGCCCGCACGCCCCTCCCAAAGTGGAGGGGCCCGGGAACGACCGTGAGTGCTCGGTCGTTCCCGCCCGACGAGGGTGGTGATTAGTGCAATGCGAGCGAAGGCGCCCCCGCGCCTGTCGCCCGCTAATCACCACCAGAAGGAGGGAGGCGACGATCGTACAACCGCCGTCTCCCACCCCTTCTTCGCCTGCGGAGCGGCAGCGCAAGAGGATCATCCTCCCGCGCGCGCTCCGCCGCCTCCTTTTGCGACATGACATTCTCGCAAAAGGAGGCAACCGCCGCCCAAGCCTCCTCACCCCCCAGCATGGAGTTCACCACACTGGGAAGTGAGAGGTCCAATCCGACTACATCGGTCAGGGCACGGCGCAGCTCAGCCCAGGCTGGGCACACCTCGAGGGTGTGCTGCGCCGTGTCCTCCGCGGCTCCACAGTCGTGGCACGCCGGGGTTTCCTCCCTCCGAATCCGGTGCAGGTGCGTTCCGAAACAGCCATGTCCGGACAACACCTGCACTAGACGGAACGAGAGGAAACCGTGGGGGCGCTCGAGCCATTCCCGCAGGACTGGACCGAGCGCGTCCAGCGTCCGGCGCCCAAAAGTGGCGGAGGCGAGGTCCCGTTCCCAGTGCAGGACGATGGCGTCCCTCGCCTCCCGCCGCACGGCCTCCCGCTCTTGCGCGGCGGGGCGCTCACCTAGCGCCCTACGCCGCGCCGCCCATTCGTACACTCTGGCGAGCACCCATGCCTCCAATTCCCAGGGAGGGGTGCCGGCCAGAGCGCACGCCGCCGCAAAGCCCACTGAGCGGTAGGCTCTCGCCACCCGCTGTGCAATGGCCCGTTGGGGCCTGCGGATGGCGGTTGCATTCTCCCTCCTGTGGAGGGAGTCCGCCCAGATGGGTGCCCCGTAAAGGGCCATGCTCTTGAGGATGCCGGCATAGAGGCGCCGGCATCGCTCCTTGGGCCCTCCGAGGTTTGGGAGGAGCCACGAGAGGGCGTCCGCGGCTTTCAGCAGGCGCGTCGACAGCCCGCTGAAGTGCGGGCCGAAGCGCCACCTGCTGTCCAGCACGAGGCCCAGATACTTCATCTGGGCCCCGACCCCTATCCGGACGCCCTCCACCACGATGTGGGCGTCAGGAGGGCAGCGCTGCCGAGGCCCGTGAAAGAACACGGCCTCGGTCTTGTTCAGCGCCACCCTCAAACCAAGCTGGCGGATCCTGCCTGCCACTAAGGATCCGCCAGCTGAGGCCAGACAGGCCGCCTCCCTAAATTCCCTCCCCCGGGCAACGAGGAGAGTGTCATCCGCGTAGCAGATGACACTCGTGCCCTGGAGGAGGGTGCCCCGCAGGAGCCAATCGAATCCGATGTTCCACAAGAGGGGCCCTAGCACCGAGCCTTGTGGAACACCGGATTCCGCGCCGTAGCGCCTGATCCTGGCCGTCCTGTCCGCCAGGAGGACCTCCCGGTCCTCCAGGTAGTTGGCCAGGATCATCCGCAGATATTGGGGCACTCCGTGGTACCGGAGTGCCTCCAATATGGTTGTGTGGGGCACGGAGTTGAAGGCGTTGGCGATGTCAAACGACACCGCCAACACTCCGTCCCCAGCCCCAACCGCCTCCTGCACTTGGCCCCTGAGTAGGGCCACCGCGTCGACCGTCGAACGCCCCTGTCGAAACCCGAACTGGGCGTCCGACAGGTCTGGCCCTACCTCCCGCAACTGGCTATTGAGCCGGGTGGCGATGATCCCCTCGAACAATTTACCGACCTCATCGAGCAGGACGATGGGCCGGTATGCCGAGGGGGAGTCCACCGGGCGTCCCTCCTTCCGGAGCAGGCAAAGCTGCCCCTCCTTCCAGATCTTCGGGAACCTCCCAGCCGTCAGACACGCGCTGAAGAGGTCCCGAAACCTCTCCTCCATGAGGGACGCCGCGATGGCCACCACCCGTGCGGGGACACCATCCGGTCCAGGGGCCGTCTTCTTCGCGCGGAGGGACAGAACCCCCGCGCGAAGTTCCTCCACCGACACTGGAGGGACCTCCTCCTCCGGCGAAGCCACCACCCCCCCCAGTGGGGGGTTCATCGTTGGTGGGGTGAAATCGGTCCTGCGCGGAAACAGTGACCGAACCACCCCATCCAGCAACGCCGGCTCTAGGGTCTCCGTTAATGGGGGGCCATAAGGGCGCAGCTGGCTCCGCGCCAGCTTATATGGCCTCCCAAACGGATCCCTGTCGAGTCCCTCCAGCATCTCGGCCTTTGCCGAGTCTTCGGCGGCGCACATTGCCAACTTGAGGACCGTCTTTGCCTCTACGTAAGAGGCGTAGAGGCGGTCCTCCTCCGCCTGACATCGGCTGGTGCGCCGCCGACTCCGCGTGTAGGCCCTCCTGGCCTCCACGCACGCGGCCCGGAGCGCCGCCAGCTCCACCGTCCACCAATAAACAGCGCGACGGGGAGGCGGACGGCGAGACCGAGGCATGCTGGAATTGCACACCTCGGTCAGGGACCCCCGGAGCCGAACCGCTGCGGCGTCGACGTCCGTGCCCTGCACAGGGGGCGAGAGCCAGTCCTCGAGGAACGCTGCCTCCAGGGCTGCCTCCCGGTCCAGGCGGGTGAGAGCCCACCGCGGGAAGGGAGATTGGCCCGAGCGGGCCATCCCCCGCGGGCTCTGGGTGGAGATGTCGAACCGCACATATCGGTGGTCCGACAGGGTCTCCACCATCTCCACCCGCCAGTTCACAACGCGTGTGGCTAGCACAGGGGTGGCGAACGACACGTCCACCACTGACCCTCCCTGTTGCCGCACACACGTGTGAACATCCCCCCTGTTCAGGAGGGACACGCCGCACGAAGCCGCCCAAAATTCGACGGCGCGCCCCCGGACGTTACATGACGCCGCTGGGTTGCCCCAGGCCACCGCCTTGGCGTTCAGGTCGCCCAACACGACGACCTGACGCGGTGCCGCCCTCCCGACGACTGCCGTAAGGACTTCGAGAAAATCCTCGAAGTCCCTTAGAGGGCGGTTTGGGGAGAAATAGACCCCGACCAGGGCTATTTCTCCCCACGCGGCGGCCACGTATCCCGGACCCCTCTCTAAAAGCGAGAGGGGAGGGGAGTCCGTGGCAGGCCGCGACACCAACGCCACCAAGCCGTCTCGATCACCCAGCCAACGGCCAGGTACTGAGTACGGCTCGGCGACCACCGCCACGTCCACCAACCACTCGGCCACAGTCTGCATCAGCAGATCCTGGGCCGCTCTGCAGTGGTTGGTGTTCGCCTGGAGGATGCGATGTCCGACTCTACCCATTAATCGGACATCACACCCCTCTCCTCCATAGCCGCCGAGGTCCCAGCTACTGGGGTGGCGGTGGCAGCGACAGGCCGGGTCGGCGCCTGAGTTTTGCCCTTCTTAAGGGGAGGACTGCAGTTCCTCCCCTTCATAATATGTCCCGCAGGGCGGCCACTAGCGGCACATACCGCGCAGCGCGGTGCGGCGGCCTTGCAGGAGGCGGCTTTGTGCCCCTCCTTGCCGCAGCGGTAGCAGCTGTCCGTCCTGTCGACACTGGACGGACAGAGGGCTCGGGTGTGGCCGATTCCGAAGCACTTGTAGCACCTCAAAGGCTGGTCCTCAAGTGCCCGGACCGCACCCGAGCTGAACCCGACGGCGAGCCGTCCCTTTTCGAGGACGGCTTTGGCAGCGGCGACTGGGCACTCTAGGCGAATGGTGCCCATGCCGCCGCGCCCGGGCCTGATGCCCCCGCCCTGCACCGCTGCGACTGCGCAGCCACCTATGGCTGCGATCGCTGCCACCACCTCCTCTTTGGTGACTGAATCGTCAAGATCAGCCACCTCAATGGCCGCCGACTTCACCGGCCTCGCCACCTTCGCCGCATCCGCAATGACCTCCTGCAGCTTCGCTGCAAAGAGGTCTGCGTTTTTCGCGCCCTCGGCACCCGGGAACTCGAAAATTCGAGCCCCAGCCTGTGTCTTGCGGCATGAGACTTTGCCGATCCCCAGTTTGGTGGGATCGGCAGTGGCACGCGCCCGCACCAACATGGACGCGTACGTCTCACCCCGCTCCGCGGCCTCTGCGGTGAGCGTCACCACGACGGCCGCGGTTTTGGGAGGAACTAGGTTCCTCTTGGCACCGGCTGGGGGCGAACCCTTCCCCTTTCCCTTGCCAGTCGACGACTGACCGGCAGGGGTGGTGGCGGAGACGGCTGGGGCTGGAGGGGTGCTCTTCCCCTTCCCCTTCCCTTTCCCTTTGCCAGCTGGCCGCGACTGGCTGGGAGTGGTGGTGGCGGGAACGGCAGGGACGACAGCTGCCGTCCTTTTTCCCTTTCCCTTGCCCTTACCGACCACCTTCGTCCAGCCCTGCTGGTTGGTCGGGGTCGTGGAAGGGAGAAGGGCGTCCTCCCTCTGAGAGGTGGGCACCGGCTCTCGCCTCTTGTCCGCTGCAAGTGGTGGTCGGAGGCGTTTCTCCGGAAGGAGCCGGTCCTCGATGCCCGCTAGGCAGGCTCTCACAAAAGCCCGCTCCTCCGCCATAACCTTGCGGAGGATATCCTCAAGGCCGGAGGAGGGAGCGAGGCTCTCTTCCGCATGCCTGGGCTCGGCCTGGGATGGCTGGGCCGTGGCTTCAGCCAGCTTCAAGTGCAGCTGGCTGACCTCTGACTGCAGGCGATCTACTTTCGCCTGCAGTTGCCGCGTTTCGTCGCTGGCCTTGCGGTCCACCAGCTCCGCGACGATGCCGCGCATGCTGGCGGCCCGGCATTTGAGGGACTTCTGGAAAGTCCCCTTCAAATGCGAGGACTTGGCGGCGACCTCCACGATCGCCTCCTCGTCCTCCAAGGCCATCCTCTGGAGTTCGGCCAGGGAGTGGTCCGCGTACAGGACGCGGGACGCCCCGTACCCGGACTTGGCACGGGCGACGCGCAACCCGCTCCTCCAGCTCTTGCTGGAGCTGCTCCCGCCTGGTTAGGTCCAGCTCGCGCTGGGCGTCTGCCAAACCCACCTCGTGGGTGTCCGCCACTATTGCCGGCTTCTTGGCCTTCACTTTCTTTTTGGGCTCCTTCGCCGAACCCGAGGCTGAAGACCCATCAGAACTGACTTTTAAGAACGTCCGCTTTCTCGATGCCGACCTTGACCGAGAAGCCTCGATCGCCATCGCATCCGACGCAATGGACTCATTGTCAGAGTCCGAGTCCGAGTCCACTCTCCCGCCATAGAAGGACCTGCCTTCATCCGACGCTGATACGTCGCGTTGGCCCTGAGAAGGGCCTTTTGGTTGGCCCTGAGAAGGGCCTTTGGGTTGGCCCTGAGAAGGGCCTTTGGGTTGGCCCTGAGAAGGGCCTTTTTTGACAAAATGCCCGAGGGCATCCCGCGCAGGTTTAGGCATTCTAACAAGCAGATACGTAGCACGCAAGGCAATTGTTCGCTACGAAGCACAGTGCACTTTAGCCGTTCCCAGTCTGCCACTCCGTTACGGTGGTCAGAACTGGGACGTTTCCGGGGAACGCGACGTGGACGCAAGCACTGTGGGGTGGTTCCCCTCCCCGAGGTAACCTAACCTTTTTTTTTTTTTTTTTGTTTGCGCTGGGAAAAAATGCGTTACGCATACCCGCCCATTGGGGGATGGACGGGTTATGTGGGACTCTCCGGCTACTCCGGCATACCCACTAAAATAACCCAGCGGCACTCCCGCATCGTCTGTGTGGAGGAGGACTGGGAAACCGGCACAGCCTTTACGTCCAGGCCCCCACCGACGACCGCCCGCCTTAACAGCGGGGCCCGCACGCCCCTCCCTTAGTGGAGGGGCCCGGAAACGACCGTGAGTGCTCGGCCGTTCCCGCCTGACGAGGGTGGTGATTGGTGCAATGCGAGCGAAGGCGCCCCCGCGCCTGTCGCCCGCTAATCACCACCAGAAGGAGGGAGGCGACGATCGTACAACCGCCGTCTCCCGCCCCTTCTTCGCCTGCGGAGCGGCGGCGCGAGAGGATCATCCTCCCGCGCGCGCTCCGCCGCCTCCTTTTGCGACATGACATTCTCGCAAAAGGAGGCAACCGCCGTCCAAGCCTCCTCACTCCCCAGCATGGAGTTGACCACACTGGGAAGTGAGAGGTCCTGCCCGACCACATCTGTCAGGGTACGGCGCAGCTCAGCCCAGGCTGGGCACACCTCGAGGGTGTGCTGCGCCGTGTCCTCCGCGGCTCCACAATCGTGGCACGCCGGGGTTTCCTCCCTCTGAATCCGATGCAGGTGCGTTCCGAAGCAGCCATGCCCGGACAACACCTGCACCAGACGGAACGAGAGGAAACCGTGGGGGCGCTCGATCCAGTCCCGCAGGACTGGACCGAGCGCGTCCAGCGTCCGGCGTCCAAATGTGGCGGAGGCGAGGTCCCGTGTCCAGTGTAGGACGATTGCGTCCCTCGCCTCCCGCCGCACGGCATCCCGCTCTTGCGCGGCGGGGCGCTCACCCAGCGCCCTACGCCGCGCCGCCCATTCGTACACTCTGGCGAGCACCCATGCCTCCAATTCCCATGGAGGGGTGCCGGCCAGAGCGCACGCCGCCGCGAAGCCCACTGAGCGGTAGGCTCTCGCCACCCGCTGTGCAATGGCCCGTTGGGGCCTGCGGATGGCGGTTGCATTCTCCCTCCGGTGGAGGGAGTCCGCCCAGATGGGTGCCCCATATAGGGCCATGCTTTTGAGAATGCCGGCATAGAGGCGCCGGCATCGCTCCTTGGGCCCTCCCAGGTTCGGCAGGAGCCATGAGAGGGCGTCCGCGGCTTTGAGCAGGCGCGTCGACAGCCCGCTGAAGTGCGGGCCGAAGCGCCACCTGCTGTCCAGCACGAGGCCCAGATATTTCATCTGGGCCCCGACCCCTATCCGGACGCCCTCCACGACGATGTGGGCGTCAGGAGGGCAGCGCTGCCGAGGCCCGTGAAAGAACACGGCCTCGGTCTTGTTCAGCGCCACCCTCAATCCGAGCTGGCGGATCCTACCTGCCACTAAGGATCCGCCAGTCGAGGCCAGACAGGCCGCCTCCCGAAAGTCTCTCCCCCGGGCAACGAGGAGAGTGTCATCCGCGTAGCAGATGACACTCGTGCCCTGGAGGAGGGTGCCCCGCAGGAGCCAATCGAATCCGATGTTCCACAAGAGGGGCCCTAGCACCGAGCCTTGTGGAACACCGGATTCCGCGCCGTAGCGCCTGATCCTGGCCGTCCTGTCCGCCAGGAGGACCTCCCGGTCCTCCAGGTAGTTGGCCAGGATCGCCCGCAGATATTGGGGCACTCCGTGATACCGGAGTGCCTCCAATATGGTCGAGTGGGGCACGGAGTTGAAGGCGTTGGCGATGTCGAACGACACCGCCAACACTCCGTCCCCAGCCTCGACCGCTTCCCGCACTTGGCCCCTGAGTAGGGCCAACGCGTCGACCGTCGAACGCCCTTGTCGGAACCCGAACTGGGCGTCCGACAGGTCTGGCCCTATCCCCTCGAACAATTTACCGACCTCATCGAGCAGAACGATGGGCCGGTATGCCGAGGGGGAGTCCACCGGGCGTCCCTCCTTCCGGAGCAGGCAAAGCTGCCCCTCCTTCCAGATCTTCGGGAACCTCCCAGCCGTCAGGCACGCGCTGAAGAGGTCCCGAAACCTCTGCTCCATGAAGGACGCTGCGATGGCCACCACCCGTGCGGGGACGCCATCTGGTCCAGGGGCCGTCTTCTTCGCGCGGAGGGACAGAACCCCCGCGCGAAATTCCTCCGCCGACACTGGAGGCACCTCCTCCTCCGGCGAAGCCACCACCCCCCCCAGCGGGGGGTTCATCGTTGGTGGGGTGAAGTCGGTCCTGCGCGGAAACAGTGACCGAACCACCCCATCCAGCAACGCCGGCTCTAGGGTCTCCGCTAATGGGGGACCGTAAGGGCGCAGCTGGCTCCGCGCCTGCTTATACGGCCTCCCAAACGGATCCCTGTCGAGGCCCTCCAGCATCTCGGCCTTTGCCGAGTCCTCGGCGGCGCACATTTCCGACTTGAGGACCGTCTTTGCCTCTAGGTAAGAGGCGTAGAGGCGGTCCTCCTCAGCCTGACATCGGCTGGTGCGCCGCCGACTCCGCGTGTAGGCCCTCCTGGCCTCCACGCACGCGGCCCGGAGCCCCGCCAGCTCCACCGTCCACCAATAAACGGCGCGACGGGGAGGCGGACGGCGAGACCGAGGCATGCTGGAGTTGCACACCTCGGTCAGGGACCCCCGCAGCCGAACCGCTGCGGCGTCCACGTCCGTGCCCTCCACAGGGGGCGAGAGCCAGTCCTCGAGGAACGCCGCCTCCTGGGCTGACTCCCGGTCCAGGCGGGTGAGAGCCCACCGCGGGAAGGGTGATTGGCCCGAGCGGGCCATTCCCCGCGGGCTCTGGGTGGAGATGTCGAACCGCACATATCGGTGGTCCGACAGGGTCTCCACCATCTCCACCCGCCAGTTCACAACGCGGGCGGCTAGCACAGGGGTGGCGAACGATACGTCCACCACTGACCCTCCCTGTTGCCGCACACACGTGTGAACATCCCCCCTGTTTAGGAGAGACACGCCGCACGAGGCCGCCCAAAATTCGACGGCGCGCCCCCGGACGTTGCAGGACGCCGCTGAGTTGCCCCAGGCCACCGACTTGGCGTTCAGGTCGCCCACCACGACGACCTGACGTGGTGCCGCCCTCCCGACGACTGCCGTAAGGACTTCGAGAAAATCCTCGAAGTCCCTTAGAGGGCGGTTTGGGGAGAAATAGACCCCGACCAGGGCTATTTCTCCCCACGCGGCGGCCACGTATCCCGGACCCCTCTCTAAAAGCGAGAGGGGAGGGGAGTCCGTGGCAGGCCGCGACACCAACGCCACCAAGCCGTCTCGATCACCCAGCCAGCGGCCAGGTATCGAGTACGGCTCGGCAACCACCGCCACGTCCACCAACCACTCGGCCACAGTCTGCATCAACAGATCCTGTGCCGCTCTGCAGTGGTTGGTGTTCGCCTGGAGGATGCGATGTTCGACCCTACCCATTAGTCGGTCATCGCACCCCCCTCCTCCACAGCCGCCGAAGTCCCAGCTACTGGGGTGGCGGTGGCAGCGACAGGCCGGGTCGGCGCCTGAGTTTTGCCCTTCTTAAGGGGAGGAATACAATTCCTCCCCTTCATAATGTGGCCCGCAGGGCGGCCACTGGCGGCACACACCGCACAGTGCGGTGCGGCGGCCTCGCAGGAGGCGGCCTTGTGCCCCTCCTTGCCGCAGCGGTAGCAACTGCCCGTCCTGTCAATGCTGGACGGACAGAGGGCTCGGGTGTGACCGATGCCGAAGCACCGGTAACACCGCAGAGGCTGGTCCTCAAGGGCCCGGACCGCCGCCGAGCTGAACCCGACGGCGAGCCGTCCCTTCTCGAGGACGGCTTTGGCAGCGGCGACTGGGCACTCCAGGCGAATGGTGCCCATGCCGCCACGCCCGGGCCTGATGCCCCCGCCCTGTACCGCTGCGACTTCGCAGCCCCCTATGGCTGCGATTGCTGCCACCACCTCCTCCTTGGTGACGGAGTCGTCCAGATCCGTCACCTCGATGGCCGCCGACTTCACCGGCCTCGCCACCTTCGCCGAGTCTGCGATGACCTCTTTCAGCTTAGCTGCAAAGAGGTCCGCGTTTTTGCCGCCCTCCGCACCAGGGAACTCAAAAATTCGAGCCCCAGCCTGGGTCTTGCGGCATGAGACTTTGCCGATCCCCAGTTTGGTGGGATCGGCAGTGGCACGCGCCCGCACCAACATGGACGCGTACGTCTCACCCCGCTCCGCGGCCTCTGCGGTGAGCGTCACCACGACGGCCGCGGTCTTGGGAGGAACTAAGTTCCTCCTGACACCGGCTGGGGCGGAACTCTTGCCCTGTCCCTTTCCCTTGTCGGCCGACTGCGACTGACCGGCAGGGGTGGTGGCGGAGACGGCTGGGGCTGGGGGGGTGCTCTTCCCCGTCCCTTTGCCTTTCCCCTTCCCTTTGCCAGTCGGCTGCGACTGGCTGGGAGTGGTGGTGGCGGGGACGGCAGGGGCGACTGCTGCCGTCCTTTTGCCCTTGCCCTTTCCCTTACCGACCACCTTCGTCCAGCCCTGCTGGCTGGTCGGGGTGGTCGAAGGTAGAAGGGCGTCCTCCGTCTGGGAGGTAGGCACCGGCTCCTGTCGCCTCTTGTCCGCCGCAAGTGGCGGTCGGAGGCGTTTCTCCGGCAGTAACCGGTCCTCGATGCCCGCTAAGCAGGCCCTCACAAAATCCCTCTGCTCCCCCATAGCCCTGCGGAGGATTTCCTCAAGGCCAGAGGACGGAGCGAGGCCCTCTGCCGCAGGCCTGGGCTCGGCTTGCGATGGCCGGGCCGTGGCTTCAGCCAGCTTTAAATGCAGCTGGCTGACCTCCAACTGCAGGCGATCCACTTTCGCCTGCAGTTGCCGCGATTCGTCGCTGGCCTTGCGGTTGACCAGCTCCGCGACGATGCCGCGCATGCTGGCGGCCCGGCATTTGAGGGACTTTTGAAAAGTCCCTTTTAGGTGGGAGGACTTGGTGGTGACCTGGACGATTACCTCCTCGTCCTCCAATGCCATCCGCTCCAGTTCGGCAAGGGAGTGGTCCGCGTACAGAACGCGGGACGCTCCGTATCCTGATTTGGCACGGGCGGCGCGCGCCCGTTCCTCCCTGGCCGCTACCTGCTCCTCCAGGTCTTGTTGGAGCCGCTCCCGCTGAGCCAGGTCCAACTCCCGCTGGGCGTCTGCCAAACCCACGTCGTGGGTATCTGCTGTAATTGCCAACTTCTTGGCCTTGACCCGCTTTTTAGGCTCCTTCGCCGAGCCTGAGCCCGAGGACCCATCGGACACAACCTTGAGGAAGGTCCGCTTCCTCGATGCCGATCGCGATCGACAAACATCGAGCGCCATCGAATCACCATCCGACGCAATTGACTCAATGTCGGAGTCCGACATATCTCCCGCTCTCCCTCCGTAGAAGGCTCTACCTTCCGACGCCGACGCGTCGTGTTGGCCCTGAAAAGGGCCTTTTGGTTGGCCCTGAGAAGGGCCTTTTGGTTGGCCCTGAGAAGGGCCTTTGGGTTGGCCCTGAGAAGGGCCTTGTTTCACGAAATGCCCGAGGGCATCCCGCGCAGGTTTATGCATTTTAGGCATAATCCGCAGTTTCGAAGCAATCCAGGCAATATAGTTCGCAACGAATCACAGTGCACTTTAGCCGTACCCAGTCTGCCACTCCGTTACGGTGGTCAGAACTGGGACGTTTCCAGGGAACACGACGAGGACGTAAGCACTGTGGGGTGGTTCCCCGAGGTAACCTAACCTAACCTTTTTTTTTTTTTTTTTTTTTTTGCGGGGTGGAAAATCCTGCATGGATGTCCTCCGCCTTGGGGGAGGCGGAGGGGTCTGTCAGACTCCTACTGACTAAAAACCACCCCGGTGTTCCATCTCACACCTGCGCCGGGGGTCGCGGGAACGAATGATACTTCCGCAACCCCAGCTGGTGCTGGCCCATGCCTGCGGGCCTCCTCGCATTAGCGGGGGGAGTGAGGTGTTAAACTCCCCCCGCAACGTCTAAGAGGGGCGCGCGTGGAACACGTCGCGCCGCCGCCTCGGGTCCAGATGTGTAGTGGGCGACGGACGCCCCCGAGTCCGTCGCCCCTGGACCCATTTAGGGGGGCTGGAAGAGGGCATTGTCCGCCCTCCGCCGACGCCCGGTGCGTCTGCTGCGGGCCGGATGAGAGGATGTAATCTCCCTCTCCCGCTCCGCAGCTTCCTTCCGCGAGATGACTGTCTCGCAGAAGGAAACCACCGCGTCCCAGGACTCCTCGCTGCCAACCATCGAGTTCACGACGGCCGGCAGCGACAAGTCACTGCCTACTCCAAAAATGAGGGCACGGCGCTGCTCCTCCCAAGCGGCACACTCTGCCAGCGTATGCAGCGCCGTGTCCTCCCGACAGTCGACGCAGTGGTGACACCGGGCGTCCGGCTCCCTGTTTATGCGACACAGGTACTTCCCGAAGCAGCCATGCCCCGAGAGTACCTGCGTCACCCGAAACGTCAGGGAGCCGTGCCTCCTCCCGAGCCAACGCTCGAGTACCGGCCGGACCGCCTCGATAGTGACGAGGCCGGCGGTTGGGCGCGATAGCCTGTCCCGCCATTCCGCCACCAGGGCCTCGCGAAGCTGGGACCGACGCAGCCCCATGTGTTGCTGCATCGGCCCCTCGCCTTGCGCCAGCATCTCCTCGCGCCACCGGTACAGTGACGCGAGTACTTTCGCCTCGAGGTCCCAGGGCGGGGATCCGGCCAGTACACAAGCCGCCTCGTAGGAGACCGTGCGATACCCCCTGATAACTCTGACGGCCATAGCTCTCTGCGGTCTCCGCAAAACAGCGATGCTACCGGCCGTCAGGTCAGCCGCCCAGATCGGGGCCCCGTACAGGGCCATCGATCGCACGATCCCCACGTAGAGCCGCCTACAGGCTGCGCTCGGGCCCCCCAGATTGGGAAGCAGCGTTGACAGCGCCCCAGCCGCGCCCATCAGCTTGGGCACCAGCCGCCGGAAGTGGGGTCCGAAGTCCCACCGGCTGTCGAGCACCAATCCCAGGTACTTCATGGTAGGCTCGACAGCGATCCGGACCCCCCCGACCACAATGTGTGATCCGGGCGGCGGCGCCCGCCGGGGACCATGGAACATCATGGCCTCCGACTTGCTGAGGGCCACCTCCAGGCCGAGGCGCCGGATGCGGCCCACCACCTGTGAGACCGCCGCCGTCGCCAGCAACGCTGCCTCCCTGTGCGAACTCCCACGGGCCGTGACCAGCGTGTCGTCCGCATAACACGTCAGGTCCACGCCCGGCTGGAGTTCGCCCCTCAGCACCCAGTCGTACCCGATGTTCCACAGGAGCGGGCCCAATACCGAACCCTGTGGAACACCGCACGACATTGAGTGCCGGTGTCCGCCATCACGTCCCACGTAGGTGACACACCTCTCCGCCAGGTAATCCCCAACAATGTGGCGGAGGTAGGAAGGCACCCGATGATATCGCAGTGCCTCCCGAATGCAACTCCAGGGCAGGGTGTTGAAAGCGTTGGAGATGTCCAAGGACACCGCCAACATCACCCCACCCCGGGACACCGCTTCCTCCGCCAGGACTCTCACCCTCGACACAGCGTGAATGGTAGAGCGCCCATGCCGAAAGCCGAACTGGCTCTCGTCCAGGTCCGGCCCCTCTCCGCACAAGTGGCCGACGAGGCGGACTGCGATTATCCGCTCGAGCAGCTTGCCCACCTCGTCCAGCAGCACTATGGGCCGGTACCCGGACGGCGAGTCTGCAGGGCGCCCCGCCTTTCTGAGCAGGACCAGACGACCAGATTTCCACAAGGTGGGAAACTGGCCCCGCTCAAGGCACGCTGTGTAGAGACCTCTCAGTTGGGGACCCAGCTCCTTCAGAGCGAGGGCTAACACGCAGCCGTGAATCCCGTCGGGCCCCGGAGCCACGTTTTTGGCCCGGAGCCGCATCACGGCCGCCCTCAACTCTTCTTGTGTCACCTCTGGGACGCTGATGACGTTCTCGTCTGTAGGCTCTGCGGCTGTGGGCAAAGCCATTGGCGGTGGCGTATGCTCCGCTCTTGCCGGGAAGAGGGCTGCCACTACTTCCTCCAGCAGCTCGGGTTGGAGACTCTCCGTGATTGGAGGCGCCGCGGCTCGAAGTTTCCCTCGAACCGCACGATAAGGGCGCCCCCACGGATCTCTGTCCAGAGTCTCCAACATCTCCTCCCTGGCTCGCGTCTTGGCCTCGCCAATGGCCAGCCACAGAGCCTCCTTCGCCGCGCGGTACACCTCATACCGCGCGGCCTCTTCGTCAGGGACCCGACGACGTCTCCTCCGGTATCGGGTGTACTGGCGCCTGACCGCCACGCACGCGACGCGCAACTGTGCGATCTCGGCGGTCCACCAGTACACCTGGCGCCTTCCTGTCTGTGTGTGGACCCGGGGCATAGACGCGTCGCAGATTTGCGTCATCGCCCCGCGGAACCACAGCGCCTCCTCTTCGACGTCGACGGGTCCATTCGTCGCCGACTCCCGGTACCAGGCCTGGACAATGGCGGCCTCCTCGAGAAGTTCCTTGTCGATGCGCTTACGCGCCCAGCGCAGACCGTCCGCTCGCGGGGCCGGTGGACTGCGGCCGCCAGTGGTCTGGGCGGAGACGTCGAAACGGATATACCGATGATCCGACAACGTCTCCACCTCCACGGCGACACGCCAGTCGCGGACACGGCTCGCGACAGCAGGGCTAGCGAACGAGACGTCCACTATTGAACCACCCCGCTGCCGCACGCACGTGTGGACTGACCCCCGATTTAGGACGGTCAAGCCAGTCGTGACCACCCACTCCTCCAGCACCTCACCCCGGGCATCCGTCACCGGAGATCCCCACGCCGCAGACTTGGCGTTGAGATCCCCGAGCAACAGCACGGGGCGAGGGTGGAGCCGGCCTACGACGGCACCCAACTCGACAAGGAAGTTCTCGAAGTCGGCGAGACTCTTGTTGGGCGAAAAATACGCCCCAACCGTACCAATGCCGTCCACGAGGGCTGCTACCCAGCCGTGACCTCGGGACGGGTGGACAAGAGCCCCGCCAATGATGGCCACCAAGCCGTCCAAGTCCCCCAACCAGTTATCCCTGGGGGGGACAAAGTACGGCTCGGCGACCACCGCCACGCGAATCGACCACTCCGCCATGCTCTGGAGCAAGAGATCCTGAGCTCTGGCACAGTGGTTGATATTGCCCTGGAGGAAATGTAACAGCGCCATTAGGCTGTGTCCATTCCCTCCGCACCCCTCTCAGGCCGGGAGTCGGCCGTAGAGCAGCCAGGCTGTCGGGGGGGTAAAGAGCCCCCGGCAGCCTTGGCTCCCTTTTTCTTGCTCTTGGTGGGTGCGCCACAGGCCTTCCCGCCCGCTCTGTGCCCCGCGGGCCTCCCTGCAGCTGTACAGAGGCTGCAGTTTGTGTTTGACGGTGTGCCAAGGTCGGGGAACGCGACTTTGGCTTTTGCCTCGGTCAGGACCGCCTTATACGTAATGCCCCTTTCGGCGGCTCCGGGCTGCAGTGTTATCACTACAGCCGCGGAGCGTGGGGCTCTGACCTTAGGCGGTCCCTGTGCCTTCTTGGGTACCGGTGCTCCAGCGGGTGCTGGTGCTGGCGGGGCCGCCTTCTTCTTTTTGCGGCCCCTCTTGACGACTGTCGTCCAGGCCTCAGTACTAGGCCCAGACGCAACCGCTGGAGGCGCCGCTGGAGGTCCCGTTGTCCGGGAGGTCGGCATCTGGGACACGGGCTTTGAGGTCACTGTCCTTCCTGGTCGGCTCGGTTTAGCTGCCGCGGCCACCGCGGCCGCCGGGCCCCGTTCGTGGACAACCTCCCTCCTCCGCCCGTCCCCGGCGAGTGGAGGGCGGACGGACTCCGCCGGGAGGAGCCTCGCCTCTATGGCCTCGAGGCGGGCACCAACCATCTTACCGCACTGCATCATGCAGACGCGGACGATCTTTTCGACCTCCGCATCCACAAGTGCAGGGGTCGAGAAAGAGGCCGGCGATGGAGCCGACGATGGGGCCGCCACAGGAGAGGACCCGGTGACTGCGGGAGCCGTCCCTTGGGCGGCAACCTGCCGCTTGAGGTCCTCCAGCTCCGATCGGAGACGGCCGTTCTCCTCCCATAACTTCGCCGTCTCCTCGGTGCTGGTGCGATTGGCGAGGACCTCAACCGCCTCCCGGATGCCGTCAGCTGCCTCCTTCAGAGCTCGAGTGAACGTGCCCTTCAGGTTGCCCGATTTGGTGGCAACCCTCAGAACCACGTCCACTCCGTCCAAAACCTGGCGGCTGAGCGCCACCGCCGATGGGCTCCCTCCAGCCATCCGAGCGGAGCGCTGCTCTCTGGCTCGTCGGGCTAACTCACTGACTTCGTCAGCCGCGGCTTCTTTTTGTTGTGCCCGCCTAGCAGCAGCGGCCTCCGCACGATTGCTGCCCAGCAGTGAAGCAGTGGAGCCCCCGCTCGAGTCAGCCATGGCTAGCCCAGGGTCGCTCTCCGCGCCCTCCACATGCTCCACTGGAGCTGGCGCAACAAAGCGACCCCGCCCGTCACGCTCCGGCATCCGAGCAATGGCTCCACTCGGAACCGCGCGAACTTTGCCTCTCCGGGCCGTGGAGACTTTGGCGACCACCAAGTTCTCCCTACTTGAGGACCCGCTGCGCTTCCTCCCATGTCCGGACCTGGATCCAGATCCAGACCTGGAACGGCACCTGCGTGTGTCCTCGTCGGACATTTGGTCAGGAAGAGGAGTGGCTGGACGGGACCTGGACCTGGTGGTCCCCCTACTCCTTCTTGCACAGTGCGCCAACCCGACTTCCTCGTCTTCTTCATTATTATTAGGACGCACAAAACTGGGCGTGTGCGCCCTATCCGCAACCTCTGTAGGCAATTGTCTCATGGTGTCCCCCCCAGATACGGTGGGACAGCCGGGCCCTAATGGACCCGGGAGGGATTCTCCGGCATAGCCGGTACCCTCCTGGGGTATTGTTTTCCTAGAAGACATTCTGATCCTTATTACCCTGCGGGCCGGTTTACCCCCCGGTAGCCCCTGCGCCGGGTAATGCTCAGGGGTTAAGGGGTTAAACCTCTGAATACTCCCCTTCTAGTGAATAGAAGGGGGAAAAGAGGCGAGAGATGTCGGAATATTCGCCACGGACGGTGGCTTATCCCCATGCATGCATAGGAAAAAACCAGCGCCCATGCCCAGGGCACACCAATCCGAAAAACTTCCGTTCCCACCGAATATAAATATTCGAATGGGACCAGAAGCCTCGGACCACGAGGAGGTTTTCCGACCACGTGCCCCAACCTAACCTTTTTTTTTTTTTTTTTTTTTTTTTTTGTTTGCGCTGGGAAAAAAATGCGTTACGCATACCCGCCCATTGGGGGATGGACGGGTTATGTGGGACTCTCCGGCTAGCCCGGCATACCCACTAAAATAACCCAGCGGCACTCCCGCATCGTCTGTGTGGAGGAGGACTGGGAAACCGGCACAGCCTTTACGTCCAGTCCCCCACCGACGACCGCCCGCCTTTACAGCGGGGCCCGCACGCCCCTCCCTAAGTGGAGGGGCCCGGGAACGACCGTGAGTGCTCGGCCGTTCCCGCCCGACGATGGTGGCGATTTGTGCAATGCGAGCGAAGGCGCCCCCGCGCCTGTCGCCCGCTAATCACCACCAGAAGGAGGGAGGCGACGATCGTACAACCGCCGTCTCCCACCCCTTCTTCGCCTGCGGAGCGGCGGCGCGAGAGGATCATCCTCCCGCGCACGCTCCGCCGCCTCCTTTTGCGACATGACATTCTCGCAAAAGGAGGCAACCGCCGCCCAAGCCTCCTCACTCCCCAGCATGGAGTTCACCACACTGGGAAGTGAGAGGTCCATTCCGACCACATCTGTCAGGGCACGGCGCAGCTCAGCCCAGGCTGGGCACACCTCGAGGGTGTGCTGCGCCGTGTCCTCCGCGGCTCCACAGTCGTGGCACGCCGGGGTTTCCTCCCTCTGGATCCGATGCAGGTGCGTTCCGAAGCAGCCATGCCCGGACAACACCTGCACCAGACGGAAAGAGAGGAAACCGTGGGGGCGCTCGAGCCAGTCCCGCAGGACTGGACCGAGCGCGTCCAGCGTCCGGCGTCCAAATGTGGCGGAGGCGAGGTCCCGTGTCCAGTGTAGGACGATTGCGTCCCTCGCCTCCCGCCGCACGGCATCCCGCTCTTGCGCGGCGGGGCGCTCACCCAGCGCCCTACGCCGCGCCGCCCATTCGTACACTCTGGCGAGCACCCATGCCTCCAATTCCCAGGGAGGGGTGCCGGCCAGAGCGCACGCCGCCGCGAAGCCCACTGAGCGGTAGGCTCTCGCCACCCGCTGTGCAATGGCCCGTTGGGGCCTGCGGATGGCGGTTGCATTCTCCCTCCTGTGGAGGGAGTCCGCCCAGATGGGTGCCCCGTACAGGGCCATACTCTTGAGGATGCCGGCATAGAGGCGCCGGCATCGCTCCTTGGGCCCTCCCAGGTTTGGGAGGAGCCATGAGAGGGCGTCCGCGGCTTTCAGCAGGCGCGTCGACAGCCCGCTGAAGTGCGGGCCGAAGCGCCACCTGCTGTCCAGCACGAGGCCCAGATACTTCATCTGGGCCCCGACCCCTATCCGGACGCCCTCCACCACAATGTGGGCATCAGGAGGGCAGCGCTGCCGAGGCCCGTGAAAGAACACGGCCTCGGTCTTGTTCAGCGCCACCCTCAAACCAAGCTGGCGGATCCTACCTGCCACTAAGGATCCGCCAGCTGAGGCCAGACAGGCCGCCTCCCTAAAATCCCTCCCCCGGGCAACGAGGAGAGTGTCATCCGCGTAGCAGATGACACTCGTGTCCTGGTGGAGGGTGCCGCGCAGCAGCCAATCGAATCCGATGTTCCACAAGAGGGGCCCTAGCACCGAACCCTGTGGAACACCGGACTCCGCGCCGTAGCGCCTGATCCTGGCCGTCCTGTCCGCCAGGAGGACCTCCCGGTCCTCCAGGTAGTTGGCCAGGATCACCCGCAGATATTGGGGCACTCCGTGGTACCGGAGTGCCTCCAATATGGTCGAGTGGGGCACGGAGTTGAACGCGTTGGCGATGTCGAACGACACCGCCAACACTCCGTCCCCAGCTCCAACCGCCTCCTGCACTTGGCCCCTGAGTAGGGCCACCGCGTCGACCGTCGAACGCCCCTGTCGAAACCCGAACTGGGCGTCCGACAGGTCTGGCCCTACCTCCCGCAACTGGCTATTAAGCCGGGTGGCGATGATCCCCTCGAACAATTTACCGACCTCATCGAGCAGAACGATGGGCCGGTATGCCGAGGGGGAGTCCACCGGGCGTCCCTCCTTCCGGAGCAGGCAAAGCTGCCCCTCCTTCCAGATTTTCGGGAACCTCCCAGCCGTCAGGCACGCGCTGAAGAGGTCCCGAAACCTCTCCTCCATGAGGGACGCCGCGATGGCCACCACCCGTGCGGGGACACCATCCGGTCCAGGGGCCGTCTTCTTCGCGCGGAGGGACAGAACCCCCGCGCGAAATTCCTCCACCGATACTGGAGGGACCTCCTCCTCCGGCGAAGCCACCACCCCCCCCAGCGGGGGGTTCATCGTTGGTGGGGTGAAGTCGGTCCTGCGCGGAAACAGTGACCGAACCACCCCATCCAGCAACGCCGGCTCTAGGGTCTCCGCTAATGGGGGACCGTAAGGGCGCAGCTGGCTCCGCGCCTGCTTATACGGCCTCCCAAACGGATCCCTGTCGAGACCCTCCAGCATCTCGGCCTTTGCCGAGTCCTCGGCGGCGCACATTTCCGACTTGAGGACCGTCTTTGCCTCTAGGTAAGAGGCGTAGAGGCGGTCCTCCTCAGCCTGACATCGGCTGGTGCGCCGCCGACTCCGCGTGTAGGCCCTCCTGGCCTCCACGCACGCGGCCCGTAGCGCCGCCAGCTCCCCCGTCCACCAATAAACGGCGCGACGGGGAGGCGGACGGCGAGACCGAGGCATGCTGGAGTTGCACACCTCGGTCAGGGACCCCCGCAGCTGAACCGCTGCGGCGTCCACGTCCGTGACCTCAACAGGGGGCGAGAGCCAGTCCCGGAGGAACGCAGCCTCCTGGGCTGCCTCCCGGTCCAGGCGGGTGAGAGCCCACCGCGGGAAGGGAGATTGGCCCGAGCGGGCCATCCCCCGCGGGCTCTGGGTGGAGATGTCGAACCGCACATATCGGTGGTCCGACAGGGTCTCCACCAACTCCACCCGCCAGTTCACGACGCGGGCGGCTAGAACGGGGGTGGCGAACGATACGTCCACCACTGACCCTCCCCGTTGCCGCACACACGTGTGAACATCCCCCCTGTTCAGGAGGGACACGCCGCACGAAGCCGACCAAAATTCGACGGCGTGCCCCCGGACGTTGCAGGACACCGCTGGGTTGCCCCAGGCCACCGCCTTGGCGTTCAGGTCGCCCAATATGACGACCTGACGTGGCGCCGCCCTCCCGACGACTGCCGTAAGGACTTCGAGAAAATCCTCGAAGTCCCTTAGAGGGCGGTTTGGGGAGAAATAGACCCCAACCAGGGCTATTTCTCCCCACGCGGCGGCCACGTATCCCGGACCCCTCTCTAAAAGCGAGAGGGGAGGGGAGTCCGTGGCAGGCCGCGACACCAACGCCACCAAGCCGTCCCGATCACCCAGCCAACGGCCAGGTATCGAGTACGGCTCGGCGACCACCGCCACGTCCACCAACCACTCGGCCACAGTCTGCATCAGCAGATCCTGTGCCGCTCTGCAGTGGTTGGTGTTCGCCTGGAGGATGCGATGTCCGACTCTACCCATTAATCGGACATCACACCCTCCTCCTCCACAGCCGCCGAGGTCCCAGCTACTGGGGTGGCGGTGGCAGCGACAGGCCGGGTCGGCGCCTGCGCTTTGCCCTTCTTAAGGGGAGGAATACAATTCCTCCCCTTCATAATGTGGCCCGCAGGGCGGCCACTGGCGGCACACACCGCGCAGTGCGGTGCGGTGGCCTCGCAGGAGGCGGCTTTGTGCCCCTCCTTGCCGCAGCGGTAGCAGCTGTCCGTCCTGTCGACACTGGACGGACAGAGGGCCCGGGTGTGACCGATGCCGAAGCACCGGTAACACCTCAGCGGCGGGACCTCAAGGGCCCGGACCGCCGCCGAGCTGAACCCGACGGCGAGCCGTCCCTTCTCGAGGACGGCTTTGGCAGCGGCGACTGGGCACTCCAGGCGAATTGCGCCCATGCCGCCGCGCCCGGGCCTGATGCCCCCGCCCTGCACCGCTGCGACTGCGCAGCCACCTATGGCTGCGACCGCCGCTACCACCTCCTCCTTGGTGACGGAGTCGTCCAGGTCCGTCACCTCGAAGGCCGCCGATTTCACCGGCCTGGCCACCTTCGCGTCGTCCGCAATGACCTCTTGCAGCTTCGCTGCGAAGAGGTCAGCGTTCTTCCCGCCCTCGGCACCCGGGAACTCAAAGATTCGGGCCCCAGCCTGTGTCCGGCGGCATGAGACTTTACCGATCCCCAATTTGGTGGGATCGGCATTTGCACGCGCCCGCACCATTATGGACGCGTACGTCTCACCCCGCTCCGCGGCCTTTGCGGTGAGCGTCACCACGACGGCCGCGGTCTTGGGAGGAACAAGATTCCTCTTGGCACCGGCTGGGGGCGAACCCTTCCCCTTTCCCTTGCCAGTCGACGACTGACCGGCAGGGGTGGTGGCGGAGACGGCTGGGGCTGGAGGGGTGCTCTTCCCCTTCCCCTTCCCTTTGCCAGCTGGCCGCGACTGGCTGGGAGTGGTGGTGGCGGGGACGGCAGGGACGACAGGTGCCGTCCTTTTGCCTTTGCCCTTCCCCTTACCGACCACCCTCGTCCAGCCCTGCTGGTTGGTCGGGGTTGTGGACGGGAGTTGGGCGTCCTCCCTCTGGGAGGTTGCTACCGGCTCCACTCGCCTCTTGTCCGCCGCAAGCGGTGGTCGGAGGCGTTTCTCCGGCAGGAGCCGGTCCTCTATGCCCGCTAGGCAGGCCCTAACAAATTCTCTCTGCTCCCCCATAGCCCTGCGGAGGATTTCCTCAAGGCCGGAGGAGGGAGCGAGGCCCTCTGCCGCAGGTCTAGGCTCGGCTTGGGATGGCCGGGCCGTGGCTTCAGCCAGCTTTAAGTGCAGCTGGCTGACCTCCGCCTGCAGGCGATCTACTTTCGCCTGCAGTTGCCTTGTTTCTTCGCTGGCCTTGCGGTCCACCAGCTCCGCGATGATGCAACGCATGCTGGCGGCCCGGCATCTGAGGGACTTCTGGAAAGTCCCCTTCAGATGCGAGGACTTGGCGGCAACCTCCACGATCGCCTCTTCGTCCTCCAAGGCCATCTTCTCCAGCTCGGCCAGGGAGTGGTCCGCGTATAGGACGCGGGACGCCCCGTACTCGGCCTTGGCACGAGCGATGCGTGCCCGCTCCTCCTTGGCCATAACCCGCTCCTCCAGCTCTTGCTGGAGCTGCTCCCGACGTGCCAGGTCCAACTCACGCTGGGCATTGGCCAAACCCACGTCGTGGGTGTCTGCTGCTGTTAACGCCTTTTTGGCCTTGACCCTCTTTTTGGGCTCCTTCACCGAGCCTGAGCCCGAGGAGCCATCGGACACGACCTTTAAGAAGGTCCTCTTCCTCGATGCCGAGCGTGACCGACTATCTTCGATCGCCATCGCACTGGCATCCGACACTATGGACTCGGTGTCGGAGTCCGACAATTCGTCCACATTTCCTCCGTAGAAGGCCCTGCCTTCGTTCGACGCCGACGCGTCGCGTTGGCCCTGAGAAGGGCCTTTTGGTTGGCCCTGAGAAGGGCCTTTGGGTTGGCCCTGAGAAGGGCCTTTGGGTTGGCCCTGAGAAGGGCCTTTGGGTTGGCCCTGAGAAGGGCCTTTTCTAGTGAAATGCCCGAGGGCATCCCGCGCAGGTTTCGGCATAATCCGCAATTCAAAATTCGTAGCACTCCAAGCAGTTTAAGTTCGCTACGATGCACAGTGCACTTTAGCCGTACCCAGTCTGCCACTCCGTTACGGTGGTCAGAACTGGGACGTTTCCGGGGAACGCGACGTGGACGCAAGCACTGTGGGGTGGTTCCCCGCCCCAACCTAACCTTTTTTTTTTTTTTTTTTTTTTTGTTTGCGCTGGGAAAAAATGCGTTACGCATACCCGCCCATTGGGGGATGGACGGGTTATGTGGGACTCTCCGGCTACTCCGGCATACCCACTAAAATAACCCAGCGGCACTCCCGCATCGTCTGTGTGGAGGAGGACTGGGAAACCGGCAAAGCCTTTACGTCCAGTCCCCCACCGACGACCGCCCGCCTTTAAAGCGGGGCCCGCACGCCCCTCCCTTTATTGGAGGGGCCCGGGAACGACCGTGAGTGCTCGGCCGTTCCCGCCCGACGAGGGTGGTGATTGGTGCAATGCGAGCGAAGGCGCCCCCGCGCCTGTCGCCCGCTAATCACCACCAGAAGGAGGGAGGCGACGATCGTACAACCGCCGTCTCCCACCCCTTCTCCGCCTGCGGAGCGGCGGCGCGAGAGGATCATCCTCCCGCGCGCGCTCCGCCGCCTCCTTTTGCGACATGACATTCTCGCAAAAGGAGGCAACCGCCGCCCAAGCCTCCTCACTCCCCAGCATGGAGTTGACCACACTGGGAAGTGAGAGGTCCTGCCCGACCACATCAGTCAGGGCACGGCGCAGCTCAGCCCAGGCTGGGCACACCTCGAGGGTGTGCTGCGCCGTGTCCTCCGCGGCTCCACAGTCGTGGCACGCCGGGGTTTCCTCCCTCTGGATCCGATGCAGGTGCGTTCCGAAACAACCATGCCCGGACAACACCTGCACCAGACGGAAAGAGAGGAAACCGTGGGACCGCTCGAGCCAGTCCCGCAGGACTGGACTGAGCGCGTCCAACGTCCGGCGTCCAAATGTGGCGGAGGCGAGGTCCCGTGTCCAGTGGAGGACGATTGCGTCCCTCGCCTCCCGCCGCACGGCATCCCGCTCTTGCGCGGCGGGGCGCTCACCCAGCGCCCTACGCCGCGCCGCCCATTCGTACACTCTGGCGAGCACCCATGCCTCCAATTCCCAGGGAGGGGTGCCGGCCAGAGCGCACGCCGCCGCAAAGCCCACTGAGCGGTAGGCTCTCGCCACCCGCTGTGCAATGGCCCGTTGGGGCCTGCGGATGGCGGTTGCATTCTCCCTCCTATGGAGGGAGTCCGCCCAGATGGGTGCCCCATATAGGGCCATGCTCTTGAGGATGCCGGCATAGAGGCGCCGGCATCGCTCCTTGGGCCCTCCCAGGTTTGGGAGGAGCCATGAGAGGGCGTCCGCGGCTTTCAGCAGGCGCGTCGACAGCCCGCTAAAGTGCGGGCCGAAGCGCCACCTGCTGTCCAGCACGAGGCCCAGATACTTCATCTGGGCCCCGACCCCTATCCGGACGCCCTCCACCACGATGTGGGCGTCAGGAGGGCAGCGCTGCCGAGGCCCGTGAAAGAACACGGCCTCGGTCTTGTTCAGCGCTACCCTCAAACCAAGCTGGCGGATCCTACCTGCCACTAAGGATCCGCCAGCCGAGGCCAGACAGGCCGCCTCCCCAAAGTTCCTCCCCCGGGCAACGAGGAGAGTGTCATCCGCATAGCAGATGACACCCGTGCCCTGGAGGAGGGTGCCGCGCAGCAGCCAATCGAATCCGATGTTCCACAAGAGGGGCCCTAGCACCGAACCTTGTGGAACACCGGACTCCGCGCCGTAGCACCTGATCCTGGCCGTCCTGTCCGCCAGGAGGACCTCCCGGTCCTCCAGGTAGTTGGCCAGGATCGCCCGCAGATATTGGGGCACTCCGTGATACCGGAGTGCCTCCAATATGGTCGAGTGGGGCACGGAGTTGAAGGCGTTGGCGATGTCGAACGACACCGCCAACACTCCGTCCCCAGCCTCGACCGCTTCCCGCACTTGGCCCCTGAGTAGGGCCAACGCATCGACCGTCGAACGCCCTTGTCGGAACCCGAACTGGGCGTCCGACAGGTCTGGCCCCACCTCCCGCAACTGGCTATTTAGCCGGGTGGCGATGATCCCCTCGAACAATTTACCGACCTCATCGAGCAGAACGATGGGCCGGTATGCCGAGGGGGAGTCCACCGGGCGTCCCTCCTTCCGGAGCAGGCAAAGCTGCCCCTGCTTCCAGATCTTCGGGAACCTCCCAGCCGTCAGGCACGCGCTGAAGAGGTCCCGAAACCTCTGCTCCATGAAGGACGCTGCGATGGCCACCACCCGTGCGGGGACGCCATCTGGTCCAGGGGCCGTCTTCTTCGCGCGGAGGGACAGAACCCCCGCGCGAAATTCCTCCGCTGACACTGGAGGCACCTCCTCCTCCGGCGAAGCCACCACCCCCCCCAGCGGGGGGTTCATCGTTGGTGGGGTGAAGTCGGTCCTGCGCGGAAACAGTGACCGAACCACCCCATCCAGCAACGCCGGCTCTAGGGTCTCCGCTAATGGGGGACCGTAAGGGCGCAACTGGCTCCGCGCCTGCTTATACGGCCTCCCAAAAGGATCCCTGTCGAGGCCCTCCAGCATCTCGGCCTTTGCCGAGTCCTCGGCGGCGCACATTTCCGACTTGAGGACCGTCTTTGCCTCCAGGTAAGAGGCGTAGAGGCGGTCCTCCTCAGCCTGACATCGGCTGGTGCGCCGCCGACTCCGCGTGTAGGCCCTCCTGGCCTCCACGCACGCGGCCCGGAGCCCCGCCAGCTCCACCGTCCACCAATAAACGGCGCGACGGGGAGGCGGACGGCGAGACCGAGGCATGCTGGAGTTGCACACCTCGGTCAGGGACCCCCGCAGCCGAACCGCTGCGGCGTCCACGTCCGTGCCCTCCACAGGGGGCGAGAGCCAGTCCTCGAGGAACGCCGCCTCCTGGGCTGACTCCCGGTCCAGGCGGGTGAGAGCCCACCGCGGGAAGGGTGATTGGCCCGAGCGGGCAATCCCCCGCGGGCTCTGGGTGGAGATGTCGAACCGCACATATCGGTGGTCCGACAGGGTCTCCACCATCTCCACCCGCCAGTTCACAACGCGTGTGGCTAGCACGGGGGTGGCGAACGACACGTCCACCACTGACCCCCCCCGTTGCCGCACACACGTGTGAACACCCCCCCTGTTCAGGAGGGACACGCCGCACGAAGCCGACCAAAATTCGGCGGCGCGCCCCCGGACGTTACACGACGCCGCCGGGTTGCCCCAGGCCACCGACTTGGCGTTTAGGTCACCTATCACCATTACATGGCGTGGCGCCGCCCTCCCGACGACTGCCGTAAGGACTTCGAGAAAATTCTCGAAGTCCCTTAGAGGGCGGTTTGGGGAGAAATAGACCCCGACCAGGGCTATTTCTCCCCACGCGGCGGCCACGTATCCCGGACCCCTCTCTAAAAGCGAGAGGGGTGGGGAGTCCGTGGCAGGCCGCGACACCAACGCCACCAAGCCGTCCCGATCACCCAGCCAATGGCCAGGCACCGAGTACGGCTCGGCGACCACCGCCACGTCCACCAACCACTCGGCCACGGTCTGCATGAGCAAATCCTGGGCCGCTCTGCAGTGGTTGGTGTTCGCCTGGAGGATGCGATGTTCGATCCTACCCATTAATGGGACATCGCACCCTCCTCCACAGCCGCTGAGGTTCCAGCCACTGGGACGGCGGTGGCAGCGACAGGCTGGGTCGGAGCCTGGGCTTTGCCCTTCTTAAGGGGAGGACTGCAGTTCCTCCCCTTCATAATGTGGCCCGCAGGGCGACCACTGGCGGCACAAACCACACAATGCGGTGCGGCGGCCGCGCAGGAGGCGGATTTGTGGCCCTCCTTGCCGCAGCGGTAACAGCTGTCCGTCCTGTCGACACTGGACGGACAGAGGGCTCGGGTGTGGCCAATGCCGAAGCACCTGTAGCACCTCAGCGGCTGAACCTCAAGTGCCCGGACGGCAGCCGAGCTGAAGCCGACGGCAAGCCGTCCCTTTTCGAGGACGGCTTTGGCAGCGGCAACTGGGCACTCCAGGCGAATGGTGCCCATGCCGCCGCGCCCGGGCCTGATGCCCCCGCCCTGCACCGCTGCGACTGTGCAGCCCCCAATGGCCGCGACTGCTGCCACCACCTCCTCCTTGGTGACGGAGTCGTCCAGATCCGTCACCTCGATGGCCGCCGACTTCACAGGCCTCGCCACCTTCACCGCGTCCGCGACGACCTCCTGCAGCTTAGCTGCAAAGAGGTCTGCGTGTTTTGCGCCCTCCGCACCCGGGAACTCGAAAATACGAGCCCCAGCCTGCGTCCGGCGGCACGAGACTTTGCCGATCCCCAGTTTGGTGGGATCGGCAGTTGCACGCGCCCGCATCATTACGGCCGCGTAGGTCTCGCCCCGCTCCGCAGCCTCCGCGGTGAGCGTCATCACGACGGCTGCGGTCTTGGGAGGAACTAAGTTCCTCCTGACACCGGCTGGGGTCGAACCCTTACCCTTTCCCTTGCCAGTCGTCTGTGACTGACCGGCAGGGGTGGTGGCGGAGGCGGCTGGGAGGGTGGTTTTCCCCTTCCCTTTTCCCTTGCCAGTTGACTTCGACTGGCTGGGAGTGGTGGTGGCAGGGACGGCAGGGACGACAGCTGCCGTCTTTTTGCCTTTGCCCTTCCCCTTACCAACCACCCTCGTCCAGCCCTGCTGGTTGGTCGGGGTGGTGGACGGGAGTTGGGCGTCCTCCCTCTGGGAGGTTGCTACCGGCTCCACTCGCCTCTTGTCCGCCGCGAGCGGCGGTCGGAGGCGTTTCTCCGGCAGGAGCCGGTCCTCTATGCCCGCTAGGCAGGCTCTAACAAATTCTCTCTGCTCCCCCATAGCCCTGCGGAGGATTTCCTCAAGGCCGGAGGAGGGAGCGAGGCCCTCTGCCGCAGGTCTAGGCTCGGCTTGGGATGGCCGGGCCGTGGCTTCAGCCAGCTTTAAGTGCAGCTGGCTGACCTCCGCCTGCAGGCGATCTACTTTCGCCTGCAGTTGCCTTGTTTCTTCGCTGGCCTTGCGGTCCACCAGCTCCGCGATGATGCAACGCATGCTGGCGGCCCGGCATCTGAGGGACTTCTGGAAAGTCCCCTTCAGATGCGAGGACTTGGCGGCAACCTCCACGATCGCCTCTTCGTCCTCCAAAGCCATCTTCTCCAGCTCGGCCAGGGAGTGGTCCGCGTATAGGACGCGGGACGCCCCGTACTCGGCCTTGGCACGAGCGATGCGTGCCCGCTCCTCCTTGGCCATAACCCGCTCCTCCAGCTCTTGCTGGAGCTGCTCCCGCCGTGCCAGGTCCAACTCACGCTGGGCATTGGCCAAACCCACGTCGTGGGTGTCTGCTGCTGTTAACGCCTTTTTGGCCTTGACCCTCTTTTTGGGCTCCTTCACCGAGCCTGAGCCCGAGGAGCCATCGGACACGACCTTTAAGAAGGTCCTCTTCCTCGATGCCGAGCGTGACCGACTATCTTCGATCGCCATCGCACTGGCATCCGACACTATGGACTCGGTGTCGGAGTCCGACAATTCGTCCACATTTCCTCCGTAGAAGGCCCTGCCTTCGTTCGACGCCGACGCGTCGCGTTGGCCCTGAGAAGGGCCTTTTGGTTGGCCCTGAGAAGGGCCTTTGGGTTGGCCCTGAGAAGGGCCTTTGGGTTGGCCCTGAGAAGGGCCTTTGGGTTGGCCCTGAGAAGGGCCTTTGGGTTGGCCCTGAGAAGGGCCTTTTTTGATGAAATGCCCGAGGGCATCCCGCGCTTGTTTTGGCATATTCCGCTGATACGTAGCACGCAAGGCAATTGTTCGCTACGAAGCACAGTGCACTTTAGCCGTACCCAGTCTGCCACTCCGTTACGGTGGTCAGAACTGGGACGTTTCCGGGGAACGCGACGTGGACGCAAGCACTGTGGGGTGGTTCCCCAACCTAACCTTTTTTTTTTTTTTTTTTTTTTGCGGGGTGGAAAATCCTGCATGGATGTCCTCCGCCTCGGGGGAAGCGGAGGGGTCTGTCAGACTCCTACTGACTAAAAACCACCCCGGTGTTCCATCTCACACCTGCGCCAGGGGTCGCGGGAACATACGATACTTCCGCAACCCCCGGCTGGTGCTGGCCCATAATTGCGGGCCTCCTCGCATTAGGGGGGGAGTGAGGTGTTAAACTCCCCCCGCAACGTCTAAGAGGGGCGCGCGTGGAACACGTCGCGCCGCCACCTCGGGTCCAGATGTGTAGTGGGCGACGGATACCCCCGAGTCCGTCGCCCCTGGGCCCATTTAGGGGGGCCGGAAGAGGGCGCTGTCCACCCTCCGCCGACGCCCGGTGCGTCTGCTGCGGGCTGGGTGAGAGGATGTAATCTCCCTCTCCCTTTCCGCAGCTTCCTTCCGCGAGATGACTGTCTCGCAAAAGGAAACCACCGCGTCCCAGGACTCTTCGCCGCGTACCATCGAGTTTACGACGGCCGGCAGCGACAGGTCACTGCCTACTCCAGAAATGAGGGCACGGCGCTGCTCCTCCCAAGCGGCACACTCTGCCAGCGTATGCAGCGCCGTGTCCTCCCGACAGTCGACGCAGTGGTGACACCGGGCGTCCGGCTCCCTGTTTATGCGACACAGGTACTTCCCGAAGCAGCCATGCCCCGAGAGTACCTGCGTCACCCGAAACGACAGGGAGCCGTGCCTCCTCCCGAGCCAGCGCTCGAGTACCGGCCGGACCGCCTCGATAGTGACGAGGCCGGCGGTTGGGCGCGAGAGCCTGTCCCGCCATTCCGCCACCAGGGCCTCGCGAAGCTGCGACCGACGCAGCCCCATGTGTCGCTGCATCGGCCGCTCGCCTTGCACCAGCATCTCCTCGCGCCACCGGTACAGTGACGCGAGTACTTTCGCCTCGAGGTCCCAGGGCGGGGATCCGGCCAGTACACAGGCCGCCTCGTAGGAGACCGTGCGATATCCCCTGATGACTCTGACGGCCATAGCTCTCTGCGGTCTCCGCAGAACAGCAATGCTACCGGCCGTCAGGTCAGCCGCCCAGATCGGGGCCCCGTACAGGGCCATCGATCGCACGATCCCCACGTAGAGCCGCCTACAGGCGGCGCTCGGCCCCCCCAGATTGGGAAGCAGCGTTGATAGCGCCCCAGCCGCGCCCATCAACTTAGGCACCAGCCGCCGGAAGTGGGGTCCGAAGTCCCACCGGCTGTCGAGCACCAATCCCAGGTACTTCATGGTAGGCTCGACAGCGATCCGGACCCCCCCGACCACAATGTGTGATCCGGGCGGCGGCGCCCGCCGGGGACCATGGAACATCATGGCCTCCGACTTGTTGAGGGCCACCTCCAGGCCGAGGCGCCGGATGCGGCTCACCACCTGTGATACCGCAGCCGTCGCCAGCAACGCTGCCTCCCTGTGCGAACTCCCGCGGGCCGTGACCAGCGTGTCGTCCGCATAACACGTCAGGTCCACGCCCGGCTGGAGTTCGCCCCTCAGCACCCAGTCGTACCCGATGTTCCACAGGAGTGGGCCCAAAACCGAACCCTGTGGAACACCGCACGACATTGAGTGCCGGTGTCCGCCATCACGTCCCACGTAGGTGACACACCTCTCCGCTAGGTAAGCCCCAACGATGTGGCGGAGGTAGGAAGGCACCCGATGATATCGCAGTGCCTCCCGAATGCAACTCCAGGGCAGGGTGTTGAAGGCGTTGGAGATGTCCAAGGACACCGCCAACATCACCCCACCCCGGGACACCGCTTCCTCCGCCAGGACTCTCACCCTCGACACAGCGTGGATGGTAGAGCGCCCATGC
This sequence comes from Pseudoips prasinana, assembly GCA_951640165.1. Classification (NCBI taxonomy): domain Eukaryota; kingdom Metazoa; phylum Arthropoda; class Insecta; order Lepidoptera; family Nolidae; genus Pseudoips; species Pseudoips prasinana. Next base: position 2,908,274 of record OX621266.1, on the reverse strand, counting down.
CGAAAGCCGAACTGGCTCTCGTCCAGGTCCGGCCCCGCTCCGCACAAGTGGCCGACGAGGCGGGCTGCGATTATCCGCTCGAGCAGCTTGCCCACCTCGTCTAGCAGCACTATGGGCCGGTACCCGGACGGCGAGTCTGCAGGGCGCCCCGCCTTTCTGAGCAGGACCAGACGACCAGATTTCCACAAAGTGGGAAACTGGCCCCGCTCAAGGCACGCTGTGTAGAGTCCCATCAGTTGGGGACCTAGCTCTTTCAGAGCGAGGGCCAACGCACAACCGTGAATCCCGTCGGGCCCCGGAGCCACGTTTTTGGCCCGGAGCCGCATCACGGCCGCCCTCAACTCTTCTTGTGTCACCTCTGGGACGCTGATGACGTTCTCGTCTGTAGGCTCTGCGGCTGTGGGCAAAGCCATTGGCGGTGGCGTATGCTCCGCTCTTGCCGGGAAGAGGGCTGCCACTACTTCCTCCAGCAGCTCGGGTTGGAGACTCTCCGTGATTGGAGGCGCCGCGGCTCGAAGTTTCCCTCGAACCGCACGATAAGGGCGCCCCCACGGATCTCTGTCCAGAGTCTCCAACATCTCCTCCCTGGCTCGCGTCTTGGCCTCGCCAATGGCCAGCCACAGAGCCTCCTTCGCCGCGCGGTACACCTCATACAGCGCGGCCTCCTCGTCAGGGACCCGACGACGTCTCCTCCGGTATCGGGTGTACTGGCGCCTGACCGCCACGCACGCGACGCGCAACTGCGCGATCTCGGCGGTCCACCAGTACACCTGGCGCCTTCCTGTCTGTGTGTGGACCCGGGGCATAGACGCGTTGCAGATTTGCGTCATCGCCCCGCGGAACCACAGCGCCTCCTCTTCGACGTCGACGGGTCCGTTCGCCGCCGACTCCCGGTGCCAGGCCTGGACAATGGCGGCCTCCTCGAGAAGTTCCCTGTCGATGCGCTTACGCGCCCAGCGCGGACCGTCCGTTCGCGGGGCCGGTGGACCGCGGCCGCCAGTGGTCTGGGCGGAGACGTCGAAACGGATGTACCGATGATCCGACAACGTCTCCACCTCCACGGCGACACGCCAGTCGCGGACACGGCTCGCGACAGCAGGGCTAGCGAACGAGACGTCCACTATTGAACCGCCCCGCTGCCGTACGCAAGTGTGGACCGACCCCCGATTTAGGACGGTCAGGCCAGTCGTGACCGCCCACTCCTCCAGCACCTCACCCCGGGCATCCGTTACCGGAGATCCCCACGCCGCAGACTTGGCGTTGAGATCCCCGAGCAACAGCACGGGGCGAGGGTGGAGCCGGCCTACGACGGCACCCAACTCGACAAGGAAGTTCTCGAAGTCGGCGAGACTCTTGTTGGGCGAAAAATACGCCCCAATCGTACCAATTCCGTCCACGAGGGCTGCTACCCAGCCGTGCCCTCGGGACGGGTGGACCAGAGCCCCGCCAATGATGGCCACCAAGCCGTCCAAGTCTCCCAACCAGTTATCCCTGGGGGGGACAAAGTACGGCTCAGCGACCACCGCCACGCGAATCGACCACTCCGCCATGCTCTGGAGCAAGAGATCCTGAGCTCTGGCGCAGTGGTTGATGTTGCCCTGGAGGAAATGGAACAGCGCCATTAGGCCGTGTCCATTCCCTCCGCACCCCTCTCAGGCCGGGAGTCGGCCGAAGGGCAGCCAGGCTGTCGGGGGGGTAAAGAGCCCCCGGCAGCCTTGGATCCCTTTTTCTTCCTGTTGGCGGGTGCGCCACACGCCTTGCCGCCCGCTCTGTGCCCCGCGGGCCTCCCTGCAGCTGTACAGAGGCTGCAGTTTGGCGCCGCAGAGCACTGGGCCGCCTTGTGGCCGGGCTGGCCGCAGCGATAACATTCCTCGCTGCGGTCAGTTTCAGCGGTGCATCGCGCCCGGACATGCCCAATGTCCAGGCAACGGTAGCACCGCATAGCCCTGGGCTGCACCAGCTTGACCCTGGCTGCAACCCACCCCACCAACAGTCGCCCAGCGCTGGCGATCTTGCTCGCCGCCGCCACCGGACACCGTACCCAGATGTAGCCGAGTCCGGAGGAGTCGGCGCGAATGTCGCCCGTCCGCACATCCTCGGGTCGACATCCACCGACCCGGGCAACAGCCGCCACAACTTCAGCCGGAGTGGTCGAGTCATCCAGGCCGTCAACGCGCAACTCCGCGGTCTTCACCGGCCTGGAGACCCGGACGTCCTCCGGGTTGAGGGCCTCCCTCAACTTGGCGGCCAGGATGTCCGCCTTCGCCCCGCTGGAGTCACCCGACACCTCGAGGAGCCGCGCCCCCGTCACCGCCGACTTTATTCTAAAGCCGGACGGTGTGCCAAGGTCAGGGAACGCGACTTTGGCTTTTGCCTCGGTCAGGACCGCCTTATACGTAATGCCCCTTTCGGCGGCTCCGGGCTGCAGTGTTATCACTACAGCCGCGGAGCGTGGGGCCCTGACCTTAGGCGGTCCCTGCGCTTTCTTGGGTGCCGGTGCTCCAGCGGGTGCTGGTGCTGGCGGCGCCGCCTTCTTCTTTTTGCGGCCCCTCTTGACGACCGTCGTCCAGGCCTCAGCGCTAGGCCCAGGCGCAGCCGCCGGAGGCGCCGCTGTAGATCCCGCCGGAGGTCCCGCTGTCCGGGTGGTGGACATTTGAGGCGCGGGCTTGGGCGCCACTGTCCTCCCTGATCCCGGTTTAGCCGACACGGCTGCCGGGCCCCGTTCGTGGACAACCTCCCTCCTCCGCCCGTCCCCGGCGAGTGGAGGGCGGACGGACTCCGCTGGGAGGAGCCTTGCCTCTATGGCCTCGAAGCGGGCACCGACCATCTTGCCGCACTGCATCATGCAGACGCGGACGATCTTTTCGACCTCCGCATCCACAAGTGCAGGGGTCGAGAAACAGGCCGGCGATGGAGCCGGCGATGGGGTCGCGACAGGAGAGGACCCGGCGACTGCGGGAGCTGTCCTTTGGGCGGCCACCTGCCGCTTGAGGTCCTCCAGCTCCGATCGGAGACGGTCGTTCTCCTCCCACAACTTCGCCGTCTCCTCGGTGCCGGTGCGATTGGCGAGGACCTCAACCGCCTCCCGGATGCCGTCAGCCGCCTCCTTCAGAGCTCGAGTGAACGTGCCCTTCAGGTTGCCCGATTTGGTGGCAACCCTCAGAACCACGTCCACTCCGTCTAAAACCTGGCGACTGAGCGCCACCGCCGATGAGCTCCCTGCAGCCATCCTAGCGGAGCGCCGCTCTCGAGCCTGCCGGGCCAACTCGCTGACCTCGTCAGCCGCGGCTTCCTTTCGCTGCAACCGCCTCGCAGCAGCGGCCTCCGCACGGTTGCTGCCCAGCAGGGACACAGTCGAGCCCCCGCTAGAGTCAGCTATGGCGAGGCTGGGGTCGCTCTCCGCGCTCTCCGTGTGCTCCACTGGAGCTGCCGCAACGAAGCGACCCCGCCCGTCAAGCTCCGGCATCCGAGCGATGACTACGCTCGGAACCGCGCGAGCCTTCCCTCTCCGGGCCGTGGAGACCTTTGCGGCCACCAGGTTCTCCACGTTTAAGGAGCCGCTGCGCTTCCTATCCCTTTGTCCGGGCATGGATCCGGACCGGGACCTGGACGCGCAGCCGCTTGTGTCCTCCTCGGACATTTGGTCCCTGTTGGGACTGGCGCCTTCTCGGCTGTTGCAAGCGGAAATAGGGGTGGCTGGACGAGACCTTGACCTCGTGGTCCGCCTGCTCCTCCTTGCACCGCGTGCAACCCCTTCCTGCACCACTTCGTCATCCTCCAACGGGTGCGCAAAACTGGGCGTGCGCACCTTCTCCGCGGCTTCCGCGGTTTTAGAGCTTTGGTTGCCCCCCCCAGATACGGTGGGGCTGCCAGATCCGTGAGGACCTGGGAGGGATTCTCCAGCGCAGCTGGTACCCTCCTGGGGTATTTTGTTTCCCAAAGCCGACATTTCTCATAACACATAGAAATGCTACCCTTTGGACCAGATTGCCCCCTGGTCATACAACCCCTCGCTGGGCAGCTAAGCTTGGGGCGTGAGGGTTTGCTGCCTCTGAGTACTCCCCTTCTAGTGAATAGAAGGGGGAACAGAGGCGTAAGATGTCGGAATATTCGCCACGGACGGTGGCTTATCCCCATGCAAGCACAGGAAAAAGCCAGCGCCCATGCCCAGGGCACACCAATCCGAAAAACTACCGTTCCCACCGAATATAAATATTTGAATGGGACCGGTAGCCTCGGACCACGAGGAGGTTTTCCGACCACGTGCCCCTCCCCAACCTAACCTAACCTTTTTTTTTTTTTTTTTTTTTTGTTTGCGCTGGGATAAAATGCGTTACGCATACCCGCCCATTGGGGGATGGACGGGTTATGTGGGACTCTCCGGCTAGCCCGGCATACCCACTAAAATAACCCAGCGGCACTCCCGCATCGTCTGTGTGGAGGAGGACTGGGAAACCGGCACAGCCTTTACGTCCAGTCCCCCACCGACGACCGCCCGCCTTTACAGCGGGGCCCGCACGCCCCTCCCTTAGTGGAGGGGCCCGGGAACGACCGTGAGTGCTCGGCCGTTCCCGCCCGACGAGGGTGGTGATTGGTGCAATGCGAGCGAAGGCGCCCCCGCGCCTGTCGCCCGCTAATCACAACCAGAAGGAGGGAGGCGACGATCGTACAACCGCCGTCTCCCACCCCTTCTCCGCCTGCGGAGCGGCGGCGCGAGAGGATCATCCTCCCGCGCGCGCTCCGCCGCCTCCTTTTGCGACATGACATTCTCGCAAAAGGAGGCAACCGCCGCCCAAGCCTCCTCACTCCCCAGCATGGAGTTCACCACACCGGGAAGTGAGAGGTCTAACCCGACTACATCGGTCAGGGCACGGCGCAGCTCAGCCCAGGCTGGGCACACCTCGAGGGTGTGCTGCGCCGTGTCCTCCGCGGCTCCACACTCGTGGCACGCCGGGGTTTCCTCCCTCTGGATCCGATGCAGGTGCGTTCCGAAGCAGCCATGCCCGGATAACACCTGCACCAGACGGAACGAGAGGAAACCGTGGGGACGCTCGAGCCAGTCCCGCAGGGCTGGACCGAGCGCGTCCAACGTCCGGCGTCCAAAGGTGGCGGAGGCGAGGTCCCGTGTCCAGTGAAGGACGATTGCGTCCCTCGCCTCCCGCCGCACGGCATCCCGCTCTTGCGCGGCGGGGCGCTCACCCAGCGCCCTACGCCGCGCCGTCCATTCGTACACTCTGGCGAGCACCCATGCCTCCAATTCCCAGGGAGGGGTGCCGGCCAGAGCGCACGCCGCCGCAAAACCCACCGAGCGGTAGGCCCTCGCCACCCGCTGTGCAATGGCCCGTTGGGGCCTGCGGATGGCGGTTGCATTCTCCCTCCTGTGGAGGGAGTCCGCCCAGATGGGTGCCCCGTAAAGGGCCATGCTTTTGAGGATGCCGGCATAGAGGCGCCGGCATCGCTCCTTGGGCCCGCCCAGGTTCGGGAGGAGCCATGAGAGGGCGTCCGCGGCTTTGAGCAGGCGCGTCGACAGCCCGCTGAAGTGCGGGCCGAAGCGCCACCTGCTGTCCAGCACGAGGCCTAGATACTTCATCTGGGCCCCGACCCCTATCCGGACGCCCTCCACCACGATGTGGGCGTCTGGAGGGCAGCGCTGCCGAGGCCCGTGAAAGAACACGGCCTCGGTCTTGTTCAGCGCTACCCTCAATCCAAGCTGGCGGATCCTGCCTGCCACTAAGGATCCGCCAGCCGAGGCCAAACAGGCCGCCGCCCCAAAGTCCCTCCCCCGGGCAACGAGGAGAGTGTCATCCGCGTAGCAGATGACACTCGTGCCCTGGAGGAGGGTGCCCCGCAGGAGCCAATCGAATCCGATGTTCCACAAGAGGGGCCCTAGCACCGAGCCTTGTGGAACACCGGATTCCGCGCCGTAGCGCCTGATCCTGGCCGTCCTGTCCGCCAGGAGGACCTCCCGGTCCTCCAGGTAGTTGGCCAGGATCGCCCGCAGATATTGGGGCACTCCGTAGTATCGGAGTGCCTCCAATATGGTCGAGTGGGGCACGGAGTTGAAGGCGTTGGCGATGTCGAACGACACCGCCAACACTCCGTCCCCAGCCTCGACCGCTTCCCGCACTTGGCCCCTGAGTAGGGCCAACGCGTCGACCGTCGAACGCCCTTGTCGGAACCCGAACTGGGCGTCCGACAGGTCTGGCCCTACCTCCCGCAACTGGTTATTTAGCCGGGTGGCGATGATCCCCTCGAACAATTTACCGACCTCATCGAGCAGAACGATGGGCCGGTATGCCGAGGGGGAGTCCACCGGGCGTCCTTCCTTTTGGAGCAGGCAAAGCTGCCCCTCCTTCCAGATCTTCGGGAACCTCCCAGCCGTCAGGCACGCGCTGAAGAGGTCCCGAAACCTCTGCTCCATGAAGGACGCTGCGATGGCCACCACCCGTGCGGGGACGCCATCTGGTCCAGGGGCCGTCTTCTTCGCGCGGAGGGACAGAACCCCCGCGCGAAATTCCTCCGCCGACACTGGAGGCACCTCCTCCTCCGGCGAAGCCACCACCCCCCCCAGCGGGGGGTTCATCGTTGGTGGGGTGAAGTCGGTCCTGCGCGGAAACAGTGACCGAACCACCCCATCCAGCAACGCCGGCTCTAGGGTCTCCGTTATTGGGGGACCATATGGACGCAGCTGGCTCCGCGCCAGCTTGTATGGTCTCCCAAACGGATCCCTGTCGAGGCCCTCCAGCATCTCGGCCTTTGCCGAGTCCTCGGCGGCGCACATTGCCGACTTGAGGACCGTCTTTGCCTCTACGTAAGAGGCGTAGAGGCGGTCCTCCTCGGCCTGACATCGGCTGGTGCGCCGCCGACTCCGCGTGTAGGCCCTCCTGGCCTCCACGCACGCGGCCCGGAGCGCCGCCAGCTCCCCCGTCCACCAATAAACGGCGCGACGGGGAGGCGGACGGCGAGACCGAGGCATGCTGGAATTGCACACCTCGGTCAGGGACCTCCGCAGCTGGACCGCTGCGGCGTCCACGTCCGTCACCTCCACAGGGGGCGAGAGCCAGTCCTCGAGGAACGCTGCCTCCAGGGCTGCCTCCCGGTCCAGGCGGGTGAGAGCCCACCGCGGGAAGGGAGATTGGCCCGAGCGGGCCATCCCCCGCGGGCTCTGGGTGGAGATGTCGAACCGCACATATCGGTGGTCCGACAGAGTCTCCACCATCTCCACCCGCCAGTTCACGACGCGTGTGGCTAGCACAGGGGTGGCGAACGACACGTCCACCACTGACCCTCCCTGTTGCCGCACACACGTGTGAACATCCCCCCTGTTCAGGAGGGACACGCCGCACGAAGCCGACCAAAATTCGACGGCGCGTCCCCGGACGTTGCAGGACGCCGCTGGGTTGCCCCAGGCCACCGACTTGGCGTTCAGGTCGCCTAACACCATTACCTGGCGTGGCGCCGCCCTCCCGACGACTGCCGTAAGGACCTCGAGAAAATTCTCGAAGTCCCTTAGAGGGCGGTTTGGGGAGAAATAGACCCCGACCAGGGCTATTTCTCCCCACGCGGCGGCCACGTATCCCGGACCCCTCTCTAAAAGCGAGAGGGGAGGGGAGTCCGAAGCAGGCCGCGACACCAACGCCACCAAGCCGTCTCGATCACCCAGCCAACGGCCAGGTACCGAGTACGGCTCGGCGACCACCGCCACGTCCACCAACCACTCGGCCACAGACTGCATCAGCAAATCCTGTGCCGCTCTGCAGTGGTTGGTGTTCGCCTGGAGGATGCGATGCTCAACTCTACCCATTAATTGGACATCGCACCCTTCTCCTCCACAGCCGCCGAGGTCCCAGCCACTGGGAAGGCGGTGGCAGTTACAGGCCGGGTCGGCGCCTGTATTTTGCCCTTCTTAAGGGGAGGACTGCAGTTCCTCCCCTTCATAATATGTCCCGCAGGGCGGCCACTAGCGGCACATACCGCGCAGTGCGGTGCGGCGGCCTTGCAGGAGGCGGATTTATGCCCCTCCTTGCCGCAGCGGTAGCAGCTGTCCGTCCTATCTACGCTGGACGGACAGAGGGCTCGGGTGTGGCCGATTCCGAAGCACTTGTAGCACCGCAGTGGCTGGTCCTCAAGTGCCCGGACCGCCGCCGAGCTGAAGCCGACGGCGAGCCGTCCCTTTTCGAGGACGGCTTTGGCAGCGGCGACTGGGCACTCCAGGCGAATGGTGCCCATGCCGCCGCGCCCGGGCCTGATGCCCCCGCCCTGTACCGCTGCGACTGCGCAGCCCCCTATGGCTACGATTGCTGCCACCACCTCCTCCTTGGTGACGGAGTCATCCAGGTCCGTCACCTCGATGGCCGCCGACTTCACCGGCCTGGCCACCTTCGCCACGTCCGCGATGACCTCCTGCAGCTTTGCTGCGAAGAGGTCCGCGTTTTTACCACCCTCGGCACCTGGGAACTCGAAAATACGAGCCCCAGCCTGTGTCCGGCGGCATGAGACTTTGCCGATCCCCAGTTTGGTGGGATCGGCAGTGGCACGCGCCCGCACCAACATGGACGCGTACGTCTCACCCCGCTCCGCGGCCTTCGCGGTGAGTGTCACCACGACGGCCGCGGTCTTTGGAGGAACAAGGTTCCTCTTGGCACCGGCTGGGGGGGAAGAAGTCTTCCCTTTCCCCTTTCCCTTGCCAGTCGACTGACCAGCAGGGGTGGTGGCGGAGGCGGCTGGGGCCGCGGGGGTGCTCTTCCCCCTCCCTTTTCCCCTACCAGTCGATTGCGACTGGCTAGGAGTGGTGGTGGCAGGGACGGCAGGGACGACAGCTGCCGTCTTTTTGCCTTTGCCCTTCCCCTTACCGACCACCTTCGTCCAGCCCTGCTGGTTGGTCGGGGTGGTGGAAGGGAGAAGGGCGTCCTCCCTCGAGGAGCTAGGCACCGGCTCCACTCGCCTTTTGTCCGCCGCAAGTGGCGGTCGGAGGCGTTTCTCCGGCAAGAGCCGGTCCTCAATGCCCGCTATGCAGGAGCGAACGAACGCCCTCTCTTCCGCCATCACCCTGCGGAGGACATCCTCGAGGCCGGGAGAGGAAACGAGGCCCTCTGCCGTAGGTTGGGGCTCGGCTTGGGATGGCCGGGCCGTGGCTTCAGCCAGCTTCAGGTGAAGCTGGCTCACCTCCGTCTGCAGGCGATCTACCTTCGCCTGCAGTTGCCGCGTTTCGTCGCTGGCCTTGCGGTCCACCAGCTCCGCGACGATGCCACGCATACTGGCGGCCCGGCATTTGAGGGACTTCTGGAACGTCCCCTTCAGATGCGAGGACTTGGCGGCCACCTCTACGATCGCCTCCTCGTCCTCCAAGGCCATCCTCTGTAATTCGGCCAGGGAGTGGTCCGAGTACAGCACGCGGGACGCACCGTACCCGGACTTAGCACGGGCGACGCGCGCCCGTTCCTCCTGGGCCGCAACCCGCTCCTCCAGCTCTTGCTGGAGCTGCTCCCGACGTGCCAGGTCCAACTCGCGTTGGGCGTCGGCCAAACCAACGTCGTGGGTGTCTGCCGCTTTTGTTGCCTTTTTAGCCTTCACCTTTCTTTTTGGCTCCTTCGCCGAACCCGACGCCGAGGAGCCATCCGACCCGTCCTTTAAAAAGGTCTTCCTTTTTCTGGACGCGGATCGCGATCGCGCATCCTCTACCACCATTGAATCGGCATCCGATTCAATGGACTCAATTTCGGAGTCCGATAAATCTTCCTCCCTCCCGCCGTAGAAGGCCCTGCCTTCCCCCGACGCTGATGCGTCGCGTTGGCCCTGAGAAGGGCCTTTTGGTTGGCCCTGAGAAGGGCCTTTGGGTTGGCCCTGAGAAGGGCCTTTGGGTTGGCCCTGAGAAGGGCCTTTGGGTTGGCCCTGAGAAGGGCCTTTGGGTTGGCCCTGAGAAGGGCCTTTTCTGATGAAATGCCCGAGGGCATCCCGCGCGGGTTTTGGCATGTCAAACAAAGCAATATCGTAGCATACAAGGCAATATGGTCGCTACGATGCACAGTGCACTTTAGCCGTACCCAGCCTGCCACTCCGTTACGGTGGTCAGGACTGGGACGTTTCCGGGGAACGCGACGTGGACGCAAGCACTGTGGGGTGGTTCCCCTCCCCAACCTAACCTAACCTTTTTTTTTTTTTTTTTTTTTTTTTTTTTGTTTGCGCTGGGAAAAAATGCGTTACGCATACCCGCCCATTGGGGGATGGACGGGTTATGTGGGACTCTCCGGCTACTCCGGCATACCCACTAAAATAACCCAGCGGCACTCCCGCATCGTCTTTGTGGAGGAGGACTGGGAAACCGGCACAGCCTTTACGTCCAGTCCCCCACCGACGACCGCCCGCCTTTACAGCGGGGCCCGCACGCCCCTCCCTAAGTGGAGGGGCCCGGAAACGACCGTGAGTGCTCGGCCGTTCCCGCCCGACGTGGGTGGTGATTAGTGCAATGCGAGCGAAGGCGCCCCCGCGCCTGTCGCCCGCTAATCACCACCAGAAGGAGGGAGACGACGATCGTACAACCGCCGTCTCCCACCCCTTCTTCGCCTGCGGAGCGGCGGCGCGAGAGGATCATCCTCCCGCGCGCGCTCCGCCGCCTCCTTTTGCGACATGACATTCTCGCAAAAGGAGGCAACCGCCGCCCAAGCCTCCTCACTTCCCAGCATGGAATTCACCACACTGGGAAGCGAGAGGTCAATCCCGACTACATCGGTCAGGGCACGGCGCAGCTCAGCCCAGGCTGGGCACACCTCGAGGGTGTGCTGCGCCGTGTCCTCCGCGGCTCCACACTCGTGGCACGCCGGGGTTTCCTCCCTCCGGATCCGATGCAGGTGCGATCCGAAGCAGCCATGCCCGGATAACACCTGCACCAGACGGAACGAGAGGAAACCGTGGGACCGCTCGAGCCAGTCCCGCAGGACTGGACCGAGCGCGTCCAGCGTCCGGCGTCCAAATGTGGCGGAGGCGAGGTCCCGTGTCCAGTGTAGGACGATTGCGTCCCTCGCCTCCCGCCGCACGGCATCCCGCTCTTGCGCGGCGGGGCGCTCACCGAGCGCCCTACGCCGCGCCGCCCATTCGTACACTCTGGCGAGCACCCATGCCTCCAATTCCCAGGGAGGGGTGCCGGCCAGAGCGCACGCCGCCGCAAAGCCCACTGAGCGGTAGGCTCTCGCCACCCGCTGTGCAATGGCCCGTTGGGGCCTGCGGATGGCGGTTGCATTCTCCCTCCTATGGAGGGAGTCCGCCCAGATGGGTGCCCCATATAGGGCCATGCTCTTGAGGATGCCGGCATAGAGGCGCCGGCATCGCTCCTTGGGCCCTCCCAGGTTTGGGAGGAGCCATGAGAGGGCGTCCGCGGCTTTCAGCAGGCGCGTCGACAGCCCGCTAAAGTGCGGGCCGAAGCGCCACCTGCTGTCCAGCACGAGGCCCAGATACTTTATCTGGGCCCCGACCCCTATCCGGACGCCCTCCACCACGATGTGGGCGTCAGGAGGGCAGCGCTGCCGAGGCCCGTGAAAGAACACGGCCTCGGTCTTGTTCAGCGCTACCCTCAAACCGAGCTGGCGGATCCTACCTGCCACTAAGGATCCGCCAGCTGAGGCCAGACAGGCCGCCTCTCCAAAGTCCCTCCCCCGGGCAACGAGGAGAGTGTCATCCGCGTAGCAGATGACACTCGTGCCCTGGAGGAGGGTGCCGCGCAGCAGCCAATCGAATCCGATGTTCCACAAGAGGGGCCCTAGCACCGAACCCTGTGGAACACCGGACTCCGCGCCGTAGCGCCTGATCCTGGCCGTCCTGTCCGCCAGGAGGACCTCCCGGTCCTCCAGGTAGTTGGCCAGGATCACCCGCAGATATTGGGGCACTCCGTGGTACCGGAGTGCCTCCAATATGGTCGAGTGGGGCACGGAGTTGAAGGCGTTGGCGATGTCGAACGACACCGCCAACACTCCGTCCCCAGCCCCGACCGCCTCCTGCACTTGGCCCCTGAGTAGGGCCACCGCGTCGATCGTCGAACGCCCCTGTCGAAACCCGAACTGGGCGTCCGACAGGTCTGGCCCTACCTCCCGCAGCTGGCTATTAAGCCGGGTGGCGATGATCCCCTCGAACAATTTACCGACCTCATCGAGCAGAACGATGGGCCGGTATGCCGAGGGGGAGTCCACCGGGCGTCCCTCCTTCCGGAGCAGGCAAAGCTGCCCCTCCTTCCAGATCTTCGGGAACCTCCCAGCCGTCAGGCACGCGCTGAAGAGGTCCCGAAACCTCTCCTCCATGAGGGACGCCGCGATGGCCACCACCCGTGCGGGGACACCATCCGGTCCAGGGGCCGTCTTCTTCGCGCGGAGGGACAGAACCCCCGCGCGAAATTCCTCCACCGATACTGGAGGGACCTCCTCCTCCGGCGAAGCCACCACCCCCCCCAGCGGGGGGTTCATCGTTGGTGGGGTGAAGTCGGTCCTGCGCGGAAACAGTGACCGAACCACCCCATCCAGCAACGCCGGCTCTAGGGTCTCCGCTAATGGGGGACCGTAAGGGCGCAGCTGGCTCCGCGCCTGCTTATACGGCCTCCCAAACGGATCCCTGTCGAGGCCCTCCAGCATCTCGGCCTTTGCCGAGTCCTCGGCGGCGCACATTTCCGACTTGAGGACCGTCTTTGCCTCTAGGTAAGAGGCGTAGAGGCGGTCCTCCTCAGCCTGACATCGGCTGGTGCGCCGCCGACTCCGCGTGTAGGCCCTCCTGGCCTCCACGCACGCGGCCCGTAGCGCCGCCAGCTCCCCCGTCCACCAATAAACGGCGCGACGGGGAGGCGGACGGCGAGACCGAGGCATGCTGGAGTTGCACACCTCGGTCAGGGACCCCCGCAGCTGAACCGCTGCGGCGTCCACGTCCGTGACCTCAACAGGGGGCGAGAGCCAGTCCCGGAGGAACGCAGCCTCCTGGGCTGCCTCCCGGTCCAGGCGGGTGAGAGCCCACCGCGGGAAGGGAGATTGGCCCGAGCGGGCCATCCCCCGCGGGCTCTGGGTGGAGATGTCGAACCGCACATATCGGTGGTCCGACAGGGTCTCCACCATCTCCACCCGCCAGTTCACGACGCGGGCGGCTAGAACGGGGGTGGCGAACGATACGTCCACCACTGACCCTCCCCGTTGCCGCACACACGTGTGAACATTCCCCCTGTTCAGGAGGGACACGCCGCACGAAGCCGACCAAAATTCGACGGCGTGCCCCCGGACGTTGCAGGACGCCGCTGGGTTGCCCCAGGCCACCGCCTTGGCGTTCAGGTCGCCCAATATGACGACCTGACGTGGCGCCGCCCTCCCGACGACTGCCGTAAGGACTTCGAGAAAATCCTCGAAGTCCCTTAGAGGGCGGTTTGGGGAGAAATAGACCCCGACCAGGGCTATGTCTCCCCACGCGGCGGCCACGTATCCCGGACCCCTCTCTAAAAGCGAGAGGGGAGGGGAGTCCGTGGCAGGCCGCGACACCAACGCCACCAAGCCGTCCCGATCACCCAGCCAACGGCCAGGTACCGAGTACGGCTCGGCGACCACCGCCACGTCCACCAACCACTCGGCCACAGTCTGCATCAGCAGATCCTGTGCCGCTCTGCAGTGGTTGGTGTTCGCCTGGAGGATGCGATGTTCGACTCTACCCATTAATCGAACATCGCACTCTCCTCCTCCACAGCCGCCGAGGTCCCAGCTACTGGGGTGACGGTGGCAGCGACAGGCCGGGTCGGCGCCTGCACTTTGCCCTTCTTAAGGGGAGGAATACAATTCCTCCCCTTCATAATGTGGCCCGCAGGGCGGCCACTGGCGGCACACACCGCGCAGTGCGGTGCGGTGGCCTCGCAGGAGGCGGCTTTATGCCCCTCCTTGCCGCAGCGGTAGCAGCTGTCCGCCCTGTCGACACTGGACGGACAGAGGGCCCGGGTGTGACCGATGCCGAAGCACCGGTAACACCTCAGCGGCAGGACCTCAAGGGCCCGGACCGCCGCCGAGCTGAACCCGACGGCGAGCCGTCCCTTCTCGAGGACGGCTTTGGCAGCGGCGACTGGGCACTCTAGGCGAATAGTGCCCATGCCGCCGCGCCCGGGCCTGATGCCCCCGCCCTGCACCGCTGCGACTTCGCAGCCCCCAATGGCTGCGATCGCTGCCACCACCTCCTCCCTGGTGACGGAGTCATCCAGGTCCGTCACCTCGATGGCCGCCGACTTCACCGGCCTGGCCACCTTCGCCGAGTTCGCGATGACCTCCTGCAGCTTCGCTGCAAAGAGGTCCGCGTTCTTCGCGCCCTCGGCACCCGGGAACTCGAAAATTCGAGCCCCAGCCTGCGTCCGGCGGCACGAGACTTTACCGATCCCCAGTTTGGTAGGATCGGCATTGGCACGCGCCCGCAACATCACGGACGCGTACGTCTCGCCCCGCTCCGCAGCCTCCGTGGTGAGCGTCATCACGACGGCTGCGGTCTTGGGAGGAACCAAGTTCCTCCTGACACCGGCTGGGGTCGAACCCTTCCCCTTTCCCGTGCCAGTCGACTGACCAGCAGGGGTGGTGGCGGGGACGGCTGGGGCTGGGGGGGTGCTCTTCCCCTTCCCTTTCCCTTTTCCCTTCCCTTTGCCAGTCGGCTGCGAATGGCTGGGAGTGGTGGTGGCGGGAACGGCAGGGACGACAGCTGCCGTCCTTTTTCCCTTGCCCTTGCCCTTACCGACCACCTTCGTCCAGCCCTGCTGGTTGGTCGGGGTGGTCGAAGGGAGTAGGGCGTCTTCCCTCTGGGAGGTTTCCACTCGCTCCTCTCGCCTCTTGTCTGCCGCAAGCGGCGGTCGGAGGCGTTTCTCCGGTAGGAGCCGGTCCTCGATGCCCGCTAGGCAGGAGCGAACGAACGCCCTCTCCTCCGCCATGACCCTGCGGAGGACATCCTCAAGGCCGGGAGTGGAGGAAAGACCCTCCGCCGCAGGTCCGGGCTCGGCTTGCGATGGCCGGGCCGTGGCTTCAGCCAGCTTTAAGTGCAGCTGGCTGACCTCCGACTGCAGGCGATCTACTTTCGCCTGCAGTTGCCGCGACTCATCGCTGGCCTTGCGGACCACCAGCTCCGCGACGATTTCGCGCAGACTCGCGGCCCGGCATTTTAGGGACTTCTGGAACGTCCCCTTAAGGTGGGAGGACTTGGCGGCGACCTCAACGATCGCCTCTTCGTCCTCCAAGGCCATCTTCTCCAGTTCGGCCAAGGAGTGGTCCGCGTACAGGACGCGGGACGCCCCGTACCCGGACTTTGCACGGGCGGCGCGCGCCCGTTCTTCCTTGGCCGCTACCCGCTCCTCCAGCTCTCGCTGGAGCTGTTCCCGCCTTGCCAGGTCCAACTCGCGTTGGGCGTCGGCTAGACCCACGTCGTGGGTGTCTGCCGCTGTCGTCGCCTTTCTGGACTTGACCCTCCTTCCGAGCCCCTTCGCTGAACCTGAGCCCGAGGACCCATCGGACACAACTTTTAGGAAGCTCCGCTTCCTGGATGCCGATCGCGATCGAGGATCCTCGATCGCCATCGCACTGGCGTCCGACCCAACGGACTCATTGTCGGAGTCCGACAAATCGCCCGCTGTCCCTCCGTAGAAGGCTCTGCCTTCCGACGCCGTCGCGTCGCGTTGGCCCTGAGAAGGGCCTTTTGGTTGGCCCTGAGAAGGGCCTTTGGGTTGGCCCTGAGAAGGGCCTTTGGGTTGGCCCTGAGAAGGGCCTTTGGGTTGGCCCTGAGAAGGGCCTTTTTTAGTGAAATGCCCGAGGGCATCCCGCGCAGGTTTCGGCATAATCCGCAATTCAAAATTCGTAGCACTCCAAGCAGTTTAAGTTCGCTACGATGCACAGTGCACTTTAGCCGTACCCAGTCTGCCACTCCGTTACGGTGGTCAGAACTGGGACGTTTCCGGGGAACACGACGAGGACGTAAGCACTGTGGGGTGGTTCCCCACCTAACCTAACCTAACCTAACCACGTATATCTCAATCCACAAACATTCGATTTCAATAATTCTTTTTGTGTCTATCGTCTAATATTAGCCCCCCATTATATAAAGTGACTTTGTTTTCATTATAATATACATATATATTTCTAAAATCGACCCTAAACAATAGTTTCTGTGTGTTTTGTACTGAAAACATAGTTTTTGGTCAATTACTTATTATTTTTACATAGTGTATATAGTTTTTATAGTTCTAATATCAAAAACTCAAGGAAACGCATCCGCCAACACCATATTTGCGGTTGTAAGACACAGGATATTTGAGTTTTTTGATATAAACCCTAACTTTCACCTACAAATTCTAGTTTTTCAGTGATACCTAATTATTTTTCTACTGTACCCTAACTTGATTATTTACTTACCGGCTAGCTCTCGTCGAGAAGCATCTAACGACACCGCATACACGGTGATCGCACCCATAACTCTAAAGATATTTGCAATCTTAGATTTTTCAACACCCGCCCATCCTCCCGTATACCAGTTAACGAGAAGGGGTGGCCAAAAATTATTATTTGCTTAACTTATAGAGCTCCTCTCGGAGATCTCATAGATACCCTTGAAGACATACATTGGAGTACTTAATCATTCTAAAATGGCTTCACAAGACTCGCTTCCCAAGGATACTGACTCGTTGATCCTGTCGGATGAGGAAGGACTCCATGAGGCTTACAAGTCAGCAGAGGAGGACAACCACACTCCCGACTGTACCCAATCAAACCTACCACCTGGCGCGGACCCGTTCCTTACCCTCGTACCGATTAAGATCAGGGAAGCCAGGAAGCTTCTTCTAGAAGGAAGGAGTCTCAAAAAAAAAAAAGAGAACAAAGAAAAAATTATTAGAATATTTGACGATATCCTCGCTTATAAAACCGTATCATCCCTGACTCCCCTCGCCCCTCCAAATCTCAATCATGATACTCTCAAAAAGTCGATCGTCTCGGAGGTCACTGAAGCGGTAAAGACTGCCCTCCGGGACGAGATGACGGTGCTAAAAAAGACCTA
The DNA here is from genome assembly GCA_951640165.1 of Pseudoips prasinana. Lineage (NCBI taxonomy): Eukaryota > Metazoa > Arthropoda > Insecta > Lepidoptera > Nolidae > Pseudoips > Pseudoips prasinana. The sequence goes on along the minus strand of OX621266.1, from coordinate 2,891,249 downwards.
CACCCCCCCTCCACCTAGAACCACTTACTCAGAAGTAACCAAGACGAAAGTACCGACTGACCGACTTACAATTCCGACTAGCAAGCCGGCCATCATTATAGCCCCCAAAAAGGAGGTTTCGGGCCCTCGCGACACCCTCTCCGCCTTCCGCTCCGGAGTAACATTCAGGGATACGAACTTCTCGCCTTCAGACGTAAAGTTCGTATCTAATAATAAGATCCGCGTGGAGTTTGACACCCCTGCGCAAGCTAAAATTGCCTTAGACAAAATCAACAGCGCACCAAATATCTCGGCTGAATACACAAGACGACTCAAACCTATGATAATCCTTAAGGGCATATCGATTGACACCCCGGCTGAGGAATTACCTCAGATCATCCACCAACAAAATCTTTCCAGCTACGATTGCTCTAAGGATGATATAGTGTTCCGCTTCAAACGGGGCAACAAAAGTGAACAACTGTATAACGCGGTCCTAATGACCAGTCCATTGGTGTGGAGGACAATTATGAAGTCGGGGAAGGTCTCCATCGACCACCAGCGGATTCACGTAGAGGAGTATGTGCCCGTGCTACAGTGTTATGCGTGTTTACAATTCGGGCACACAAAAAAAAAAAAAAAGAACTGCTCCACCAATAAAATCGCCTGCTCTCACTGCTCATCGCCGGCGCATGTATACAAAGACTGCCCGGTGAAGAGAGACCAAACCAAGGCCGACTGCTTCAACTGCATCATGCACTCCAAGCGTTACAACGGGAGTGGTACAAACACCAACCACAGTGCCACATCTAATTCCTGCCCCCGATCCATAGCTGTCTTCAACCGTCTACGCGCACGTATTGATTATGGATCATAATACGCTTGACCCACACAGCAACTCAAACACACATATTTCCAACACAAATACACCCTCTCCCGTTGTAACTTATGAATTTGTGCAGGTGAACCTCGGCCGAGGACGCAACGCCCAGCAAGAACTGTGGGTGCACCTGGATGACAAAAAATTAGACTTTGCTCTCATTAGTGAGCCCTATGTGGGTACAAATTCCTTGATGAAGGCCTTTCCCGGCTACTCTTTATACCAATTCCCGAAACCCTCGTCACATACTCGTGCCGCCATTCTAGTTAGGGATGGCACGGTGGGTACTATCGGTATTTCTGAATACTCCAATGCTGACCTGTGCGTGGTGAAACTCAGCCGAAGGGGTTCGAGAGATCTATATCTAGTTTCTGTATATGTAGAGCCTCGAACAGACGCGGGTGGCACCATGCGCAGGTTAGAGGACTTCCTGCAAAGGACTGCCGGTTCTACTCACCTTGTTGGCGGCGACTTCAATGGCTGGCACGGTGCGTGGGGATCGTCTACCTGTAACAGAAGAAGAAATAAGATTTATGACCTGATGTTACATCACAATCTGCATTTATGCAATGTGGGAAACACGCCTACATTCGCTACCGTCTCACATGGTATTCTAAGAACCTCCATAATTGATCTCACCTTCGTCAGCAACCCTCAGGTAGCCCGTATCGCCAATTGGCGTGTCGACCCGACCGTGTGTCCGTCGACCGAGCATAGCGCCGTTCGGTTTGGCGTCTCGCTTGATCGACTGCAACTTACTAAAAACGTGAAACTATCCACCTTCCGTTATAATACCAGTTCGGTCAAGTGGGATGTCCTTTCGGATCGGTTCGCTCGGGAGGCGGCGAATAACTTTGACACCACGACTGACATCTCAACTTTGGACGCCCCCGGCCTCGACCGATTTATACGCCATATGACCAACGGTCTCCAACGAACATGCGATAAACTATTACCACGCAGCACCGCTCCTACCAATCGCCCCCCCTGGTGGAGCGAGGAACTTGACAATCTAAAATCGCAAGTTTTACTAGTTCATCACAGACTCATCAACAGGCGCCGACGCCGCCAACCCATTGACGACTTACTAGATGAAAACAAACAACTACGTAAGACCTATTCTGACCTTATCCGGAAAACATCAACTGAGCACTTCAAAGCCTTCTGTAATCGACAGACTAAAGAAGACGTATACTCCATTACCAATAGAATAATTAAATCACCACCCTTAAAACAGCCACCCTCAACTCTTAGACTAGACGACGGTTCATATACACAAGACACGATTAGTACTGCACACGCCCTTCTAAACAAGTTTTATCCTGATGAATCAAATGACTATACTGACAGACAGACATATTTAAAATCAATTATGAACTTCCCACTCGACACATCATCTGAACCCCCCTTTACTTCTTCTGAGCTATTACAGTGCCTCAGATCAATGAACCCCAAAAAAGCTCCTGGATCGGATCACCTGACATCTGACATTTGTTTAAAATTTGCCCAACTCTACCCTGACCGACTGACCGACTTATACAGAAGATGCTTCGAGATAGGCTACTTTCCTGACGCCTGGAAGATAGCCATCACGAAAATTATACCCAAACCTAATAAGAACGATTACACCTCTACATCTTCTTACCGACCTATTGGACTCATTAATGTTTTCGGCAAACTGTATGAAAAATTACTAACAGACAGACTGACACATCACCTTTATAAGACTCGCACATACTCTACCCGACAATTTGGTTTCAAGGAGGGCATTTCCACGGTTCGCGCTGTTGACGAGGCTCTTAACGTCATCCGGTGCGCCAAAAACAACAAGGAACACGTCATCGCGACCTCCTTGGATATCAAAGCTGCTTTCGACCATGCTTGGTGGCCTGCGGTCTTTCACAGGCTTCGTGCCATCAATTGTCCAAAAAATCTCTACCAAACTCTCCTCAGCTACATTGAAAATCGCTTTGTTCAACTCCCTTTCGCTGACTGTAATGTGGCTAAACGGATGACTATGGGTTGCATACAGGGTTCCGTATGCGGTCCAACTTTATGGAACGTACTCCTGGACACTCTGCTCGACATCGAACTGCCAGAGGGATGTCATCTGCAAGCTTATGCGGATGACGTTCTTCTTATCACTAGCAGCAGGACCCTCAGGCAACTTGAATCTGTGACCAATGATGTTCTCACACGTATAGTTGCCTGGGGCACTTCGGTTAAACTAACCTTTAGCCCCGAAAAAACTACCGTCGTAGGATTCACCAACAAATCCAAAAGATGCAGAATTGTCTTCAACAATACACCCATCCCCTTCTCTAATAACTTCAAATATTTAGGCATCATAATAGACCATAAACTAAAATTCTCTGAACACTGCAACTACATTATCACTAAAATTAAGAAACTTTACCAAAAACTTTCGCTCTTCATCCGCCCAACTTGGGGTGTTCACCCAGAAAACGTATTCATAATTTACCAGCAGGTCATTGAACCAATTGCCTGCTATGCTGCTGGCATATGGCACGACGCCCTGGATTGCGAATACAATCGCAAGAAACTTCTTTCTCTGCAAAGATTGTTCGCATTGAAGATCATCCAGGCGTTCCGCACTGTTAATACGCCAACAGCTATATCTCTTGCTCGACTCACCCCTCTACCGGAAAAAATCTCTGAAATTGCAAACACTGAACTAACTCGCCTCAGAGGCATATCTTCATTCCTCCCCGACGACTTACCTATCGAATCACCTTCTCCACCTTCAGAATCTCTTCATCCTTCCCTTCGTTCCGAGATCGTCTTCACCGAAATGGAGTCGATTGAAGACATTCTCTCACTATCTCCAGCTGATGGTGTACAGATATACACGGATGGAAGTAAGCACGATGGCAAAGTTGGCGCTGCCTTCGTCGCCTACTGTCCTAACCATAATCCCATAGTAAGAAAGTTCAAACTGCATGATTGTTGCTCGGTATTCCAGGCGGAGCTGCTTGCCATCGAGCAAGCTTGCCTATGGATGTCGGGCGGCAATCACAGCACTCAAACATACCTAATCCTATCTGACTCCAAATCTGCACTAACCGAACTGTCCAACCATTATAGCACCAACCGTTTCGTCGTCCGGATACGCCGACTATTAATTGAACAAACTGCCTTGGGAATAAGAGCCCAGTTCATATGGATACGAGCTCACGTCGGTATCCCGGGCAACGAAGCGGCTGACTCTGCCGCTAAAGCGGCTGCAAATCTTCATTCTTCCCCTTCCTACTGTCACATCCCTATCAGTTTCATCAAAAATCAAAACAAACAACAATCTGCAACTGCAGCCGCTGAATTTTACAATAACTGCACCTACATTAAAAACATTTTACCCACATACGAGGACCTCTGTAAATACACAGACCTCGTAAAACCCACTTTTTCTATTACCCAAATGCTAACCAACCATGGATACCATAAAACATATTTGCACCGCTTTAAAATCACCAACGACAGCTTTTGCCCATGTGACGGACTGACTGACCAAACACTCAACCATCTCATCAAAGATTGTCCTAGGTTCGGTGTCTCCAGAAATGACCACCTAGTCGTCGCTGGAGACACTGATCCCTACAACTTACTGGACGTGATAAACAATAAAAACACCCTCATCACGTACCATAATCACATCCATACAATTATATCCACCCTGAAGGGGTTCAACAATACATAGCAAGCAGTGTATTGTTGAATTTCTTCACGGCTCCAATTGTTCTCAATTGTAATAAAGCTAATACATAACGATACATAGAAACATATATCAAAAGTAACATATAAAAAAAAAAAAAAAAAAAAAAAAAAAACTCCTAGCGTTACCCCTTTTGTTCCATATTATATTCCAAAAAAAAAAAAAACCTAACCTAACCTAATGGGCCAAGGGCAACGTCGTGAACATGCTAAAGGGAATTTCAATTGACTGATCTTTACACTGTTATGAGCTTATAAGAAGTGGACCATAAATATTTAAGCTATTTTAAAGAGAGATTCTTTAATTTTTTTTGAGAAATTGTTTTTAGTATAGCATGTTTAAAATGCTAAAAATAATAAATGAAATCATAGTTAATAAAAACTATGATTTAAGAAAGCGCCATCTGTTGAAACTGTCCAATCTAAGTATTGGCATTCTTGCCGTTGTTAGCCGTGTAGGTTTCGGTAAGGCGCTAGGCGGCGCGCGGCGTTAACAGCGTCTTAAATGCGTTAAGAAATATCGAATGGATTTTATAAATATTAGTGTCAGAACCACGGTGCGGTGGCGGAGCGGTTAACGCACATGGTCGTGGGTTCGATTCCCACCCGCACTTAAATTTAAACAATTAATTTTAAAGATGTCTGAAATATTATTTTAAAGAGCGCAATTTGCCTATGACACCCATACATACACATCAACATGCAAAATACCTACCCAAAAAATGTTATTATCTTCCCGTACGAGAATAATCAGCACTTTTTTGACTCCTCATACATTTTGTATGAGGATTCAAATGTAATGGTAATGATATTCTAAATATTTCACAAACCGAGCTTTTATATTTGTTTAGTTAGTTAAATTTCCTAAGTGCGTGGAGGTATATTTCCATTAAGGAACGTGGCAATCGGCTATTTTGCCTTGGGCAATGTTTTTCTTCTTGGTTTTATATGAATACTAACAGTTTTCTGCGACATTTTAGCTATATGTTTTATGTGACCAAGAGCCATTAATAGGTCTCATAGAATAAACCATTGTTTAAAAATGTAATAGTTGGATTCTTAGATTAAAACCCGTTATATCAGGACAATGATTTTCGGTAATTAGCTCAGTTTAATGGTTAGGAGAGCGCTGCTTAAGTTTCCTTCACTAATATGTTATATTGTATAACGATCATATAATAGACGTTGCTAAGATCCTATTCAATACATCAGTAAAGTTCTTTAAATGTCATCACTTGTCATTCTTATACTCTCAGCTCATATGAAAATAACTGTCAAACTGCTAAATGATTCTAATACGCCCACCGATTAAAAGCACCGCGCAGCGCGCATAATTGGCTGCCGGGTTTTAAAGTATCCTTTATTTTCGCTCAGTATTTCTTGGTTCTTATAAGGGGTATGTTAAATACAATAATATTAAAATCAGTATAATTGATATTGAATAGAATCAGGGGGACAAGCCGTGAAAAATAAAGCTTATGCACTATACAAAATAGCTCACAGTTTTAGTCGCAGAAATGGGAAATTATAAATGAAATTGTCAGGCGGGTTTTGAACCAGGACTCTACTAATCCGGGGTAGGCGTTCTGCGGTTAAACTATAGATTAGCATATACCATCATCATAAACGGTCACCGTAGCCTAGTTGGTAATGCTCCTGCCTACGAAGCTGGTGGTCCGTAGAATAACTTCTGTCCTGGTAACTGTCCTGGGTTCGAATCCCGGTAAGTGCAAATATTTGTGTGATGAGCACGAATATTTGTTTCAAGTAAGTTTTGTTTAAGTATTTATCTATCTATGTAAGTATGTATATCGTCGCCTGGTACCCATAATAAAAGCTTTGCTTAGTTTGGGGCTAGGATGATCTGTGTGGCATTGTCCCCAGATATTATTATTATTATAAATAACAAATTAAGATTTTTCTAAATATAGTACTATAAGGTTTATAAATAATTCTATAAATAAATATTCAGTGGCACTACAGGCACCTCGCCTCACAGAACGGGGGTTAAGAGGCCAACACGATCCTTGCGACGAGGACTCTACCCTAGCTAACCTGCGACCTTCTCTACGTAGGTGGACGAAATTTCAACGAAAACTCTGAACGTCGTGATAAAAATAAGTTTTAGTTTACCACTCTGGGAAGCAGGCATGAGTCAATGTTTGTTTGTGGCAGGATTTCCAGCGGTTCATTCAATCGCTACAACCCTGACTGAGATCGGAAGTTATTTGCATTTACCGTTTCCTTTTAATTAGGCGCTCATAGCCAGATGCTCTCACCGGTTCGTAAGTGATTAGCGAGATTAAGCAACTAGGCTCGCGGTGAGTCCATAGATGGGTGACCGCCAAAGTGGTTCAATTTCTGAGTGTCCCCGTGCTTCGGAGGCACGTTACTATCGGTTCCCGGTTGTAGCCATTAGGCAACAGTTTTTACGCCACATCGGAGACCTAAATGGCGGCTTAAACAACTCTGACACTAGGGTAACCACTGCCCATACGATAAATAAGTAACTTTTAATTTCATTCGAATACTTTAGCATATTGTAATTTATTTTTTCAAACACTCAGATTTTTTAATGTTGTGTACAGATATAATTTGACCTCAGTTTTAACAGTGTGATAAGAAAATGATATTATTAATTTGTTATTAGTCAGCAGTCTGTTTCTGTACCTATACCTATAAAATAAATTAATTCATAAGACAATTATACAATCGTATTCGCATAAAATATTACGTTCACGTAGATGGAAGCTAGTTAATATTAAGTAGCTTCAGCCAGCGTAGCACAGCGTAGCTATTACACAACTGAATAATTTCTCGGGTGGAAACTAGTCAGAACTAAAATAATTATAAAGAGTAAAACCGACGCGAACGGAAGTTCAGAGGCAGATATTAGTTAGTGAAGATAGAAAGAGAGAGAGATTTATGTTTTGTGTATTACTGTAGGGTGAACAGAGAGACAGAGAAAAAGAGCTTTTTTTCTCGTAGCCAGTTACTTGTTACTTTTCGTATATAAGTTTTACTTCACTCTAGGTCTAGAGCACTCTCGCTTCTTTTTAATTGTTACAGTTATAGAAAGCTACATTAACAACGAGTGACAAAATCTTTTTACATTTTAAGTACTTCAAAACTTGATCATTTCAAGTTTATATAAAATTGCTGGTTATTTTGTAGTATATTTTAATTACAGCCAAATGTGATTTTTATAATAATTTTTTGCAAAATAATATATACTAACTTATAACCAAAACTTGCATACTATGCATATTAAATATATATAAATAAAAAACTGAATTTAAATCGTCGCTTGCGGGCAAGGTGCCCAGAAAGCTGGCAACTCTGTCCTGCTTTCTAACTCACGTAAGTCGTACTATTAAAAACTTTATGAATACAGTACATTGATATTTCAAACTTCGAAGTTCAGTAATACAGTCGGCCTATACATAATTATTGAGTATGGGAGTGCTTTGTGTCTATTTGTTCCAAGACCCAGGACTTGAACTCTACATCGGATCAACTATCATGTGATATTCAGAAAGTAACAATTTCCAGTAGCAAATCAGGTCATTTGACCGGCATAAGCCAATTAATTATGCATCCCTTTCCACCCTATTGTATGCGCTACCCTACCAGGGATCGGAAGTTATTCGTCCGCCATTTGTTACGGCTGACACGCAAGTTTCATTCTGTTATTTTTATAGCCAGGTTTATTTACTAAATGTATATTATGCAGGGGTTGGGTGCCATATCTTCGGTGATACTCCAACGCCTCGTAACTTAATAAAATTGTCATAAAAAATCGAAGGACCTGTGAAAGTGGTTTGGTTTGAGTTGCATGTATTTTTTTTACACTGAATAAAAAGAATAGTGCTAGTAAATAGCTGGCAGTGTAGTCTACTAATGATGCACTACAATTTCAAAAATACCACCTCATAAATAAAAATCTATATATATCAAAATGAAACCCGTTTTCCGTTGTCACGACATCTCGCGTGAACGGTTGGACCGATTTCACTATTTCTTTTTTTATTGTGTTTGTTATTGTCAGAAGAAGGTTCTTATGTAAAAAAAAGAATTTAAAATTGCGCGGAAAATAAGAAAATTTAAGAATACTTCACAACCAAATATTATTTCTAATCTAACCTTAGCGCTTTGGACAATATAACCTTTTTTAATGTAACTTTTTTTTATTAGACATAGTATTGACAGATAGCGTGCGTTAATAGTCATCGTTAAGACAGGACAAGGTCTGTCGGGTCAGCTAGTAAATAACTAAATATCTTAGGGCAACTAACACACTGCCATCAGATCTCAAACTAGGCAGAGCCTGTAATATGGCAATCAGACAACTGAAGATATATTAAAAAAACCGGCCAAGTGCGAGTCGGACTCGCACATGTAGGGTTCCGTAGCAGCAAGTATTTCAGTTGATTAAATGAAAGGTAAATTGCGGTTTACGATTTATGACGCATTAAAAAAACAACTTACTAGATCTCGTTCAAACCAATTTTCGTTGTTAGTTTACATGGTAATGTACATCATATATATTTTTTTAGTTTTATTATTCTCTTATTTTAGAAGTTACAGGGGGGGGGGACACTCATTTTTCCAATTTGGAAGTGTCTCTCGCGCAAACTATTCAGTTTAAAAAATTATATTAGAAACCTCAATATGACACCCCGCATGTATGGGTACGATGAAAAAAATGTTTTTGATTTTCAGTTCTATGTATGGCGACTCCGCAAAATAATTGTTCTTTTTCTATTTTTGTATAAAAATCTTAATGCGGTTCACAAAATACATCTACATACCAAGTTTCAACAGTACTAGCTCTTATAGTTTCGGAAAAAAGTGGCTGTGACATACGGACGGACAGACAGACAGACATGACGAATCTATAAGGGTTCCGTTTTTTGCCATTTGGCTACGGAACCCTAAAAACACACATATTATAGAAACGTGAATGTAGAGGTTATTTTCAATGTTGGAATTTCTGCATTTATTAACATAATGTCGTTGTTTTAATGGTGATTGTAATTTAGCTGTGTGATATCATACAAAAGAGCGGTTTTCTTATAAAATATGGCGACCGCGTCCATAGTTGGAAGCCGCCCTAGTCATGGCGTTCGCTTTAACGGCATAGTTAGCGAGTTGTGGCTGCAAGATTGCATCTTAAACTTTGCGCTGTCAATAGAGTGTATAAGTATTATCGGGAGACTGTAAAGGTTGCAGGTCTTAAAAACTATAATAGTTTTTAAGACATGCAACCTATATGTACCTAAAAATAATTATAAATTAATTATATATTACTACGAATATGTTCTGACTATTTACAAGCGCTTTTTTAAAGTCTACGTGAATAAAAACCTTTTTTATTTATTTTATTTTTATTTTACAAAAGATAAAGTTTAATAGTTTTTTTAGACCTGTAACCTTTATTAAATATTTTATAGTTTATTTAAGACCTAGAATTCAACACGCAGCTGTCTAGTACCCATACATTTATATATTTAGGAATTATAGTATCTATGCACTGCCGAAAAATATGCTTTGGTAATGTTACAATATTCCAAAATATTTAGTTTAATCTCAAAAATGGGAATTCATAGATTTAATCGTCCGGCGGGATTGGTAGATGGTGCAGGTTAGAGACCCGCCGGGCGATTAAATTTATAATTTCCCATTTTTGAGATTAGATAAACGCTTTGCATTGCGAATAATGCTATAAAATTCAAATTTAATATTTAGTTTAATTAGTAATTTGAATATTTAATGCATTCTAAGCATAACACCAGACACAGAAACAATATTTCCCACATATTTTAGTCGCTATAAAAAAATTGTGCTGAATATTTACAAATATATTATTATGAACCTCTAGTATGGATACGGATAAACCAAGACCCGCAATTGTGGAGATCTTTTTTTCCAGTAGTAGACGTCTTTTGGCTGATATGAAGTTAATCTTCTTCTTCTTATCGTGTCGATGGTAAGAATTATATTCTATCTTCCCAAAATTGGGCAACGCTGACCCCTTTGGCTGAAGCGTCATACAAGACCTGAAGGGAACAAGAGACTGGACAAGAGGGACAAACGGATAAATGTGCTATAATTTGGGGTGTTGATTATGATAATGGTATGAACCAAAATTCGAATAGTGAACGAGACAGTTGCGCATTGAAGTCTTGGCCTTAAGAAAATTTGCATCTTGTGTATAACTAGTTTCTTGAACACAACAAAGCCGACGACTTTAGTCCATCACTTAGCACAATAACTTGGAGGAATTTCACGCTACTTCCCGTTCCCATGAACCGTATCTTGATCGGAAGTAATTTGCAGTTGATTTGTCAAGCAACATGCAACTTACCGGCTAATTTGATTCCTCAGTGGCGTGTACAACCGCATATAATGAGGTACTAGATATAATGGAGGGTAAAAAACTTTTTTTTTTTTTTTGGGTATAAAACCCGACAACTTCCAGATTTCAGGGTGTTCAGTAGCAATATGGAGTCTGGCAGTGGACAGAAAAACTGGTAACATAAATGGAGGAAATCATTATTCTTTTTAATTTTAATTTTCTTAGTTCCTACACATTTATGCGTTGCAATATTCTTGTAAAGTATTTAGTTGCTGCAAGTCAAGCCTGCATGTTAAGGGCAAAACCGTTGCTAAAAGTAACATGTATGTACATTAGATTATGTGAAATAAATAGTATTTGTTTTTAGGGTTCCGTAGCCAAATGGCAAAAACGGAACCCTTATTATAGATTCGTCATGTCTGTCTGACTGTCTGTCTGTCCGTCCGTATATCACAGCCACTTTTTTCCGAAACTATAAGAGCTATATAGTTGAAACTTGGTAAATAGATGTATTCTGTGAGCCGCATTAAGATTTTTAAACAAAAATAAAAAAACAAAAATTTTGGGGGTTCCCCATACATAGAACAGAAACTCAAAATTTATTTTTTCATCTTACCCATGCATGTGCGTTATCTATGGATAGGTCTTTAAAAATGATATAGAGGTTCCTAATATAATTTTTTTCTAAACTGAATAGTTTGCGCGAGAGACACTTCCAAAGTGGTAAAATGAGTGTCCCCCCCCGCCCCTGTAACTTCTAAAATAAGAGAATGATAAAACTAAAAAAAATATACGATGTAGGTACATTACCATGAAAACTAACAACGAAAATTGGTTTGGACGAGATCTAGGAAGTAGTTTTTTTTTAATACGTCATAAATCGTAAACCGCAATTTACCTTTCATTTAATCAACTGAAATACTTGCTGCTACAGAACCCTTCATGTACGAGTCCGACTCGCACTTGGCCGGTTTTTTATTTATTAAAATACTACATATAAGTAATGTCGAACGGGGGCTCAAACCCTCTATCAAACAAGACTGCAAACTAAAATGAAGGCGTTCGCTTTGTGGTTCGATCCTCGGTTCATGCAGTGTGAGACATATGAGTCGATTTGAAGGTACGTTTTCTGCAAATGACACTCTACGTTAAACTCAAAGACAAGGGCTATTTGCTTAAGTTCGCAACTAAGGGTCATAGAGGCCGATGGAGAAATAAAAAGGACCACTGAAAAAGAATTTTGTAGTACTCCTATTTATTATAAAAAAAAACTTGAGAGGTGTAACACCCGGATGGAACGAAGTTATTTCTTATTATTTATTATGTACAAAAAACCTGTATACACTCAACAAAAATAATCGTCGCGACACCACACTGTTCAATGCGAATTAGAAATGAAAATATCTGGCTTGCTTTCTATAAGAGAGAGAGAGAGAGACAGACAGAGAAACATGCGCACGCCGCACAGCTGCAAAAAGTGTCGTGACAACTTTTCGTAAGATTTTTTTCCGTCCAACCCCCTTTCGCAACGCGCGATAAGGAACTTCGTTCCAAAACCTGACAAGAAAACTTGAAAACACCCTCTCACCATCCACTCAACTTGAAGTCATAAAAATGCATAGGATTTCAACTTAGAACATGCTTAACTTCAAAATGACTTAAAAATAAAATAAAATAAAATATAATTTATTAGCAGTCCAGTTTTTACAAGTAGTTTATACAGTGATAGTCTCACTAGGCAATGCCTGTATCGAGGCTATCGATGTGATTCGATACGATTACAAGCTAGGACTTTAATTAAATGGAAAAGACATCAAATTTTATTTATAACAATAGTAATTAAATTCAACTAAATAGGTAGGTACAATGGATTAAATAATAACTTAAATAAATTCATTTAGAAATAACCGAAGTGTGAGGATATGTTACTGTATGTGTGTATCTGTGTGTGTATGTGTGTGTTGAAGTATGTGTGAATATTATGCCATGGTCGAATAGACTGACGGAAAGGGTGTTAAATTAATGTTCTAAGGAGGTGCTCAGTCTCATTATATTTCGTCGCTTCATTCTTCAGATACAATTAACAAGGTAGTTCCTTTATCCTACAGGCACTATTCGCACGTTTAGAGAATCGATATTTAATCGATAACTCTTTTTTTTTTTTTTTTTTTTTTTTGTCTATGGTTTATTACACCTCCGCGCCGCGCTGTCACTTGTCAACTCATTCTTTTTCCGAGCGAGGCAACGTTCGCACGTGCCTAGCAAAGTGTACAATACAATCAACAAGTCGGACTCCATCTTGTTTCCGTTATGCCAAAAAGGAAAAATGAAGAAAAGATTCGACGATATCGTCGCAAGCTTCAAAAACTTGAAACAAAACAGCGCAAATACAAAAGGATTGTATACTCGTCAGAACAATCTGACCAATCTGGTTAGTACCTACTTAACAAATATTTAGTGATTTAAACAGTTGTATTGTTTGTTTCTTACGCCTGGAGGTTGACCGTGTGTCATCACGAAGGTAATTCTCACCCCTAGAGGTTAACCGTGTGTTAACACGTGGGAGTATTGAAATCATTCGTAGAATGATTGCATCATTACTTTTATTATGTAATGCCGGGAGGTGGATCGTGTATCCTCACGAAGGCAATATTATTACATAATTTATCGGCCAATAGGGGAGTACTGGGCATTCTAGATCACTTTCTATTTGCCCGAATACTGTATAAAAATCTACCCTCATTAACATGTTGTTCTTGTCTGTCTTTCAGACAACGAGAATGTCGAACCTGATCCAAAATCATGGAAATCTATAAATCAGGGCGACATTGTTAATAATCAAGACGAAGATGCTGAGAATGGCGAGGAACCAACCTCAATGCAGACCTCGGAACTGGCCACCCCTGAGTTGGACCCTGACATTCTTTCGGCCTTAGGGGATACCTGTGTGGAAGCCCCCAAATTTGGCCCAAAAATCAATGAGAATCTTTCACGCCTGTGGCTACCCTTATTAAAAAAGGGTTTAAATAAAGATTCCAAAGAAAAACTAAATAAGGAGTACCTAATCCCCGAAAATTGTTTATTATTGCAAGCGCCAAAACTAAACCCTGAAATTTTAGCGCGCGTATTCGGGACCAAAGGATAGAGGCGGTACAACAGCAGTTAGGCCAGGGTATAGCTGCTCTCAATAAAGGATTAGAATTGCTTATAGATGATGGTAAAGACCGGCTTCAAGCCATAAAGTTTTTAAGCGATAGCTGTCGCATATTATGCGATCTACATTACTCAGAAACGGAAGCCAGAAAAAAGCTGATTACGCCTGGTTTGGACAAGGGGTTCTTAAACATCGTGCAGGTGGATCGCGACGACTTGCTTTTCGGAAATAAACTTTCCGAAAAAATAAAAGCTACGAAAGCGATCGAAAAACAAAGCTTGCAGATAAAGAAGCTTCCTGCAAACCCTAAGACACCATCGGCGTCTATGTCCACATCTACAAACCATCAGCAATATCGGCCATCGACGAGCCGCTCCCGCCAGCAGGGAAACTGGACGGGCCCTCCTCGCTTTCCTTCGTACAGAGGGGGGAGAGGAGGGCAGAGAGGCAGGAATGCTCCGACGGGTCGGAGGCCTCAATCAGTGGCACCAGTCCAACAAAAACAACATGCCCAGAGCAAGCAACAGCGTGCAACGCCTCAGTAGTAAAGGTACACGCAGGAAGGATCCAACATTATTACAAATGTTGGCTTCTTATTACTAATAATCCCGAAATACTTAAGTGGGTCGCAGATGGTTGTCGCATACCATTTTGCAAGAAAGTAAAACAAATTTGTACCCCGACGAACTTGTTCTCACGTACTGATAGTGCGGATGCGGATATGTTAGAGTCAATTAATAAATTACTAAACCTCGGGGCTATATCCCCATGCAGAAGATCTAAAAATGATTTCTATTCTAGTATATTTTTAGCTCCTAAGCCCAATGGGGCAAAAAGATTTATATTGAATCTTAAGGCCTTAAATAAATTTATTTATACAACCCATTTCAAAATGGAAGACCATAGAACCGCGGCTCGATTAGTACCTACAGCCGGTTTCATGGCAAACATAGACTTAAAAGAGGCCTACCTTTTAATACCTATAGTTAAAGCACATCGAAAATACTTACGTTTTGAATTTGACGGTATTTTTTACCAATTGAACGCTATGCCTTACGGCCTGTCCATAGCGCCTTGGATTTTTACAAAATTAATGAAAGAAGTCATGAACTATTTGCGTAATCAGGGTTATATATCGGTTATTTATCTAGACGATATTTTGTGTATAGGCAACACAAATAAAGAATGCAGAGACAATGTTAACAAAACTATTGATCTGCTTCAATGTCTCGGTTTCGTCATTAATTATAATAAGAGTAACCTCAAACCTCAACAGGTCTGTAGGTTTCTAGGTTTCGTTTATAACACAAAAGATATGTCGTTAAGTCTACCAGAAGAAAAACGTATGGGTATTTTACATTTAGTTAATAAATTTATCAAACTACCCACATGCTCTATTAGAGAACTATCACATTTCATTGGAGTGCTTACTGCTGCTTGCCCAGCAGTTAATTATGGTTGGCTATATACTAAAACCCTAGAACGCCAGAAGTACTTAGCGCTTAAAAAATATGGAGACTTTGAAACTAAAATTAAACTAACAGACCTTATCTTACCTGATTTACATTGGTGGAAACAAAATATATTTTCTACTAAAACCCCTTTAAGAGCAGACAAAACTTTTGCATTGGAAATTTTTACCGATGCGTCAAAAACCGGTTGGGGAGCCTTTTCCGATGGAAAACGAGCAAGCGGAAGATGGAAAATTGATGAATCATCTTTTCACATCAATCGTTTGGAATTATTGGCTGTTTTTCTAGGATTAAAATGCTTTGCCAGCACACATTCTAATTGCTCAATTTTGATACGCGTTGACAATACAACGGCATTATGCTATATAAATCGCATGGGTGGGATTAGGTTTCCTCATTTAAATAAATTGACGAAAGAAATCTGGCAATGGTGTGAGATGAGAAAGATTTCTTTGTTGGCATCATATATTAATACACGTGAAAATATAGAAGCTGATCAAGAATCACGTAAAACCAATGAGGATATAAAATGGGAACTATCAGACTGGGCATTCCAAAAGATAGTTCAAACTTTGGGTAAACCACAAATAGACCTATTTGCATCCCGGACTAATGCCAAATGCCGCCAATATGTTTCGTGGAAACCAGATCCCGACGCAATGTTAATTGACGCTTTCACAATTAGCTGGCATTCTGTTTTTTTCTACGCATTTCCACCTTTCGCTTTAATTCTTAAATGCTTGAGAAAAACCATCACCGAGAGAGCTACTGGTATTCTGATCTTCCCGTACTGGCCAGGGCAAGCTTGGTTCCCTCATCTCAAAAGAATGGTCATATCTGATATTGTAATCCTTGGACCTAAATGGGATCTTTTGCGTTCAAATTACAGATCGTGTCACCGGCTCCATCGAAACCTTTCCCTGGGGGCCGCGACGCTCTCCGGGAAGCATTTATTAGAATAAATACCCCCGAAATAGCACTGGATCTGATGCTGTCTTCAATCTCGGACAACACAATGAAGCAATATTCAGTCACCTACAAATTGTGGTGGTCATTTTGCTCAGAAAACTCGGTCAATACTTATGAAGCTCCACTTTCAGCAGTGATAACATTCCTTGTTGAACTCTTTAATAAAGGTGCCTCCTATGGTACCCTTAACAGCCATCGTTCTGCCCTATCGTTATTTCTCGGAAATAATGTAGGAGAAGACGAACGTATTAAACGTCTATTAAAAGCCTTTTATCGACAAAGACCATCCCATCCCAAGTACACCACGACATGGGATCCAAAAATTGTACTAGACCATTTGTCCACATGGTACCCCAATGGCGATCTAAGCTTGGCTAAACTCACAAAAAAATTAGCAATATTGTTGGCCCTATGTACATCTCACAGAGTTCAAACATTATCACTTATAAAGATCACTAACATTAATAAGACCCCCTTAGGTTTAAAGATAATCTCAATCTCCGACATAATTAAGACCTCAGGAGCTAACCGTGAACAACCTGTCCTCTTTTTACCCTATTTCGTGGACAACCCAAGCATATGCCCCGCAAAGACCCTAGAAGATTATCTTTTGGCCACAACAGCATTACGAACCGACGGTACCGATAATATGTTTTTGAGCTATAGGAAACCTTTTAAAAAGGTATCTTCGCAAACGATAAGTAGGTGGTTAAAGCAGACTCTTGCAGAGAGTGGCGTTGACGTCTCTGTATTCAGTGCACATAGCACTCGTCACGCCTCCACTTCAGCCGCGGCCTCCGCGGGAGTCTGCATTGACACCATAAGAAAGACGGCCGGCTGGGCCAGCTCGTCCTTAACGTTTGTTCGATTTTATAACCATCCCGTTACAGACGAAGGATTATTTGCTCGATCTGTTTGTGGGATTAGTAAGGAGATAAATTAAACATAAATTATTATTTTCTTATAATTTTTGTTTCAACTACTAGATACTAGTTCATAATGATACAAATATTTAGAAATGATCTCCTATGTTCTTTCTTTTTAAGTTATTAATTGATTACTTGAGAAATATAATCATAATTTGTGTTATAACCAAATAAAAAATTATTATAACTACTTTTAAGTTTTTTACTATAAACCAATGTTTTACTGTGGGTAACACACAATCTCTGAACATCTACCTTGTTAATTGTATCTGAAGAATGAAGCGACGAAATATAATATACGATCAAATGAACTTCAAGTGAAGTTCGATCATTATTATATGAGTCGCTTCATTCGAAGATACAAGGATCCCACCCACCCGCAACCAAAGTAAAAAACTTTGTGTTATCTCTAAACAAGAATGAGTTGACAAGTGACAGCGCGGCGCGGAGGTGTAATAAACCATAGACAAAAAAAAAAAAAAAAAGAGTTATCGATTAAATATCGATTCTCTAAACGTGCGAATAGTGCCTGTAGGATAAAGGAACTACCTTGTTAATTGTATCTTCGAATGAAGCGACTCATATAATAATGATCGAACTTCACTTGAAGTTCATTTGATCGTATATTATAGTTTAGGTTTGCGATGTAGTTTTTTACCTTTATTTGAGCTTCTCGCAGTGTACTTAATTTTATGTCACATTTAGCAACAAGTTTATTGTATAGGTAATAGAACATGTGCTTTTGAAATCGTTTCGCAAACGAAGTCTTAGTTTTGAATGCAGTTACTTTAAAAACTCTGAGTTTGAGCATATTTTGGTAATCTGTTGAAGTTATTGTAGTGCTGTGTGTGCACATAATTGCATTCAGAATATATATCTTACGGATGCTCAGGACATCGGCTTGTTTATATAGTTCAGATGTGGGGAATCTAATTGGTTTCTTAAGCATAACCTTTAGAATAGATCTCTGTGCTCTTTCCAGAGTTATCAGATGAGAGGTGTAAGCACCTCCCCATACGTTAATGCAGTAAGTGAGGATCGACTGACAGAGTGAGATGTAGATTGATTTCAGTAAATCTTTACCTGCTACATCTCTCAGCCCTCTTATGACGTATATGAATTCGATTAAGTTTCCACAATAAACGCAATTTTACATTTCAAACTTAGTTTCGTAAAGTTATTAAGTTCATTTCGCAGATAACATCATTTCCTGGAATTACTCAAAGTCAGATACCTCTTTCTGAATTGTGAAAGTTTTGTTGAAAAGTTGAAATTTTGTAATTTTGGTGTCAAGTTGAACAGGGATGTTTAATTTGCCATTTTTAGGGTTCTGTACAGACGGCAGCACATCCAGCTACCCCAATCTGTCAAATTTCTATAATAAATTTTCAACTTTATCACAAAAGCATAAGGATCACTTTAAATTGGGGTAATTTGACAGATTGGGGTAGCTTGACGTGCTGGCGTCTGTACATCCGATGTCCAAGCGGAACTTTTTTTTAAGACAATGCCCGCATTATGTAAAATAATCCCTGGGTCGCGGGGTACTTTACAAACATATAATGGATGGACACAAAGTACATCCAGACTCAGAACAACTATTTATGGGTCACACAAATAGTTGTTCGGCGCCGGACTCGAACCCGCGACACGATGTGGCGAGGCGACTGTCTTAGCCGCTGCGCCACACGTGCAGTCGAACTTTCAATGGCATTTTTACTATTTTTCTTCTGTTATTTAATTAACAGATATGTTCATGCACACAAATATCTGTCCCGTGGTGTTACCGCCTAATTGGCCGGTTATTTTTTATTTTTTTATGTCAGTGGTCGACAAACGAGCAAGTGGGTCACCTGATGGTAAGTGATCGCCGCCGCCCATGGACACTCGCAACACCAGGGGTGTCGCGGGTGCGATGTCAACCTTTAAGAGTCAGCAAACAAGTGTTGCTGACCCTCCCCCCACCCCGATGAGCTCTGGCGACCTTACTCACACCCAGAAACACAACATTAAATTATTAATGTTATTATTAAGGAATGTCTTCTGTAAGGTGGAGGTACTTCCCCAGTCGGGCTGCTCTTCGAGCGAATGAACGCTGTGCCCTACCTCTCTTAAATCTTATTTTGATGGTACTTACTTACTTATCGTATGAGCAGTGGTTACCCTGGTGTTAGATTTGTTCAAGCCGCCCATTAGGCCTCTGGTATGGCTTATCGACTGTTTCCTAATGGCTACAACCGGGACCGACAGCTTAACGTACCCTACGGAGCACGGAGACACTTAGAAATTAAACCATTTTGGCGGTCACCCATCTATGGACTGACTTAACCTCGCCAATCACTTTTGGACCGGTGGCGAGAGCATCTGGCTGTATGTACCAATCACGCAAGGCGTGGTTGGTACATACTTGTCGATCACGCAATGCCATCTAGATGACAAATCAAAATACAGTCGAACTGATTTATATGCATAAATATAAAGACTCCTTCTGTAAAAGGAGTGATACTCATAATATAAATACTAGATATAAGCATAACTTTGTGTTACATACCACCCGTCTCCACAAAGTAAGTAACTCTTTTATGGGGCAATGTATAAGATTCTATAACAAACTTCCCAGTGATATCCGAGAAATGTCTATGAATAAGTTTAAAAGAATTATAAAAGCCAAATTGTGTAGCAGGGCTTCCTACAAAACTTCTGATTAGTATTTAAGTGACAAAACAGCTTGGGATTGAGTCGCTCTAAATTAACACATTTAAATACAATGTAACTTTATGTAAGAAATAAATATTTTAAAAAAGGATTCCTACTGAGTTTTCTGGCAGTGTTTCTCAGTAGCTGCCACGTCATGCACTGCACGGTAGGGTAAAAAAAATTGACGATTCCACACAAATGTAATATTTTAACGGAATAAATGACTTTTGGATTTTGATTCTGAGAACTTCCTCTTATTTTTTCAAGTCGGTTAAAAATGAAAGCAAATCTACGACTATGTACTGGAATCTGGCGTGTAGGGTATATTTTGGTTGGTCATAAGCATAATAGCACAAATAACATTTGGTAGGTTATAAGCATAGGGCTGCGGTGGCCGTATGAGAAGTGTCCTCTACTGCCGGCACGTACAAGCAGCTCCGAGAAGACAGCGATCTGTTTGTGGCGCAGTCGCTGTGCCGGACTGGCAGGAGTCGGCAATAGGGAAGGGCAATTCAGAGCCCTCCTAGGATACATGTCCCAACGATCTGTGACATGGCGCAAAAGGGGGGCTACGGAGCAGCATACCCACGTTTCCGGGGCTCTCCCATCAGACGCCAAGAGAAGTCCATGGCAGGTTAGGTTTAGTCGGTTTGAGTCCAACATACCCACCCGCGGACACTTTATTTATTTTATTTATTTAACAATTTATGTACACATAAATAAAAACATAATAACAATAAATAATACAAGGAAAAGATTGTACAAAGGTACTGCTTATTTCAATAGAAATCTCTTCCAGCAGACCCGCGAGAGGAGAAACTAACTAGAAAAAAGCTAGAGAGACACTTTTTGCGGGTGGCATGCCTAGGCATTCCCCCTGCCATCCCAAAAAAGTCATAAGCGAAAGGTTAGCCAGTAGCTCAAAGATTCGTAGTAAAGCGATCGGAGAGGTAAAGTACCTAGGCACGCGGTGAGTCAACAGATCTAACACTAATGTTACCACTGTATATAGTATAGACGGACCGGTTGCCGTGTTGGGTAAATGCTTGCTTTTCACCCCGCAGGACGTGGGTTCGATTCCCACCCAGGACAGATATTTGTCTGTTTTTTCTGTGTCTGGGTGTAATTATCTATATAAGTATGTATTAGCAAAAGAAAAGGTGTATATGTTCTAAATCCTAGTCACTGTAGCCTAGTTGGTAGTGCTCCTGCCTACGAAGCTGGTGGTCCTGGGTTCGAATCCCGGTAAGTGCAAATATTTGTGTGATGAGCACGAATATTTGTTTCTGAGTCATGGATGTTTTCTATGTATTGAAGTATGTATCTATCTATATAAGTATGTATATAGTCGCCTGGTACCCATAGTACAAGCTTTGCTTAGTTTGGGGCTAGGATGATCTGTGTGACATTGTCCCTAGATATTATTATAAATCAGTTATCTGGTTTCCATAGTACAAGTTCTGCTTAGTTTGGGATCAGATGGCCGTGTGTGAATGTATGTTATTTATTCGACCGGTGAGGGCAATTAACTATTAGATTTACCGGCTTTGACTGTGAGTTCATTTTTATTTTTATCGATATCTATTTTTAATGCCTTTGTCTAGACTTCGAACGGTCGAAGGGTAGCAAAGGTTGGAACTTAGTTACTCGATAATACGATGAAAGCTTAGTCTGGATCTAATTCGGTGGCGAGACGAAATTATACTCGGGATAATTGTTGTAGGACTGCTTAATTAAGTTTTTATCTAGATTTGAGATCTTTTAAAAAGATGGAAGGTTCTTAATTTGATTAGTATTTTTTGTTTTTATATGTGCTGCGTTTAAGAACCGATTTATGTTATCTATTTATTATTTACTTTTTGGATGTAAAATTTAAGATATTAATCAAAATGTCAGGTGCCGTTGCGTTAATATTAGACTAGCTGTTACCCGCGACTTCATCCGCGACAATTTTGAATGATGACCAATGTAACTTACAACAAAAAGTCCTAACACACGTGAAAGAGTTACTTTTATAAACTGAAAAATGAATGTGAATAAATAAACAAAGGTCTTTCATTAAAATTCTGTTTGCCGTTTATGTCAGAAATGGTTTGAGAAATGATCCTATTAAAATTTATAGTGATACTGAAGTCTACAGGCTTATAGTGTCAAGTTATATCTTAAGTTCAATGCTCAGAAAAAAAAATACTAACGAAACAGCAAACAACACGGCCTTTTAAAGTATATTTTGATAATAAAGGTTTCACCAATTCACTAATTAACACAAAAGTATAGTTTTTTAGACGATTTATCATTGGCCGACAATTTTAAAATTCGGCACAAAGAGATAAAGGAAAAAAAGATTTTTGATACATGTAATTCGCTGTCTTACTCTGTAAGACCATATACACGCAAGAAAGGTCAAAATAGGCATGATAGTATAAATAACCATTATATATATTAATTCGATTCAAATCTACCCCACATGATAAGAGCAAGGAAACACTAATTGATTTTACAAAATCATGCGTTTAACTTCAAAACGGACAGATTTCCATATAAACTTACATCTGCTATTTTACGCCCTTAGGGGTGGAATTTCCAAAAATCTTGAAATATGTATTTTTTATTTTGGGCTGAATGGTCAAATACCAATTTTCTTGCGTTTAACTTCAAAAATGTCGCATTTTTCATACAAACTATAACCCTATTTTACGCCCTTAGGGGTGGAAATTCCAAAAATCCAGAAACATTTTTTATTTTTAACTGAAAGTCCAAATACCAATTTTCATGCCTTTAAATTAAAGAATTACAGATTTTCATACAAATATTTATCCCCTATTTTACCCCCTTAGGCGATTAATTGCCAATAATCCTTTCTCAGTGCTCCCCTACGTTATAAAAGGAACTTCTGTGCAATATTTAAAGTTTCTAACCCTTATAGTTTAGGCCCTGCGTTGATATATATCTTAGTGAGTCAGGTTTAGCTTTTATAAGATGGAAATTAATTAAAATAAAATTATCAAATGTATAACCGTCCTTATAAACACAACGTCCGCCATAGGAATAATATTGAATTCTTACCTTTATATAGAACTAGAACTAGATGTAGTAAAATGTATCTAAAACTATAAAATTCATAATTAAAAGCTTTTAAACTATACTACTTTGACAATATTTAAAAGAAGTTAGCTAAGTAATTAAAAGCTTTACAGCGATGCGCACAAGATCATCGGTCCATCTTGTAGGGGGCCTGCTCATGCTGCATCTTCCGGTTCATGGTCGCCACTCGAGAACCTTTCTGCCCCATCGGCCATCAGTTCTACGAGCTATGTGCCCTGCCCACTGCCACTTCGGCTTTGAAATTTTTCGGGCTATGTCGGTGACTTTGGTTCGCCTGCAGATTTGTACATTTCTGATTGGATCTTGCAGGGAAACTCCGAGAATAGCCCTCTCCATTGCTCTTTGGGTGACCTTGAGCCTTCTAATGAGGCCCATATGAGTGACAATATTTAAAAGAAGTTAGCTAAGTAATAAAAAATTTTAATGAAAAAAAAATCTTTCTTTCTTACTTAATTAAGGCATTACTATCATAAATTAACCAGAGATCTTGAACACAGAAATAATTATTTATAGTTCACTATATTACAACAAACATGTTATGACTAGGTAGCCAACGATAAAGTTATAAAAAGCACTTGTAAGTAGGAACTTACAAGTGCTTTTTATAACTTTTTTGTTTATTTTATTTAATTTAAAATTCCTGGTCTAGTACGGACTACCTATAGAAAAGAAAATCTGAATCGGGTCACAAGTATTAGTGAAGCAGATAAATATAGCCACACAGTAAAAGAAGACCTCCTTCTTTTGAAATCGATTATAACTTAATTTTAATGAAAACAAATGACTTGGGAACTAAAACGTTACATTATGGACCAATGAGAGCAACGAAAATTTGACATTTGAAACCTTTTATTGATATGACATAACCAGCAATGTGAGGCGACGCGTAGCGGCATAGAATGGAGATTAAATATTACGCCATTCATAGTACGTATGCCATTAAGAGCGATATCATTCCATCTCATCGCACGACCCGCCCCTGGCCTTGTTTCATATAGTCTAGCCTGAAACCCGAGGCTAAATCTTGACCTGAAGATAGATTTGACAAGTAGATTCTGGGATATGAATGTTTTTCATAAAAGCTTTTCGTCTATTTTATACGAAACAGACCACGATCATCAATTGCTTAAAAAATCAAGTCAATTTAATAACAATAAATTCTAATTATTGTTATTAAATTGACTGATTCGAGAAGGAGGTCAATCGTAGAATCCAACTCTGCTGGGCAGCGTTCGGGAAGCTACGTAATATCTTCTCGTCCCAAATACCGCAGTGTCTCAAGTCGAAAGTCTTCGACCAGTGTGTGTTGCCAGTGATGACTTACGGAACGGAGACGTGGTCGCTCACTATGGGCCTTATCAGGCGGCTCAAGGTCACCCAAAGAGCAATGGAGAGGGCTATGCTTGGAGTTTCCCTGCGATATCGAATGAATCAGAAATGATGAGATCCGCAGGCGAACCAAAGTAACCGACATAACCGTAAAAATTGCCAAGCTGAAGTGGCAATGGGCAGGGCACATAGCTCGTAGAGCCGACGGCCGCTGGGGCAGAAAGGTTCTCGAGTGGCGACCACGAACCGGAAGACGCAGCGTGGGCAGGCCCCCTACAAGATGGACCGATGATCTTGTGCGGGTCGCTGGAAATCGCTGGATGCGGATAGCGCAAGGCCGGCAATTGTGGAGATCTTTGGGGGAGGCCTTTGTCCAGCAGTGGGCGTCTTTCGGCTGATATGATGATGATGATGATGAAATTCTAATTAAATGTTTATCAAATTAATAACAATAAGTTTGTTCATTGCTTAAATTTTTTTACGTTACTATTACATTTAGCCAAGGAGCTTTCTCTTAATGGAGGCTACAGAGGGCACCAATTGTATTTCAAAATAAACCTTATTTAAACCTCAGAGAGCTGCCATTGCGATTCAACTGAGGGGGGCTTCTGACTTATATGATGCTTGAGAGTTTAGTGCAACTGTCACTCTACGTTGATATGCGAAGACGCTGGCTACTCTTTTGATTGAGAATCGCAGAAGACATTTCATCGATACTAATGAAACTAGGGGTGGCCGCATTTATTGATTTAATATTATTTTAATAACTTAATAGCGTGCAAGGCAGTTAGGCATCCACAATGTACACATATTTGTTTAATCAAACTAAGCCACACCCTATTAGAAAACCAATTACTGCCAAAGTTAATTGGTTTTCAGTTATTGATATGTACATCGTAAAGTGCAAGGGGTTCAGTTTGAATCCTCTAGTTGCTAAAGTTCTTTATAAGGCCTGTAACATAGATCGAGCATAATAATAGGATAGGCTTACGCACTCTACAGACACTTAGCTTAACCCTCTAGTAGCTAAAGAACTTTATAAGGGTTAGCAGACCAGCTAAAGCAGCGCACATGCTATCGTCATCATCATATCAGCCGAAAGACGTCCACTGCTGTATCAAGGCCTCCCTCAAAGATCTCCACAATTGCCGGTGTTGTTCTACTCGCATCCAGCGCTTACCAGTGACCCGCGCAAGATCTTCGGTCCATCTTGTAGGGGGCCTGCCCACGCTGCGTCTTCCAGTTCGTGGTCGCCACTCGAGAACCATTCTGCTCCAGCGGCCGTCGGTTCTACGAGCCATGTGGCCAGCCCACTGCCACTTCAGTTTTGAAATTCTTCGGGCTATGTCGGTGACTTTGGTTCGCCTGCGGATTTCGACATTTCTAATTCGATCTCGCAGGGAAACTCCGAGAATAGCCTTCTCCATTGCTCTTTGGGTGACCTTGAGCCTTCTAATAAGGCCCATATGACCGACCACGTCTCTGTTCCGTAAGTCATCACTGGCAACACACACTGGTCGAAGACTTCAGACTTGAGACATTGCGGTAACACAGATCGAGCTTAATATGAGGATACTACATACATTGAAGCTTTACAATTATTTTTGCAGGTAGATGGCATCAACCTGCAAACGGTGACCAACCATCGCGCCGTGGCTTTGCTTCGAGACGCAAAAGGACCTGTTGTGCGACTTAAAGCTATGAGGTAAATTCGAGGGCTTCCTTACCCAAACAAATACGTAAAAATTTGTTGAACTTGTATTTGTATAGCCACTATAAGAATAAACCTTAACCTTGCTGGTCTAGTGGTAGCGTGTTCAACCGCAGAGAAGGAGGTCCTGAGTTCAAATCCCGGGTCTGGCCAAAAGTGGTTTTGGGATTTTTCTGTAAAAAGAAAAGTTTCTTAGTATCAGCCCTAAGTTTGAGAGATGGCGTTATCAACCTCCGTGCTTCGGATAGCAAGTAAAGCGGTCGATCCTGTACCTGACTTCTTTCCGGTCGTGCCGCTAGTCGTCCCATCGGATCATGAGAGTGACGGCATAGAAAGTGCCCCTGTGTTTATGCACACACTTATGCACTATAATATACCCTACGTAGTTGGCTAGTCTCCATTGAAAGTGGCCTCCTTAGTCGAAATTCGGCCTGGTGGACACTGTGGCTTTTTTTGAGTCAAAGAATTAGGCATAATATGGCTATGCGGCCTGCCTTCTGGGCACTTTACCTACCTACGATACGCAGGATTTTTTATTTTATTTATTTTATTGTTAATTTTTTTACGCTAATAGTAGTAAAAAAATAATTCTCATTTTACAGATATCTACGAGGGGCAGGGTATGAGAAGTTGCAACGGGCATTAGCTTTACAAGGCGGTAGGAGATCTCCAGTAGCACCGCCCAGCCCTTCCGTGACGTCGCTGGCAAAATATAGTTTTAGTGTGGTAAGTGGATTGAAGTTTTTATTGGCTCACAAAACAGAATATTATCAAAACATGACAGCGATGTATACATTATGGACATGACAATATTCCTAAACAAGTGTATAAGTAAAAGTAAAAGTGACGCAGTACAAAAAGTTAAATTATCTCATAGCACAAATTGTAAGTTTTGTTACGGGCTTGTGTCCAAAACGGTATGTTGGCACAAGTCTTGGAGAGGTAGGGCATAGCGTTCATTCGCTCAAAGAACAGCCTGACTGGGGAAGTACCTCCACCTTGCAGGAGACATTCCTTAATAATAACATTAATAATAATTTTAATGTCGTGTTTCCGAGTGTGAGTAAGGTCGTCAGAGCTCATTGGGGTAGGGGGAAGGGTCGGCAACACTTGTTTGCTGACTCGCTCTGACCGCTTAAAGGCCGGCACCGACTCCTCTGGTGTCGCGAGTGTCCGTGAGCGGTGGTGATCATTTACCATCAGGTGACACACTTGCTCGTTTGTCGCCC
Organism: Pseudoips prasinana; assembly: GCA_951640165.1. Classification (NCBI taxonomy): domain Eukaryota; kingdom Metazoa; phylum Arthropoda; class Insecta; order Lepidoptera; family Nolidae; genus Pseudoips; species Pseudoips prasinana. The sequence goes on along the minus strand of OX621266.1, from coordinate 2,863,711 downwards.
TTAGATATAAAAAAAATAATCTATATATATGGAACTGCACTATTTAGGAGTTTTAATCTATCCTATCAGCCCGTCTAGGTTTATGACTTCTTATAAAATCCTAGTGAAAACTTTGAAAGCATTAGCTTGCGTATTACATACAGTATTTCTAATTATATCCGCAGTATGATGAGTCAACAGTTATCGAAGCGGAACCCGAATCAGAAATCCAGCCACATCTCCCTTCCCCTACTTCACCTTCTGAAGAAGCAGAGATAGTGATAGGACGAGACGATGAGGTGGCAGAGCGGGAAGCGAGAAGAATACAGGACAAATGGCGGGACACACTGCAGAACGAAACAGACTGGCCCGGACATCATTATGATTATGATATTGTTGTAAGTTATTAAGGAAGATTTTGCTCTCTAGTATATTTTGCACTTCTTACTCTTATACGCTGGTTTAGGAACTCATTTCTTTATGAAATAGTGAAACAATGAAATTTATTTAGCACATTTATTTAGCAAATTTATGTTTTGAGATTAAATTTATGTGGTTAGGGCCACAACTCAGGGGGCCGCTGAAGTAAAAAGACGAAATTCTAAATCAAAGGATCACCGAACACGTGTTAAGGGGCCAACACGATCCTCGCCGCTGAGGAACCTACCCTAGCTAACCTGCAACCTGCTTTTAAAGTACAAAGATGCTTCTTTTCTCGCTTTTTATTTCGATGCTTTGGCATGTGGTGGCGTTGGCTGTGCTTCATAGTCCTCTTTTAACACTAGAATCTTTTATGTCTAGGTTGGTACAATAATTAAAGAAAAGGACAGTGGGCTGGGCATATCTCTAGAAGGCACTGTGCGAGTGGTAGCAGGCAAAGAAGTGCAAGCAAGACATTACATAAGAGCGATAGCCCCAGATGGACCGATCGCTCGGCTGGGAGTGTATCAAGTTGGAGATGAACTATTGGAGGTAAGCTTACTAAATTGTGGTTAGAAATGTCTTACATATTAAGCTCGCGGGAATGAAAGTTAATCAAATGCTTAGGTTTTTAATTTAAGGTTTATTAGAGAAGAGAAAGCTCAAGGAAAAGATCGATAAGTTGTGCCTTGGCTTGAAAGGACGTGAATAAGGAAATAATGTGGAACCTGTATGCAATGTTCTTTCCTTTTCTATTTATTTCTAAAGTCATAACAGGGAAAAGTCTGTTAACACTTGGAATTGCCATAAGGGTGAAAATGATAATTACATTAAAATTAAATGGCAATGACATATTCGCTTGAAATCCGTAAGAAGCTGTCTTCAACATAGAGTCCTCTATACGGGGTCATCTCGTAACAACTCAGATTTGTCCCTACTGCCTTTATTTTTAATCCGTGATGATAACATAGTTGATTCTCTAATTCTATTTTTTTGTCTATTTTATTTATCATTGTTTTTATACTTTTGAGATAGGTAGGGCACAGCGTTCATTCGCTCAAAGAACAGCCCGACTGGGGAAGTACCTCCACCTTACAGAAAACATTCCTTAATGTGAGTAAGGCCGCCAGTGCTTATCGGGTTAGGGGGTGGGGAGAGTCAGCATAACTTATTTGTGGACTCTTTTCGCGACAACTCTGGTGTTGCGAGTGTCCATGGGTGGCGGTGGTCACTTACCATCAGGTGACCCACGTGCTCGTTTCTCGCCCTTTTATATAAAAAAATATTTGGAACTTAAGTCTGGTCACTGTATTGTACAAGCAAAAGTGGTAAAGGTTACCTCCGCACCCGTGTATTGTGCATTTGGTTTAACTATTTTTGTGACCGTACGGATAGTTGTTCTGAGTCTGGGTGTATTTTGGAGTGTTTCTTTGATTGCAAAGATGCCCACAGCGCTCGTTTTTCTCTTAAATAACATAAGATTAGAATGTTAAACTACAGATAATCAGGTCTTGGGATCCAATTCCAAGTGTTATTCGGAATTTCTAAAGGTTGGCTATGTTATACGCCAGATCCACCGTGAGCACGTAAAGCAGTCGATCCTGAGTTCTTCTCGCCCATCTTATTGAATTAAAAGACAGAGAACAGATACTGTGTCATATGTTTGCACAGACAAATACTTGTACTCGTATTGTACTTGGATAGCTAGTCCCCTTTGAGATTGGCTGCCGTAGCCGGAATCTGTTCAGAACCCCTATTATTATCTATACATATAATAAAATTGTAGAAAAGTCAAAACTGTATATTGAATATTTTTTAAAAGGATACTTGGGGCGTGATCTATAATCGACATGAAAGCCAAAAATATAGTTTTTATTATTTTTGTCTGTTTATCTGTTTGTCTGTATGTATGTCCGAGCTAAGCTCCAAAACTACTGCATGGATTTACTTCAAATTTTGCATGCATATTACCAAGAGGTTAGGTCAACATATAGGCTATCACCTACAGGGGAGGAGCAGTGATAATTAATAAAGTTTAACGCGGGTAAAACCGCGCACAGCTAGTTATTAAATAAAGAAGGAATTAAAATGTTGTAACAGGTAAACGGCTGGCGAGTACTAGGTGCGCACCACGTGCAGGTGGTGAGCCGGCTGCGCGCGGTCACGTCGCCCGTGCAGCTCGTGGTGGTGCGGAAGAGGAACCGACACCAGGGCCTGCACGACCGCCTTCCTGAGAGTGCGCTTGCGAGGGTAAGATGTTATTGAGGTCTATACAGACTTCTACAGTTCTAGAAAACAAAGGCATGCCGGATGATCTTAATTGTTATTCGAATATTATAAAAAGAAGTTCTTTTTTAATAAATAAAAAAGGTTTTTATTCACGTAGACTTTAAAAAAGCGCTTGTAAATAGTCAGAACATGTTTTTAGTAATATCTAATTAATTTATAATTATTTCTAGATATATATAGATTTAGGTACACTGATTGTAAGAAATAATTTACAATAAGATTTATTTTATAATAGTTACGATATTTAACTAACTTAAATTAAGTTATTGTCAAGGATCATGTGTAGGTTTAATTATCAAATTTTAAATTTTAGCTATATTTTTACTACATATTGTCGAATGGTTCTGTCTATATTAAGGTACGAATTAAATGTTATTATTATGGCGGACCCTGTGTTTATAACGACGGTCGCGCTTTAATGCTACCACCGGATCCAATGCGCCCCAACTGAGAAGATACAAGACATTTTAACAATAATATTCATTGTTAATCTGCTTTCAGAGGTCTGAAAGGAAACAAAATCATTAACGATATTGAACCAAATTTTCATGAATTTAATTTTTCAAATCATGATACACAAAAATTATATGTACACATTAAACGTGATGAGACACAAAAATTGAGTCAAATTCTGTAAATTTTTGTGCCTCATCACGATTGCATTGATTTGCTTAATCAAGTCAGAAATATAACAGTAATTTCTGATGTGATTTAAATTTCTATTATAAAACCCATCATGTAACGGAAGTTTGGATTTTATCTCCAGAGTAACATACTGGGCGGCAGTCTACAGGACCTGCTCACTCCTCCACAAAGACTGATCAAAGCGAAATCGGAGAGTTCCGTCGCGTCCCTCTGCAGTGCTAGCACAGTTATGTCAGCGGGGCACTTGCACGACGGTGAGACACAATTTAAAGTATGATACTCAAGGTGTTAGTCTACAGGAATCAGTAAATCCTCCACAGATATATGCTAATCAAAATATAGTTGGTGAGAAACTTACAGACCATATTTACATGCTTTTGGCTGTGGTTCCACTGAATCGGAGCGGAGATGAGCTGTGCCGCGATTCACCAATCACATGGCTTGAAAGCAGAGGAGATGTGGATTTCGAGCCAAGCCAGCTGTGCTGCGATCCGCATCAGTGGAGTCGCAGCCTTAGGAGCACTACCAGTATTATGTCAGCAGAGCACTTGCACGATGGTCAATAACAAATAAACCATGTTATCCTACGTGTTAGTATTCATAGTTCAGATTTAGATCCTCCATAAGCATAATTATTTTATAATCATAGCATCATCGAAGTGCGTTAAGAGAGTTACCATTATTATAAAAACGGGCCTTGTACAAAGGTGAGGATGAAATAAAACTATATTTTAAGTATTTCTCCACGTTATTTCCACAATAAGTGAACAAAGTGAACTGCTACTTTGGTGGACAATTTTTAGTTTTTGAGACCAGCTCCAACTTCTACAATCACTTAGAAAAACAAAGTGGGCGAATTCCATAGTTGATTCTCTAGATCGATTTGGAACCTACCACTGGTCCCTGTACGGGTCCTTGTACAAGTAGCGCAAAAGTAAAAGTTACCTCCACTCCCGTGTAATGGGCATTTGATGCAACTATATATATATGTGACCATCGGATACTTGTTTTGAGTCTGGGTAACTGCTATTTTGGTGGATCTGCTCACTCTTTAATATTCATTGTTCAAAGCAAAGTGGACGAGTTGCATCGTTTGACTGTCTGTAGGACTAATACTGTGTGTACTGTGTTATGATAATGATTAAAACCACGAAGTATATAATATAATAAGATATAGAAAAAACGTTTTTGAAATTTTATATGCCATAATTATAGTAAAACTTCATACATGGGTTGTAAAACTTTATGAATATCAGATTATTTTAGTACTCTTTTATAATTTAAAATGTTTCCTCTTTCCAGAATTCTGCATGGAAGACCTAGAACGCGTTCGATCCCGGTCGTTGGAACCGCTGAGTGGTTTAGCGATGTGGAGCGACCACGTAGAGTACATTCAGCTTGTAAAGGAAGATAGAGGGCTTGGATTCTCTATATTAGACTACCTAGTAAGTGACTTTTATATATAATGTTCGTTCCAGGCCGCTAGAACTGCAGACTAGTTTAAGTTTCAATTTATACTTGTCGCCATGTTCCACTTATCTATATTTTTGCCACAAGTGGAAATTTCATCCATATCACCGAATGATTGGTCGCCTTCCACAAAAACCTTTTTACCGCCCACTAACATTACGTGGAATTAATTAACTACGGAGGTATTTCCGATATCACATGGCAACCAGGAAGGGAGTCTATTCCTCTGTCAAAGGCTGGCAACGCACTTGTTGCCCCTCTGGTGTTGCAGGTGTCCAAATATTGAAAGCATTTCCTATAGAAATATTACTAAAATCGGTTCACAATCGCTCTAAACTACACACCGTTCAAAATCCCTGATTGAATTATATGCCACCAACTATTTTATAAAATTGTTCAGGGGAGTTTATTAACCCACTTTATTACATTCTTAAAAGTCCCACAAAAGGAAGAAATGTTTTACTTCTCTCACAGGAATTTCTAGCCTAAATTAATGTTCGCAATGATGTTTCTAACTAAATAAAAAATTATCTTATGCGCAAATGTGAGAGTTTTTTTAAGAAAATGATTCAGATCAAAATCAAAATTCTCTCGTATTTCATTTTCAATATTAATCAGCATATATTGCTGCAGCTGATTAATTTTGAAAATGACGAAGCCGATGAACTGTGATGATTACTTAATTTCACAAATATTAAATGTACCATAGAAATCGAAAACAGAAACATATGCTGTCTCGGTCGATTGTCTTACACCAGGCCTTTAACGTGATGGATCACAATGTTCGTGAAAAAGAGTTACGAACTTTTTATTAAGAGGCCTATTACAGTCCACTAGCGCCGCCAATCGAAAAAATGTCATAACTCGTAAATAAAATCAAAAATACAAAATGTGGTCTATTATTACGGTAGAAAAGGCAATAACGTAATTTTATAACATATTGTCAACACTTGAAATATAGCTGTTTAGCTAAATCGTGTATTTGTAACAAAAACGGCCGTTTATGTTTTGAATGCACGATTTAGCTAAACAGCTATATTTCAAGTGTTGATAAGGTGTTATACAATTACGTTATTGCCTTCCACGGTAATAATAATAGACCATATTTTGTATTTTTGATTCTATTTACGAGTTATGACATTTTTTCGATTGGCGGCGCTAGTGGACTGTAATAGGGATACGTGGGCCTTTACATAAATTATGTAAATGTTATTTAATAAATTAATCACAATTCAATTTGTTAATTATCAGATCCAAATCTGTAGCTAGAATATTGCTGTCTGGTGTTCTAAAATTAGGACTATTCTGTTAGTTATAAAATTGTTAAGAATGAGTGATCTGGATGTTGTAGTCAAATGCTAGCTGTTTTGTAGTCATTTAATTAGGCTGTTTTATATCCAAGCAAGCATGTTTATAAATGAAAATAAAAGCAACGATTTTAAGCAATTTGACTTAATAAATTAAACCAAAGCTTGTTTTATAATTATAATTTGTTTTTCCAGGACCCATCTGAGCCTGGAAGCTCCGTGATCGTGGTGCGGTCCGTGGTGTGTGGCGGCGCGGCCGCGGCCGACCGCCTGGTGTCGGTCAACGGGCTCAGCGTCGCGCGCAGTGCGCTGGCAGTCGCCGTGCAAGCCATCAAGAGCGCGAGTTAAGGGAGGCAGCCCTAACTGCTTTAGATTCGTAAGCGTAAATCCCTCCTCGACTTGCCCTAGTTAAGTATATTGTTAACTTAGCATAATTAGCTTATAAATACTAATGTAATATGACAATTAAAGATTATTATTGTTCTGCTGTTAAGCTAAATATAGTTTTTTTTATTGAAACTCCCGGGACCCAACCCTTAATTGGCGCTGAGGACAGGATCTTTGCAGTCTTTCGCTTCGGTTTGACGTCCGTTTCAACGGTTTGGCAGAGATCACGAACAAATAAATTTATTAAGCGGTGGAATACCCAGGGTGCGGCAGCAGTTGGCAACGATAATCCAGCAAAGGAATGGGAGAAACAAAGGCTCTGTGAGTAAAACTTTTCACTATCCTTCCTGTTATCCTTTATATAATTTCTTTGTTGTAAATATATGTGTTATTAGGATCGAACAATGCCATAATAACATTTTTGTTTATCACGATATAATTCTCGAGGTAGATATTTTTTTTAGGATTTTAATATAGATTTCTTTTTGTGTGTAGATAGATATTTTAATAACATTTATAATGGAAAATATTAAGACCATTTCACCCGAATTTATAAATCTGATTCCAAGATTCAGTGGAGATGCACAGCAACTCCCACTATTTATACAAAAGTGTGAATATATTTTAAAAATATTCCAAAGGGACGATCATGCACAAAGTACCTATTTATTTCACGTAATTACAAGCCGATTATCTGGAGAAGCAGCTAATTTAATTGGAAGTTGTGATAGTTTATTAGGTTGGCCCGAATTAAAACAATTATTAGAAACTAATTTTGGTGACCCTCGAACAGAGGAATGTTTGGTATCAGAATTAGAATGTTTGAAAATTAAATATAATGAAAATTATTTAGATTTTTACCATAGAATAAAAAAAACTTGGAGTATTTTAACATCAAAAGTTAACTGTAGTATATTATAAGAGAGTATACGAGTAGCTAAACGCATGTTATATAATAATTCAGCATTAAATGTATTTTTATTTAATTTGCCACCCCACTTAGTTAGAATAGTTCGACTTAAGGGAGCAAGCACTATGGAGGATGTTTTAAAACACGTTTTGGAAGAGCAGAACTTTCAAGCCATTTATAGTTTAAAAAATAGTAATAGATCTTTCGGAAACTCCGGTCAACAACGATCGAATAATCAACCACGATATTCTTTCAGTGCAAACGTACCAAATAGATTCCCAAATCAAAATTTCCCTTCTAGTAGTAATTCATTTAATAATTCAAGGCAGTATAGGAATTCTAATTTTAGACCCAGTTCACAGAATATTACGAATCAATCGCCGTACGTAAATCGATCGGCGCAAGTACGTAGTCAGCACATTCCGTCGCCGGCGCATAACGCACCGTTTGCTAATATAGGGTCAAGCACCGATGTCACGATGCGTACTGCAGGTTCGAGGCGAATTAATTATACAAATAATGATCCGTTCTTAACGTATAATAATGAAAATAATATATCGGAACCGGGACAGAGTACGTCAAGTGATAGGGAGTCCGTGCAAAATTTTTGCATAGGGGCCTCAATTATAGAGAGAAAATAGTTTTAAATTGCAATAATTATCGTTCTTTACCATATATTATAATACCAGACTTAGGAAATGCGGTATTTATGTTAGATTCAGGTAGTACGAGGTCTTTTATAAGTCCTCACTTAGCTAATAAGTATTTTAGTTCATATATTTGTAGAGAACCGTTCGAAGTTATTAGTACTCATGGCACTAGTGTACATTCAGAGGTAGTTGTAACACATTTGCCCAAGATTTTTAATTGTCAGGATATGCATAAGTTTTATATTTACACCGTAGCTAGTAATTACGATGGGTTATTAGGTAGTAATTTATTAAAACAATTAGATGCAAAGATCGATTACAAAACATCGACTTTACATACTAAGTATTGTAGCATACCATTTATTTATTCGTCTGAAAAAATAGACACATATATTTTACCGCCAAGGTGCGAATTAAAAGTTAAGCTACCGGTAAGCCTAAAAAACGGCGATGCCATTTTAGAGTTTAAACAATTGTCAGAAGGAATTCGTATGCCATCGGCTTTAGTTAATTGTATTAACGGGTATGCATATACAGTTATACAAAATTGTAAGGATATTGAGATGACTTTGAAGGTCACGAGTCCTTTTATAGTCGAACCTTATGAACAAGACAATATTTTAATTAATCAAATTAATTCAGATATCGGAAACCAGACAGATTATTTACTTTTAAAAAATTTAGAGAAATTACGGCTTGATCATATGAATTCTGAAGAAAAAAAAATGATTTCAGACATATGTCACGAATATAGAGACATTTTTTACTGTGAGGACATACCTTTGTCCTTTACTAACGAAGTAAAACATAGGATAAGGACGGTTAACGAGGACCCTATTAATGTAAAGGCGTATAGACTACCACCATCTCAAACAACTGAGATTAAGCGTCAAGTAGAAAAGTTATTAAAAGATGACGTAATCCGGGAATCACATTCTCCTTGGAGTGCCCCCGTACATTTAGTGGCAAAAAAATTAGACGCATCGGGGCAACAAAAATGGCGCATGGTAGTAGATTATAGGCGTTTAAATGAAATAACCATAGATGATAAATATCCCTTACCAAATATAAATGATCTTTTTGACAAATTAGGTAAGAGTATGTACTTTTCGACACTAGATTTAGCTTCAGGGTACCATCAAATACAGGTAGAAAAAGAAGATAGGCAGAAAACTGCCTTTGCAACCCCTTTTGGTTTATACGAATATAACAGGATCCCATTCGGTTTAAAAACGGCCCCTGCTACGTTCCAGAGGGCAATGGATAACGTTCTGAGAGGTCTACAGGGTATACATTGCCTCGTGTATCTCGATGACGTCATAATATATTCAACCAGTCTTCAAGAACACATAAGCAAACTTAAAGCAATTTTTGACCGCCTTAGAAAAACTAATTTAAAGGTACAGTTAGATAAATCTGAATTTTTACGCAAAGAGGTAATTTATTTAGGACATACAATTACCAAAGATGGCCTTAAGCCAAATAATGACAAAATAGAAGCGATTTTAAAATATCCGATGCCCAAAACAGTTACAGAAATAAAGAGTTTCTTAGGATTAATAGGTTATTATAGGAAATTTATAAAAGATTTTTCAAAGATAACGATACCCATTACATCATGTCTTAAAAAAGGTAAAAGTATTGTTCATGATGAAGCTTTTAAGAAAAGTTTTGAAGCTTGTAAGGAGTTGCTAACCAACGCACCTTTACTGCAGTTTCCAGATTTTAGTAAGCCATTCATACTTACCACCGACGCATCAAACTTTGCGATCGGCGCGGTAATATCTCAGGGTATTGTAGGTTCAGACAAGCCAATAGCGTATGCTAGTAGAAAATTAAGTGATACCGAGTCTAGATATAGTACTATTGAAAAAGAATTATTAGCAATAGTCTGGGCAGTAAAATATTTTAGGCCTTATTTGTATGGTAGAAAATTTATTATTTATACAGACCATAGGCCTCTAGCTTGGTTGGATTCATTAAAAGAACCCAATAGTAAATTAACTAGATGGAAGTTACGACTTCAAGATTACGATTATGAGATAAAGTACAAAAAAGGCCAACAAAATACTAACGCAGATGCGTTATCGCGTATTAGAATTAATGTTATGAAAGACGACACTGAATCAATGGTCGTAAATATAGACGATAAAGATGAGGCATTAAAAGCACATATAGATAGTTTAGAAAAAGAAATAGCGAGGTTAAGTAGAAAAGAACCTGACACTGAAATCATTGAGTTATCAGATTCTGAAAGTGATGCTGCAACAGCTAATTCAATATCTAACAGAGAGCATGAAGGTATTCCTGTCCTTAACGAGGCAGTAGATACCAAAGCTAGACAATTTCACGTTTTTACGTGGTATAAAGATGACTTATGTGTTAAGGATATTTCAAATCAAAAACAGAAAATATTAGAGGTTCATTTGCCTATAAATAATAACGATTTAGTTAAAAGATTTCTCAAAGAATACGTAGATTATAAGAATAAGTATTTTATTTATTTTGAAGACGAAGCTCATAGGAAAACATTTACGAATATAATTACATCTTTTTATAAAAAAGGTACACAAAACTTTGTTGAATGCACTGAAAGAATAGTCAATGTCGTGGATGAAAATGATCAGAAAGATTTAGTTAACAAATATCATAACGGAAAAACCTGTCATAGAGGTATTAGGGAAACTTTAGTTAAGCTTAGGAGAAACTATTGGTGGAGCAATATGAAAGAAACAGTATCAGCTATTATTAATTCTTGTGATGAATGTCGTAAGATGAAGTACGATAGAAAACCTCTTAAGCCATTTATTCAGTTAACTCAAACACCCGATAGTCCATTACAGGAAGTTTTTATAGATTTATTATATATAGAAAAGAACCAGTATTTAACGGTCGTAGATTCATTCAGTAAACTTGGACAGGCAATTCAGATTCCTAATAAAAGCACACCAGAAGTAGTAAGAGCTTTAATAGAATACTTTAGCATGTATGGTGTACCGAAAAAAATCAGTAGCGATTCAGGAGCTGAGTTTAACAATGAATTATTAAAAGAAATGTTATCTTTATATAAAATCGACCGGCACATAGGAACACCGAATAATCCTAATTCGATGGCAATAGTCGAACGATTTCATTCTACTATTATAGAAATATATAGGTTAGCAAAATATGAGCAAAGCGAATTGGATGCCGCTTCTGTTATGACCTATGCAATAATGGGTTATAACAACACAATACATAGTGCAACAAATTTTACACCGTTTGAAGTTGTTTTTGGACACACTGAATTAGGACACGTTTTCGATATTGATAGAGATAAAAACTTAATGCAAAAATTGTTACAAGATCATCGCAAAAGGTTAAAAACTTTATACGAATATCTAACACAGGAAATGATAGGAAATAAGTCAAAAGTTAGAGACAAAAAAGGGGGAGAAGAACCTCCAACTATTTCGGAAGGTCAAACGATTTTCATGAAAAATACTAGAACTAGGAAAGCTAAAGAGTTACCGAGATATGAAAAAGCTCAAGTGACTGGCAAGGTAACGCGTAATATTGTTCCAGTAAAACTTAAGAATAGGAACACAAAGGTAGCTATAAAAAACGTAAAACGTCCTCCACAGATGTTGGTGGATCCTGCTCGTCCTAGTGGCTCAAGGGACAACATTGAACGTCCAGAGACTCGATCAGAATCCCGGAATTCTTCCAGTGAGGATTGGAACGGCTCTGATGAGGAGTAGTTGCTGGAATATTATAAAAACCATAGATTTAAAGTCTTTAGTGTTACAAATAGATAATAATATTGAAGAATATAATAAGTTAAAATTGATAAGTAATAGCAATAGTGAAACACGTAGAGAACTTTTAGGATTAACTATTCAGATAGATACATTTATAGAATTAACTAGAGATAGATTAAGTCAGATTATTCCCTCTAGTAGAACTAAGAGAGGTATTTTAAACCCATTAGGGTCACTCATAAAGGAATAATAATATTATATATATTTATTTAATAATTACAGGAAATTTAGATAGTGAAGACGCTATGAAATATAATATAGAAATTAGTACTTTAAAAAATAGGCAACATTCAGTAGATAGAAAAGTTTCTTTAATGCAGAAAGCTTTCGATAAATTAGTTAATATTTCAGATGACATGAATTTTAATACCAAACATTTGAATTTGAAATTAAACCGATTTCAGTCACTTATTCAGAACCAAACTAAGTATTCTAATATGATCTTGATAGTTAATAGCTTAAATCAAGTTTTTAACAACTTTCGTACTATATATACAATTATTTATGAAATTGAAACCGCTATAGCCTTTAGTAAAATACACATTTTACACCAATCTTTAGTAAATACTACAGAATTATTTGAGATCTTAAAAGTAATTGAAAACCATAATAATTTAGTTTACCCAGTAAGCCTATCAAATTTAGTTAAATTAGAACAAACCATAGAAATTAAGGGATACATTGATAATAAGTTAATAGTTTTTATTTTAGAAATTCCATTGGTCCACAAAGACACATATATTTATTACAAAGTTATCCCAATTCCTATCTATAACCACATTAACCATAAAACCCACACCATTGTTCCAAAATACCCATTCCTTCTAGTGAAAAGATTGAAATACAGGCCCATTGTAGAACCATGTAAGGAAATTGAAGACTCCAAATACCTATGTTCAGAGGAGAACGTAGTGCAGTATCCTGTTGAATCCTGTGTGGAACAGCTTATGCTGATGAAAAACAATTTCACCAAATGCCAGCAATACGAAATAGAAATAGAAGAAACGAAGATTCAGCCTGTGACGGACAATCACTGGTTAATTTATGCTGAGAAGACTATGACGACGACAGAAACCTGCAATGATGAAACCAGAAAGTTTAATCTTCAAGGGACGTACATTTTATTACCAAGACCACAATGTTCGCTGCAGATGGGCGACATATATATAACCACACCAACAAATGGTAGTTCATTCGGCGTAGAGTTACCACCAGTGCAGATGCCAGAACTTCGTGTTGACGTCATCTCGCCTACCAAAAAGATGGATCTTCGGGGAGTAGACTTCGGTGATGTTAGAGACTTATTAACTAAAGTGAAATACAGTGAGAATATCAGTGATGGACTGGACAGTATAATAAGTGGAAATATTAGTGTATGGACATTAAGTCTCTATGTTATAGTAATAATTTGTTTTTTAATTATTTTCTTTTATAAATATAAATTACATTTACGTTGTCGAAATTCTCCAAAGACACCCCAAGTACCTTTGGATAATTTCTCTCTTGGGGAGGGAGGAGTTAAGGGAGGCAGCCCTAACTGCTTTAGATTCGTAAGCGTAAATCCCTCCTCGACTTGCCCTAGTTAAGTATATTGTTAACTTAGCATAATTAGCTTATAAATACTAATGTAATATGACAATTAAAGATTATTATTGTTCTGCTGTTAAGCTAAATATAGTTTTTTTTATTGAAACTCCCGGGACCCAACCCTTAATTGCGCCTAAAGGTAAGTGTCGGGTCGCAAAACTAGTGACTACTAGATCAATGTTATTAGGCACACTGAATAGTACCTAGCATTTGTTTAATATCCGAATACAAAAACAGTTCAGAGTCCATTCTTCCATTTGATGAAATCTGATTTGGATTCTGACTAAACATAAATGTTTCACAGATATTGATTTTGGATCGTCCTAAGGAAATCCGTCGGAACTTAGAAAATGGCAAAGATTTTTACACTGGCAACTGGCAAGGAAATGTAAAAGGGTTCGCTACCACTTACTATTTGCTTAGTGATACTAAAAACTCAACATATACTATATAATGCAATCGTTGGTGTAGCGGTAGCGTGTTCAACCGCAGATAATGAGGTCCTGGGTTCAAATCCCGGGTCGGCGAAAAGGAACTTAATTTTGGAATTTTTCCGTAAAAAGAAATTTCTCAGTATCAGACCGATGTCTGGGAATAGGTGGTATTACAGCCGCGTGTCCGTGCTCAATTAAGGTTGCCCTGATTACAGTGAAATTACAGTTTCATACGACATAGTGTGCGAAAATTACACTTTGACGGGTCGGTTGTCGTGGTTGGTAGATACTTAACTTACAGCCCCAGGTCGTGGGTTCGATTCCCACCCAAGATAGATAATTGTGTTTGTCCTAAGTCAGGGTGTAATTATATACAAAAGTATGTTTTTAGTATATGTAGTATATCAGTTATCTGGTTTCCATAGTACAAGCTCAGTCTAGTTTGGGATCAAATGGCCGTGTGTGAAGAACATACCAGGATATTATATTAATTATAATACATTTATTTTTGAAGTAACACGAGAGCCTTGTATATTTCAAATGCTATCAGTATTTTGCAATGCAATGTAACAATATTTCTTGTGTACTTAACACTTAATAATTATCTTGAGTGACGAAGTTCAAAGATACGTTATACAAATAGTTGAAGCAAATATTCATTTGAGAGAGCGTTACTACTAATTTATGTACTTAACTAATACTAAATATAAATAATAAATATCCTGGCACATTATTCACGCACGACCATCTTATCCTAAACCAAGTAGAGCTTGTACTATGGAAACCAGATATCTGATAAACTACATACCTATACTACTATTATTTGGTAAATACATACATATATAGATAATAACACCCAGTCTCAGAACAAACAGACATGTTCATGCACACAAATATCTGTCCTGGGTGGGAATCGCACGGCCTGCGGCGTGAAAGGCAAGCATTTAGTATCGGCATTTAGTTAGGTCACCGTAGCCTTGGTAGTGCGAAGCTGGTGGTCCTGGGTTCTAATCCCGGTAAGTGCAAATATTTGTGTGATGAGCACGAATATTTGATTCTGAGTCATGGATGTTTTCTATGTATATAATGTTTATCTATCTATATAAGTATGTATATCGTCGCCTGGTACCCATAGTACAAGCTTTGCTTAGTTTGGGGCTAGGATGATCTGTGTAACATTGTCCAAGGTATTATTATTATTTAGCAACCATGCTGACCGACAACAAATATAATATAAATAAATGGCTCTCCCAGTAGACAAAGCCCGATTCTGGAAAAGAGAGGGTACTTTAGACCACACGACTGAAGTAAAATCTATCGAAACGTAACTGGCTATAAGAGAAAGAGAGAAGGAAAATGTGTGCTCGCACCTCTCTCTCTTGCCCCTGAGTTAATAAATATGTTTCTCAGTTGTCTGGTTGCCATAGTACAGGCTCTGTATAGTTTGGTATCAGATGGCCGTTTTCTTTTGTAAATACATATGTCCTCCTAGCCGAATTTCGGCCACGGCGGCCAGTCTCAACAGAGCCATCTGCGCGGGACATATTATAGTGCTCAAGTGTGTGCGCAAACACAGGAGCACTTTCTATTCCATCACTCTCATGATCCGATGGGACGCCTAGCGACACGACCGGAAAGAGGTCAGGTACAGGACCGACGGCTTTACGTGCTCTCCGAGGCACGGGGGTGTAATACCGCCGACTCCCAGACTTCGGGCTGATGCTGAGAAATCTTTCTTTTTACAGAAATGTCCCAAAAATCACTTTTTGGCCCGGCCCGGGATTTGAACCCAGGACCTCGTTCTCTGCGGGTGAACACGCTACCGCTAGACCAACGAGGCAGTCATATAATATATATAAATACATATTTATAAATATAATTACACCCAAACTCAGGACAAAAATAGATATTGATGCACACAAATAACTGTCCTGGGAGGGAATCGAACCTACGACCTGCGGCATGAAAGGCAAGTATTTACCAACCACGCCAAACGGACCGTCATTATTTTCAAATATTCCTTATTTATGACATAAAATAACATACATACATACAAAGACTCACGCTTGTCTCCCAGAGGGGTAGGCAGAGACAACGGACTTCCATTTGTCACGATCCTTGCATACCTCTTTCGCTTCGTTTACTGACATAAAATAAAATAAATAAAAAAGGTTTTTATTCACGTAGAGTTTAAAAAAGCGCTTGTATATAGTCAGAACATGTTCGTAGTAATATATAATTAATTTATAATTATTTCTAGGTACATATAGATATTTAGGAAGGATTGTAGGAAATAATTTACTAATTAAGATTTATTTTATAACAGTAACGATATTTAGCTAACTTAAATTAAGTTATTGTCAAGGATCATGTGAAGGTTTAATTATCTAAATTTTAAATTTTAGCTATATTTTAACTACATATTGTCTGAATGGTTCTGTCTATATTAAGGTACGAATTAAATGTTATTTATTTGACAAAATACTTATTTCCTTTTTTTGAAAATAGAATACAATACAGAGAAAACACTTAGCCAAAACATATACACTTGTTTATGAACAAAGATAATTATCTTATGTTTTTTTTTTTTGGTTTTTTTTTTAGAAAGTAGTATATGTAATATATAATATCTGGGGACAGATCTGTATGTATTTAAAAAATGTATTTAAAAATAAAGTGTCTTTCCTGATTTAATGAAAATAAGTAAGATAGTACCCGTCTTTAAGGCATGTTGTACAAAAAATGCCAAGAATTATAGGCTAAAATAAAATAAAATAATTGTTTATTTCACCACATAACATAAAACTATAACAATAATAGGCGCGTACAGTTAAATGCAATACATTTTTAACCGACTTCATTACATGACAACATTATAATAATAATAATGATTTATTGTGTGAACTTACAACAATGGATTACATTACATAATGGATAACGATGATAGCCGCAAAAGTAAAAACTGTAGCGCAGCTATCAACGCCCGCCTCCAGATACATTGATACATAGTTCTTTATTTAATACAATAATAATAATAATTTGCATGTGAATTTAGAATACAATTTATAAATTGACAATTGAAAGAGCTACAATCGATTTTAATAATAATAATACTTATAGACTAAACACAAAATGTTAGTATCATGGAAATGTGTGTGTGTGTGTGTGTTTGTGTGTGTGTGTGTGTGTCCGTGTGTGTGTATGTGTGTGTGGTCGAGCGACGCGCGTGTGTGTGTACGTGTCCTGTTTATTTTATTTCATAACAAAATCTTCGGTGGCACCATAATCCAGTGTTTGTAGCCATTTTCGGATTTTTATTTTGAGTTCATTCTTTGTTAGGGGGTAAATATTTATGATTTTATTAGTTTTATTATAGAGTTTGGCACTGATGAAACTAAAGTGTTTACTCACCATTGTAGTCTTGCGAGGCTCTAATTTACAAACTCGATCCGACCTTCTCTTTCTCGTACAATAGCTTGGATCATATGTCAGTAGGCTGTGTTTACGTAATATTGTTTGGAAAATAAATAACTGCCTCACAGTAAGGACCCTGCACAGTGAATAGATACTAATAGTAGGAAATCTAATTGGTTTCCTCGCAAGAACCTTTAAAACAGCTCTCTGTGCCCTTTCCATCCGAAGCATTGTGGTCTTAGGTGCTCCTCCCCAAACCGTTACACAATAACCAATTATAGATTGGGCTAACGCATAGTATATATTAATCATACATTTAAAGTCAACAACAGATCTTAGTTTTTTGAAAATGTAGATAAGTTTTCTTACTCGTGCTGATATTGAATTTATCTGCGTCTTCCAACACATAAGGTTATCAATTACAACACCTTATTTGATACTATTTGAACGTTCGAGGAGGGTACAATCACAGGAGGTGTTGTCATCTGAGATTGGACAGTTGTGAGCTCTGATTTGGAAGAATGATAGAGGCTGACCACGGGTGTTCGGGGAAAATGGGACGTACTTGCTCTTGCTGATATTAAGGGTTAGCAGGTTTTCGGATAACCATTGCATGACTTCAGCCAGTGCTCTTTCTGCATACATTTGGGTTTCTGGCCAGCTGCGACCGTGGATAATAAGAGCTGTGTCATCGAACGAAGTTATTTCTTATTATTTATTGTGTACAAAAAACATATATACACTCAACAAAAATAATCGTCGCGACACCACACTGTTCAATGCGAAATATAAAAGAGAGAGAGAGAGAGAGAGATAGACAGACAGAGAAACATGCGCACGCCGCACAGCTGCAAAAAGTGTCGTGACAACTTTTCGTAAGAATTTTTCCGTCTAGCCCCTTTTCACAACGCGCGATAAAGAATTTCGTTCTAATAATTTATAGAGTGAAATTAAAATCTATATAAATAAAAAGACAAGTTCTGACTGACTGACTGACTCATCAACGCCCAGCCCAAACTCTTGGACCTAGAAAGCTGAAATTTTGCACAAATGTTTGCTTTATAATGTAGACAAGGAATAAGGAAGGATTTTTCGAAATTCAACCCCTAAGGGGGTAAAACAGGGGCGCTAAGTTAGTATGAAACTTTGCCGTTTTTGAAGTTTAAGGCATAAAAATTGGTATTTGGCCTTCCAGTTAAAAATAAAAAATCACGTATTTCAGGGTTTTTTGGAAATTCCACCCCCAAGGACGAAAAATAGAGGATGTAAGTTTGTATAGAAAATGTGACAATTTTTTAGTTAAACGCATGAAAATTGGTATTTGCCCTTTTAGTTAAAAATAAAAAATATGTATTTCAGCATTTTTGGAAATTCCAGCCCCAAGAGCGTTAAATAGGGGGTGTAAGTTTGTATGAAAAATGTGACAATTTTAAAGTTAAACGCATGAAAATTGGTATTAGGCATTTCAGTTAAAAATTAAAAATATATATTTCAGGATTTTTGAGAATTCCACTCCTTAGGGTATAAAATAGGGCATATAAGTTTGTATGAAAAATGCGAAATTTTTGAAGTTAAATCCATGAAAATTGGTATTTGGCCTTTCAGTTAAAAATAAAAATATGTATTCCAGGATTTTTGAAAATTCCACATCGAAGGGCATAAAATAGGTGATGTGAGTTTATACTGACTGACTGAAATATCAATTGTGACGTAAGCATCCACTAAAGTAGGGTTTTTGAAAATTCCACCCCCAAGGGCGTAAAATTGGGGATGTAAGTTTGTATGAAAAATGTGAAAAGTTTTATGTTAAAGGCATGAAAATTCAGAATATTTGAGAATTCCCCCCCTAAGGGCGTAAAGTAGGGTACGTAAGTTTCTATGTAAACTGCGACTTGAAGTTAAACGCATGAAAATTGGTATTAGGCATTTCAGTTAAAAATTAAAAATATATATTTCAGGACATTTGGGAATTCCACCCCGTAGGGCGTAAAATAGAGGATGTAAGTTTGCATGAAAAATGCGACATTTTTGAAGTTAAACCCATGAAAATTGGTATTTGGCCTTTCTGTTAAAAATAAAAAATATTTATTTCAGGATTTCCGAGAATTCCACCCCTAAGGGTGACAAATAGGGGATGTAAGTTTGTATGAAAAATGTGACAATTTTGAGGTAAACGCATGAAAATTGTTATATGGCCTTTCATTTAAAAATTATAAATATATATTTCAGGATTTTTGGAAATTCCACCCCTAAGGACGACTAGAATAGGCGATGTAAGTTTTTATGAAAGTCTGTATTTTTTTAGTTAACGCACGCACGCACTACAAGTTCACAATTTTGTAACTAGATGGCGTTAATGTCGTTTCAGATAGCGGAACTTAATTGGCATATCGGTTAAAATAAATAAATGCTTGAAATAAAAGGTAGTCGAAAACTGAATCAATAGATGATCGCCTAAATCTCACCCAAAATATATGCACACATCTTAATTTTACCGCTTTGCAAGTTTATATTTTTGTTAGTAGATGGCGTAATCATCGTTTTAGATCGCGCTATGGTTTCGTTCACAAAATGTCGCAACCAAATCTAATGGGAGTTACCTTTGTGATTAATGCATCGTTGATTATTGTTTTACTTTATTTAACTTACTGACTATACTTAAGGACAATTGATATGTATTCTTTGATTTTTGCTTGATGATATCGGGTCCTTTTTGTAAATAACAGTACCAAAGTAGTCGTCTTTCATTTATTTCTTAGTAAGGTTATTTATAGGTTAGGTTTTATTTAATGTATATTGCTTATTTGTTTTATAAGTTATATTTTTTAGATTAAGCTAGAAGTTAGTAGTTACATTGGTCATCATTCAAAATTGTCGCGGGCACCAGCTAGTATACTATATAATCATTCAGACTACGTTTAATAATAAGCATTCAGACTACGTTTTGTGGGTTTCTTAGGATTTATTTCATCAAATCGCAGTAAATACCAATAAACTAACAAGGTTGGCGGTCCTGTACACTTCTCCAATACAGCGTAAGTGGTATAGGATGGCTGTCGGGTACTGCGGGATTGTCTTCCATAATAAGTTAACCTGGAATTGCCCATTTGGCAGACGTCGAGTTGACCGCTTATCGTCTGAGCTACTCGGTCAGAGCTCGGTGATGATACCTTTCGCGTTTAAGCTATATTGCACCTCGATGAGGATTTCCCGATCGGGTTGCGCTTTGCGCTCGTAAGGTTCACTCAAGGATACGTGGGAGGTATTTCCTACCAATCGTGTTTTGTTACACGTAAATCCAAATAAAACCAGGCATCAGGGTCATTTATTTCAAATATTATATTAATATTGTATTTAAATTTCCATTATATCGCGCAACACTAACCCGGCCCCTGTGTGCGCAGGCCACAACCAGTGCTCGGCGCACAACGGCGGCTGCGCCGGGCGCGCCCAGGACGCGGCCGGCGCCTGCGCGCCCGCCCCGCCCTCCGCCCCGCCAGCCGCCTGCGCCCAAGGGCAGTTCTCCTGCCCACACGGGTCAGTTTATACTTATACCTCCTGCGATGTTCTAGATCTTTTAATTAAATGTCATATTTCTCAATCCACCGTGACATTTAACCGCTAGAGTGATTGCAAGACTTTTTAAAAACTCACTTATTCAACCTTTTAGCGAAATGATACCATAACGGGGGTTTAAGTCGCCGACTTAACAAAGAACAATGTCCATTTTTCACCTGACTTTGTATAGAAATGAAATAAATCTTAAAATTCAGCTTATTGAATTGTAAATTAATTACGCTTATCACAATGTTAAAATAAACGCAGGAAAAAAAATTATTTTAATATTTCTCTACGTACAGGTTAAACGTATTTAACATATTTTGAACGCATCTCAACAGTATCTCTATGTAGTCTGTAATCTCAACTCACACTTTTCTGGGACGTTCCATTTTACATACTGCTACTTGGCTTTATTCAACTCTATTACTGAGTTTTATAGATTATTTCACGTTTTATTTACAAGTATTTCTATACAAATAAGTATTTTAAAAGTAAAGATTAATTAAAAATAACATAATAATTAAATACATTAATCATGCAGTATGTCATTAAGTGTGCACAAGTGAAACGGATTTTTTTGACATTTGACGAAAAAATTACATTTTAGACCATAGCTAAGTAAGTATTCCTATATAAACTTCGAGCGTTAATGATACGTTCTAGCACATTAATTTATTTCTTTATTTTATATTTGGTAAATGACAAATTCTAACTCGACAATTCTATTAAAGATATTATAATAATAATATATTTTTTTTTTTTTTTTTATTGTTTTTGCCCACTTTGGGCAGGCTACGGTCTGTGACCATACCGCCTCGTCTTCAGTTGTATTATTTCTAATTTTATATTTGAAAGTCAGTCAGTCATGTCCGTCACGTCCGTCACAGTCATGTCCGACACGTCCGTCACAGTCAAGTCATAGTCCCACCTCAGTAAAGCAGTGGAGACTTTACTAGAGGCTTCTATGGAGTTTTGGTTTCAACACGGAAAATCACAATTCACAGCTATATCGCACTTTCCTCCACTTGTGTACGTTGTCGAAGATGTTATGTCTAAAAATCCACCATATTTACACATAAAAACTCGAATTTACACCAGTTTTTGAAAATAAAACATAGCATCGATGCGTCCTTTTCCGCGTTGGCGCCAAAACCCTTATAATAATAATATCTTTGGTTACCTGTTGCTTACCAAAGCAAGCAAAGGCCGCCTGCCATTATGCCAATAAAGTAAAATTAATATTTTCTTGACTTCGTAGCGTTTATATCGTAAAAATGACTATATGACATTATTTTCTAAACTTACAGGTAGCCTTTCTGCTAAATCTTATAACTATACATACATTTTCACTATCAGGTTTTTAAATGTATGGAAGGTGGGCATTGTTCTTTGCGTATATGTTATCAGACGATGCATCGAGGTGCGCTACGTGTGCGACGGCGACTTGGACTGTGCCGACGGCTCCGACGAGGACTCGTCGCCCCTCGGGCCCTGCGGTGAGACCGCCCTCCCGATAACATTTTTGAACAAAGTGATATCTTATGAATTTATTTTTTAACTTAAAAATTGTGTTGTGACAACAGCTAACGTGACGTGCAACGAGGACTTGTACATGCGCTGCGACACGAACCGATGCGTGCCGAACGCCTGGGTCTGCGACGGACAGAAAGGTAAGCGGAGAATAGTAACGAATACACAGCATATTGCCTCGTTAAAGTTTCTGTAAAGCATCTACGTTCTTATAGATAGTATTTTGAAAGGCTTCTTGCCAACTGTAGAAACATCATAAAAATATCAGAACGTACACTTTAAGTAAACTAGTGCTTTTTAGTGAAGTAATATTTACATTACAATGTGCATATTATTTTTACCCACTTTATTGCAAAAAATAGTAACTAGCAACACTAAATGCGATAACAGCGACGCTGCCAGCGGGCCAGATAAGTTTGCGGAACTGTAGGTAAGGCGAAGCATTGATAAAAAAAAATGTCTAAAACAGGCATAAGGCGCGTCCGACTGCGAACAACAAGTATCTGTGGGCGGGTCACTCGCTACAAAACAGTTTTACTCTTACAAGTTCTATAAAATCCTATAAATAAATTTAGTCACTTAAGTACTCAATGAGTTCATCTTCACTGCTTCGCCTTAAACGGATGTATACTGAGAGAGATATATACAGGGTGACCGACGAGTTGACGTTCAAACGCAAAATTGTAATACTTTATGTTGAGGAGTATCCGGTCACCCCCATAATCTGCGCATTTTAATTGTTTCTTTTATACTTTTACAATTTATCAATCCTGAGCTCAAACCCTAATTTTGAACTTTCGAATATATTCTAA
Organism: Pseudoips prasinana; assembly: GCA_951640165.1. NCBI lineage: Eukaryota > Metazoa > Arthropoda > Insecta > Lepidoptera > Nolidae > Pseudoips > Pseudoips prasinana. The sequence continues at coordinate 2,840,516 of OX621266.1, read as the reverse complement.
GTCAGTTCTGCAATGATTAGTAAACCATAATTTTTAGGGTGTTAGGTTAAACTATGCCAATTAGTTATCACATAAAAACTGAACCAGAAATGTTCAACAGAACGAGAAAAAAATCTAAAACTGATGTTTGGTGAAATTTACGAAAAAGTAAAGTAAAAGTAAAATACTCTTTATTGTACACCATAACTTAAAATTAAAATGAGCATACATAAATAAAGTACAGAGGGCGGTCTTATCGCTACTGCGATTTCTTCCAGACAATCAATTATGGAGTGGATAGACTAAGGAAAGGGAGAACAGGGTAGGTAGGTGTAACAATCATCATCATTGCAGCTTAAATAAGTCCACTATATGTCCAGGATATGCCATAATCGCCACGCTTGGCAGGCGGGTTGGCGATCGCAGTATGATGGTCGTAGTACTCAGAAGGAAGCTGCTTCCCGTCCTCTGGTAGATATTCCCTCGGGTCGACTTCTACGCCCCCCACGGGATGAGATGGGGTGATGATATTCTGATTCTGATATTTGTCGCCGTCACCACACAGCAGGTCAGGTGTAACAATAGGTCAACTTAATGTAACATTATACAAAATAATACTAAAAAGTAAGAAAAAAGAAAAAATCAGTAATCAAATGTTCCGTTACTGTTATGTAACCACAATGTAACGTTTTAGTGATAAAATATAGGTTTTTCGCAAATTAAAAGTAATGTGTAAAACATAGTATATAGATATTTTGTAAAATTGAGAACCTTTTTGTTCGCGGAGCGATGTCTACGGAATCATAGCGGCGCCAGCATGTCGGTAGTACTATTTTTCTTAAAAACGAGAATATCCTCGGTACCACGCTAGAACGACGCAAAGCAATAGTACTGCTGACAGGCGCCGCCGTTTTTCTCGTCATCGAACAAACTTTTGTGTATATTGTAATAACTTAATTAATCCATGTGTTTTCTATTGTTGTTTGATAAATAAAATAAAATAAAAAATAAATAAATTCTATCTCGAAAACTACGCAAAATCGTAGAACATACATGGGGGCGATTCGGATACTCCTCATCATAAAGTATCTAAATTTAGCGTTTGAACGTCAACTCCTCGGACAGCCTGTATATCAATGAAGTCACCATGTATTTGAATTGGCAGAGGAAGCCGTGGCGCGGCAGATGTGCGTCACGTATAGTCAGCAGGCAGCTGGGCGCACTTGTACGCATGCGCCGTATCAGGTATTACATTTTTATATTTAGAATTTATAAAAAACCAAAAAGTTACTGCTTTCCTTCAAGAACACAATTATGAGGATACTGAGAAATTGCTTACAATTATGTTGTAACACTGCAGCGGTAGCAATAACTAGTAACCTATTGATATATGTATTCTTACACAAATACACACACAAACGGACACGCACAAACACACACGCACACACACACACACACACACACACACACACACACACAAACTAACATTCTAACTAAAAATGTTTGTATTTGAATTCTTTTTGTTCTTTGTTCACTTAGTTATTCTCTTATAAACCAAATTATGTACATATGCATGTGATCCTCTGTTTCTAAGAATGTATAATAAATGTATCTCTTCATAAAGCGTGGTGTCCTGAAATACAGGCCTTGAGCTAGTTTAGGCACCACTCTCCCACAATATTATATTTGTTACGTATAACTAATACACCTTATACAATGTATTCTGTAATATTGTGGCAAGAGAATAAAACATTATTATTATATTTGACACGATATGATCGTTCAAGTGCATAAGTATATATATCTTTAATTATTAAGGGCGCTTTTTGCTGTCTCGATAATAAAGAGACATGTATGCGATCTAATAATAATAATCATTATTTCTGATTTTTTTCCATGGATAGGTTAGTAGCAATAAAACTTATAGAACTATAATAATATCCTGGGACATTATTTACACACGGCCATCTGATCCCAAACTAACTAGAGCTTGTACTATGGAAAACAGATAACTGAAATACTACATATACTACTTTTCCTTTGTAAATACATATTTATACAGATAATTACACCGAGACTCAGGACAAACAGACGTGTGCATGCACACAAATATCTGTCCTAGGCGGGAATCGAACCCACGACCTCCGGCGTGAAAAACAAGTATTTGCCAACCACGCCATCAGGCCCGTCAAACTATGTTAGTATACAACTCACATCAGAACCAAAACAAGTAAAAAATATAACTTATCATTTTATTAGGTCAATTACTCTCTGAACCCAGTGTTTCTGGAAATGAAAGTCGTAACGGCCAGCAATCATTTTTAAAATGCTGTTGGAGCTACCTCGTAGTCGGTGAAAGGGTGACGCAGTCCTTTTACGTATTATAGCGTAAACACCACCCACCCTTGCGTATGCAAACATCAGCGATGCACTGCAATATTTCGGCAACCCCATCAACATTCTGAAAGCATTATTATATTGTACTCGGGGACGTTGTAAGCTCGTTGCGTATATTGAACCCACAGGCTTCTCGAGTAAAAGTATTGGCAGTATGTCCTCTTATGTTCTGTGCCGTAGATCGAGCAAACCTGCGGGCCAACATGTTGCTCCTTACCGCCAACGCCCTGCGCTCTGTCTCTATGTCTGAGTCATCTCTTAAATCATCAGTGAATAGATGATCTATGTAGGGTATTGAACCTGTCTTCTATCTTGTGGGGTGTTCCTTCAAGTACAACTGGAGGTATTTCTCTTAATTTTTGTTCGGTGGTGTCTTTTGGGTTTTGAGGGCACATGGCTGTCGCTCTAGCCGAAAGAGATTAAATTATGAGTCGATTCCGATAGGAAGTAAGGATCATGTCAGCCAAATCTCAAAAATCAACGTTTCCTTTCGTTATATATTTTTATATATATATACATACATACATACATAGACTCACGCCTGTTTCCCAGAGGGGTAGGCAGAGACAACGGATTTCCATTTGTCACGATCTTTGCATACTTCTTTTGCCTCGATTACTGTCATTATATTCTTCATACATGCTCGCCGGTTTAGGGTACTTCTGACCTGCCCTTTCTTGAGAACATCTCCAATTTGGTCAGAGAATGTTCGACGTGGTCTTCCCCTTCCGGTTGTCCCATTCACCCAGGCCAGGTATACTTCTTTTGTCAATCTTCTTTCATTCATCCTTTCTAAATGGCCAAACCAAACCAACATTATATATATATATATTTATTTATTTGTTTTATATTATTTATTATATATATTTATGTATATATCTGTTGATCTCATATTTGTATTTTTTTTCTTCTATCGTACCATATCTTATTGCGATCTACTTTATCTGTAAATGAGGCACCTATCTAATTATCTCTGCACCAACCATTAAGGTTGACCGGGAGAAAATGCCTTAGGCATAAAGTCCGCCTTTGTACCTATATGTGCAAAAAGTTTAAAATAAAATAAAAAATAAAAGACGCCCACTGCAATGATCTCCAGCAGAGCGAGCCTCACTATACCATCGGCCCACGTCGCGTGCTCAAGGCGCAACAAATGCTTAGTACTAATAATTTCCTGTATTCTGCCAATCCAGGCGTCGCTGGCAACTGAGCAGTACCCGAGTACTAAAGTCATCTTGCTGGGTACGTCTGGCGTCATTATCTCTGACAGATACATCCTCTGCAATGGAAACGTGGGTATACAACACGAGTGAGTACCTAATTAGTTACATTCTCTTATTATAAACTTTCTTTCATAAGTTCGTTGCTTGTTTTAAGAGTCGTAGAACGGCCGCTGGGGCGGAGAGGTTCTAGCGTGGTCAACACCAACCGTAAGGCAGCGTGGGCAAAGTGGGTCACTGGGAGCCGCTTGATGTGGGTAATACAAGGCTATATCCCTCTGGGATGCCTTTGACTACCAGTTAAAGTCTTTCAGCTGAGATGAAATTAAAGAAATTAGAAATATAGGCAGAACCATTCAGACAATATGTAGTAAAAATATAGTAAAAAATTTAAAATTTAGATAATTAAACCTACACATAATCTTTGACAATAACTTAATTTAAGTTAGCTAAATATCGTTACTATTATAAAATAAATCTTATTGTAAATTATTTCCTACCATCCGTGTACCTAAATATCTATATGTACCGAGAAATAATTATACATTACTACGGACATGTTCAGACTATATAAAAGCGCTTTTTTAAAGTCTACGTGAATAAAAACCGTTTTTATATTTTTATTTATTTTTAATCGGTTCAAAATGTTCCTGTACATTACCTATAGTGCAGTCATTGAAGCGAAAAATACGGTCTTACCTCCGAATTTTTTAACTGTGAACCGATTTGCATGAAATTTTGGAATTAGGCTCATCTTACCCTTAACTTCAAAAGTGAAAATGATCTGAACTCCGCCTATTATTTTTAAAGGGTGTAAATAACCCCTTAATGGAAAAATTGACATTGAGCCATTTTATCGCTAGAAAACATGTCTAATAGTAAGTGGCGAAATTGTAAAGTATTTTCTAACATTAATTACCTCATATTAAAATCATATTCAACCCCTTGAAAATCTTAGAGCCCTTGCAAACAACCCCTAAATTGAAAAAATCACAAAAAAAATACTTTGGTAAGACATAAAAAGATGTAAGTATAGAGTATGTAATATTTTATATTCTCTATAATAATTATCAAGTTTTTAACCCCCTTTCAACCCTTGGAAACTACCCCTTGATAAAAAATGGTTAAATTTTTCTTTATATAAAATGAAAAGGATTTAAATATTATTCCACACTCTTGAAAATGATTATCATATTCTTAAGGGTTTCTACCCTTAAAACTACCCTTAAATTAAAACAGTAAATATATATGATTACATATTTAAAAATAATTTAATTTAGAGTAAAAAATTGCCATTGATTGAATAAAATATTTACAAATTATATAAAATTGTACTATTATTATTAAAATATAATATTATTAGTCATGACTCAATATCGGAGTCGCTGTCACATTCAACATCTTCTGGCTGAATTGGAGGGCTATTTTGGCAGTTATCTCCACTGCACGTTCCACAGGTACTATTACAAAACAGACCAACTTTTCTGCATCCGCAAGACGCTCGACATCCTTTTTTGCAGTTTAGTAATATATATTTATGTATACAATAGCTCTAAAAAATGTGTTGAATTAAAAATTCCACTATACATAATCTATCAGTTAATTTTATTATCGACTAGCTGTGCCCCGCGGTTTTACCCGCGTTCAATTTTATAAATTACCTATTACAGCTCCTCCCCCGTAGGTGATAGCGTAATAATATGTAGCCTATATGTTGACCCGACCTTTTTGTAATATTCATGCAAAGTTTGATGTAAATCCATGCAGTACTTTTTGAGTTTAGCCCGGAATACATACAGACAAACAGACACACAGACAAAAATTATAGAAACTATATGTTTGGCTTCGATATCAATTGAGGATCACGCCCCAAGTATCCTTTTAAAAAAATATTCAATGTACAGTTCTGACTTTCCTACGATTTTATTATATGTATAGATATACACATTATAATAGTTGGGGGTCTCTATTATACTGCGTACTTTCACAATGCACCAAAAGAGATTTTCAGTTACTAAGTAGAAAAAAATATGCTAAGTTTTTGGACCATAACTCCTTCAATTTTCATGCTATCACAATTTATAAAACACCATTGTAAAGGTAATTAAGAGAGCTACAATATCCTGCATTGCAATATATACTAAGACTCGATACACGTTTAAAAATAAAATCCGTAAGTACTTTCTTAGTACTATTAAGGCAGAATCATCTCCACAATAATATTTGTATGTATATGTTATTATATATATATATTATTTATTTATTTATATTGCTGTATATATTTATTTTATATATTCATATATAATATTTATATGGATGTACTCTCCGTTATGTGAAGTTTCTTCTTATTCTTTCTTTTTTATTAAGTAATATGTTTTGTATGTCTTCTTAACTTGCTTTGTCCTTTATCCAAATTTAAAGTGCACCTACTATAGTTTTGTCTGCATCACCCAAAGGTAGACTGGTAGATAATGCCTACGGCATTAAGTCCGCCTGTGTACTTAATGTGCATGAAGTTTTAAAATAAAAAAAATAAAATATAGTAAATAACCTTTTTATAAAACGGTGAAGGGTTAAAGGGCTTAAGAGAGGCTGTGATTGCGCTGCCACGCGCTCTTTAAACAATCATATCTCCGTCAATTTTTTTTTGACAGAATAAACAAAAATACTGAATTGTTTGCCATAAAAATACCTAAATTTTTTATCCGTACACTTTTATACGTATCTGCCGTCATTTTTGAGATATTATGAAAAAAAAAGTGGGTTTTTTTAAAATTGTAAATTTTGTTTATTTTTTTAATCGTGACTTTTTTGAAAACTATGTGTCCTGAAGCAGCCAAACTGATACTATCTATCAAACTCTTCATAATAAAGTAAATACTAGGCGGAATATGATTAATTTTAATTTTGGTGGAAATGGCACTTATGAAACCCATTGATTTAAAAGAGAAAACATTAGATGCTCTCCTTATTAGCAATATAGCTCACTTATTTTACGTGCAAAAGACTTTTAATAGTGCTCATTTTAAAGCTTATTTCAAGGACTACAAAACCCTATTGTATTAGAATGCATAAAATGCATTTGCTCGCCGCTAGATGGCATTGACCACATAGAGTAAATTTCAGACAATGTAAAAAACGGCTTTGATCTTTAATATCAAGCTTAATATTGCACTTAGAATACTTTATAAAAAACCAAATTGTTTATTGTTTTACCTGCTACAATTTTGTTCTCTATAAAATTTTCGATAAAACGTATATTTTTGGAGATATTTCCAAAAAACCGATGAAAAACGTGAAAAAACTGCGAATTTTCAATTGCCAATAACTTGCAAAGTATTGGATTGATAGAAATTCTTTTTAGATGGTTTTTGCTTAAAATTAGGCCTTCTATCGATATCTGAGGTTATTTTGAAAAAAAATAAAATCACCTTCGAGAAGGGGTGGCAACCACCCCCAGGGTGGTTGCGGAGTTCAAATCATTTTCACTTTTGAAGTTAAGGGTAAGATGAACCTAATTCCAAAATTGTATGTAATTCGGTTCACAGTAAAAAACATCGGAGCAATAATGCTTCAATGACTGCACTACTATGAGTCTAATACAAAACATTTTGTGAATTCGGTTAAAATCAAGTTCGAATGCGTGTCGTTGTTTAAAGTGTCAATTGATGAAATCCCGCAGTGTGAGGCTGGCAGTGCTCGGCGTGACGAGCCCGGCCGAGTCTGTGGCGCTGTGGCAGGTGCACCAGGTGCCCATGATCACGTACAGCCTGCCCGCCGCCGACCTGGCGCTGCTGCGGGCGGACACACGGTAAGTTAACTAAACATAGTAAGGGATTTTGCTTATTAGAATAAACCTCGTGTCGAAGCTGTGATTATCACTGACACCAATGTAAGTAAACTAGATGACGACGGTGCCGTACGTACGTAACAGCAAATCATAATCTATACATATAATAAAATCGTAGGAAAGTCGAAACTACATTGAGTATTTTTGAAGTTATACTTCTTTTGCCGCGATGGAGAAAAATGATGAGAATGAATTTTTACGATGCGCGCGCACACCGACCCCTAAAATGTAACAGCATGAAGTTAGTTCTAGGTGGTATGAAAATTGATAACTATGTTCAAGTTGTATATTAAGAAGTATAACTTCTAACGCGTGTACATAAGTACACACAAGTTTTTTTTTAAAAGGATACCTGGGGCGTGATCTACAATCGATATCGAAGCCAAAAATATAGTTTTTAGAATTTTTGTCTGTTTATCTGTATGTATGTCCGGGCTAAACTCAAAAAGTACTGCATGGATTTACTTCAAATTTTGCATGAATATTACTAAGAGGTTGGGTCAACATATAGGCTACATACTATCAGGCTATCACCTACGGGGGAGGAGCTGTTTTAATTTATAAAGTTTAACGTGGGTAAACCCGCGGGGCACAGCTAGTGTTATAATACAATCTTGATGAAGTAATGAAGCAAGCCGCAAGTTTTACTCTTAGTGTCTATTATTGTAGGTAATTAGTGAAAGCTGCCAAGTTGCGGTAGGACCACTGATTTCCGGCGCTGGGACCTGTGGGAGCTAATTCCCCCGCCAGAGTGTACGTGCCGCCCGGCTGGGTGCCGCCCCTGGGATCGCTGGCGTTTGGAGGAGGGGAACTCCACTCGTCTTGTATAAGCGTTTCTGGGAAGAGATAACCTGCTGTAGCTCAGGTTGCCTCAACACGCTTGTGCGTGCTGGGGATGGGGGAGGCATTCATGTCCCATTCCCTCCCCGGGTGAGAGTCTCACTTAGGCTGCAGTGTATGGCGGCGGTACTGGTGTGATCGTTCACGAGTACCCAGAGCCCCCGCTACAAGCACTGTGAGGCTGGCTACCGTGTTGGTTTTGGTGGGGAGCCCTACATACCCCGTCGCCTCCCCAAGCGACGGACATGAGATTGGAGTATTTCTTTTGTCTTGCCTGTGTCCACGCCAGCAATCACACCCTCTTTATAGAATTCCGAGTCCTGAGCCATGTTTCGAACTTGGCCCGAGCCCCTAGTAGGGCGCCCTTACGGGATGGTCGCTTGTTGAGATTCTTCTGCGTTCGCCACTCGCTCGGTGTCTCCCAGTTTGTTGTATTGAACTGTTAAAATCTCTCGAAGAGTCATGCGTTGTTACTTGTTCAAGAAGCACACAACGTAATAATACAATATGTAATGAGACAGACGGCTCTGACCGCAGTTTATGTCAATACCCAAGTGCTGAATAATAGACGGGAGTGCGCACAGAAAGGAAAACTTGAACAATTACGTGGTGTCGGTAACGGCAACAGTGTCGGGAGGTCAATGGCTTTTTCCATCTCAAATCGTTAACATGCACGTGTTCCTATGTGCGTACATAAACAATGTATGTACAAATTTATACTGTTTTTTCCCATCTCAAAAATGTCCATATCATCTAAAAGTGTTATAAATTTAAAAAAAGTGGTTTAAGCCACAATCTCTTAAGATTTTCTTGAAGTTTGCGGCTTTTTTGCCGATCGCCTACCAAATTAATAATATAAAAATATTCGAATCGATCCGAAACGAGCAATCTTAATAAAAATAAAAATGTATTTTATTTTCGCGCTACCTGACCCATATTTTGTTGGCAAGAAATTACTTAGAACCCACATTAGAACTTTTAACACAATACGTTACACGTGAACGCAATATCAAACAATTTATATCAAAAATTTTTATTAAAGAACTGCTTTCTCTTTGTAAATTTTGCAATCTTCATTCATTCGAAACTACCAAAGAGATCCTACAAAAATTGTAATGTCAAACTACTCTTTACCATAAAAATTGTATGTTTATGTGTGTTTAATTTTATTATTCAGTGTTATTTATTACCCGTGTCATAACCTCTTATAATGTAAATATTGTATGCCCAAAACGGGCTGATTGATGTATTGTGTCTACCATGAAACATGTAACAACTGTATTATTACTCAATCAGAACAAAAAAGATGACTTGCTGCTACTACTATTTCCAAAACGAGATATCGGAATCACGTCGTACCTTCCACCTAATAACTTGATCTATGACAGTTTCTGTTTGCATTATATTATTGCTATAGTGTTACTAAGCTAAATGCCGTTGTCTGTTCCAGTATCCAGTTCACGGACCGAGTGCAGCCGGCCTGCCTCCACCTCGGGGAGCTGCAACACGAAGACGCTGTGCTCACCACCTGGAGCGGAAGTGACCATCAGCGAGGTGCCGCTATTCGCACTGTACGACTATTATTCATATTTACGTCATATTTGTGATTTGTCTAGGATAAGAATTAGAATAAGAAATTTTATTTGCTTAAACATGTGTATGCATACAGAATTTAAAAAATACATGCATGCAAGATCTTAAAATAATAGTGACTCATGACATGTCTGCCATTTTCCATGGCGTGCAAATATCTTGGGTATTACACAATTATTACTAAATACATATCATCATTGTTATAATTACGAATTAATATATACTTTAAATATCAGCAATTCAATTTCATATTTATTTTTTATTATTATTATAATACAAATTAATTATTATAATGAATATATTTATGATTTTAAATATCTTTAATAACATTCAATTATAATAATATTAAGCTCTAGCCGTAGAGATCGAGGTCCTGGGTTTAAATCCCGGGTCGTGCCGTAAATTATTTTTGGTATTTTTAATGGAATCAGGCGTAAGAAGATAAGAATATCCGTAACATTAAAAAATAAAGTTGATATGTAATCAAGCCGGGATGCAATACGCGCCTTCACTAGCATTATATTGTCCTTCACGCATGTGCATATGTTTGTATTTCTCTGGCAAGAAGCCCGTCTAGTCGCGTAGTGGTGGCTGGGTGGACACGTCGGACAGACAAGAGCTCAGGCTTGTTCCGCTCTCGTGCGCTTGGTGGAATAGCCGATCCCAAGGTTGATGGGAACACTCCTGGTGAGCCCGTGTTTACGCACACATGTCTGTCCTATAATATGTGCTGCGTAGTTTCCTCGTCTCCGGTTAGATTACGTAGCTACTCACTTAGGCAATGTGCTTCTTAACACCTTATTTTTCGCTGTTCCAGCTTACGATGCAGAAATATCCAAAGGAGGCATGTCACACGAGTGGCAGATATTACAACCACGTGACACATGCGTGCTACGGCCACAGAATGAATCTTGCCGAGTCTTGTAATGTAAGTATCAGCTCAGGAAACACTTTTCGTGTTTCGTCTAGTGCTAATCAAATAGCTCTGAGTTGGGAAGTTAGGGGTTACACGCCCGTGCCTCGAAGATCATGTCAAGTGGTTGGTCCTGCGCCTGTCCTGTCCATAGCCTTGCCATTCCTGTGCCTGGCCCGCGCAACGTCGGGGGTCCATCGTGGTTGGCTCGTCTCCGTAGACATTGGCTGATCACTACTATTATCATTATCCTATAAAGCGTGCGAGTGAGCCACCTGCGCGTTGTATTCTAGGCCTTAACTTGTGCTTTTGCCTGCAGACTTACGTGAGTGACCCCCTGATGCTATACAACGGCACTTGTGTGGCTACGGTCATCGGCGTGGAGATGTACTGGGAGCCGTGCCCGTCGGTGCCGCTTGGCTACACCAGGGTCTCCTACTACCTGCCGTGGATCATAGATCTTATATCAACGCAACCTTGAGGGTTCCTCAGACGAATTTGTAGTTTTAAAGAATTATTGTAAATCGATGCCAATTATGATTTCGTATTATTTGAATAATGTTTATCGTAGTCAGAACGTAGAACCTTTGTTGACTCAAGACACAAGTGTTACCAAGTCGGAGAGTCTGAGACAACCCAAGTCCGCTACTGGTAAAGCCATAGCCATATTTGATTATCCTTGTAAGATTTTCTGTTGAACACTTTTATGTATATTTGGTTTTAATGATAGAAAGAAAGTATTATTTCTTGAAGTTATACTTCTTTTGGAGCGATGGAGAAAAATGATGAGAGTGAATTTTTACGATGCGCGCGCACACCGACACCTAAATGTAACAGCATGAAGTTAGTTCTAGGTGGTATGAGAGTGAATGTAACAGCACGAAGTTTGTTCTAGGTGGTATGAGAGTGAATTTAACAGCATGAAGTTAGTTCTAGGTGGTATGAGAGTGAATGTAACAGCATGAAGTTAGTTCTAGGTGGTATGAGAGTGAATTTAACAGCATGAAGTTTGTTCTAGGTGGTATGAGAGTGAATTTAACAGCATAAAGTTAGTTCTAGGTGGTATGAGAGTGAATTTAACAGCATGAAGTTAGTTCTAGGTGGTATGAGAGTGAATTTAACAGCATGAAGTTAGTTCTAGGTGGTATGAGAGTGAGTTTAACAGCATGAAGTTAGTTCTAGGTGGTATGAGAGTGAATTTTCGCGCGCGCGCATCGTAAAAATTCACTCTCATACCACCTAGAACTAACTTCATGCTGTTAAATTCACTCTCATACCACCTAGAACTAACTTCATGCTGTTAAATTTATATGTAGAACACGTGTTTCGTAAGGGTACAATTAAACAGTGTGAATAAATAAATATTATGTTGGTGTTTTTTTCCATACGCCAAAGAAGTATATAACTTCTAACGCGTGTACATAAGTACACACAAGTTTTTTTTTATTTATTGATTGCTTCTTGTCGAATTCCATAACCTATAATAATATATAATGTAAATATAGTAAATACTTTTTTTTTATTTACTTACTTTCACCTGTAAATCTGTCTGTGTGTCTGTGGGTAATGTAAGGTTTCGATCACAGACACACACGCAATTTGAAATCTTACTGTGGGACGACACATACCGCCACCAAACAACAAAAAAGCTAGTGTGCTTTAGACCACACTACTGAAGTAAAACTTCTAAAGCGCCATGCTGCGGTCACCACTTTACATCAGGTGGTCCGTATAAAATAAAATAAATAATTACAAAATTGAATCCGTGCGTAGTTCGGCTAATACCGCGGCCTGGTTATCTCGCGCATACCTACCGGAGGCGCCGGAGCGAGGCGCGTGCGGGGCACAGATAACTGCCTGCTCTCGATCGCGCCGCGTACTTTCATTTTGTGTTGGAAGGTACTTTACCCGTGACTTTAGAGATTTTACACAATGAGACGGAAAAAGACGTCTATTTGCGTAAAGTGATACATTGTGTATGTTAATTGTGTGTAACGTAATAATAAAGTTCTAAATCATACGTTTTGCTCGTATTTTTAATATCAGTGGTTGTAAACGGCGGCATCGGTGCCAAGTGGTATTCGTGAAATACCACTGGCTGGTTTACGGAAATCGATAAAAAATCGATCGTATGGGTACAACCTTATTTGACATTTATGACAAAGTTTTGCAATACAATACTGTTATTTCTACTGGTTTTGGTACGTAGTGCGTCGATTCGAGTCTTTTAGTTCCCCCGTTACTGCTGTCAACCCATTGAAAATAAGCATACTTCTAACGCCACTGCTCCATGTGTGTTGTTTATTACTAAAGACAGGACTTTTTGAGTTGTGATCATGGCGAGTGCGACTGTTTCAACTGCTCTTTGATATTAACGCCACTTAGGCGCAGACGCATGTTATCGATTGTTGTTGGCAAGTGGAGCTTAAAAGATTTGCTTTAGGCTCGTATCAAATTAAACAAGCCAGATCCTACTATGGCGAGCACATGAGACCATATATATATATACCATATTGAAGTATCGGAAGATTATGAGGAGGAATTACCTTTAGTACATACATATTGGGATCTTATAATTATTTAGTAAGAGGATGAATAAAATCGAGGCATGCATAGTACATATTATACTTATATTTTAGTAAATAAAGATGAAAATGTAGATGTAAGAGATACGTTGAGCGCTAAAGTAGGATACTATTGTTCTTGGTTTGTGGGAAAAAGAACTCTAGGTTGCTGTGTGCATATATGGGCACAGTGTGGTATTTGAGCTGGGCACCTTATAACAATGTTAGTGTTCCAGCTATATTTTTGGATAACGTATTTTTAGAACAATAAAATACAAGTTTAAGAAATAATCATTGTTTTATTTATTGTATTTAGTGTTGTGTGTTTTTCCTTCGCTTTCTACTTACAAAGACCATTTCATGATACCTGCCACATCTATGGTTTGAGTAGAATATAGATATAACACTGAGCGATATCTTACTAATGATTTATTCCATGCTTTTCAATTTCATGAAACGCGTGAATAAGATATAAAAATGCGCAAAATCTAAAGCAGTAAGTCTTGGTGAGGTAGACACCTGGTGGCCATCAGTAACTGGCCACCCGACATAGCTAAACCGTTACAGTTTTTACACAAATATGCTTCAAAGACATCAAGCTCACCCGTAAACCCATTCAGCCCCTTTAAAATTGATTTTTCAACTAATTTTTGGTCGAACATAACCTCAAAATAGTAATTTCATTTTTGTAAATATCTCTGAAATCCCATTATAGTTTGTGTTCAATCTTTAGAGGTAGTATTTAGACATGCCAGCGAGTAAGTAAGTAAGTAAGTATTTAGTATTTTAAAGATGATTTGATGAAGACACAACAATGTTGAATTGAGTACATTTTTCCATAGCGCCGTGGGCATTCTCCTTTGGACTAATCCGAGACTGGATATTTAAATGTACCATGTACCGTGTCGTGGTTAAACTAGTACCGCCAAGACCTGAGATAACTCCTTGAATCGGGATCTTTTTCAGGCTGAGCAGCTGAACTACGGCCTCTGATACGAAGCAAGCCTGCGAGCCCTGATCGATCAGGGCTCGGACAGTCTGGAGTTCACCAGAATGCGACTCGGCTTTTTCTAGCGCAGTGGCTAGTAAAACCTGTCTCGGTGCGGGAGTGTTATTTGTCGACAAAAACGAAGCAATCGGAGTAGTATTAGTGGCACTAACACTGTCGATAGCCGGTTATGTCGAAGGTTGGTCCCTTTTGATCGACTCTTGATCTAAATGCAGCATTGAATGGTGGCGTTTCTGGCACACCTTGCATCTGGTAGGCTTCCTGCACTCACTAACAACGTGATTGCCACCAAGACAGATGAAGCAAATATTATTTTTTAATACGAACTCACGTCTGGCCTTGCGTGATTCCTTATTGAATTTCTTGCAGAAGCAAAGTTTGTGGAGGTCTGAACAGAACTCGCACCGCATATTATTAGTTTTATAGAGCTTAACAACGCCATATATTGACGCGGTGACGATCCGCAGTGAACAATGTGCCAACACTATATATGAACGACTCAATCTGCTTGCATCGAACCAAGGCACCCGAGGAGGTTCACATTGTAAAACTTTATACCAAATACCCTTTTCTTTAGAAATTTCATCAAAATATTCCTTCCACATTTGGTAAAGTAATCGCTTATATTTATACAGCACCTCTGTTTAGTGCGGAGTAATATTTGCGTTGTTACCAACACCCGCTGCTTGCCTTGCTAAGTTGTCAACCTCCTCGTTACCCTGCAAACGTATGTGTGATGGGGTCCATTGCAACTTCAGAAGCGTCCCCCTTTCTTTAAGTTCCAATTTTTTTTTTGGAAAGTGGTGTAGGTTGTCGGTACACCTCTGGAACTAGAGGAGCACCGAGCCAAATGTTGAATAGCACTTCTGCTATCATGCTATATATATGCTCTTATAAGAGAGAGCTTCTGAAATTACAAACAGTTCCACACTCATGAGGTATCGACCTCAGACATAATTTTATACGACACCTATTTATTTTGTTTGGGATCATAAAAAGCAGCACACTGGCCGTTAGCGCACTTGGAACCATCTGTATATATTCTATACCAATTATTATATTTCTTATTTAATTCTTCTAATATATTACATTTTAAAACATAAATATCATTATCTCCTTTTGTTAACGCACACGTTAACACCTAAGACACACACCTACATCGTCAAGAGAGGGGAGCGGGCGGCGCGGTAGTGCAGCGGCTCGGCGACGGCCCGCGCGCCCTCACCCACTCACTACGTTGAACAACGCAACAACGATCGCAACACATTTTTTATTTTAATTTGTAACGTTTGTAAAGAACCAATTATACCTATAAACTAATATACAGTCCACTTTTAATTCTACCTGGGCCTATCTCGAAACTTTTCTTGCCATCTCATTTATCGGTGACGGTCACCGTAGCCTAGTGCTCCTGCCTACGAAGCTGGTGGTCCTGGGTTCGAATCCCGGTAAGTGCAAATATTTGTGTGATGAGCACGAATATTTGTTTCTGAGTCATGGATGTTTTCTATGTATTGAAGTATGTATCTATC
Source organism: Pseudoips prasinana (assembly GCA_951640165.1). Lineage (NCBI taxonomy): Eukaryota > Metazoa > Arthropoda > Insecta > Lepidoptera > Nolidae > Pseudoips > Pseudoips prasinana. Next base: position 2,824,619 of record OX621266.1, on the reverse strand, counting down.
TATATAAGTATGTATATAGTCGCCTGGTACCCATAGTACAAGCTTTGCTTAGTTTGGGGCTAGGTTGATCTGTGTGACATTGTCCCCAGATATTATATTATATTATATTATAAGGTCGAGTTCGTAGTTTCCCTAAGTACATACTGTAAGGTTAATTTATTAGAATACCGTGATAATTCATATTTATTTCTTAGAATATAATATTTCGTTGATATAAGATAGTAATTCGTTTCACTAATTACTATCTTATATCGATAATATTGTTCTACCGATTCTGAATTATATTGTGGCAACACTGATATTAAAATGTCAAGTGTGTAGTGTTGATTTTTGACGTATGCATTATATTCGGATAACTTGAGTCGAGAGGTTGTTTTATTTAAATCCATCTACATCCTGATAATCTTTGACTTTTTTCTGGAATAAAGAATTGATTCTATATCTCAGAAGTGGGAATTATCAAGTTTGCCCACGATTTTGAAGAAATTACAACGTAACATTTCGCTGGCTAGGAAATTGTAACCACATGTTTTCATCGCGAAGTTTTCTTTGTGGAACACAAATATCTACGAAATGGTGGCAACCAGCAGTGAAGAAGATGAAGGAAGAAGCCGTGGCAGCGTGAAATGGTGTCGCGGAAGACGTGACAAGCTTACACGAAGGCGTGATCAGAGCCGGAGCAATTCGAGCAGGCATAGGCAGCTATCATCGAAGTCAGTGGAGCGTCGAAGAAGTGACCGTCCTCCTCGTACGAAGCGCAAGCATTGTCGCAGAAGGAGTCCCAGTCATGAGCACCAGCGTCAAGTAGATCGAGCGGTAGCATCAGGAGGAGTAACAGTGAGAAGCGTAGCAGGCAACGTGGTAAAGTGAGGTCGGTAGCGAGAGGCGATCCTGGTACACCGCTGGGTCACGTGAGTACGAGTAATGTTTTTAACAGTGACACACAGGTACGAGTAGAGTAGTAGCTACAGGTAGTAGTGGAAAATATTTCTAGTAACCGTTTTCAGACCAAATATTTCCCTATGCTAGGAAATGAGATACCTGAGTTCGAGCTTTCCCTATTCCCAATGACCGCAGAAATTTCCATATTTTTGCTGGATCTCCACTCTCAACCGAGTTATGGATGTGTTGGCGTTGTGAATACCTACACACCTTATTGCAGCGATTTCGAAGAGAAATATATTTATGCCGATTCAGATCGTTAGGCCTACTCGCATACCGTGACTTAGCTGCCGCTTTCTTAGCTAAAAGAGTTTTCGTTTCAGATGTTAGCCAAGGTGCGGGGAGATGCTTAACTTTTATTCTACGCAATGGGGCATGCACATCGTATAACCCAATAATACTGGTGTTGAACATCATAACTTTCTCGTCGACCGAATCAGCAGCAATCAGAGGAGCCCAGTCAATGCTGCCAGCATCCGCTCGAAGACAATCCAAATCTATACCACCAAAATTGCGCTGTGAAATTATTTTAGATTTTGCCTTAGGAAGGCGAATTTTGTAAGAAAGGAAAAGTAGGTCATGGTAAGAGAAAGCATCAGCTATGCACTGTCCGTGCTTAGCGACGTGGTCTTTCGAAGAGACAAGAATAAGATCAAGAAGGGAAGGAGTACAATTTGGAAAATGATGTGTGGCGTTAAGAGCAAGGATAGATAGGTTACTAGATTCCGCAGCAGAAATAAGGGATGAAGAACGAGAGTCATTCTTCAACAAACAGGTGTTGAAGTCACCCATCACAATTGTATGGCTATATGAAGGTGAGAAAGTTTCTAGTAATTGTTCAAAAGAAGAGAAAAAATGTATCCTAAGAGAGGGACAGTAGTACACGCCCAACAAGACTTTAGTGTGGTGAAGCTCAATTTCGAGAAAAAGATGCTCACCAGCACTTGCAGGTGGCGGCTGCGAGGACATACTTAGGATAGAATATTTAAAATTATTACGTAGGTATATGGCAACTCCACCACCTCCTGAACCAGTACGATCATTTCTGATCAACTGAAAATCAGGAAGTGAGTAAGAGGCAGAAGGGAGACAAGGTTTTAGCCAAGACTCGGAAACGAGGATGGCATGGATATTTTTGCATTGAAAATTTGCCAGCATATCGGAAATGGGCCGGAATACTTTGGGCATTAATATGAATCACATTGAAGTTCCCAAGAACATCAGAAAAAACACATTCAAGATTGTCAGCGAGCGATGGTATACTAACAAAACTGTCATCATCACTACTAACCGAAAAGAAATCTTGATCAGTATCAGCATCTTCAGCATCAGTCATATAATATTATATACTATTACTATTACAAATATAAATAAATATGCTAATAAATAATTTTAACAATTAAACCTATATGCACTAATCTACACTCAATGCCCGCCAGTGTAGTGCTAAATACATTTTGATCACACCATCTGAGGCATTAATAGAAATAAAATAAAAACAAAGATAAAAACAAAAGAAATACAAAAGTATGGCTAACCAGCTAAAATATTTTAATGAAAACTATACAATATAGCACAAAACTATTATATTGTATAGTTTTAATTCATGATAAATGCTCAAAATATATATTATCTTATACTTAAGAATAACATCAATTTTAAAATATAAGGCTACAAATGGCTTAATGCGTATTGCACATAGAGAAAAGGAGAAATAAATTAAGTCTAAATATTTGCCAAGAAAATTTGCATATTTTGTATCAATAGACTGCAATAATATTAATATATTATTCAAAGTTACGGAGAAACCGAACATTACACTAACAGACTATTTCCTAAGTTTCAGATACTTCTCCTTTTCTTGACACTTCGATAAAAACATGCAGTTAATGCTCCTTTTCTTAATGTCCCATAGACACTCGTTGTCAAAGAGAATATAAGAAACTAAAGTTGTTGCAACAACGTAGTTCGTTATAGACTCTTTGGTTGCTGTCCAATAAGTAATCAATGAGAGAACTGAGAGATAACCTATACTAATTAATGACTAAACAACAAGAAGGTATCAAAATTAAAAGCAAGCTTAAAACTAAATATAGATAATATAAGATATGAGTAAAAAGATATATCACTCACACAATAAGCGATTATGTTCAAAACATGTTGCACTACACACCGGATTGTCAGAGGACTGGACTTCATTTCTTTGTGGCAGCTCCTCGTTTAGGCCTAGCTGCTGCGGTGATAGCCTTGCTAGTTGAGGTGCTCTCCTTCGTGATGTCGTCCTGCATCGCAGCGAGCGCGATCTTATTGAGCTCCTCCATCGTTACGACCTTGTGTATTTGGCCAGTTGAAGCTTGGATATATATAATGCCATGGCGACTCCAGCAGCATGAAACTCCCCAACGCTGGCGCGCAGTCATAAAGACCTCATGCCTGGACTTAGTTAGGAACTCGGAAATTGTGACTCCACTACCTTTAAATTTTGTCTTACCAAACCACACACTATCATGAGCTTGGTAACTTGTGAATTCTACCAGTATTGGCCTGGGTCTGTCAGAGGTTGGAGCACGGCCCAGACGATGTGAACGCTGACTGAATATCATCTTTGGAAAAGTCAGGCAGCTTCAGCTGCTTGGTAATAGTGTTGACTACAACCTGAGTGGTCACCTCCTTCTTCTCCTCTGGAACTCCATGGAACAACAGCATCCTACGCCTTCCTCGCATCTCCATTTGGTCATTACAACGGACAAGGGCATCCAGTTGTTGTTGGAAGCAGCCAAATGATTCATAAACGAATTTCTTAAAGGCAGCAAAGTCCGCTGCTAAAGTGACTGCAGTGGCAGGTGCGCTAGGTGTCTTCTGGAGCTCTTCAAAATCAGTCATGCACTTCAAGAGGGTCTCTTTCATGCTTGAGAAAGCTTGCTGCATGGATTCCATTTCAAACAGTGAATGGTGTTGTGATGTGATATAAGTTGGACAAAAGATAACACTAGGCTGGCAGGGTGAGTGTATTAGCTTAACTTTAAGCACATTAGATGTCCATAATAATAATAAATGTTAAAATTAAATTAAATTAATTGAGCAGCAAAATTCAGTACAACTTCTTTACACAACTACCCGCGTCCAAAAAGAATAGTTGCGAGTAGACATGTGCAAAACATCACCTTATGAAGTAATGTGATGCAACATTACTTTTTCGGTCAGGTGATATTACTCGATAACATTACGCATTACTCGAAACATTACGCGACGTATTCGAACGATCTGATAATGTTTGTACTTCGACTGTACTATTACTTTGAAGTGATACGTATTACTTGTTGCAGTTCAGTTAGAAAAAGTTTATTTAGATCATATTACTTGAAAACCTTGACATGAAATTTACACACGGTGTATTTAAATGATGAATATTTTTTTAGATATGAGAAGGTCTTATAGTGTTTTAGTTTGACCATACCTATTGATTGTTTTTTGACGATTAATAAATACTGTAACGCTGATTACCGATTATCGAAATTATTATGTGGATAAAGTTGATTTTCCTTCATACTTAAGCCCAATATATTACGTTACACCGAATAAAGACGGATTATGTAAGTTTACATAACTTTTTACAATTTAAATAAACTGCACTTATAATATATAAAGTTATTAGGAAGTAACTAAAAGAATTTTAAAGAATATCTAGCCAACAAAATGCATTTCGCCAACTACATAGTTCTGACTCAAAAAAATTTAAACAATGCAAGTGATCATAGGTAAAAACCCGGCTAAATAAAAATAAACCTTCTCATAAAAACTTACGGCTTAAAATCCGTCACGAACGTTTCATGTCTTCGCCTTATCTCGTGTCTCTATCTAACTTGTGGAACAACGTCCATCTGTCTCACTTTACCGCGCGTCGCGCAAAGTCGATTCGAGTAGGCAGAACAGAATGAGAAATTACGTTCCAGAAACGAACATTACATCAAACATCACTTCATCACTCCTCACACTCGCACTCTTGTATTATAGGAAATGCGCGGGTGATGGTGTGATGTTAGTTTTCGTCGCGTAATGCGTAATATGGCATCACATTGTGAAGTAATATCACCCGAGTAATATTACGCGCATTACCTACACATGTCTAGTTGCGAGCGCTGCTATCTGGTAAGAATTTAAAATAAAAGATTCTTCTTTACTTACTTAATCAGCCAAGTATGGGCAATATTTTTTAAATCAAATACCTCATCATCATATCAGCTGAAAGACGTCACAGCTGGACAAAGGTCACGAACCGGAAGACGCAGCGTGGGCAGGCCCTCTACAAGATGGACCGATGATCCCGTGAGATTCGCTAGTAGCCGCTGGATGCGGGTAGCGCAAGATCGGCAATTGTGGAGATCTTTGGGAGAGGCCTTTGTCCAGCTGTGGACGTCGGGTGATATCATGATGAAAAATGTTGTCCCTGAGGTCCATTTCGGGGTCCATCTCATGTATGAATCTTTGTACGTAGATTATATTTGATGCCTAAACGAAATCTAAGGTATTAAATTCTTTTTATTAAAAGACAACTCCCGCACCACGGAATCTAATCCTTATAATATAATAAAGTTATTTATTAAAGTAACCAAAGACTCAAAATTGTTAGTAATACATAAGACTTATTCTATGTTAGTAAAGATATAGCTAAAATTTTGTTTACATGAGTTTGGAATACATGAATCATTGATGCCCCATTCCGTGAGAAACAGTGCAGCAGTGATTCATGTACAGTCAAATCTGCTTGCGATCATGACCAGAATGCTGTTAGAGTGGCCACGAATCCTGCTCACCAGGGTCGCACACCGTTTGCGCATTGTGGCGTAGAAACAGTCCACTCTGGCTTCAGCAAACATAAACCGATGCGCTACAGAAACATGGCAGACCCAACAGCACCCTGAACGCGTTGTTGTATTCGATACAAAGAGCATTGTAAGATTTTTGAGTATATTTAGCCCACAAGGAGCACGTATAGAAAAAGGAGCAATAGGCTCTAAAAAGAGTGATTTTTACTGTCCTTGAACACCGTGCAAACCTGCGAGCTAACATGTTCGCTATCACTGACAACGCCCTTCGTTCCCTTTCCAAGTCATCATCATCATTGAGTCCAGGGGTCAAATGATGACCTAGGTATTTAAAAGAATAAACCCGTTTTAGCGGGGTTCCATATAGAGAAATAGATGGCATTGTTTTCGGGCTTTTACTCCTGGACTCAAAAAACATGATTTGACTTTTATTTACATTATGTTGCGCAGTACTTTACAAACATATAATAGACTGACACAAATTACATGCATCCATGTTTTTAATGGGCGTTAAACCCGAAACTTAAATGTACTTTGATAGTAGCATGGTGACCACTTCACTAGGTGACCACTTCACTACTACGTTCAGTGAAAACCTCAAATTATTTTCGGTGAATGTTGCAGGGTACTGAAGGCAAACTACAATGGACACCAGTGGGGGAGTAATGGGCCTGGTGTCATAACCCGCATTCTGAAAAGAATATGCCGAACCGAAATTCCTAATATGTCTGCTAAAGTTTGTAAAGGTAATAATTATAGCTATTTATTACCCTAAACCACGTTTCAAAATATTATTGACCTTGGGTGTATTTTCTAAGACTGTCTACCATCGTTACAGTATTTTTTTTTTATAATCTTCCTTTAGCAACATTTCCAAATCTCTTGTATCATTATATTCGATTGCATTGTGGGCTAGATTTTTATACTTTTCTACTTCTTCATTTGTTGCACACCTACTATTTTAAATAATTAGAGCTCCTATCCATCCAAAAGTAGTCTGGAATAAATCGCTTAATGTGATAAGACCGCCCGTTGTACATGATTTTGTTTTCTGTGTTCTAAGAATTTATTTTGCTTGAGTGTGTATATAGCTATAGGTAGATTACCTATAGCTTGAAATGAAATAATTTAATTCAGCACTAAAATAGAATAGAATACTCTTTATTGTACACATTGTGGTCCTGATGGAATATCTACTAGAGAACGGGCAGCAGCGTGTCTCTGAATAGGTACTTACTGTTTACTAAGCGTAGTAATTATGGCACATCCCCCAAAATAATGATCATTATCAACATTATGTCAGCCAAATGGCGTCCACACTGCTGGACAAAGACCTCCCCAAAAGATTCCACAATGGAGATGCGGCGACCATTTGGGATCATAGTAGATAGACAGACGCTGCTTCCCGTTCTCTGGTAGTGGCCAGATACTGCATCTAATAAACCAGAGCGTTCAGCTGCAGTATCTGGCAGACTGACTAGCAGAGGCTAGTCGTAGAGGTCTCCGTCCCACTGGGACCCGGGCGGTGAGGACGAGAGAGGGCATCTAAGATCGCGCGCTGACTTATGCATTAAAATTTTTCCTGCGTAAATGACTGCTTCATAAGAAGCGGTTGCCGTGGCCAAAATCGGCCGGGACCACATCATCAGATATTCCCACAAGACGACCCCTACACCCCCCACGTGATAAGAGTGATATTCTATGCCATTAGCCACATACCAAGGCGGTGTAGGGTTATGACTACCGGTAGCGTGTTTAACGGCAGATAATGAGGTCATGGGTTCAAATCCCGGGTCGGGCAAAAAGTGATTTTGGGATTTGTCTGTAAAAAGAAATTTCTCAGTATCAGCCCGAAGTCTGGGAGTTGGCGGTATTACACCCCGTACTTAGCGCGTAAAGCTGTCAGTCCTGTACTCGGACCTCTTCCCAGTCGTGTCGTTAGTCGTCCCATCGGATCATGAGGGTGATGGAATAGAAAATAATGTGTTTGCGCACACACTTGTGCACTATAACATATGCTGCGCAGTTGGATAATCTCCATTGAGATTGGTCTGACCGCAATTGAAAAATAGGCGTCATTGGCAAATGCTGCTTTTCACGCCGGAAGTCATGGGTTCGAGATCCCCACCCAGGACAGATATTTGTGTGTGTGAACATATCTGTTTGTCCTCAGTCTGGGTCATTTATCTATAAAAGAGAAGTAGTATATCATTTAGTATCTGGTTTCCATAGTACGAGCTCTGCTTAGTTTGGGATCAGATGGCCGTATATAAATAATGTCCCAGGATATTATTATTACTTACGTACTTATCATATGGGTAACCACTGCCTACCCTAGTGTCAGAGTTGATAAAGCCGCCCATTAGGCCTCTGACATGGCTTAACGACTGTTGCCTAATGGCTACAACCGGGACCGACATCTTAACATGCCCTCCGAAGACGGAGACGGAGACTTTGGCGGTCACCCATCTATGGACTGACCGCGAGCCTAGTTGCTTAACCTCGCCGATCACTTACGGAATGGTGAGAGCATCTAGCTATGAGCGCCTCGATTATTATTATTATTGTGTTTCAGGATTTGAAGTGTACGCTCCGGAGGTGTTCTATCCAGTGGGTATAACCAACGCGTCGCTGTACTTCAGCTCGGAGTCGCTGGAGGTCGGTGACCCTTACACGCATCACATCTGGAACACTCAAACCTCCGGCCTCGAAGTGACGAAGGACTCTGCGTATGCTAAGTTAGCTCAGCGGTACTGTCCCACTGTTTACCAACTTTACGGAGACCTGTTTGGAATGTGAACGGATTTCGCTGGTGACGCCACAATTTGCTTCAAGATGTCAAAAGCAACATATTTAAACTATCTATACTAATATTATAAAGAGGCAACGTTTGGGAGGTTGTGAGTTTGTGTGGATCTACTGAACCGATTTTCAAAATTATTTCTCCAATAGAAAGCTACGTTACTGTAGAGAGTCAAAAGTTATGATTCATCATCATAATTTTTATTTATCCTGAATTTATAACCCGAAGTATTACGCGGGACAAACGGGCAGGGACAAAAATATTTATAACGCGGAACGAAGTCCGCGGGCGCTGCTAGTTACATATAAGAATGCGCTCAAGACCTCCATGAACTTATCCCTCCCTACCCCTTTTTTCATCGGACTACAAGGCGCCGTGTGCGTCACGATTGCTCCGCCACGTTATCCAAACAGAAAAAGAAATCGCTATATTTTTTGTCAAAATTAGTCAAAATCGAAAGGAACAAACCAAAACTTTGTCAAAGCAGAAATAAAGAAGTTACAGGGATTTTAAGTTGGCCGCGCGAACGTAACGTGCACGATTGAGCGGCCATGGAGATCTCAGTAACTACTTGGGATAGAGATCTAAATCTTTTTGTTAATTGAACAATTCATTTGTCAACAATTGTCAAAAAAATAATTATAAGACTAAGATCAATATTTCACGAAATATTCACCTTGGAAGTTATGGCCGCGCAATCGTGCACTTGATGTTTCTTTAATCTCGATTATTTCTTAAAAACTTAAGATATCATGCAGTAAAACTGTTACTAGAAGAAAGGTTTTAATATTAGGTCTTTACCTATGAAATTGCCATTCTGCAGTACTGGCCATTTCAAATCAAAATAATTTTTGTTTGGCTAAGAATTCTAATTTCAAATTAATTTTATTTTAAAAACATGGATTCTTTTTTCCAAAAGTAGTCATTTCTTTATTGATTAGTGTTACATTTTCATCGCATTTCAATCTTTTTCGTCATCATGGATACGTTAAAAATTCGAGTAATTATGGAATATGAGTACCGTCGTGGCAGCAACGCGGCACAAGCGGCACGCAACATCAACGACGTTTACGGAGCTAACACTACAAACCAACGCACCACCTGTTATTGGTTTGCTCGCTTCCGTTCTGGAAATTTCGACCTGAAAAATGAACCTCGCGGTCGTCCGAAGACTTTGGTCGACAATGACGAATTAAAGGCGGTTGTGGAAGCTGATGATACACAATCTACGGCTGAATTAGCAGCAGCTTTCGACGTTAGCGTCAAAACAATATTGGTCCATTTGCGTCAAATTGGCAAGGTAAAAAAGCTTGACAAATGGGTGCCCCACGAACTCAATGATCGCCAGCGCGAAGTACGCGTCGAGACGTGCCTTGCACTGCTCAACAGACACACAAATGAAGGAATTTTGAACCGCATTGTTACCTGCGATGAAAAATGGATTCTGTTTGATAACCGCAAGCGCTCAGCAAGTTGGTTGGATCCTGGTTCAGCACCTAAACAATGCCCTAAACGAAAACTTACCCCTAGAAAAGTGATGGTCACTGTTTGGTGGTCTAGCGCCGGTGTGATTCATCACAGCTTCTTACCAAACGGGGTGAGCATTACTGCAGATGTGTACTGTGAAGAACTGAGCACAATGATGGAGAAGCTGGCGCATCTCCAACCAGCATTGGTCAATCGCTCGTCTCCGCTGCTCCTGCACGACAACGCGCGACCTCATACTGCACAGCAGACGGTCTCCAAGTTGCAAGAACTGGGGTTGGAAGCTCTCCGTCATCCGCCCTACTCACCAGACCTTGCGCCTACAGACTACTACTTTTTCCAGAATTTGGATAACTTCTTGGCGGGAAAAAAATTCAATACCCGAGAGGCAGTACAAAATGCCTTTGAAGAATTTGTTGCCTCCCGTCCAGCTGATTTCTTTAAGAAGGGCATCAATAAACTGCCACTGCGATGGCAAAGATGCATTGATTGCATGGGTGATTACTTCGATTAATACAAATAAAAAAATTCATGAAAAAAATTCGTTTAAATTTTTTCATACAAAACGGCAATTTCATAGGTAAAGACCTATTATGTCAAAAGTACCGAAAGCATTTCATGCCACCAAAGTTTATTTAAACTGACGAAATCAAGGCAAAACAAAAGTTTCGTGGCCGCGCAATCGTAACGTTACTTTGAACGCTGATATCTCATTATCTATAATTGTTAAGATTTCGGTGTTAACATCCATTTATTAGTAATATTAACCTAATCAGATTGACATAGCGTTTTACCCTCAGAACAATTTTCTACGCGTGTAATCTCAAAAATAATGATATCTCTTATAATGTTCGAGTAGAGTGACCATAATTTCTGTTAAATATGGGGATATCTTTTGCTCTACTAGACGAAAATGTACCTGTTAGGAATAATTGTTGGAGAATTGGCTAAGATAAGACAGTTCAATACAACATTCTTTTCTTCTATACACATGTTCAAATCATGCCATACAAAACAAGGCCAAAAAATGGAACTTAGTTCTGTTTTCACCACATTATGACATGACGCGACATTGCTGCTTGTACTCCCAGTAATTTATCTATATCTATACATATAATAAAATCGTAGGAATGTCAAAACTGTACATTTAATGTTATTTAAAAAGGATACTTGGGGCGTGATCTACAATCGACATCGCCGCCAAAAAAATAGTTTTTAGAATTTTCGTCTGTTTATCTGTTTGTCCGGGCTAAACTCAAAAAAAAAGTACTGCATGGATTTACTTCAAATTTTGCACAGAGGTCTACGGGAGAGGAGCTGTGATAATTTATAAAATTTAAGGCGGGTAAAACCGCGGGGTACAGCTAGTCAAGTACCCCGCGACACAGGGATTAGCTTCCCAAGTTTGGGCGTTGTCTTTTTAAAACGAAAAGAAAAAGAAAAGAATTTAAAATGTGCTCGGTTAATAGGCAGTAAACAATTATGAATTCATAGCTACGTGTGATGATTTTAGAACTGACTCGAACGGAGGGACTCTACCTGCGGAATAGCAATTCTATTTATTTTAATTTTGAGAGAATATTTATATTTCGAATTATGTACAGACGCCAGCACATCTAGCTACCCCAATCTGTCTTATTTCTTTTATAGATTTTCAACTTTATCACAAAAGCATAAGGTTCACTTTCAATTGGAGAAATTTGACAGAATGGGGTAACTTGATTTGCTGGAGTCTGTACATTTCTATTTTATATTTCTAGCATTACTAAGCCACGAAAATTTGACTCCTAATTTGAAATACATATTAAACTAGGAACCAAATGTGGGAACCAATCGCGTTATATTTCGTATAATTTATGACCGTAAAAACATTATACTTCACCATGTCAGTCAAATTACGTCCACAGTTGGACAAAATCCTCCGCAAAGTTCACAGTAAAACGCTGCTACCCGTTCTCTGGTAGGTTTTTCTTCAGGACGATTTCTAGGCCCCCCACAGGATGAGATGGGGTGATGATATTCTACGCCGTCACCACACAAAGAATTCGTAATAATTATACTTACTTTATCGATTTTACGTAAATGGTCGAAACTCCAGCTCAAGAAATACTGTTGCCATTACCATTACTGTTTCATTGATAAAATTATAACTCGTTAATACATAACAAAACATAAAAGTCGTTTGACAAACGGAAAAAGGAAAGTGTATTAAACTCTTTTATTTTAGCCAATTCTCCAACAATTATTCCTAACAGGTACATTTTCGTCTAGTAGAGCAAAAGATATCCCCATATTTAACAGAAATTATGGTCACTCTACTCGAACATTATAAGAGATATCATTATTTTTGAGATTACACGCGTAGAAAATTGTCCAGAGGGTAAAACGCTATGTCAATCTGATTAGGTTAATATTACTAATAAATGGATGTTAACAGCGAAATCTTAACAATTATAGATAATATACGATCAAATGAACTTCAAGTGAAGTTCGATCATTATTATATGAGTCGCTTCATTCTTCAGATACAATTAACAAGGTAGTTCCTTTATCCTACAGGCACTATTCGCACGTTTAGAGAATCGATATTTAATCGATAACTCTTTTTTTTTTTTTTTTTTGTCTATGGTTTATTACACCTCCGCGCCGCGCTGTCACTTGTCAACTCATTCTTGTTTAGAGATAACACAAAGTTTTTTACTTTGGTTGCGGGTGGGTGGGATCCTTGTATCTTCGAATGAAGCGACTCATATAATAATGATCGAACTTCACTTGAAGTTCATTTGATCGTATATTATATTTCGTCGCTTCATTCTTCAGATACAATTAACAAGGTAGATGTTCAGAGATTGTGTGTTACCCACAGTAAAACATTGGTTTATAGTAAAAAACTTAAAAGTAGTTATAATAATTTTTTATTTGGTTATAACACAAATTATGATTATATTTCTCAAGTAATCAATTAATAACTTAAAAAGAAAGAACATAGGAGATCATTTCTAAATATTTGTATCATTATGAACTAGTATCTAGTAGTTGAAACAAAAATTATAAGAAAATAATAATTTATGTTTAATTTATCTCCTTACTAATCCCACAAACAGATCGAGCAAATAATCCTTCGTCTGTAACGGGATGGTTATAAAATCGAACAAACGTTAAGGACGAGCTGGCCCAGCCGGCCGTCTTTCTTATGGTGTCAATGCAGACTCCCGCGGAGGCCGCAGCTGAAGTGGAGGCGTGACGAGTGCTATGTGCACTGAATACAGAGACGTCAACGCCACTCTCTGCAAGAGTCTGCTTTAACCACCTACTTATCGTTTGCGAAGATACCTTTTTAAAAGGTTTCCTATAGCTCAAAAACATATTATCGGTACCGTCGGTTCGTAATGCTGTTGTGGCCAAAAGATAATCTTCTAGGGTCTTTGCGGGGCATATGCTTGGGTTGTCCACGAAATAGGGTAAAAAGAGGACAGGTTGTTCACGGTTAGCTCCTGAGGTCTTAATTATGTCGGAGATTGAGATTATCTTTAAACCTAAGGGGGTCTTATTAATGTTAGTGATCTTTATAAGTGATAATGTTTGAACTCTGTGAGATGTACATAGGGCCAACAATATTGCTAATTTTTTTGTGAGTTTAGCCAAGCTTAGATCGCCATTGGGGTACCATGTGGACAAATGGTCTAGTACAATTTTTGGATCCCATGTCGTGGTGTACTTGGGATGGGATGGTCTTTGTCGATAAAAGGCTTTTAATAGACGTTTAATACGTTCGTCTTCTCCTACATTATTTCCGAGAAATAACGATAGGGCAGAACGATGGCTGTTAAGGGTACCATAGGAGGCACCTTTATTAAAGAGTTCAACAAGGAATGTTATCACTGCTGAAAGTGGAGCTTCATAAGTATTGACCGAGTTTTCTGAGCAAAATGACCACCACAATTTGTAGGTGACTGAATATTGCTTCATTGTGTTGTCCGAGATTGAAGACAGCATCAGATCCAGTGCTATTTCGGGGGTATTTATTCTAATAAATGCTTCCCGGAGAGCGTCGCGGCCCCCAGGGAAAGGTTTCGATGGAGCCGGTGACACGATCTGTAATTTGAACGCAAAAGATCCCATTTAGGTCCAAGGATTACAATATCAGATATGACCATTCTTTTGAGAAGAGGGAACCAAGCTTGCCCTGGCCAGTACGGGAAGATCAGAATACCAGTAGCTCTCTCGGTGATGGTTTTTCTCAAGCATTTAAGAATTAAAGCGAAAGGTGGAAATGCGTAGAAAAAAACAGAATGCCAGCTAATTGTGAAAGCGTCAATTAACATTGCGTCGGGATCTGGTTTCCACGAAACATATTGGCGGCATTTGGCATTAGTCCGGGATGCAAATAGGTCTATTTGTGGTTTACCCAAAGTTTGAACTATCTTTTGGAATGCCCAGTCTGATAGTTCCCATTTTATATCCTCATTGGTTTTACGTGATTCTTGATCAGCTTCTATATTTTCACGTGTATTAATATATGATGCCAACAAAGAAATCTTTCTCATCTCACACCATTGCCAGATTTCTTTCGTCAATTTATTTAAATGAGGAAACCTAATCCCACCCATGCGATTTATATAGCATAATGCCGTTGTATTGTCAACGCGTATCAAAATTGAGCAATTAGAATGTGTGCTGGCAAAGCATTTTAATCCTAGAAAAACAGCCAATAATTCCAAACGATTGATGTGAAAAGATGATTCATCAATTTTCCATCTTCCGCTTGCTCGTTTTCCATCGGAAAAGGCTCCCCAACCGGTTTTTGACGCATCGGTAAAAATTTTCAATGCAAAAGTTTTGTCTGCTCTTAAAGGGGTTTTAGTAGAAAATATATTTTGTTTCCACCAATGTAAATCAGGTAAGATAAGGTCTGTTAGTTTAATTTTAGTTTCAAAGTCTCCATATTTTTTAAGCGCTAAGTACTTCTGGCGTTCTAGGGTTTTAGTATATAGCCAACCATAATTAACTGCTGGGCAAGCAGCAGTAAGCACTCCAATGAAATGTGATAGTTCTCTAATAGAGCATGTGGGTAGTTTGATAAATTTATTAACTAAATGTAAAATACCCATACGTTTTTCTTCTGGTAGACTTAACGACATATCTTTTGTGTTATAAACGAAACCTAGAAACCTACAGACCTGTTGAGGTTTGAGGTTACTCTTATTATAATTAATGACGAAACCGAGACATTGAAGCAGATCAATAGTTTTGATCCTTTATTGAGAGCAGCTATACCCTGGCCTAACTGCTGTTGTACCGCCTCTATCCTTTGGTCCCGAATACGCGTGCTGTCAGCGACAGCCGCTAAAATTTCAGGGTTTAGTTTTGGCGCTTGCAATAATAAACAATTTTCGGGGATTAGGTACTCCTTATTTAGTTTTTCTTTGGAATCTTTATTTAAACCCTTTTTTAATAAGGGTAGCCACAGGCGTGAAAGATTCTCATTGATTTTTGGGCCAAATTTGGGGGCTTCCACACAGGTATCCCCTAAGGCCGAAAGAATGTCAGGGTCCAACTCAGGGGTGGCCAGTTCCGAGGTCTGCATTGAGGTTGGTTCCTCGCCATTCTCAGCATCTTCGTCTTGATTATTAACAATGTCGCCCTGATTTATAGATTTCCATGATTTTGGATCAGGTTCGACATTCTCGTTGTCTGAAAGACAGACAAGAACAACATGTTAATGAGGGTAGATTTTTATACAGTATTCGGGCAAATAGAAAGTGATCTAGAATGCCCAGTACTCCCCTATTGGCCGATAAATTATGTAATAATATTGCCTTCGTGAGGATACACGATCCACCTCCCGGCATTACATAATAAAAGTAATGATGCAATCATTCTACGAATGATTTCAATACTCCCACGTGTTAACACACGGTTAACCTCTAGGGGTGAGAATTACCTTCGTGATGACACACGGTCAACCTCCAGGCGTAAGAAACAAACAATACAACTGTTTAAATCACTAAATATTTGTTAAGTAGGTACTAACCAGATTGGTCAGATTGTTCTGACGAGTATACAATCCTTTTGTATTTGCGCTGTTTTGTTTCAAGTTTTTGAAGCTTGCGACGATATCGTCGAATCTTTTCTTCATTTTTCCTTTTTGGCATAACGGAAACAAGATGGAGTCCGACTTGTTGATTGTATTGTACACTTTGCTAGGCACGTGCGAACGTTGCCTCGCTCGGAAAAAGAATGGGTTGACAAGTGACAGCGCGGCGCGGAGGTGTAATAAACCATAGACAAAAAAAAAAAAAAAAAAAGAGTTATCGATTAAATATCGATTCTCTAAACGTGCGAATAGTGCCTGTAGGATAAAGGAACTACCTTGTTAATTGTATCTGAAGAATGAAGCGACGAAATATAATGAGATATCAGCGTTCAAAGTAACGTTACGATTGCGCGGCCACGAAACTTTTGTTTTGCCTTGATTTCGTCAGTTTAAATAAACTTTGGTGGCATGAAATGCTTTCGGTACTTTTGACATATTAAAACCTTTCTTCTAGTAACAGTTTTACTGCATGATATCTTAAGTTTTTAAGAAATAATCGAGATTAAAGAAACATCAAGTGCACGATTGCGCGGCCATAACTTCCAAGGTGAATATTTCGTGAAATATTGATCTTAGTCTTATAATTCTTTTTTTGACAATTTTTGACAAATGAAATGTTCAATTAACAAAAAGATTTAGATCTCTATCCCAAGTAGTTACTGAGATCTCCATGGCCGCGCAATCGTGCACGTTACGTTCGCGCGGCCAACTTAAAATCCCTGTAACTTCTTTATTTCTGCTTTGACAAAGTTTTGGTTTGTTCCTTTCGATTTTGACTAATTTTGACAAAAAATATAGCGATTTCTTTTTCTGTTTGGATAACGTGGCGGAGCAATCGTGACGCACACCAAGGCGCCGGGAGGGTCTCCACCGCTATGTTGTTGACATCCCATTATGCCGTACGAAGCGCTTTGCTTCCTCTTTCATCATACTCACGGCTAAGCTGTGGAACACTCTCCCGAACGACGTATTTCCAGACTCATATAAGGCTAGAGTGAACAGGCATCTTATGGGTACGCGCGGTCCACCTTCGACAAAATCTTCACTTACCATCTGGTGAGACCGTGGTCAAGCCAAACCCATCCAGCATAAAAAAACATAGATCCAATAAAAATCCTCATCTAATGATAACTATCTAACTTTTAAGAGAGGAAGGGGTACTGCGTTCATTCGCTCAAATAGCAGCCCGACTGGAGAAGTACCTCCACCTTACAGAAGACATTCCTCAATAATAACATTAAGAACTTAATGTAGTGTTTCCGCGTATGAGTAAGGTCGCCAGAGCCCATCGGGGTGAGGGCAAGGGTCAGCAACACTGGTTTGCTGCTTCTTTTAAAGGCCGGCAACGCACCCGCGACTCCTCTGGTGTTGCGAGTGCAATGTAAACCACTAAGAGCTCATACACTAGAGCGGCATGTTGCCAGCGGCGGAGGTAACTGTAGCCGACGACACGTGTCGGCGGCAGCCGTCGACCTATAGCAACGCTTGCAGTTGTAATCAGTCGCACATGTGTATAACTCTAAACTAGACAGAAAATAAAAGTCTTGAGAGGTGTCAAGGAACGAAGTTATTTCTTATTATTTATTATGTACAAAAAACCTGTTTACACTCAACAAAAATAATCGTCGCGACACCACACTGTTCAATGCGAAATAGAAATGAAAATATCTGGCTTGCTTTCTATAAGAGAGAGAGAGAGACAGACAGAGAAACATGCGCACGCATATTCGTGTTTAGGTTTGCTCGACTTGCATCGTGAATGTTTTCTTGTGGCTTGTATATTTACGACGACCTTTGGCTTTGTTTCTGAATTCTGTTTTCGACTTCCCGACTGACCCCGGCTTTCTTGGACTTTGGATCTACGCATCATGATTTAGGTACCTCTGCTATTCGCACCTTTGACCACATATTTTGTCCTAAGCAACCAGTGAACGCAAATAAACATGGAAGTATTACTTCAAGGAAACTAAGCTCAAATTTTGACCCAATATCCCAATCAAACTGACACAACGGAATACAGTCTCTGATTGGCCAAAATATTACCGCTCAAATACACCTTTTAAAAGTAGACTTTATGACCTCATGTTCGGGGTCTAAATTACCATGTTCATGACATTCGCCGAGGGATGTTTTATGTTATAAAGTGCAACGAAAATAATTCACCGTGACATTGATATTATTAAAATAATAAAGAATTATGATAAAATATACAGTATCTTGAACTTTACGGCAAGAGTTTTTCTAGGGTCTTTAAATAGAGCAGTATTTGGCGAGTAATGGGTTTATTTGCTATGATAATAGGTAAATAAAACAAATTTGTGACCAATTATTCACTCATTATTATTTACAATTTCCGTAGGTATACATAACACTTAAGTACTACTTTTTAGGGCCCCCTTCACTTCTTTATCCATCCGTCCGTCTGTCTGTCAATACCTTGTTGTCTTGAAAACGCGTGGACGAATCGACTTGAAATTATAGGTGATCTAGATATGCAGGGTTACTTGTAAAATACCAACAACCTCGCAGGACTAGGAAGCTAACACCATAAGCAACAACTTACTCTAAGGGCATCGCAAACATTACGCAAGCCGCCTGGTTACATATTATTTACGATGCACGTAGAGTTATAAACATTCAAGTGGTAAATTAATTAATATAGACTTTTTACAAAAAAAATAATACGAATTATCAAAAGTTGTAAAATAAATGTTGTTGCTTATGGTTTTAGCTATCTAGTCCTAATTGGTGCTTTACAAGTTACCCTGTAAATATATAAATAAAATTGAATTGAATTCATTTCCAAACGAACCGTTTTCGTCCATCGTTCTCTTCGCTTTAGATCGAGTGGAAATTTGAAAAAACCAAGCTGTTTTAATACCACCATTACCATTCTTTGGTACACCTGATACCGTAAAGATGCTGAGTATTTTATTTAAGATTAAAATAATTGTAATAAATAAAAAAAATTCGTCATAATTTTTGTGTGGATAAATAAATTGATTCGTTTGCATAACAACATCACCATATATTTTGTGTCAATTTGATTGACTTCATAGTTAATAAAATTAAAATATATAGCGATGTACTTACTCGTAATAACTAATTCCAACACTCTTGTTATGCAAATGAGATTTATTAATACACCACTTCACTGCACAGGAAAGCATTTTTGGAAATTAAACACGCTGAAACTAATAACTGACCGTAGACAGAGAAACCAATAACTGACAGACGACCGCCATTGAGGCCTGTAGTGCGCAAATTTTGTCCCACTCGGTCCGCGGCACAATTTTTAAGCCCCGCCTACCGCGGCACAATCTGCGTTGGGTCACTTTCGCGAGCTAGGAATGCTTCCATGTTTATTTGCGTTCACTGTAAGCAACTATGGCCGCGGTTATTTTTTTTGAATATGTGTGAACTTACCACGGATGTCATAAACATATCTGTTGTTGTTGTTTCACTTATTTATATATAGAAAGTAGTATAATTATTACAAAAATTTGTTCCATGATCTAATATAATATTGAAATCTTGTTCGCCTTATACGCCTTATAATACACAACTCCCATGTTTTACATAAACAATAAATATACAGGGCGATAGAATATTAGTACACATTGTTTTATTTATGTCCATTCCAGGCCATGTTTGTATGGGACGGTTGCCGATCTCCTTTAGCGTTTTTGTATTGTACTTTGAATTAAACTAGTGATAGTTAACTCGTAGCTAGATGCTGTATTGATTGGCGACTTTAAGCATCTAGGCCTAGGATCGCGGTCAGTCCATAGATGGGGACCGCCAAAGTGGTTTAATTTCTAAGCGTATCCGTGCTGCGGAGTGCACGTTGAAGCTGTCGGTCCCGGTTGAAGCCATTAGGCAACAGTCGTTAAGCCATCACGGAGGCCTAACAGGGCGGCTTGAACAATTCTGACACTAGGGTAACCACTACCCATACAATAAGTAAGTACTACTAATAGTACAAGAGTATGCTGACCCGTAACAAGCGCTTTGCAATGTCTATGTAACTAGTCCCACCCTCTTACCCACCACTGCAACTCCTGTAAGCCAACTCCTATAAGCCAGGATCAACAGTGGCACACAATGAAATGATACTGAGCGGTGAGGCTCAGGCATGTCCCGGAGAATCGCTTTAACTCTCTTGGATCCCGCAACGAATTTAATCAGAAAGAAAAAAGGAGGAGTTAGAAAGATCTACAAAGTCAATGTAAATTAAAACCGTTTTATTGTTATTTTGGAAGGTCCTATAATGTTGCGAAGGAGTTAGTAACACAAGCGTAACATCTCAAATGATCCTGGTGGAATTCATGCAAACGCATCGTGCTCGATTTCCCACCCATACTCGTAGCGCCACCACCACCGACTGGACCTCGTGGTGGTCGCGTGCAGCAAGTGTTGCATATACTGAACCAAAAACTCCTCCCTCTTATTATCTTGTTTCTTCTGCCACTTCTCTTTAGCTAACTTCTTTTCAGCTGGACTCATTGTTTTGTCTAGAGGTGGCATTTTTTCTTTACCCATTACATTTTTGGTGGTTCTCTTTGGCCTCGGAGTAGGCATGGTGGGCCCCTCGTCTCGATTCAATATTCCCATGATCCTCTTCTCAAGGTCACTCTTGTCTACATGTTCTTGAGAACCAGCTGGAGCGCTCACGTGTGGTGCGTTGGGCTTGGTGTAGATTGCATATTTACGTTCTATTTCATGAATCATATTAACTGAAAGATTGATTATTAATTACAGGCCTATTGGCGTGGTTGGCAAATGCTTGCTTTTCATGCCGGAGGTCGTGGGTTAGATTCCCACCCAGGACAGATAATAGGTCTTTACCTATGAAATTGCCGTTTTGTATGAAAAAATTTAAACGAATTTTTTTCATGAATTTTTTTATTTGTATTAATCGAAGTAATCACCCATGCAATCAATGCATCTTTGCCATCGCAGTGGCAGTTTATTGATGCCCTTCTTAAAGAAATCAGCTGGACGGGAGGCAACAAATTCTTCAAAGGCATTTTGTACTGCCTCTCGGGTATTGAATTTTTTTCCCGCCAAGAAGTTATCCAAATTCTGGAAAAAGTAGTAGTCTGTAGGCGCAAGGTCTGGTGAGTAGGGCGGATGACGGAGAGCTTCCAACCCCAGTTCTTGCAACTTGGAGACCGTCTGCTGTGCAGTATGAGGTCGCGCGTTGTCGTGCAGGAGCAGCGGAGACGAGCGATTGACCAATGCTGGTTGGAGATGCGCCAGCTTCTCCATCATTGTGCTCAGTTCTTCACAGTACACATCTGCAGTAATGCTCACCCCGTTTGGTAAGAAGCTGTGATGAATCACACCGGCGCTAGACCACCAAACAGTGACCATCACTTTTCTAGGGGTAAGTTTTCGTTTAGGGCATTGTTTAGGTGCTGAACCAGGATCCAACCAACTTGCTGAGCGCTTGCGGTTATCAAACAGAATCCATTTTTCATCGCAGGTAACAATGCGGTTCAAAATTCCTTCATTTGTGTGTCTGTTGAGCAGTGCAAGGCACGTCTCGACGCGTACTTCGCGCTGGCGATCATTGAGTTCGTGGGGCACCCATTTGTCAAGCTTTTTTACCTTGCCAATTTGACGCAAATGGACCAATATTGTTTTGACGCTAACGTCGAAAGCTGCTGCTAATTCAGCCGTAGATTGTGTATCATCAGCTTCCACAACCGCCTTTAATTCGTCATTGTCGACCAAAGTCTTCGGACGACCGCGAGGTTCATTTTTCAGGTCGAAATTTCCAGAACGGAAGCGAGCAAACCAATAACAGGTGGTGCGTTGGTTTGTAGTGTTAGCTCCGTAAACGTCGTTGATGTTGCGTGCCGCTTGTGCCGCGTTGCTGCCACGACGGTACTCATATTCCATAATTACTCGAATTTTTAACGTATCCATGATGACGAAAAAGATTGAAATGCGATGAAAATGTAACACTAATCAATAAAGAAATGACTACTTTTGGAAAAAAGAATCCATGTTTTTAAAATAAAATTAATTTGAAATTAGAATTCTTAGCCAAACAAAAATTATTTTGATTTGAAATGGCCAGTACTGCAGAACGGCAATTTCATAGGTAAAGACCTAATATTTGTGTGCATGAATATGTCTGTTTTCCTGAGTCTGGGTGTAATTATATATGTAAGTATGTATGTATTTACAAAAGAAAAGTAGCATATGTAGTATATCAGGTATGTGGCTTCCATAGTACAAGCTCTGCTTATTATGGAGTAGTGAGAGTATGCTCAGTTGGCCGTGTGTGTATAATATCCCAGGATATTATTATAACCATTTGACTATATCGGTGGTCTAGCGGTAGCGTGTTCAACCGCAGATAATGAGGTCCTAATATAATGAGGTTCAAATCCCGGGTAGGGCCAAAAATTGATTTTGGCCCTTACCGAGATTTTTCCGTAAAAAGAAATTTCTCAGTATCAGCCCGAAGTCTAGAAGTTGGCGGTATTATACCCCCGTGCCTCGGAGAGCACGTAAAGCCGTCGGAAATTAATTATAACCATTTTCCCTAGTAGTATGTAACCCGTCGGCAGCGTTAAGGACCTTGGGTCCCATTGATGGTGCGACAGCGGACGGGACTACTCGCTATTGTGGCCCGTAAGTCCGTCCAGGTACGCCTCAAAATTTGCGAGGCCGCAATTCGGGGAGATGTAGCAGCCCACCACGACTGCTGGTCCCGACCCCACGGCAACGAATCCGGGCCCCTTGGCCAGGAGTGCGCAATGGGGGTCGCGTTCCTCACTGTCGAGTATATGGCGACGAGGCCCCCATCCGTCCCGAACCACCGAGGGTGGTCTGGAAAGGTGTGACGCTCCGCCATTATCGCTTGGGCAACGGAACGCTCTGCAATCGTCTGCGCAAGAAGATCTTGCGCGTCGATGCAGTGATTCAAGTTGCCCTGCAAAATAAGTTGGGGGGAAAGATGTGTCATCAGCTTTTAGAAAGGTGATCGCAAAGGTGGTTTCATTTCGGATTGTCTCCATCTTTTGGTGAGCATCATTTAGCAGTCTCCAGTGTCAGTCTCAGTATACACTGCACTGGCGTGGTTAGGGATCCCCTACTTACTACACACTTAATAGTATCCTAATACGTACGAGTAGTATCCTACATATCCCAGCGGCCATCTGATCCCAGAGCGTATACTATGAAAACCAGATAACTGATATACTACATATACTACTTTTCTTTTGTAAATACATACTTATATTGATAATTACACCCAGACTTAGGACAAACAGACATGTTCATGCACACAAATAACTATCCTGGGTGGGAATCCACCCACGAGCTGCGGCGTGAAAGGCAAGCATTTACCAATCACGCCAACTGGTTGTTAGCAATACGTACCTATATGGTCAAATTCCCAATAGTGATGCTCAATGTCTTCCATCATGTGCACCTGTTCCAGACTAGGGTGGTAATATATCAGCTTGTTCTCGGGGTAGTCGTTGGGGTCCCTGACGTGCTTAAAGAAAGTATTGTTGTACTGGTCTACCATTCTTCTGTACCGCTCTTGCGCCATGAACATTAAGTAGCCAACCTAAACAAAAATCGAAATAAATATAGTCCTCCAGGTCGAATTTCAGACACGGCGACCAGTCTCAATGCAGACTGGCCAACTGCGCAGGACATATGATATTGCACAAACACAGGGACACTTGCTATTCCATCACTCTCATGATACGATGGGACGACTAGTGACATGACCGGAATGAGGTCAGGTACAGAACTGACGGCTTTTCATGCTCTCCGAGGCACGAGAGTGTAATACCGCCAACTCCCAGACTTCCACTTCCAGATTTATACCACAGAGTGGGCAAAACGAAAATTATTCGTGCCAATGACATATAAAGGGAAAACGAATTGTTTAGTATCGAACACTTGTTATTTTTACATATCTTTAGAGCGGCTTGAAATTCGGGTACTAGTATAATCGCCTGGGTGAAATGTCGGTAGTTGTAGATAATTCCGGACGCGAGCCAGTGGTAGTAGTTCGCTCTTGTTACCTTGAGGTACTAGCATGCGTGGGTCTTTGCTAGGTGAAGGTTTAGACAGTTTGCTGCACTGTTCGGTTTGCTCCAGCGCATCGTGTTTTTGTTACCGTGGAGATGTAATTATTAGTTTACTGTCAATTGTAGCGCTAGGCGAATATACAGACGAATAAAATACAGGCGAATAGGCTAGGCAAATCTACAGAATTGGGCTACAAATTGCTATAAAACAACCAACAACCTACATGTAAGCAAATTGTAACATAATTATTCATTAGTTCAAAATAAAAGCGCTCATGTCCAGATGGTCTCGTCGGTCCGTGAGTGATTGGTGACGACAAGCAATTAAGCTCGCGGTCAGTGCATAGATGGGTGACCGTTCAAGTGGTTTGATTTCTGAGCGTCTCCGTGCTTTGCACGGGCACCTTAAAATAAAATAAATAAAATAAAAAAGGTTTTTATTCACGTAGACTTTAAAAAAGCGCTTGTAAATAGTCAGAACATGTTTGTAGTAATATATAATTAATTAACTTTAAGCTATCGGTCCCGGTTGTAGCCATTAAGCAACGTCAGTGACTTCCAGCGACCCTCACAAGATCATCAGTCTATCTTGTAAAGGGAAATTAATTATCTCGTACGTTACGGTGAAGGAAAACATCGTGAGGAAACTTGCATGACTGAGAGATTTTTTTTATGGCATGAGAAGTCTACTAATTCGCTCCAGGCCAGTTAGGTGGACTATGGCCTATCCACTCCCATAGTGGGAGGCCCTAACCTTGGAGTAATGGGCTGCATTGTTCTTATACATGAAGATACCAAGCGAACGAAGTCGCGGGTACAGCTAGTAAAATCTATAAACATAATATGTAGTTAATTATTAATAACTGTAATTAAACTGTTCTGAAATGAGAAGTAGGTAAAGCTGTTATAAATTATTGAGAGTGCGATAGAAACACGTTTTCGTAACCGTCGTGGGTTACAGGCGACAAATCTTCAAAATCTAAGACAATTATAGTGTATGAGTATAAATACAACATGTAACTTAATTAACGCACACCCCGAAAATAGTTTGTTCAGAATGTTTGAGGGACTGCGTTAATTACGTTACATGTTGTATATAAAAGATGTACCCCTTGATACATAAATATATCAATGGGTGTACCATAAATAGTGAAGGAACCTTATAGAATGGAATATATCGATGAAACTGGACAAAAGAAAGAAAATAATTATAGTAATACCTAAGTAAAATTAAGTTTGTCATACATTCTGAATGGAACGGTTTTTTTTATTGTATGTCTAGAATGGAATGTTTTTGGCCTCTAAAAGTTACTTTGCTAAAGTAAGAAAAAAACAAAATAATTAAATCCATATGCAAAAACAAGACAATTGCACGCAACGCTTCCAAACAGTCCAGCGAATAAATTTTTGAGTGTGTTCGAGTGAGTCTCTGAACTGTTTGGATTTACAAAAGATGTGATGGTGTCGCTGCGATCAGTTTTCAATTTCTTTTTATATTCTCATGACAGGCCAGCGTCGGCCGGGCCAGCTTATTATATTATAAAATAGGATTCCTACTGAGTCATTTTTGCAGTGTTTCTCAGTAGCTGCCAAGTCATGCACTGCACGGTAGGGTCAAAAAATGACAATGCCACATAAATGTTAGTTTTTTCGGAATAAATGACTTTTGAATTTATTAATTGAAATATACCTAGCAATCCGTTTAATTAGTTCTATTATTTCTGGTTGTATCAACTAATTATCGTCACAATTTATACATAGTGAAAGCAAGCAGGAACTTTAATCAGTTTTGTAAGGAGTACAGATTAGACCCCTACACAATAGGTAAGTGGGATCCCTTCCTTTCGCATAATGTTCTTTGTCCTAATATACTTCGGCATAACGATTTTGGCACAACTTGTTTTGGCATAATAATAATATAAAATAAAATAAAAAGCCTTTTTATTTGCTCCTATGAACTAAGTAACATTTTGTTTAGTGGATTAGTAATTATAATAAAACTAGCTGGTGCCCGCGACTTCGTCCGCGACAATTTTGAATGATTACCAATGTAACTACTTACTTCTAGCTTAATCTAAAAAAAAATACTTTTAAAAGAAATAAGCAATATAAATTTAACCTAACCTAACCAATAAATAACCTAGTTAAGAAATAAACTAAAGACTACTTTGCTACTGTTATTTAAAAAAAGACCCGATATCATAAACCCAAAAATATCAAAGAATACATATCAATTGTCCTTAAGTAAAGTCAGTAAGTCAAATAAAGTAATATAATAATCAACGATGCATTAATCACCAAGGTAACTCCCATTAGCTTAGGTTGCGACCACGGCACTGATGGGTCTAATATCACATTTTGTGAACGAAACCATAGCGCGATCTAAAACGATGATTACACCATCTACTAACAAAAATATAACCCTTTAAAGCGGTAAAATTAAGATGTGGGCATATATTTTGGGTGAGATTTAGGCGATCATCTTTTGATTCAGTTTTGGACTACCCCTTTTACTTCAACCATTTATTTATTTAACCGATATGTCAAATGAGTTCTGCTGT
Source organism: Pseudoips prasinana (assembly GCA_951640165.1). Lineage (NCBI taxonomy): Eukaryota > Metazoa > Arthropoda > Insecta > Lepidoptera > Nolidae > Pseudoips > Pseudoips prasinana. The sequence goes on along the minus strand of OX621266.1, from coordinate 2,797,842 downwards.
TTGTCACCCTAAAGGGCTAGAATTGCCAAAAATCCTGAAATACATATTTTTAAATGAAAGATCAAATACCAATTTTCATGAGTTTACCTTAAAAAATGTCACATTTTTCATACAATCATCCCCTATTTGTCACCCTACGTGGTAGAATTCTCGGAAATCCTGAAACACATACTTTTAATTTTTAACTGTAATGTTAAATACCAATTTTCATGCGTTTAACTTAAAACTTGTTGGCACTTTTTTCATATAAACTTACATCCCCAATTTTACGCCCTTGGGGGTGGAATATTCAAAAATCCTGAAATATATATTTTAATTTTTAACTGCAAGTCTATACACTAAAGCCTTTAACATCAAAATTAAGCACTTTCATAAAATATTGCATCCCTTATTTTAGTCCCGCAGGGGTGGTATTTTCAAAAACCCTTCTTCAGTACGTCATAAAAGGTAACTACTGTCAAAATTGAAGTCCTAACTGCAGCCGTTTAGACTGTGCGTTGATATGTCAGTCAGGCAGTATAAAATTATATCCCCTATTTTCTGCCCTTGGGGGTGTAATTTCCAAAAATCCTTAAATAAATGCTATATATTTTTAACAGAAAGGCCAAATACTCATTTTCATGCGTTTAACTTCAAAAATATCGCATTTTTCATACAAACTTACATCCTCTATTTTATGACCTTCGGGGTGGAATTTTCAAAAATCCTGAAATATATATTTTTTATTTTTAACTAAAAAGCCAAATTCTAATTTTCATGCGTTTAACTTAAAAATTGGGACTTTTTTCGTACAAATTTACATCTCCTATTTTTTGCCCTTGGGGGTGAAATTTCAAAAAATCCTGAAACATATATTTTTTTATTTTTAACTGCAAGGCCAAATACCAACTTTCATGCCTCTAACTTCAAAAACGGCAAAGTTTCATACTAACTTCGCACCCCCGTTTTACCCCCTTAGGGGTTGAATTTCGAAAAATCCTGCCTTATTCCTAGTCTACATTATAAAGAAAACCTCTGTGCAAAATTTCAGCTTTCTGGGGCCAAGGGTTTGGGCTGGGCGTTGATGAGTCAGTCAGTCAGTCAGGACTTCTCTTTTTATTTATATAGATAGATAAAGTAATTTTTGTTAGTATTTATTGACTAAGGTAATATTTATTTGATTTCTTCCATAGCAACCCCCGTGCGGGTGAAGGCCTCCTCCAGGTTGTGCCATTTATCCTATTTATCTTGTGCCAAACCGAGCCAGTGTTTGCCTGCGGTCTCGCGTATATCATCTGACCAGCGTTTGAGCGGACGACCTTGTTTGCACTTTCCACTTCCTGGTCCTTTCCAATCTGTGACCACTTTCGTCCAACGCCCATCCTCAAGTCTCGATAGATGACCGGCCCACTTCCATTTTAGTCTTCTGATATGTTGTATAGCATCTCTAACTTTGGTACGTTTCCGAATTTCTTCACATCTGACCCTGTCTTTAAGTTTTATCCCTAGAAGACTTCTCTACATCGCTCTTTGGCATACCGACAGTCTATTTGCGTAAGCTTCTGTTAAAGACCAGGTCTGGCTGCCATACGTTAGTGTAGGTAGGATGATAGGGTAATACCGCCAGAGACCTACAAGACATGCTGACAGCACTACATCGGCACAGCGAGAAGGTCGGTCTCGAAATAAATTTCGACAAGACAAAAATCATTACAAACCATACGAAACCTACTCTCAACGTCGAAGGCGAAGTAATAGAGTACGTTGAAGAGTACATTTATTTAGGCAAACTGATTTCGTTCAGAGAGATTGACTCGGGGGAAATAGATAGACGAATGGCGCTGGCATGGAAACGATACTGGTCCCTGAAAAATATTCTTAAATCTAAGTTACCTATTGTTCACAAACGGAGACTCGTGGGCATAATAATACTTCGGCATAATTTTTTTAGACATACAACTTATGTTGGCATAATCATCATAAAGACTAAATTGTTTTGGCATAAATTTGATTCGCATAACGTTAGTAAGCCTAATGACTATTAGCATAACGTTAGTGGCAGAACCGAATTGCTGCAAAACCGACTCCGCGTAGTCTTGTTTGTCTCACCCCTAGAGTGTAATTTAAAATCGCGTAGGCGCGTGGGCCGCCGGAGGCCCGCAGCACCGGAGCGGCGACAGAAACCCTGCCTGCTGCATGTTGCATGCTTGCTTGAATGCTGCATGCATGCTTGCTTGCATGCTGCATTCTTGCTTGCATACTGCATGCTTGTTGTATATTATAGTTATTCTTTAGAACTTTATGCTTAGTAAATTTATGCTTTAGAATATTATGCTTAATAATTATTATGGTTACAGAAATTATGCTTAAAAAAATTATGCGTAAGCTGTTATGCGTAATTTTATGATGCGAAAATATAATTATGCCAAACAAAATTATGCTAAGTTTTATAAGTTCTTAAAATTTTATACAAATGGATAGGGAACCTAGGTAAGTAAGTACCAAAGCAGCCAAGTGTCGTTTGAGCCGTGGCTTCTTCCTTGAGCCGTAATACTGTGATGTTGTTGATTACTTAGTGCATCTTTAGCACCATTGAAACAAAAAAGAAGAAAAGATTTTTATTCTCAGGTGGCGTCGAAAATATCTACCACCGGTAGGTGCTGGTAGTATTTTACGAGGCGTCGTACACTGATTCGAAACTGTTTTATTTAACCTGAGTCGTGTGTAGGTGGCGACCTACATACGAGTCAGGTTAAAAAAAAAACAGTTTTAAACAGATTTTACTTAAATTTTTATAAGTCATAAGTCATTTATTTCTTAACAATTTACATTGTGTTGAAACATTTTTGTATAATACATATCTAAAATACAAAATAAAACTAACAAAAACTATCATACATAACTATCAAGAATACGTTGTTACATTTGTCGTTTGTCACGTATGAACTCAATAATACTATAATACGCTTTCTTCAATAAAAATGTCTTCAATTTGTTTTTTAAATAAGTTAACTCAGTGTATCATTTTAAATTCTATTTGCAGCTTGTTTTATTTTAGCAGCAATCTCTTGCATACTTCGGCTACCCTAGTGCTTTTCAAATAAAATTGAAAGTACTAGGGTACCAGACGTTAGTAGGAGGTTGTATAAGACGTAATGTTCTTTACGAGTTTTATTTTAGCAGCAATCTCTTGCATACTTCTGCTACTAGTGCTTTTCATATAAAATTGAAAGTACTAGGGTACCAGACGTTAGTAGGAGGTTGTATAAGACGTAATGTTCTTTACGAGTTTTATTTTAGCAGCAATCTCTTGCATACTTCTGCTACTAGTGCTTTTCATATAAAATTGAAAGTACTAGGGTACCAGACGTTAGTGGGAGGTTGTATAAGACGTAAAGTTCTCATGAGTTTTATTTTAGCAGCATCTTGCATATTGAATTGAAGAGGGTAAGTCCTTCCTACAAGTACTCTCTCTCAGCTGTCGTTCCTCATCAGTCTCGTATTTGTGCAAATTTTTATGTCCATACCATGAGGCAAATTTTGTGTAAAACGTCTCGAGGTCTTGAAATAAAATACAGTCTTTTAGAATCGAATCTTGATCTTTAATACGACGGTAAGTCCTAATTTACATAATAAAGATCACAGAACAAATATTAGCATCACACATTATTACTAGACATAAGCGTAATCTTGTTAACAATACGACTCTGCCATCTGATCCCTGACTAGGCAGAGCCTGCGCTATGGCAACCAGACAACTGATATACATAGTGTTATGAAGTACTCAATAGCCGCGCAACGGTTATGACGTAGCTGCTATGTTATAATAATATCACACACTATGATTATTTATTTGATTAGTGATTATCATTTTATTAATTACTGTAATAATTCTTTCATAATTTTACATCTTAAAATATTAATAATCGATATTATACTTTCAAATGGTTGTCACTGATAAAAGTATAAATAGGGTAGGAGAATTATTAAGGAGGCATTCTTTGTACGACGGTAGATAAGAACGTTACTCTGTTCGATTAAATATTGTGTGTGGAAAATATCTCGGAGTTTTAATGTGCAGAACCTACGAGTGCATAACAATACTTATATATCTTGCTCATCACATAATGATTTATCCTAGGTAGGGATCGAACCCACGACATCTGGCTTTCATCACCGTATGCTGGGAAAAAATATGTTTAGCAATAAACAATGACCCCAGTACGGACCCCGGTACGTACCCATATAAGATATAAATATTTACTTCATAAATAAGATTGTAATACTATCTGATTTGATAATACTCTCACTAACTCTGTTCCTATACAGTATATTTCATTCTACAGTATTTTAAAAATGTTAAATATGACGTATAAAGTTGTAGTATACATAAAACTAATCGGTTATAAAACCGATTAGTTTTATGTATACTAGAACCGTGTTTAAATACATGGTACTATCCTCATGTCACCCGTAAGACATCCGCAGCTGGACAAAGGCCTCCCGAAAAGATTTCCACAATGAAGTTTTGTTCATCATTTGTAGGAATATGCCATAATCGCCATGCTTGGCAGACGGGTTGGCGATCGCAGTTCTCTGTGGCATATTCCCTTTGGACGACTTCTACACCACTCACGGGATGAAATGGGCTAGCGATATTCTATTTATGTATTTATTTAATTCATTTAATATTAGGGAAGACCGACAGCACATCAAAACAATTATAAAAACTATCAATAGTAATTGAAGGCCAATTACAGGTCTCCACGAATAAAATAGAATATGCCGTTATATGCTATACACGGTAATGTCTTTACAATAATTATTAAAATCCTTAGCTAATTATACAACTAACTTAGCATAACAGTGAGCTCTTGAACACATTTTTAAATACAGTGCATTGTGAATTTTGATTTCGACCTTAACACGAGCAATTTATAGCATATAGATTTTTATCACACTAGTATTGAAAACATATTCACCTATATGCTAATTTATATTTAAAACTATCATATACATACAACTGTTAATTTCATCCAAAAAAATACAAAACCTATATCACTTGGAAACCATACACTCCTCGATCGGTACAGGCGATTAGGAGTAACCGTGAAATAAATAAGCACATACATATAATCTCACATCAAACATAATTTACAAACGTAACACTCCTTTTGGTCAGTCATGAAATATTAGTTCATCAGTATTTTAATTTCCTAAATGAGCATCTAGATTAAAGCTGATAATTTGGGTACCTAAACCTGGCAAGTGAAAATCTTAATGCAATATGGAATACATTGTATGTTCATACTGATTATATTGGCTATTTTTTTGTCATTAAAGCCTATGAATCCTTCCCATGTCTGATATCTTGGTGATCTGCAGATGATGATTGTGAGGTTTGTTGTTTCCATAGCTCCCAGTAGATGCCTTGTTTCTTCAGTAACTCTTCGTGAGTACCAGTTTCAACTACCACACCTTAAAAGACAAATTGATGTTTAATTAATATTAAGATAAGATAAGATAAATACACTTTATTGTACACCATTTACAGGACACATTTTATGATAGTTACAGTTAATTATAGAAAGGTACAATTGGCGGTCTTATCGCTTACAGCGATCTCTTCCAGACAACCTTCAGTTGGACCATATTGTAAGGAATTTGGAGTAGGGGTATAGTGTATGGTGTAAGAATTTGGGTGATAGTAACTTAACACTAATAGTGATATCTACTTAGTTGTAGTACTACCACTAATTAAAATACTTATAATACTAAAACTTATCTATATCTAAATACAAATAATAATAAATAAATAATATTCTAACACACATATATATATAATATATACATACATACATACATAATAATAAAACATATACATAAATACCTGTAAAATAAAATATGAATTAATATATATATAACCAGTTATGATAAACGATATAAATAAGTGCAGTGGACAAATAACTCGGTGTAATAAATAACTAAATCTAAAACTGAACAGAAATTATGTGAAAAGTGAAATAATAAACCCAGTCCTCGTACTTCAATAAAGATAAACTGTGACTATTCAAATACAATTAACTGTAATGAGAAGCGTGATAACTATGACACACTAATATAATGACAACAAAATATCATTAAAAACACAAACTGATCAGTGAAAATAACAAGAAACAACAATTATTTCATTGTTCGGACGGTTACAAACGACGTGAACATTTAAATCCAGTGCAAAATAGCGTTATTAGTGCCATCTATAATGCAAGCTACAAAACAGTACATTGATAAAACAGTCAGGCCCAACGACAAGACGAGATATTGACTCAAGCATACACCTATTTCGCTTTATAATACCAACAGCTCGTGGCTCGGTGGCGTACGTAGTCAACTTACTGCGGGAGGTCGGCTGTTCGAGACCAGCCTGCGCACGATACATCTTTTTCTTCATTTTATAAAAGTATATAATTTAATAATTTACAACCATAAATAAAACAGATTGAAACAGAGAAGGAAAAAAAAAATAATAATAATAATGGACTTCTTACAAAATATCACATTCCGAAAACCACGTACTCAATCGGATCCATCTATTAATGACAACATAATGTGCTCACAAACATTAAATACAACTAGCAATAGCATGCCGGAAATATCGGATGATGAGGAAAGTACCCAGCTAAAAACACTATTGGAACAAATCGAGAAGTTATCGTCTGAATTAGAAAGCGCACACTCCGAAATAGAACAATTATCACTTGAAAACAATAATTTAAAATCAGAAAACGAAGAATTGATTAGAAAAAATTGTCTCCTCAAAAAAATCACAAACAGTCCAATTAAAAATAAGACAATTACTCCAAAAAAACAAAAAAAGTACAAAAAGGATATACATAATCAAAAAGAATGCAATGAAAGCCACAACAATAAAAGCCAGCTAAAAGATAAAGGAGATACAAACCAAAATATATTACAAAATATATTACAAACAACTACAGAGTATAAGCCTAAAGAAATAGAGTTCTCTTACTCAACATTCCCTTCTTTCTACCCCACAAAAAATTATGTGTGCATATTGAGCACAAATAACAAAAACAGAATTCTTAATATAGCCGAAGAAGCTTTCCAGAGTATGTATAATATATGTCATTATATTAAACCGAATGCTCGAATTGAACACCTATTAAGCGGACTTAAACAGAAATTACAAACCTACACCATGAACGACTTCTGCATTTTACTGTTAGGAAAGGAAGACTTTGAGATGTCATACAACTATTATAAGATTGTTGCTCACATACGAGAAACACTAAAAGATATTCAACACACAAATGTAATTATTTGCCTGCCAGTATACAAATACACAAACTCTACAAGCTTATATAACTGGAGAGTGGAGACGTTTAATGATTTATTACGCACTGATATAATGACACACGGACACGCATATTTATTAGATAGTAATGCTAATCTTAAGAGTGACTATAGCATGTTTAGTAGGTGGACAGGAATAATAAACAACTTAGGACTTCAAACTATATTTAATGACTTATTAAAATTAACCACGGAAATTAAAGAAAAATTTGAATACACTTATTTCCAAGCATGTAAGGGGGACTCAAACGAAGATTATATGGATTTGTACAAGAATTCATCAACTTTGCCCAGCGGGAGCAAGCAAAATATTATTGGGTTGGGTGAAAATAATGACAACAAATATGAAGAGTTTAATACTATAACGAAGAACTTTTTTCTTGACTAGCCATTTAAATGCTTTGCATCAAAACATCGCAGGCTTAATATCAAAGTCTGACTTACTTACAGTTTGCTTACATGAACTTTCGGAACAAAAAATAAATGTGGATGTGCTATGTATCACAGAGCATTTCATGGTGGAAGGATCAGAAAACCACCTCAATATACCCAATTATTCTTTAGCTGCATGTTTCAGCAGAAAGGAAAGTAAAAGGGGAGGTGCCTGTATACTGGTTAAGAATGGAATCCGTTGGCGAGAACTACCGAAAATAGTTAAAATGTCTTCCAGTGGTATATTCGAATGCTGTGCAATAGAGCTGGTTGACTATAGGACCGCTTTTATATGTATATATAGAGTACCAAACCCTAGGAAAATAAATGAATGTTTTGAAAGGCTTGAACATATATTGAGAGAGTTAGTGAAAAAGAATTTTAAAAATATTGTTCTAACCGGTGATTTCAACATAGATATCTTAAAAAGAACTACACAATCAATTGAATTTGAAAATCTCTTACTAAGCTATAACTTGAAGCTAGCGATAAAGCAGCCTACACGCTTAAAAAGCCAGACATGCATAGACAATTTTGCGCATAATTTCAGTAAGCCATGTAAAGCCACAGTATTAGAACTAGGAATATCAGATCATACTGCCCAGTTACTTAAATGTCCAATAAAAACAGCATGTTGTGTAAATAGTTGGCATACAGTGCAACGTGACTACAGCAAAGAAAATATTATAAAACTCGTGACATATATAAGTAGCTTATCATTTTCTGACATTTATGAATCCTGTGACACCAATTTAGCGTATAATGCTTTCATTGACATTTTCTCATTTATTTATGACCAGTGTTTCCCTGAAACAAATATTGTAGTAAAAATAAACAAAAGCAGTAAATGGGTATCCCGAGGCATCAAGTTATGCAGTAAAAGGAAAAGACAGTTACTGTGGAAATACAGAAGAAAACCTATAACTGCCAATAAAATAAAACTAAAAAATTACTCAAAACGACTTAAAACAATTATCAATTTGACGAAACGGGCCCAGAATGATTATAAAATAAAAACATCAGAAAATAAAGCTAAAACCACTTGGCAGTTAATAAACCAAAACAAATTAAATGTACCGAAGCCTAGTATTGCTAAACTTAATGTAGGTAGTAAAATCGTTACAAACCCAAAAGATATTGCAAATTTGTTTAATGACTATTTTATAGATAAAACTCAACCAAATAACTATTCCAGAGCTACAGTAATAAATCAAATAATTAGTAAAAGAGACTCTATGTTCATGGCCCCCTGTTTACCACATGACGTATTGAAAATAATATCGGCACTCAAAAACACTAACAGTGTAGGTTATGATGGAATTTGTACAAAAATTATCAAAGCAGTTGCCCATCAAATATGTGGACCTTTGAGCCACATAATTAACCTAAGCATTAGTGAAGGTAAATTTCCTGAGGCCCTTAAAATTGCTATAATTAAACCTATATTCAAAAAACAAGACAAAGATAAAATGGAAAATTACAGGCCCATCTCACTCATATCAGTATTATCAAAAATTATTGAAAATTTTTATTATAATGAATTAAATTCCTACTTAGAAAAAAACAATATATTATGTAATGAACAGAAGGGCTTCCGGAAAAACAAAACTATAAATATGGCCGTTTATGATTTTATTGACGTAGTCCTAAATAATATGGATAGGAATAACCCAACGTCAGCAATATTCTGTGATATGACCCAGGCGTTCGATTATGTGCATCATACTATTCTATTAAAGAAACTGGACACATATGGAGTGAGAGGCAATATCCTAAAACTCTTTGAATCGTATCTTAGTGACAGGATACAAAAAACTCAAATAAACAGAATAAATGACAGGAATTGTGAAAAGATATATACATCGAAAGAACGTAAAGTCAAGTACGGAATACCGCAAGGAAGCGTATTAGGGCCACTACTATTCACCCTCTATATAAACGATCTTCCTCGAGCTACCATATATCCAATGTCACTTTTCGCAGATGACAGTACAGTTACTGTGACATGTAAATCCAAAGACACTTTTGAAAATGACATTAATCTTACACTCGCAAAATTAATAGAATGGTTAGACAATAATAACTTGAAAATAAATATTAATAAGACATTGATTATGCATTTTAACCAACGTTTGACATGTAATACAAATCTTAATCTTGACATTAACTACAAAAATAATAAAATTGACGCAGTGAATAAAACTAAGTTCTTAGGCCTAATTGTAGATAGAGCCCTCAATTGGAAGGAACACATAGAAAACCTCAGCAAAAGAATAAGCAGCAGATCATATGCCTTATACAAACTATCTCGGATTCTTAATCTCGATGCACTACTTACCGCCTATCATGGACTGATCGAATCCATTATTAGATACGGTGTCATATTCTGGGGCAATTCGACGAACAAAGAAATTATTTTTAAAGCTCAGAAGAGATGCCTTAGAGGAATGTTTCAACTTAAAATGACAGATAGCTGTATACCTTATTTCAAAAAGCATAAGATATTAACAATGCCGTCTCTGTACATTTTTGAAATTCTGATGTTTGTTAAGACAAACCCAAACCTATTTCCACGTCAGGCAGATATAGTTCCACGAAACAGGCGGGACAACAGCAAGCTATGTTTGAAACCGGCTAGGACTGCACTTATGCGTAAAAGTGTTCTATGCATGGCACCAATCATCCATAACAAACTTCCAAAAGCCTGGAAAGAACTACCTGATAATGCTTTTAAGAGCAAGATAAAATCGCTTTTAGTAGACAAAGCTTATTATAATGTCTCCGAATATCTAGCTGATAAGTTTTAGGACATATTGTTATTAATAGTTCAATCATAATATTAGGGTTCAAATCTTTTTAGGACATGATTTTTAATTCACTTTTGACATAAAATGGTAATTAGTTATTATTTATTTTTATTGTATACAGATTGTTATTTTCGTTTTCTTTCAATTGACATAATTATTGTACATTCAAATATTTGCACGCCATTGTATGGCAAACATGTCTGAACCAAATATGTTAATACGTTACATCTTACATGCAATTTCATTGTTATATGTATACACATGTTTATGCAAATAAATTACTTACTTACTTACTTACTTACTTACTTACTTACTTACTTACTATGATGGAAATATTAATTATATCTAGTAGGGTTATATGGTGGACAAGATAAAGAATACTACTGTGATAAATAATGTTTTGTCACAAGTGTTTTAAATGAAGTTAAGGTTTGAGCGCGTCTTATTGTTACTGGTAACGCATTCCAAAGACGAGCAGCTAGAACTGTAAATGATTTGCTGAAGAAATCGGTGGAATGCGTTGGTAAGCTTAATTGCAGGTTTTCTGATGATCTCAGTGACTTTGAATGCGTGTCATTGAGGAACTTAAAACGTTCTTTAAGATAAAAGGGCGTTGAGGGATTAAAGAGAATATTGTACAAGAGAGACAAGATATTTGCATTCCGACGAAGGCGGATAGGAAGCCACTTTTAAGGGTAACAAGTGTGGGCCTAATACAATACCTTGTGGAATACTTCAAAGTACTGTGAGTAGTTCGTGCAATACGTTACGTATTTAGGTTTTATTGCTAAACAAGTATAAAACAAAACATTTTTTCTGTATCATATTCTGATCATTACAAAAATTGTGATCTACAGTCTATTTTTTTATACTTGTCTTATTTGGTAAACAAATATGGCGTACTGGTAACCAAAGACAATTGATAGAGTTGGGAAATTATCGAATGAAGGACTGAACTCAAAAAAATTCACTTGTCAAATAATACTTTTAGTCTACAACCAGTTACAACAAAAACTTTAGTTTTTAAAAATAATGCCTTTCATTACCATACACACATAACTTGATATATATATAAACATTCTGCTTTATTATTTAGTTTTTTACATTAAAATTATACAGTTCACACTGGTCAGAATCATTCATTCACTTTTCCCTTCTCTAACTTCCAAAGACAAACTAGCATTTTGAAATGTCAAATTGCCAATATAATTTATAATCTGTGGAAATGGATTCTGATATTATTTTGATTTTAAGAGAATTAATGTGTTTGGATGGTTAATTTGAAGCAGTTTTTGGTGTTATTTATATAGTATGTGTTTCTTCCAACAATCAAGATGTTCATACCTAACTAAAAGTGCATGATTGATGACGAAACTAGTGATTTTCGGACCAAGTAGTGTTTGTTTACCAAATAAGACAAGTAAGGAAAAATAGACTGTATGCAGTCAAAAGCTTTAAACAAAACTAAGAATTACCAACGAAAACAACCACTTAAAGGAAGTATATTGTTCTCTAGGATAAGGATACTTATATGTGGAATACGGATAATATGTGGATTTTACCTTTATCAATGACACAAATGACATCAGCATGCTGTACTGTAGCCAGACGATGGGCGATGATGATTGTCGTTCTACCTTTAGCTGCTGCTTCTAACGCTGCCTGTACCACCTGGAAGTAGAATATTAGGTATGTATTAGAATTAGCTCACAAAATCGCAAATTGCTATTGTTACGGAGTCATTTCTGGGAATTCATGTTATGACAATAAAATTATAATAATTCTATAGTCTTCTATGTTTCCTAATGGTATCTGACACTAGTTTAAATACAAAAGATGAAAAGTGATGCACCATGAATAACCGTTCTAGATAATTAAAAATCCTTAACTTAATAACTCGACAGGGAATATTTAAATTTTACACTGTGCTATCAAGCGTTAACTACACCAAGTTAAATTTTAGAGAATGTAACGACTGGCCTGGAATTGCAAAAGACAGGAAAATCTGGAAAACCAAGAGAGAGGCCTTTGCTCAGCAGCGGGAAACAGATATAGGCTAGTATAAAAAAATGTTTACCTTCTCACTAGAAGCTTCAAGTGCAGACGTAGGTTCATCTAACAAAAGTAGATGTGGTTTTCGGACCAGTGCTCGTGCGATACCAAGACGTTGCTTCTGGCCGCCAGAGAGAGATGCACCTTTACCACCTCCAATTATTGTTTCGTATCCCTGAGAAAGATCTTGTAATGATTGTAGCGTAGAAATTATTTTAAACTATTTAGTCTAATAATTACAAGGTGGCTGAAAAACTTACAGCAGGTTGAAGTTTGGAATCCAGACTATTTATAAATTATAGTAAATTTTCCGCCTTCGCAGTAAAAGCCAATGTTTGATGTAATTAGAGACTATTCGACGTTTCTTGAACTCATGGAGTATTACAAAAATAACATGAAATATAGTTTTGAATATGTACTTTTTCCTTAGATTTTTCTTACCATCGGTAGTCCAGCTACAAATCCATGGACATTCGCCTGCTTTGCGGCCTCAATAACCTCATCCATAGGGACGGCTCTGCTGTGATCTCCATATGCAATGTTGTCTCGTATGCTTCTGGAGAACAGTGCCGGCTCTTGTTGGACGAACCCTAATTGTTGGCGCAGTTGGGGGAGAGTAAGTGATTGCTTGATATTTTTGCCGTCCAGTTCCTGAAAAACATCATAGAAATAATATTTTATACGGGACGTGTTCAGAGGTAGGCCCTATGCCATCCCGTAGGTAAAAACACAGGGTAAGCGCGGTGTCTAAGGATATTTTTTACGCGGTAGAAATCCTCGGAAGAGACTCTCATCGTCAGGCAGATTGATGATTAGATAATTAATGCTAAATATCAAACAACTAACAATATTGCCGCTCGCCGGATCATAGTTTCTTAGTAACAGATGCAGGAGTGTTGACTTCCCGCACCCCGAGGGTCCGACCAGTGCTAGCGTAGACCCCGCTTGGACGTCCAGTTGGATGCCTTTGAGTAGCTGAAGTGAATGTCCTTATAGTGAACTTCTCCAGTAGACTGTAACACATTACATAACATGAGTTCAGTTGGAGAAGACTTATATCATATAGTTCTTTCCTGTATAAATATACATAGCCTTGCCAAACTGGGACTTGGGAGACAATTTGCTAAGATAGCTTTCGTCAAGTCCAGTTCTTTACTCTTATTCTTTCATGTTATTTGAAAACCGGTTTTTTAATAGTAAATTACTTGATTTTATGATTACTTGACACATTTATATTCGTAATAGCGTAATATTAGCTTGGTTTGCTAGCGCCTGTAGATGTGATATTAAGTAAAAATGTTGGTTGGATTTTGGGCGATCTGCGCGGAACATTTTTTTCGACAAAACGCATTGCCATTATTTTATTTTGGCACCATTGGAACTAAAGGGAAATATATATCATTATTTATAATTTGCACATTTGCATCCTATTATTATTAACACGCTCGGAAGATATAATAGTGTACTAGAGTGCAGACTGAATGCTCTAGCTGTCAAAATGCGATTGTACTGACGCCAGCACATCCAGCTACCACAATCTGTCAAATTTCTTTTAAAGATATTCATCTTATCACATAAGCATAAGGTTCACTTTCAATTGGGGAAATTTGTCAGATTGGGGTAGCTTGATGAGCTAGCGTCTGTACAACACCTAGACGGCGGTGGAGAGGTCGAGAAAGACGGTCTGCTTCTTGACTCTTGGCCAAAAGTGGTACCAAGAAGTCTCATGCATCAAGATCATAATTGTATAGTAATTATTTTCATATTATTTTAGGACATTACGCTTCATGGATTTGATGTTTGAACAGGGAATTTAATGTTAAAGTTTAAAAGTATGAACATTGTTTTACCTCCCTCGTCACACAACCGGTCATAGAGATGTGAATGCAATAGAAACTATTTTTGATGAATCGACTAACCAGTTATTCAAATAGTTTCTTTTGTAAAATAAATAACTATAACGTTTTCTTCAAAAACATTAAACGAATTATATGTATTAGCATTGCTTTCGTTTCGTTCAATAACGTAACAATTCAAATTAAACCAGTACACCAAATCGATTTAGTATTACTAATTGACACAATATCGATTTTCTTACTAAAGATTATGATTTATCGATCGCATCCCTAAATCCCGCCAGACATATTTCTGACATTTGTCTGTGTTTTTAGCTCCATGGTTTTTACAGTTGAGAATTGAATTGAATTGAGATTTTAATTGTATTGTGTTTTGAGAAAAATAACTTGTTGTTATTTTGTGAACTTATTTCTGTGTATATTGTTCAAATAAATATGTCGAGTCGTGGAGTAAACAGACTGACGCCGCCAGTTCGGCAAATCCGATGTATCAATTGTTCATTTTTGATACCCAGAAATCTACATACACATTCATTCTATTGTATGTTGAATATAACGTCTGATGATGTGGCGAACACATTAGAAAGCATAGTAGGTTATTGCTGCAGCTGCCTCGTCAGTAAGTGAACAGTGGGTTGCTGTGCTCATGTGATGACAGTAGTGTGGTATTTGAGCTGGGGACGGTATAATAGTGTGACTGCATCGGCACCAGTTTTAGATGATTCTTTTCAGGAATATGATGAATGATTTAAGTTGTTGTTAATTATTACTGTTGACGTTGAATCGCTATTAAAAACAATATGGAACTATTTGTTTATTTCTTTTTTATCCCTTACCTCCCCTATCTCCTTACCTAGTCGCTTCACTACGACAACACGAGCATGAGCAATAGTGTCTGTCATAAATAGTATTTTAAGATTACCAAAGGGTTATTATTGTTTAAGATGCTCTCTAGATTCAATGAGCGCTTTATTCAGCCTCACTAATGGTAATGTTTTATTGGTATTGGTGCTATCACACGGTAGCGTCCAGTGATATTATATCCTTATTACTGTTTATTACAATTAGATAAGTTACCCGCTCACACTGTAATATAATTGTCGAGTAAATGCCTGAGTTTCACTCTTTGTAACTACTAATATAAGCGAAATACGCTGATTTTGGAGCAAATGTTCGTTCGTGTATAGCGTGTCTATATTATGTAGTACTTACGTTATATACTTACGTCATTGGTATCGTCGAACAAAATATACCTACTTACCTACTTTTTAGGTTAGCTTAGGTTATTTACGTTTTTTAAAAATATCTCCGAAACCCGGGTTTTCTTTACAAAAAGAACTTCTGTAGGAGTTAGTATGATAAGTATAGTCTCTTAAAAACAACGTTTGGATTTGATGCAAGATGGTACGGGATCCCATATAACCATGAGCATTATCCAATTCATAAAAT
Source organism: Pseudoips prasinana (assembly GCA_951640165.1). Lineage (NCBI taxonomy): Eukaryota > Metazoa > Arthropoda > Insecta > Lepidoptera > Nolidae > Pseudoips > Pseudoips prasinana. Next base: position 2,781,893 of record OX621266.1, on the reverse strand, counting down.
CCCCATATGATATGTTGGATTTACCCGAGACCCAGTATTTCACCATTTGCGGTTACGCTACCACCAGACCGTGAGGTACTCCCGCAGATATACCTCCAAGTGACCAGCCGTAGATATACGTTTATCACACCTATCTGCTATGTAGTCACAACATTAATATGAGCAGCACTGTGCAGTGACTACGGTAGGATTCTCTCCAACGCTGCAACGCTCCTCGCCCCTGAACGCTTAGCGGCTGCGAAGGAAGGTGCGGACGCAAGCGCTGCAGCCAGCATCCAAGCTCCGTAGATCAGAGCTTCCGATACCCTGAAGATATAAAATTCCTTCTGTAAATTAACTTAAAAATCCCACAGATGGCTATTTTCAGATGAGACTGGTTATTGTGTAAATTCAACGAGGTGGACATTATTCATTTACTACTTAGCTCAGGGAGATAAATGTTTCTCCTGAGCCATGTGCCAGACACCAGATAACCACACTTTGCCATGAGTGAACTTCCAGAACAAGTTGAAACGGTTGAAATGAATATATATTGTAGCATATTCATGTTCTGACTAATTACAAGCGCTTTTTGATGTCTTTGTGAATAAAAACCGTTTATTATGTTATATTTATTTTATTTGATTTCACTTTGAGTACACTCTAACGTTGAATTTGGATTGATTCTAGAAATTACATTAAATGTATGAAAATTTTCTAAGTATTCTCGATCCATGTAAAGCCGCTACTCTGGATCATTTATCAAGAAGTTGGTCATAAGCCTCTTTTCAGGCTTCATCCACTATTCCTCAGTATGAAAGTCAACATATGTTACTTCCGTAAACAAGAAGGGTTCAAAAATGAGATAGGCAATAAAATAAAAATAAATAAATAAAAAAGGTTTTTATTCACGTAGACTTTAAAAAAGCGCTTGTAAATAGTCAGAACATGTTTGTAGTAATATAGTTGTATACATTAGATATTATTTCTAGTAACATAGATATTTAGGTACATCTTGTATGAAAACATTTATAAAATTTATTTTATTACAGAAATGATATTTAGCTAGCTCGTATCAAGTTATTGTCAAGAGATTATGTTTAATTATCTAGTTTAAGTCTAATATTTTTACTACATATTGTCAATGGTTCTGTCTATATTAAAGGTATTATTATTATGACGGACCTTGTGTTAATAACGACGGTCGCGCTTTAATGCTACCACCGGATCCAATGCGCCCCAACTGAGAAGACCCAGCGAAACAAACTCAGTGGGTTCATCTACTACCGGTTTCAACACGACCCAGTTGAGACGGTCCGGCGAAACATACTCAAGCGGGCATGAACACGGGATTTGGTCCAATTAGAGTAATTATTTAGTAGGCAAACACAATATATGCTCGATCGGTTGTCTGAATGCTTATTATTTTAGATTATATTTAGGTATACAAAAGAAAAACTTCGAAACAATAACATTATTCATTTTGAGACAGAGTCAATAATTTTAAATTAAGTATATGATAGCAATCATTTACAGATAGTTCACGTAACACAGCAGATCAGTCATGTCTATATGGCTACAAGATCTCCAGCGAGCAATGTGCAGGTAGGAAGTGAGAGCCAGACGTCTTTGTCATCGATGTACTCTTTAGTGGTGTAATAACCCCTAGCCATAAGTATACGTTTAATATGTGTTTTAAAACTTGTGTCAGGCAGATCAGTAATTTGAGTAGGAAGCTTGTTATAAAACCTAATACAATTTCCTAAAAATGATTTATTAGTTTTGCTTACTCTAAAGCCTGGCATGGCTAGTTTGTTTTTATTCCTAGTATTTATATTATGCAGTTCACTTTTCTTTTTATAATTATGAATATTTTTTCTAACAAACATTATATTCTGATATATATATTCCGATGCCACAGTAAGTATATTTATTTCTTTAAACAAATTTCGCAAAGAATCGCGACTGCCTAAACCATAAATGGCTCCGACTGCTCTTTTCTGCAATACAAAAATAGTACCTATGTCAGCCGCCGAACCCCACAGCAGAATGCCATACGACATAATGCTATGAAAGTACGCGAAATACACTAATCTAGCAGTTTGTTCATCTGACAATTGCCTTATTTTCCAGACAGCATAGGAAGCCGAACTTAATTTACCTGCTAACTTTTCAATCTGAGGACCCCATTGCAATTATTTTGAATCAAGTGTAAATCCTAAAAATACGGTCGATGGGACTAGATCTAATATTTTCGCATTAAGTGCAACTGTTGGTACAATTTGAGTTACATTCGGCAATGAGAACCTGATGCATTTAGTTTTCCCTGCATTTAACAAAAGATTATTTGCCGAAAACCATTCTGATATAAAGCTGAGTGTTTTATTATGCTCAATAAGATCTTTATCCTTTCTATTTACTTTAAATATGAGCGAAGTATCATCAGCGAACAAAACTATGTCTGATACTTTCTCTACCAGATAAGGGAGATCATTTATATAAACTAGAAATAAAAATGGGCCCAATATAGATCCTTGGGGCACCCCCATTTTCACAGGATGACGTGCCGAAGTGGCACCGCCTATCGAAACCATCTGTTGTCGCCCCGATAAATAGGACATCACAAGATCAAGAGATGTGCCAGATATTCCATAGTACTTCAGTTTAACAACGAGCGTACGATGATCAACGCAATCGAAAGCCTTAGAGAGATCACAGAAAACTCCCAGCGCATCCTGTGATCCCTCCCAAGCCTCCAATATTGACCTAATTAATGTGCAACCTGCATCCTGAGTAGAGCGGCCCCTTGTAAATTTATGCAATTATATGCCAATCTATGATAATAATCTATAATAAACCATATTTACTTACTAAACTCCTCCTACCAAGGATTTTAACTTTTTTATCGCAATAGATTCCTAGTAATAGTAGAATTAAGTTGACCCCAGTAAATAAATAAATTGTGTGTAAATGACCTCGACTCTTGCTTTCACAGTTCTAACCTTCTCTGTTTTGCTGACGATATGAAGATTTACTCCACTAAATCGTATCCAAAAGATGCCGAGGATCTTCAATCAGATCTGACGCGGCTTGCTGAATGTTGCTAATGTCAAAAAACTAAATGTGTGTTGCTAGTCATAACTTATGGAACAAAGACGTTGTCGCGTACTATGGGCCTCATAGGAAGGCTCAAGGTCACCCAAAGAGCAATGAAGAGCTCCATTGCTCTTGCCATGCTTGGAGTATCCCTGCGCGATCGAATCAGAAACGGTGAAATCCACAGGCGAACGGAAGTACCTGACATAGCCCAAAGAATTGCTTAACCGAAGTGGAAGTGGGCGGGACACATAGCTCATAGAACCGACTGCCGCTGGGGCAAAAGCTTCTCGAGTCTTGACCACAATCAGAACACGCAGTATGGGCTGGCCCCCGACTAAGTGGACCGAAGATCTTGGAAGGGTCACGGGAAGCCGCTGGATGCGGGCAGCACAAGACGGCCATTGTGGAGATCCTTGGGGGTGGCCTTTGTCCAGCAGTGGAGGTCTTTCGGCTGATATGCTGATTACGACTTTATTTATTTATTTATTTTTGGCTTACCAACAGTAACCTATACTAAAACATAAGATAAATTCGGTACACAGAACAAATTCCTGTATAGTTACTACTTATAGGAAAGCACCACAAGCTCAATATAAACAATTGTTACTTAAACTAAAATAATTAAACTAAATAACAAGCTACAATAAGTTAAGAAAAAATAATTTAAGAATAAAAAAAACATTTTGTGGCAATAATGAACAATGTCAGAATAATTAAATTAAATATAACGTTAAAAATTATAAAGTTAAAAATTAAGAATAATCAAAGATAACATTGAACAAATATATAAAGTTTCATGCTACAGTGTTAAGTATATGTTTACGAAATGAATTGAGTGTAGCAGCGTGCACATCAACAACGTCGCTGCAACCGTTTAAGAGTTTGCACAGCCGAGGGATTGCGGAGTTAGCTCCAAAGACGGTTCTTGTGAGTGGTGGGTCAAAAGTGTGATTGGGGCACGCGGAATTCTGGCAGAAACACTGTATCTTATTCTCGCTAAAAGAGGTGGACAGTCAATTTTATGCCGTAATAATTTGTAGGCAAAAAGAGCATCAGTTACGTTTCTGCGTTTTTCAAACGACGAAATATTAAAGTGCGCTAGCCTTGCCGACTTGATAGCCGACTTGATAAAAGTACACTATGGATGGGGCTAGAAAATAAGTACAGCAGAATGCATCCAATAACTAACCCTTATATATTTGTAAGTAAAAATAGGCCACTTCTTACTAAGAAATCCATAGAAATAATAGAAGGATAAAATATCTTACTGATTTGTCAAATCCTCTTGGACCAGCTTCCAATACGCGCCTTTCTTTGACATAAGCTCTTGATGCGTACCTTGTTCTAACACCGAACCTTGTTCCATGTACACAATACGAGACGCGTTCACTAAAGTTGACAGTCGGTGGGACAAAGAGTGTGGTGCGCCCCTTAGATGCGGCGTCTAGTGCTGCTTGCACCTAAGAATAATAACATAATTATAAACATGAATATTTGACAATGAAGTTAACCTGCATAAGGCCTGAAATTAAACCTTGTGGAACTCCTATCAAAGATTTGCTACAAATTTGCTATGTTTAGTTATTTAACTAATTACGTTATCCTTTAAAAGATTATGATATCACAGAATTTATTTAGTATAACTTACTTATTAGTAATTATATTTTTCTTTGCAATAATCATGACGAGTAACAAATTTTGTTGAAAAGAATTCTTCCAACAATAAGAAGGCTTCCAGCAATATACTTAATACTTGAAATCTATAGTAGAGGAGGTTGAACATATTTCCACAATGGTTTGGCTATCACGTTCGTATATTGGTAAAGTGATTAACTAATTGCTGGATATAAATTCCGAGTTAGATCAAAAAGTATTATTGGGATATTTCTGGGAACTATTGGGAACGAGGCAAAAAAGGTGTGCATAGATCGTGAAAAATGGAAATCTGTTGTCTCCGCCTACCCCCTCTGGGATATATGCGTGGGTCTATGTATGTATGTATTATCGGGATGTTGACGGTGACATAGACTTGTAATAGAACCCATCTTAATATATAGCATGACAACTTTCTCCGGTGGTTTTCGAGTGGCTTGCTCGTCCCGTCTGATTGTAAGACTGAAATTAACTTTGCTTAAACTTTTTTTGCTCTCAAAATATGCCACTCGTTTCCCTTACGTTGAAATTAGTCCGTCTAAAATTTTACCACGAAGATGCATTAGAAATACATATATAAAAGTAAAAGAAACATACCAGTTTCTCAGCCCGTGGGTCGAGTGCTGACGTAGGTTCGTCAAGCAGAAGAATTGCAGGTCGTCTGAGCATAGCTCTGGCAATGGCTACGCGTTGTTTCTGTCCACCGGATAGCTGAGATCCACCTGAGCCTATCATTGTATCGTAGCCCTGGGAAACATCACATCTGATATAATAAGACAATAATTACAAAAACAAGTAAAAAAATGGAAGTATCAGTACTTATATGGTCTTCAAAATATATGGAATGATTCTCAAGTGCCGACTACGAACCGGAAGACGCAGCTCTTACAAATGGAACGATGATCTTGTGAGGTTCGCTAAACTGCTGCGGATAGCGCAATACCAGCAGTTGAGGAGATCTTTGGAGGAGGCCTTTGTCCAGGTGCGGACGTCTTTCGGCTGGTATAATGATGATGATACATATTCGTCTAAAATTATCACGATACCAATTGAGTAGTACTAAACATAAAACACTTAAAATTTGTCAGATTGTGATTGAGGATTATTTAGATTTTAAAGTAAGCTACTAGTTATATTTGTTTAAAAAAGACACCACCTGCACTAGGGAAATAAATCCTTATTTTCTGGGTACTTAACAAATATGCACACCCAAATGCTTAACAATTATTTATGAGAATCACAATAATTTGTCCTTAAGTCAACATTCAAATTGTCGGTTTACTTAAATAAGGTTTATTTATAGTTAAAATAATATAGGCTAAACTCTAGCATTTCGGCATGCAAATATAAATCAATAATAATTTACTTTATCTATATGCCTAATGTTCTGTGCATATATCAAACTTGAAACACACGGGCCCTAAGGTAGTAGCAAGTATTTGAAATGCAAAAACCTTAAATATATATATAGATAGTTGACAATAAATATAATGATGAAAATAAAAGAATGTATAAATTTATAGATAAGATTTGCTTGTGTCATATCGAAATTTGACAAAGTGTTTAAGGTATTGGAGCATGTATTTTATTTATACTATCTGTAATCGCCACACTTTTGGACAAATAAATGATTTATATTTCTAAGAAAGGTACCTGGCCCGTGTGAATGGGACAACCGGAAGGGGAAGACCTCGTAGAACATTCTCTGATCAAATCGGATACGTTCTCAAGAAAGGGCAGGTCAGAAGTACCCTAAACCGGCGGGCATGTATAAAGAATATAATGACGAGAGAGAAACTAGCGTGAGTCCATGTATGTACGTATTTCTATTCTATTATAACTAATATTGTATCCTTACGTTGGCCAACTTCGTAATGAATTGATGTGCGTTCGCCATCCGCGCCGCTATCACAACTTCTTCATGGCTAACGTCCTCCATTCCAAACGTTATGTTCTCTCTGAGGGTGCCGGTGAAGAGGACGGGTTCTTGGCCTACCACACATTTTAATATTAAATAAATATCTTGGGACAACTAACATACTGCCATGTGATCCCAAGCCAGGCTGAGCCCGGACTATGGCAACCAGCAAACCACAACTGATGCACATACACAAACAAACATTATTCTAGGTGAGGATTAATAAACCCACGACGCTTATTGACATTCTAAAGGCAAAAACGATTAAGCCTAAAAAACATAATTTACGTAGAGACGAAGATTTTTTTTAAAGAAAAATGAATATCACCCCACAAGCAGGCTACTAATGATTCAAAAAGTCAATCGCAACATATAAATACACAAAAAGAACCAACAAATTTAACAAGTGATAACACAATCATTTATAATTCCGTCTTTTTACTTCAGCGGCCGCCTGAGCTGTGGCCCGAACCCCATAAGGGTGCCCTCAGGTATTAGTCCCTTAAATTAAGCTACTGGTTGAGAGCCTTCTGCGCTAGCCAACTGCTCGTTGTCTTCTTTTTTTTTATTATTGTATCATAATAGTACTGAACTTAAAACAATAGATTAGTAACTTGTTATTTATTTAACGATTTAAAATAAATATGTATATGTGATAACACAGTCCGTACGGAAGGATTAATTCCAATTTGTTTTTGTTACTGTGTCTATGTTTATGTACTGCATTGTGAGCTTGACAAGTACAAGTGTATGTTAATACCCAAGTGCTTAATAAGTGGCATTATTTCATTATGTAATTATTAACTGGAAAACAAACCTATACTCCTCCTAAAGTGATGAAGATCGATCTCCCGTAACCTGTGCCCATCCACAGGGATGTCGCCGGTCTCTGGCTCGTACCACCTTTGCAGCAGCTGCAGAAGTGTACATTTGCCACAGCCGGAAGAACCAACCAGCGCTATTGTCTCTCCTGCTTTCACTTGAACAGTTAAGCCACCCAGTACCTGTGGGTTCAATTTAATACCATTTTTTAAGTAAATAAAGAAAGAAATAACATTTATATCTGCACCAAAACGACACCTTACAGATATAACAAATGTAGGCATCTTACAGAGAAACATTGTTAAATACAAAATAAAATGTTACAATAAAGTAGGCAAGAAATTTCTTATAGAGACAGATAGTGTGTGCGTCGCATTTGGGCAAAAACTGGATGGCACTCGGCGTAACGATCCGGCTATGGACATGATATGTCATCACCAAATAACCAATATTAAATGAAAACTTAATTGCTGTGACGGCACCCAGTTGCCACAAATATGTGTCACAAATCAACCCGAGGGAATATCTACCAGAGGACGGGCAGCAGCTTCTTTCTGAGTACAATGACCATCTTACAGCGATCGCCAACCCGCCTGCCACGCGTGGCGATTATGGCATATCCCCCCAAGACGATTCTTGAGGGAGGCTTGTCCAGCTGTGGACTTATTTAGCTGCAATTATGAATGTTGATCAATCTCACCTTGACATCGCGCGACGGGTAGTTGAAGTAGAGGTTGTGGAAGGCCAGGTCCCCGCGGTAGGCGGGGCGCAGGCCGGCGGCACATCGCAGGAACAGCACCTGCGGTACCCAGGCACACTCCGCTAATATGTATATATCGATCATTGCACACCTCTTTTGCCTCGTTTACTATCATTATATCATCATACACGCTCGCCGGTTTAGGATAGATACTTCTCACCTGACCTTTCTTGAGAACGTCTCCGATTTAGTCAGAATGTCCTACGAGGTTTTCCCCTTCCGGCTGGCCCATTCACACAGTCCAGGTATACTTGTTTTGTCAATCTTCTTTCAATAATCCTTTGTAAATGGCCAAACCACCTCAGAATACCGTTTTCAATATTTGTGAGTACATGCTCTTCCACAGCACAACGCTCTCTTACATCAGTATTTGGTATCCTGTCTCTCAAAGTGACACCACAAATACTTGTGTTATACATGGCTACTTATAAAGATGATTACACCTAGACTCAGGACAAATAGACTTGTTCATGCACACAAATATCTGTCCAGGTGGGAATCGCACCCACGACCAGTGAAAACTAAGTATCTGCCAACCACGCCAACCGCTGCGTCTTATTGAAGGATACAACAAGATAAAACAATAACGTTGTCTTCAATACTTTCATTTCAATAGTACTACTCAATTTACAAATAATAGCTAACATTGTTATTTATTTATGGATTTAAAAAAGTATGTGATGAGACAGACCGCACTCCTACTTTTGTACTGTGCTCTACTATGTTGTTGTGTACTGTAGTGTGAGTTTGACAAGTACAAGTGTATGTAAATAATTAACATACACTTGTACTTACTCTAAATTTAATTAATAATTCAATCATTTATTCAGCTCTTGGGTATTCCCAAGAGCTAAATAAATTTCATTATTTCATTATCAATGACAATCAATAATACGTGTTAGACCTTGACATCTGACAAAAAACAGTTGATTCATAAGCGGTAAATACATTTGTAACTTAACCAGTTTTATTTGTACCGTTCCAAAGATGGCGCCACTTTTTATGGCCATCCATTCATGAATGGGCCCGAATGTCTAGTTCCAAGAATATTCGCACTCTAGTGATGCTCAAACAAACCGGTTCTGGTGTAAAAACTTATAAACATCGAAAGTAATACGACTCTGTAAAAACAACAACAGCTAAATTGTATTCACACAATAAGTTGGCAACGCGCTTTTTGTATTGCTTAACAAAAAATACAAACTGAATTCTGCAGATAAAAACATGCAGGCCATTTTTAACAGTCTTCAAAAGGAGGAGATATCTCTAGTTGATTGGTATTTTTTTTTTATGTAAGTACACCGATTACTCGCAGATTTATTCATTTATTTATTCATTTATTGCACATCATATGTCAAAAAAGTTGTTACAGAAGTTTAGTTTACTTTTATTTATTCATTTATGATCCAATTTACGTGATTCTTCTTTAGTTTGATGCGAAACATACGCGAACGTTTTTGCATAAAAGTTTTTGTTTCATACTAACAATATATAATGATAATAATATCTGGGGAAAATCTCACACACATCATCCTAGCCCCAAACTAAGCAAAGCTTGTACTATGGGTTCCAGGCGACGATATACATACTTATATACATAGATAAATACCTACTTATATACATAGAAAACATCCATGACTCAGAAACAAATATTCGTGCTCATCACACAAATGTTTTCACTTACCGGGATTCGAACCTAGGACGACCAGCTTCGTAGGCAGGAGCACTACGTACTAGGCTACGGTGACCGTCTATATATGGAAACCACACAACTCATTATATACTACACATACTACTTTTCTGCTGTAAATACATACTTTTATAGATAATTACACCCAGACTCAGGACAAACAGACATGTATATCTGTCTTGGGTGGGAATTGAACCCACGACCTGCCGTGAAAGGCGAGCGTTCACCAACCACCCCAACTGTACCTGCGTCTAAATAGTATGGCGGTCAATGTGTATGGCTATCTGATCCCAAACTAAGCAGAGCTTGTACTATGGCACTCAGATAACTCATATACTACATATAGTACTTTTATTTTGTTAATACATACTTCTATTCTTATTTTAAGAGAGGCACAGCGTTCATTTGCTCGAAGAGTTCATTTACGGAAGACATTCCTGAATCATAACATTAACAATTTGAATGTTGTGTAGTTCTGCGTGTGAGTAAGGTCACCAGAGCTCATCGGGATGGGGAGTATCGGTCAGCAACAATAGTTTGCTGACTGTGATAGGCAACGCGCCCCGACACCTGGTGTTGCGAGCACATGGGCGGCGGTGATCGCTTACCATCAGGTGAACGACTTGCTCGATTGTCGTCCTCAAATAAAAAAAATCCACCTTTTGGTACATACATACATAGACTCACGCCTGTTTCCCAGAGGGGTAGGCAGAGACAACGGATTTCCATTTGTCACGATCTTCCATTTCACACGTCTTTTGCCTCGATTACTGTCATTATATTCTTCATACATGCTCGCCGGTTTAGGGTACTTCTGACCTGCCCTTTCTTGAGAACGTCTCCGATTTGTTCAGAGAATGTTCGACGAGGTCTTCCCCTTCCGGTTGTTCCATTCACACATGCCAGGTATACTTCTTTTGTCAACCTTCTTTCATTCATCCTCTCTAAATGGCCAAACCATCTCAGCATTCCTTTTTCAATCTTTGTGACTACATCCTGTGACCTTTTGGTATTACTGCATAAACCTCGAAAAGTCTTAACTTTAAATGAAATCGTTGTTTTGTCACCTACCGTAACCATAATGCCCGGATGATACTCCTGCTCCTCTGCTTCCAGCTCCATGTCCCGGACGCAGAGGGTGGCTCCATACGCGAACACTATGGAGTTGAGAGCGTACGTGAGCAGCCAGCCCATGCCGGCGCCTGTGCCTGCCCATAGCCCCCGCCGACGAGACGCAGGGGTACCGGTGGACAGGGCTTGAACGTATCTGTGGACAAAAAATATTTACAGTTACCCTCGGAAATGTTCAATGCGTCACCGGGTAAATAGAAGCGCTCATAGACGGGCGCTCTAACCGGTATGAGGTTGCCTCGTTGGTCTAGCGGTAGCGTGTTCACCCGCAGAGAACGAGGTCCTGGGTTCAAATCCCGGGTCGGGCAAAAAGTGATTTTGGGAATTTTATGTAAAAAACAAAAATTTCTCAGCATCAGCCCAAAGTCTGGGAGTTGGCGGTATTATACCCTCGTGCCTCGGAGAGCACGTAAAGCCGTCGGCCCTGTTCCTGACCTCTTTCCGGTCGTGTCGCCTAGGCGTCCCATCGGATCATGAGAGTGATGGAATAGAAAGTGCTCCTGTGTTTGCCCACACACTTGAGCACTATAATATGTCCCGCGCAGATGGCTAATCTCTATTGAGAACGGCCGCCGTGGCCGAAATTTGGCTAGGAGGACATTATGAGGTTAAGCAACTAGGCTTTCGGTCAATCCATAGATGGGTGACGACCAAAGTGACTTAATTTCTGAGCGTATCCGTGCTTCGGAGGACTCGAGGTGGTTAAGCTGTCGGTCCCGGTTGTAGCCAATAAGCCACAGTCGTTATGCCATGTCAGAGGCCTAACCTGCCGTGGGCTTCTTCTGGCACTTGATAGGGGAAGCCCCGGGAACGTGGGTATGCTGCTCCAGTGCCCCCCTTTTGCGCCGTGTCCCAGATGGTCGGGACACGCACCTGGAGAGTGCTGTGAGTTGCCCTCCCTAATTGCCGACTCCTGGCATGTCAGAGGCCTACTGGGCGGCGTGAACAACTCTTACACTAGTGTTACCATGCCCATGCAATATACGACCCATATGATGGATACAACTCCATTGTGGAAATCTCTTGGGGAGGCCTTCGTCGGTCGTCATTTGGATAACATGATTCGTAGATAATATTCCTTCAAGAACTCTATTGAGAATATTGAGTAGTGAAGGTCCTAGCTAACCATCATCATCTTCATATCAGCCGAAAGACGTCCAAAGGCCTCCCCTAAAGATCTCCACAATTCCCGATCTGGCGCTATTCGCATCCAGCGGTTTCCAGCGACCCGCACAAGATCGTCGGTCCGCCTTGTAGGGGGCCTGCCCACTCTGCGTTTTCCGATTCGTGGTCGGTAATTACGTAGATTTCTTTCAACAGATTTAAGAATTTTAAAAATATCTTTAGTAGTTTTATGAGTTTATCCATTTCATAACAACATACAAATTTCACCTTGAACTAATATTGTAAGAGAAAACTCGTTACAATATTAGTTCAGAAGATATATTTTGAATGCTTTTTTTTTATTTATTGTTTGGAAAACCAACAGCTATATATAAAAAATATTACTGCTATAATAGGAAACATAAAGACAATTACAGGTTTCCACGGATAGCGACTGATACACACATACAATGCTTCCGATTTTACTCTTAACTGAAGACATATTATTATGTTAAAAGTTATTGGAAAAAATTAAGGTTCAGCTGCCTGCGTGCCACCTCGCTCTTGGTATTAAATGAGTCAAAATCAAACTTTTTACATAATTTATTAAAATCCTTGCTCGCTCGCACTATATATGAATTTTGCCTATAATAGTTTTATTTTCATAATTTTCATATTAGTATTATTCTTCTGGGCTTCTTCAAAGCTCTGTTGGACAAGACCCTCCCCAAGAATGGAGGAATATGCCATAATCGCCACGACTGGCAGACGGGTTGGCGATCGTAGTACGATGGTCATAGTACACAGAGAGACGTTGCTGCCCATCCTCTGGAAGATATTCCTTCAGGACGACTTCCGTAGTATAATAATAAATAAATAAAATAAAAATAAAAAGCCTTTTATTTCAGCACAACAGAACAGTTTGTTGAATTACAGAATTTCTAAGTTGGTTAGATATTTTTGATAATTAGTTAGATATGTAGAAGTGTTTTTTTTTTAATATTATGATAAAGTTTTGTTTTTCTCCTCTGCATGAACCCCTCTACAGGTAAAGGCCTCCTCCAAGGATGTCCAGTCGTCTCTATTAATTATTTCAATTAGAATATTTAAGTATTGTTGTACTGATATTTTCTCATGTAGTTTCAGAAGTTCATATGGAATGTAAGTATTTAAATATTTTCTATATTTTGTCTCTGTTTTTTAAAGCTTTTGTTGATATTGATATATATGACATTCAATTTTTTTTTTTTTTTTTTGTTTAATGTCTTGGACCGTTGCTCTTTTTTGATACCTCGATATTTTGAATCTAAATTTGATAATATAAAGTCAATCTAGAGCTTCTCTTTTATGAATAATTGTTCCTTTGGAGGGTTTTGGTCTTAATCTTCCTCGGTGACCAGCCGGCGTGGAAGATGTTTTGTTTCTTATATGTAGATTGCTTTTGAATATAATTACCCATGCTAGAGGGGGGCGCTAGTTGCTACATTTTTGTGGTTCTTATTTTTATTTTTCTGGGGCTTTGACATGTTATTTTGGTCCTTGTTAGTTAGGAAATTAAGCATGCTGGGTTTAAGAACCGACTCGGTCAAGCTGGAAGCACTTTGTATTGGTGTTCGGGTTTTGTTCTTTTTATTCGCATGCACTCTATCTTTAGTGTGGATAGTAACATTGTTTGCAGGTGATAATGAGAGCATTCTCTTGTTGCCAGTTATGTCTTGGTTCTTATTTTTTTCAATTATAATAAGTTGGTCGTATTTAATTATTGCTACATTTCCTTTTTCTTTCTCTAATTTTATTTGTTCTTGTAATTCCCTTCGTTTTTCCAAAATCTTTGGTGGGTAATCTTCTTTCATATAGTATGTAGTACTATAAAGTGATTTTGTGTAACTTGTTCCGTTACCATTGTTCCGCTCTTAAAAATTGTGTTTCGTTGCTCATCTAGCTCTAGTTGTATTTTCCTTAGGGCATTTAATACTTCTTGCATTCTTATTGATTATTTTGATGATGTATTTATTCCTATTTTATGATTTCGTATATTTTTTCTCTTGATTTACGCCCTCTGGTATCAATTAGGTGAATTAGGTGGCGGCTTGAAATATGGGTGATGTGGATTATTGGTTGCAGTACGTGGTACACGCGAAGCTCAGTAGATGGCGACAATAGCCGTCATTATGTTTTTTAGTGATTTTGTAGGTTATGTTTTATTTTTATTATTATTTACAGCTAGTTTTAGCCTGATTCACAGTCTTTTTATTCTTTGTTGATTACTTTTTGCTGTTTGTTTGCTGGTTGTTGTGTTGTAGTGGTTATTTATTCCGAAAAATTTGCGTAAGTAACGACTAGCAACTGTTTGTGTTGCCGGTATTATTTACACTTTTTTCGTTTAATCACTGGTTTTTACACTGTGACTTCACTATATGATGTAAATCTTTGGTTACAAATTTTACTTATATGCTTATTTACTGGATTCAAGCACTTTTTATTTTTATATTAACAGAAAACACAGAATCGAACTAACTAAACGGTAGCACTGCAGCGCCCTCCCTATTCAACTTCAGCGACTTCCGTAGTAAACAAGAGAAATAAAGGCTGGCTTTCTTCTCCGGATCGTCCACCTAGGTAGCTAGAGAAAGCCGCAGGCTAGCTAGGGTAGGATCCTCATCGGCGAGGATCGCGATGCCCCCTTAACACGTGATCGGTAATACCGTGCAAGTGATCTGACTCCCATTTCGGATTCCATCTTTTTACTTCAGCGGCCGCTGAGATGTGGCCCATAAGGGTGCCCTCAGGTATTAGTCGTTTAAATTAAGCTACAGGTTGAGAGCCTTCTGCGCTAGCCAACTGCTCGTTGTTTTCAATTCTTTAATTTGATATACTATTGCTAAATGTAACAATAATAGCTTAGTAACTTGCTATTTATTATTTATTTAAGAATATTAAAAATACATGTGACGAAACAGACCGCACGGACGGACTAATTTAAAATATTTTGTTACTTTAATTACTGTTTTTAAACTGTGTTAATGTAATACATTGTGAGCTTGACAACTACAAGTGTATGTAAATACCCAAGTGCTGAATAAAAAAAATTAAAAAATAAGTACAAACCTGCTGACTTCCTCCTCCTCCCCCCCATACGCTCTGACCGTATGTATAGACGTCAGGGCTTCCTCCACTACTCGACCAGCCATGCCGTAAGCCTTCACTTCATCTGACGAACATTTCGTTTGATTCTGTAAGGAGAACAATTTGTGGGTTAGTTAAAAAATAAAAATATGGTTTATTTCTCTCGTAAAAGTTCATGTATAAATGACATTGCGATGTATAAACAATTTTTGCTTAATTAAAACTTTAGAGAGAGCTGGAGTCTGTACTAGGCTCTAAACCTGTATGACAGATCTCCAGGCATTCTCCAATCTTGCAGTTATACGCAGAAGGCATATAACGCTCTGCGCGTCCAATACAATAACGCGTTTAGGATGCTGATTAACTGCCAACACATGTTTCGCTTTAAGGTATTAGCAAACAATAGTGTTTAAGTTTATAAATTATCAAGTATTCAATAACGCGCAATGGTTATGACGTAGCTGCTATGTTATAATTATATTTTTACACTGTGATTATTTATTTGATTAGTGATTATCATTTAATTAATTACTATAATAATTCTAGAATAATTTTACATCTTAAAACTATTAATGATCGATATTAGATTTTCAAATGGCTGTCACTGATAAAAATATAAATAGGGTAGGAGAATTATTAAAGGGGCATTCTTTGTACGACGGTAGATGAGCGTTACTCTGTTCGATTAAATATGGTGTGTAGAAAATATCTCGGAGTTTTAATGTGCAGAACCTACAAGTGCGCAATAATATATAAAAATGGATATTTTAATTAGAAGCTAAATGGACGACTGAAATATTGGATTTGATTGTAATACTAATCGACTAAGTTTTTATTTTTAGTTTTACTATGTATTTCATTAAGGAAACTAAAGATATATAATGCGAGCACAGATTTTATTTTCTCTTTATTTACTTTTATTTATTTATTCAGGAAACATACAGTCGTTAACAAACAATACAATATACCTAAGACCAAATTACAATAAGACCAAAAAGTTCCATTAATTAGTTACGAATATAAGAACTAAGACACAAAAGGCGAATACCTACTTAATACAATATAAACAGAAGAAATTAAAAGCAATGTCTACACAAATACAAAAAACAGAAATAAAAGGCTAACCGTTGTTATAGAGGAAATGTCTGTTGCATCGTTATTTAACCAATACAATATTTCATCTACAATATCTCATCATTTCTTCTACAATATATCTGGTATTATGAAAACAAAACAAAACCGTAATTTAGGTATAAAAAAATCTAAAAGAAATCTTATAAATTATGTCACCCACTTTCTTCTTGAAACTATCCAGAGACAAAGCAAATATGTCCACATCTTCCAGTAGTTCTATGTATTTTCTACATGAACGTCTAATAAATGTGTTTCTAGCGTAATTCGTTCTACATGGTAATATCCGAAAAGTGGTTTTAGAACTCTTTCTCTCGTAACCAGTTTGATGCTTTTAGTTCTGATGTTATTGTAATTATCTTTCATGTAACTTCATGCGAAGTTCAAAATCCTTACCTTAGCAACGACCATAGCAATGAGCAAAGAGACGGGCACCACAGACAATCCTGAGAGTGTCAGTTGCCGGCCGTACGACATGGCGAGAGCCGAGCACCACCGTGCCGGCCAGGTTGGCGGTCATCACCACGTGCTCCCCAACGCCCCCACGGAACTTCTCCATGTCCCTGTAACAATAAGTACGTCATTAATAATAATATCCTGGGACATCATACACGGCCATCTGATCCCAAACTAAGCACAGCTTGTACTATGGAAACCAGATAACTGATATACTACACATACAAGAATACAACTCCATTGTTGAAGTTATACTTCTTTTGGCGCGATGGAGAAAAATGATGAGAGTGAATTTTTACGATGCGCGCGCACACCGACACCAAAAAATTTTACAGCATGAAGTTAGTTCTAAGTGGTATGAAAATGTATGAGAGGGAATTTTTACGATGCGCGCTGTTATGCGGGATTTAAATAATCCCTTTTTAAAAAAAGAAATTTAATTGATTTAATTAGTTTTATTAAATATGAGAGAATTAGACACGAGATCTTTTCGCAGCCTTTACGCGATGGAGGATGGAGAGCGACTGAGGTGTGAGAATGGGCGAGTGAGGGACTAGGACAGAGAAATGCTAAGTTAGCGATGATTGTGTTGTGTAGGCAAATAGGGGTGCAATGCTAGGGTATAACACCTCCCCGGGGAGACTAAACTTCGGGGTTGATGTTCCGAAGTTTATGTAACTCTAAGTCGAGGACAGGAGACAGGGGTAGTGTGTGCAGATTGGGAAACTGAAGGTCTACGGGAGGTTTGCGATTCGATGTTTATTCTGAGACTGCGGCCAGAATTGACATAATATTTAACGTACAATTTGTATAAAGAAAATAAAAGAATTAAAATTAAAATAAAAGATACGGTATTTATAGCATAATGGGTCCCGTGTTTGCTTATGAACGATTGGTTATTTAAAATTTCGTCTGCATTGTTTATTAGATTATTTATTAGTTTTTCATTCGAGCCGAGATTTTCTAAATTTATATTATCCAACTTAACAGGGGACACATTACTTATCAGCTTACTTATCTTATCAATATTACAACATGATTCGTTTATAATATTAAAGTCTCTGTTAACTAAAGAGAGACTTATGTTACTGTTATCTAATTTTGGTACAAACTTCATATTTCTACTATAGGCTAAACAATGATTAGTTAAGGTAAGTATACCGGTACCGAGGATGTTTTTATTGTACATTTTATTTCCACATTCTATTGTTAATTTTGTAGTTTCCGATTGTACATAAATCCACTTATTTTGATTTAGAACAGTCCAAATGTTTATATTTCCGAATAAAGATTTAGTTTCACATTGTTTCGGTAAGGATGTAACTACACGTGTGATAAGTTCACTTTCACAGTTTGGATTCTCCGCTGATGATAACACACTAGGGATGTCACAAATGTAATTCTCAGGGTTGCCACTTTCACACTTATCTAGGTCGTTTAATGTACAATAGCGTGTTTTGTCTTTGGTCATTGCTATAAAATTACTGCTAGGTATGATTACACTATAGGTATTAGGCTTCAGGGTGTCATGCGGAATAGGTAAGGGTAAGTTACGGTATACGAAATACTCTTCCGGATTAACCAGCGGTATTTTTAATACAAACACAATCTTATTATTATAAAAGTAAGAAATTACATGCGACATACTTAAAATAATATACATTTTACTTAATTCTAAACTTACAGGTAGGCTAACACCTGCGTGGAGGTGCAAGTGGTTATCGGCGAGTTCTCGGTATAGTTCTATTGGTGTTATTATAGATGGGTGTATGATGTTTCTGCTACTTAGCAACACGGCGGTTGTTATATCTTCTAATTGGAATGATAATGTAAGTAGAGAGGTTTCGAGGCGGATTAGAATATTGTTTAATTTATTTTTAATAAGTAACTCATTAGAAACATTACTTATATTTTTGATGTCTATAGAGAGCTCGTCGATAGCAGAGTTTAAAATATCTTCGTTAATTCGAATTTTGTGTATTGTTTGGTTATAGCTAACTAAAGTTGATGATGTCAGTAAAATATTTTCCTTAATAAGCGAAGCTAGTTTTCTCTCGTTCTGGTTTACAGAAGTTAAAACTTCATCGTATTTTATGGCATCTTCTTCGCTTAAAGTTCCAAAAATGGTTTTTAGGATTGAACCACCAATGCCTATCCAAGCGGACCGTTTATGTTTATTATCAATTAAATGGGATATGGATTCAAATTCTTTTACTAAGTCTTGGTATCTCATGGATAGCGGTTCTATAGTGTTGGAACATTCGGATGGGTCTATGGTTTCTGACTGCCTACATAAAAACTTATAACTACCTAAAACTATATTAAGATTATTTATATGAGGCTCTATATACGAAATATCTATGGGAATTAATACATTTAAATTCCCGTCTCTAATTTTCATTTTTCCTACAAACTCCGAATATAATCCGGATCCAGTCTGAATCGGTTCAATAAAGTCAGAGTTTACTCCAACGATGAAACTGAAATAAATAAATGAAAAAAGATATAAATCATACGTATATGTATCATAGTAACAATATTAAGATGGATTAATTGTTGCAATTTTAATCTCGTCAAAGTGGTGTTTCACATGACGCCTGTTTATTAATAGTGTTACGGTGTGATTACCGTGCACCTTAACAACCTTGTACGGGCCCTTCCACATGGGAGATAAGGCCTTACGCAACCTAAGGTGATTTTTTAGCAGGACATAATCACCAACTTTATATGATGCGGAACGAGTATGAGAATCATAACAAGTCTTAGATGTTTCTTTTGATTTACGGATAAATTCTAACGCCCTATCACGCGCGTATTTCATACGGTGTTGTAGCATTTTTACATACTCGGGGTATGTAGAGCTAGAGATATCGTAAACTGAGTCGGGAATATAAGGTTTGTGTCCGAATAATAATTCGTAAGGAGTGTAGTGTGTAGTTGAGTGCACTGCGGTATTATATGCTAACATAGAAGTGAACACATAGCGGGGCCAGTTATCCTGATTATCGTTGACGTATGATTTTAGGTACTCCTTGAGAGTAGAGTGAGATCGTTCTAAGGCGCCTTGTGTCTGTGGGTGGTAAGGCGAGCACCATAGCTGTTTTATTTTTAAGAATTCACAAGTCTTTTTAAAGAGTTCTGCTGTAAAGTTTGTTCCCTGATCGGTAAGAATATATTTTGGGATTCCAAATAAAGATATAAAGTGAAGGAGACATTCACTGGTCTCTTCGGCAGTAGTGCTGCGAATGGGATATGCTAACGAGAATTTGGTTAAATCATCTTGCATTGTGAGTATGTATTTTAATTTGGCAGTGCCGGACTCTGGTAGTGGTCCTACGATATCGAGAGATAATCTCTCGAATGGCGACGTCGAAGTGGATGTGATAACCATAGGGGCTCTATTTATTTTACGCAGGGCTTTGTTGGTTTGACATAATTTACACTTTTTAACATAACTTTCGATGTCGCTGCGCATGTTTTTCCAATAAAACCTTTCTTTAATGCGATTCAGCATCCTTGTAGAACCTAAATGTCCCGCTATGGGAATATCATGATTTTCTTTTAAAATTGTTTGGATTTCGCTTAAAGAAGGATATATGATATGATTATGATAGATATGGATTGTTATATTGATACCATCGAATAGATAACTCAACATATTATATATTTTAACAAAAGAGTGTTTATCAAAAGGGTTTTTAAAATCAGACGTGCTTATCTCATTTATGGTTGGATACGACATAATTATGTGATCGCGTGCATATTTTAAGGATTTAAATATATCGGGATATGAATAGTCATCAAAATGATGTACTTTCGTGAAAAGGAAAAGGTAAGTTTTGTTTTCAATATTTAAAGGTAAAAATGTAAATAACGATCTTTCTAATTTCAGAAACTCTTCACGCTCGGGGCTTGGGCAGTTACTTAGCACTTCTTCGACATAAGGCATGGACTCGTCCATGTCTATAGAGGTAGGAATTATTACTAATTTTTGTGATCCCTTAAGGAGAGTTTGATTGTGTTCTATAATGATAGTGTTATGTGATTCAGCGGTAGACTTAAGGAATGACTTATAGGTTTCGTCGGGCAAAGGTAAGTTTTCAGGTATCTCAGGAGAGGGTTCTGGATTAGGGTAAGTAACAGGTAAGGTTTCAGGGACGTGCCTACTGGTTGAAGGCTGAGGTTCCGGTTCGGGACCTAGATCATTATTTATAGAGGTAAGGTAGTCCATTACTTCATTTTCGATTTCAGGGTTTATGAGCCCATGATCAAGGTTAGATGGTGGGGATACTAACATACTTTGTGGATCAGTAGGAGATTCGTCAGGGGTGCTAGAAGGCTGTGATGGTTGCAGTGGAACTTCATTATCAAGGTTAGTATTAGGATAAATAGGATTTACAGGATACCTAGAAAGTGCATCGGCTGCAGAGTTTTGTTTACCATTACGATAAACAATTTCGTATTCATACTCCTCTAGCTTTAATCGCCAGCGTTGTAGTTTACTACTAGGGTCCTTATGGTTAAATAACCATTTCAAGGGTCTATGATCCGTGATAATTTTAAATTTGTGCCCATAAAGATAGGGACGGAATGTTTTACATCCGTATAGGATAGCTAACAGCTCTTTTTCAGTTGTACTATAATTTATCTCACTTTTATTAAGTGTACGCGACGCAAAAGCTATAGGTTGGTCTTTGCCAAACAAACGGAGTGTCCTTTTTTAACAGACTGGTCAAGGGTTTTGCTGTTTTTGAAAAATCAGGTATGAAACGACGATAGTAAGAAACTAGGCCAAGGAAGGATTTTATGTCTTTAGGAGATTTTGGAATTGGAAATTCAGTGACTGCCTTAATCTTTTCAGGATTTGGTTCGACACCATGTTCTGTTATTACATGACCAAGATAACAGACTTCATGACGTAGGAATTCGCATTTATCGGGCTGTAGTTTCAGGTTATTATCCCGAAGTCTTTGGAAGATGAGTTCTAGGTTGGTAATATGGGAATTAAGATCGTGGGAATAACATATTATGTCATCAAGATATACGAAGCATCGAATGCCCTGAAGGCCAGAAAGGGTGCAATTCATTAATCTTTGAAATGTAGATGGCGCGTTCTTACTTCCGAACGGCATCCTCAAAAACTGGTACTTTCCCTCAGGAACAGTGAAGCTAGTTTTCGGTTTGTCTGATTCTTTTAGAGGCATTTGATGGAATCCTGATGCCAGGTCCAAGGTGGAGAAGTATTTGCTGTTACCCAGCTGGTCAAGGATTTCAGTGATTTGTGGAAGAGGGTAAGTGTCACCGATTGTGACATCATTGAGTTTCCTGTAATCAATCACAACTCGCCATTTACGAACATTTGAGGCATCTAGTTTTTTAGGGACTACCCATATGGGTGAGGACCAAGGGGAACTGGAAGGTTCAATTATATTTTGTTGAAGCATCTTATTGATTTGATCTCGGACTTCGGCTTTATGTACTTCCGGGAATCGATAAGATTTGGTATGTATGGGGACATCTGTTGTGGTTTTAATTTCGTGCTCTATAGCATTTGTGCACGTTAAATTTTCACCAGGAAGGTGGAAGATATCGGAATAGTTTGAACATAATTGTAGAACAGCTTCTCTTTCTTCTTTGTTTAGATGTGACAGTCTTAATTGTTTTAGTACCTCGTCTGTACGTTTAAAACTATCGGCAGACACGTTGATATGGTTTACGAGATTACTAGATTTATTAAATTCTGTGGGGTCAATAGGACTGAGATTTAAATTAAGATTTGAGGTTAACCTTATTGGTTCCTCAGAGATATTTACTACGGATAAATTTATTCGATTGTTTTCCTTGACACGAACGAGACAGTTCGCAACTAGTAAATTATCGGATAACTTTTGATCGAGAACTAACCCTTCTTTTATTTCGGGGTTTAAAACTGAACACTCGATCACGGTTTCCGTCCTAGCGGGGATTATATATGCGGGATCATGGAAGTACAGTTTAATGTGTGATTTAGCAAAATGTAGCACGTTGTTGTTGTAGTTTATACTACAGTTATAGGCATTGAGTAGGTCAGAACCTATAATGCCATCGTAAGGTAATTGTATTTGGTCGTCGTCGTTCGGTTCGACCAAATACAATTACCTTACGATGGCATTATAGGTTCTGACCTACTCAATGCCTATAACTGTAGTATAAACTACAACAACAACGTGCTACATTTTGCTAAATCACACATTAAACTGTACTTCCATGATCCCGCATATATAATCCCCGCTAGGACGGAAACCGTGATCGAGTGTTCAGTTTTAAACCCCGAAATAAAAGAAGGGTTAGTTCTCGATCAAAAGTTATCCGATAATTTACTAGTTGCGAACTGTCTCGTTCGTGTCAAGGAAAACAATCGAATAAATTTATCCGTAGTAAATATCTCTGAGGAACCAATAAGGTTAACCTCAAATCTTAATTTAAATCTCAGTCCTATTGACCCCACAGAATTTAATAAATCTAGTAATCTCGTAAACCATATCAACGTGTCTGCCGATAGTTTTAAACGTACAGACGAGGTACTAAAACAATTAAGACTGTCACATCTAAACAAAGAAGAAAGAGAAGCTGTTCTACAATTATGTTCAAACTATTCCGATATCTTCCACCTTCCTGGTGAAAATTTAACGTGCACAAATGCTATAGAGCACGAAATTAAAACCACAACAGATGTCCCCATACATACCAAATCTTATCGATTCCCGGAAGTACATAAAGCCGAAGTCCGAGATCAAATCAATAAGATGCTTCAACAAAATATAATTGAACCTTCCAGTTCCCCTTGGTCCTCACCCATATGGGTAGTCCCTAAAAAACTAGATGCCTCAAATGTTCGTAAATGGCGAGTTGTGATTGATTACAGGAAACTCAATGATGTCACAATCGGTGACACTTACCCTCTTCCACAAATCACTGAAATCCTTGACCAGCTGGGTAACAGCAAATACTTCTCCACCTTGGACCTGGCATCAGGATTCCATCAAATGCCTCTAAAAGAATCAGACAAACCGAAAACTAGCTTCACTGTTCCTGAGGGAAAGTACCAGTTTTTGAGGATGCCGTTCGGAAGTAAGAACGCGCCATCTACATTTCAAAGATTAATGAATTGCACCCTTTCTGGCCTTCAGGGCATTCGATGCTTCGTATATCTTGATGACATAATATGTTATTCCCACGATCTTAATTCCCATATTACCAACCTAGAACTCATCTTCCAAAGACTTCGGGATAATAACCTGAAACTACAGCCCGATAAATGCGAATTCCTACGTCATGAAGTCTGTTATCTTGGTCATGTAATAACAGAACATGGTGTCGAACCAAATCCTGAAAAGATTAAGGCAGTCACTGAATTTCCAATTCCAAAATCTCCTAAAGACATAAAATCCTTCCTTGGCCTAGTTTCTTACTATCGTCGTTTCATACCTGATTTTTCAAAAACAGCAAAACCCTTGACCAGTCTGTTAAAAAAGGACACTCCGTTTGTTTGGCAAAGACCAACCTATAGCTTTTGCGTCGCGTACACTTAATAAAAGTGAGATAAATTATAGTACAACTGAAAAAGAGCTGTTAGCTATCCTATACGGATGTAAAACATTCCGTCCCTATCTTTATGGGCACAAATTTAAAATTATCACGGATCATAGACCCTTGAAATGGTTATTTAACCATAAGGACCCTAGTAGTAAACTACAACGCTGGCGATTAAAGCTAGAGGAGTATGAATACGAAATTGTTTATCGTAATGGTAAACAAAACTCTGCAGCCGATGCACTTTCTAGGTATCCTGTAAATCCTATTTATCCTAATACTAACCTTGATAATGAAGTTCCACTGCAACCATCACAGCCTTCTAGCACCCCTGACGAATCTCCTACTGATCCACAAAGTATGTTAGTATCCCCACCATCTAACCTTGATCATGGGCTCATAAACCCTGAAATCGAAAATGAAGTAATGGACTACCTTACCTCTATAAATAATGATCTAGGTCCCGAACCGGAACCTCAGCCTTCAACCAGTAGGCACGTCCCTGAAACCTTACCTGTTACTTACCCTAATCCAGAACCCTCTCCTGAGATACCTGAAAACTTACCTTTGCCCGACGAAACCTATAAGTCATTCCTTAAGTCTACCGCTGAATCACATAACACTATCATTATAGAACACAATCAAACTCTCCTTAAGGGATCACAAAAATTAGTAATAATTCCTACCTCTATAGACATGGACGAGTCCATGCCTTATGTCGAAGAAGTGCTAAGTAACTGCCCAAGCCCCGAGCGTGAAGAGTTTCTGAAATTAGAAAGATCGTTATTTACATTTTTACCTTTAAATATTGAAAACAAAACTTACCTTTTCCTTTTCACGAAAGTACATCATTTTGATGACTATTCATATCCCGATATATTTAAATCCTTAAAATATGCACGCGATCACATAATTATGTCGTATCCAACCATAAATGAGATAAGCACGTCTGATTTTAAAAACCCTTTTGATAAACACTCTTTTGTTAAAATATATAATATGTTGAGTTATCTATTCGATGGTATCAATATAACAATCCATATCTATCATAATCATATCATATATCCTTCTTTAAGCGAAATCCAAACAATTTTAAAAGAAAATCATGATATTCCCATAGCGGGACATTTAGGTTCTACAAGGATGCTGAATCGCATTAAAGAAAGGTTTTATTGGAAAAACATGCGCAGCGACATCGAAAGTTATGTTAAAAAGTGTAAATTATGTCAAACCAACAAAGCCCTGCGTAAAATAAATAGAGCCCCTATGGTTATCACATCCACTTCGACGTCGCCATTCGAGAGATTATCTCTCGATATCGTAGGACCACTACCAGAGTCCGGCACTGCCAAATTAAAATACATACTCACAATGCAAGATGATTTAACCAAATTCTCGTTAGCATATCCCATTCGCAGCACTACTGCCGAAGAGACCAGTGAATGTCTCCTTCACTTTATATCTTTATTTGGAATCCCAAAATATATTCTTACCGATCAGGGAACAAACTTTACAGCAGAACTCTTTAAAAAGACTTGTGAATTCTTAAAAATAAAACAGCTATGGTGCTCGCCTTACCACCCACAGACACAAGGCGCCTTAGAACGATCTCACTCTACTCTCAAGGAGTACCTAAAATCATACGTCAACGATAATCAGGATAACTGGCCCCGCTATGTGTTCACTTCTATGTTAGCATATAATACCGCAGTGCACTCAACTACACACTACACTCCTTACGAATTATTATTCGGACACAAACCTTATATTCCCGACTCAGTTTACGATATCTCTAGCTCTACATACCCCGAGTATGTAAAAATGCTACAACACCGTATGAAATACGCGCGTGATAGGGCGTTAGAATTTATCCGTAAATCAAAAGAAACATCTAAGACTTGTTATGATTCTCATACTCGTTCCGCATCATATAAAGTTGGTGATTATGTCCTGCTAAAAAATCACCTTAGGTTGCGTAAGGCCTTATCTCCCATGTGGAAGGGCCCGTACAAGGTTGTTAAGGTGCACGGTAATCACACCGTAACACTATTAATAAACAGGCGTCATGTGAAACACCACTTTGACGAGATTAAAATTGCAACAATTAATCCATCTTAATATTGTTACTATGATACATATACGTATGATTTATATCTTTTTTCATTTATTTATTTCAGTTTCATCGTTGGAGTAAACTCTGACTTTATTGAACCGATTCAGACTGGATCCGGATTATATTCGGAGTTTGTAGGAAAAATGAAAATTAGAGACGGGAATTTAAATGTATTAATTCCCATAGATATTTCGTATATAGAGCCTCATATAAATAATCTTAATATAGTTTTAGGTAGTTATAAGTTTTTATGTAGGCAGTCAGAAACCATAGACCCATCCGAATGTTCCAACACTATAGAACCGCTATCCATGAGATACCAAGACTTAGTAAAAGAATTTGAATCCATATCCCATTTAATTGATAATAAACATAAACGGTCCGCTTGGATAGGCATTGGTGGTTCAATCCTAAAAACCATTTTTGGAACTTTAAGCGAAGAAGATGCCATAAAATACGATGAAGTTTTAACTTCTGTAAACCAGAACGAGAGAAAACTAGCTTCGCTTATTAAGGAAAATATTTTACTGACATCATCAACTTTAGTTAGCTATAACCAAACAATACACAAAATTCGAATTAACGAAGATATTTTAAACTCTGCTATCGACGAGCTCTCTATAGACATCAAAAATATAAGTAATGTTTCTAATGAGTTACTTATTAAAAATAAATTAAACAATATTCTAATCCGCCTCGAAACCTCTCTACTTACATTATCATTCCAATTAGAAGATATAACACCAAAGAATTTTACAGCATGAAGTTAGTTCTAGGTGGTATGAAAATGTATGAGAGGGAATTTTTACGATGCGCGCGCACACCGACACCAAAAAATTTTACAGCATGAAGTTAGTTCTAGGTGGTATGAAAATGTATGAGAGGGAATTTTTACGATGCGCGCGCACACCGACACCAAAGAATTTTACAGCATGAAGTTAGTTCTAGGTGGTATGAAAATGTATGAGAGGGAATTTTTACGATGCGCGCGCACACCGACACCAAAAAATTTTACAGCATGAAGTTAGTTCTAGGTGGTATGAAAATGTATGAGAGGGAATTTTTACGATGCGCGCGCACACCGACACCAAAGAATTTTACAGCATGAAGTTAGTTCTAGGTGGTATGAAAATGTATGAGAGGGAATTTTTACGATGCGCGCGCACACCGACACCAAAGAATTTTTACGATGCGCGCGCACACCGACACCAAAAAATTTTACAGCATGAAGTTAGTTCTAGGTGGTATGAAAATGTATGAGAGGGAATTTTTACGATGCGCGCGCACACCGACACCAAAGAATTTTACAGCATGAAGTTAGTTCTAGGTGGTATGAAAATGTATGAGAGGGAATTTTTACGATGCGCGCGCACACCGACACCAAAAAATTTTACAGCATGAAGTTAGTTCTAGGTGGTATGAAAATGTATGAGAGGGAATTTTTACGATGCGCGCGCACACCGACACCAAAGAATTTTACAGCATGAAGTTAGTTCTAGGTGGTATGAAAATGTATGAGAGGGAATTTTTACGATGCGCGCGCACACCGACACCAAAAAATTTTACAGCATGAAGTTAGTTCTAGGTGGTATGAAAATGTATGAGAGGGAATTTTTACGATGCGCGCGCACACCGACACCAAAGAATTTTACAGCATGAAGTTAGTTCTAGGTGGTATGAAAATGTATGAGAGGGAATTTTTACGATGCGCGCGCACACCGACACCAAAAAATTTTACAGCATGAAGTTAGTTCTAGTTGGTATGAAAATGTATGAGAGGGAATTTTTACGATGCGCGCGCACACCGACACCAAAAAATTTTACAGCATGAAGTTAGTTCTAGGTGGTATGAAAATGTATGAGAGGGAATTTTTACGATGCGCGCGCACACCGACACCAAAGAATTTTACAGCATGAAGTTAGTTCTAGGTGGTATGAAAATGTATGAGAGGGAATTTTTACGATGCGCGCGCACACCGACACCAAAAAATTTTACAGCATGAAGTTAGTTCTAGGTGGTATGAAAATGTATGAGAGGGAATTTTTACGATGCGCGCGCACACCGACACCAAAGAATTTTACAGCATGAAGTTAGTTCTAGGTGGTATGAAAATGTATGAGAGGGAATTTTTACGATGCGCGCGCACACCGACACCAAAGAATTTTTACGATGCGCGCGCATCGTAAAAATAACAGCATGAAGTTAGTTCTAGGTGGTATGAAAATGTATGAGAGGGAATTTTTACGATGCGCGCGCACACCGACACCAAAGAATTTTTACGATGCGCGCGCATCGTAAAAATAACAGCATGAAGTTAGTTCTAGGTGGTATGAAAATGTATGAGAGGGAATTTTTACGATGCGCGCGCACACCGACACCAAAGAATTTTTACGATGCGCGCGCATCGTAAAAATAACAGCATGAAGTTAGTTCTAGGTGGTATGAAAATGTATGAGAGGGAATTTTTACGATGCGCGCGCACACCGACACCAAAGAATTTTTACGATGCGCGCGCATCGTAAAAATAACAGCATGAAGTTAGTTCTAGGTGGTATGAAAATGTATGAGAGGGAATTTTTACGATGCGCGCGCACACCGACACCAAAGAATTTTTACGATGCGCGCGCATCGTAAAATAACAGCATGAAGTTAGTTCTAGGTGGTATGAAAATGTATGAGAGGGAATTTTTACGATGCGCGCGCACACCGACACCAAAGAATTTTTACGATGCGCGCGCATCGTAAAAATAACAGCATGAAGTTAGTTCTAGGTGGTATGAAAATGTATGAGAGGGAATTTTTACGATGCGCGCGCACACCGACACCAAAGAATTTTTACGATGCGCGCGCATCGTAAAAATAACAGCATGAAGTTAGTTCTAGGTGGTATGAAAATGTATGAGAGGGAATTTTTACGATGCGCGCGCACACCGACACCAAAGAATTTTTACGATGCGCGCGCATCGTAAAAATAACAGCATGAAGTTAGTTCTAGGTGGTATGAAAATGTATGAGAGGGAATTTTTACGATGCGCGCGCACACCGACACCAAAGAATTTTTACGATGCGCGCGCATCGTAAAAATAACAGCATGAAGTTAGTTCTAGGTGGTATGAAAATGTATGAGAGGGAATTTTTACGATGCGCGCGCACACCGACACCAAAGAATTTTTACGATGCGCGCGCATCGTAAAAATAACAGCATGAAGTTAGTTCTAGGTGGTATGAAAATGTATGAGAGGGAATTTTTACGATGCGCGCGCACACCGACACCAAAGAATTTTTACGATGCGCGCGCATCGTAAAAATAACAGCATGAAGTTAGTTCTAGGTGGTATGAAAATGTATGAGAGGGAATTTTTACGATGCGCGCGCACACCGACACCAAAGAATTTTTACGATGCGCGCGCATCGTAAAAATAACAGCATGAAGTTAGTTCTAGGTGGTATGAAAATGTATGAGAGGGAATTTTTACGATGCGCGCGCACACCGACACCAAAGAATTTTTACGATGCGCGCGCATCGTAAAAATAACAGCATGAAGTTAGTTCTAGGTGGTATGAAAATGTATGAGAGGGAATTTTTACGATGCGCGCGCACACCGACACCAAAGAATTTTTACGATGCGCGCGCATCGTAAAAATAACAGCATGAAGTTAGTTCTAGGTGGTATGAAAATGTATGAGAGGGAATTTTTACGATGCGCGCGCACACCGACACCAAAGAATTTTTACGATGCGCGCGCATCGTAAAAATAACAGCATGAAGTTAGTTCTAGGTGGTATGAAAATGTATGAGAGGGAATTTTTACGATGCGCGCGCACACCGACACCAAAGAATTTTTACGATGCGCGCGCATCGTAAAAATAACAGCATGAAGTTAGTTCTAGGTGGTATGAAAATGTATGAGAGGGAATTTTTACGATGCGCGCGCACACCGACACCAAAGAATTTTTACGATGCGCGCGCATCGTAAAAATAACAGCATGAAGTTAGTTCTAGGTGGTATGAAAATGTATGAGAGGGAATTTTTACGATGCGCGCGCACACCGACACCAAAGAATTTTTACGATGCGCGCGCATCGTAAAAATAACAGCATGAAGTTAGTTCTAGGTGGTATGAAAATGTATGAGAGGGAATTTTTACGATGCGCGCGCACACCGACACCAAAGAATTTTTACGATGCGCGCGCATCGTAAAAATAACAGCATGAAGTTAGTTCTAGGTGGTATGAAAATGTATGAGAGGGAATTTTTACGATGCGCGCGCACACCGACACCAAAGAATTTTTACGATGCGCGCGCATCGTAAAAATAACAGCATGAAGTTAGTTCTAGGTGGTATGAAAATGTATGAGAGGGAATTTTTACGATGCGCGCGCACACCGACACCAAAGAATTTTTACGATGCGCGCGCATCGTAAAAATAACAGCATGAAGTTAGTTCTAGGTGGTATGAAAATGTATGAGAGGGAATTTTTACGATGCGCGCGCACACCGACACCAAAGAATTTTTACGATGCGCGCGCATCGTAAAAATAACAGCATGAAGTTAGTTCTAGGTGGTATGAAAATGTGTGAGAGGGAATTTTTACCATGCGCGCGCACACCGACACCAAAAAATTTTACAGCATGAAGTTAGTTCTAGGTGGTATGAAAATGTATGAGAGGGAATTTTTACGATGCGCGCGCACACCGACACCAAAGAATTTTTACGATGCGCGCGCATCGTAAAAATAACAGCATGAAGTTAGTTCTAGGTGGTATGAAAATGTGTGAGAGGGAATTTTTACGATGCGCGCGCACACCGACACCAAAAAATTTTACAGCATGAAGTTAGTTCTAGGTGGTATGAAAATGTATGAGAGGGAATTTTTACGATGCGCGCGCACACCGACACCAAAGAATTTTTACGATGCGCGCGCATCGTAAAAATAACAGCATGAAGTTAGTTCTAGGTGGTATGAAAATGTGTGAGAGGGAATTTTTACGATGCGCGCGCACACCGACACCAAAAAATTTTACAGCATGAAGTTAGTTCTAGGTGGTATGAAAATGTATGAGAGGGAATTTTTACGATGCGCGCGCACACCGACACCAAAGAATTTTTACGATGCGCGCGCATCGTAAAAATAACAGCATGAAGTTAGTTCTAGGTGGTATGAAAATGTATGAGAGGGAATTTTTACGATGCGCGCGCACACCGACACCAAAGAATTTTTACGATGCGCGCGCATCGTAAAAATAACAGCATGAAGTTAGTTCTAGGTGGTATGAAAATGTATGAGAGGGAATTTTTACGATGCGCGCGCACACCGACACCAAAGAATTTTACAGCATGAAGTTAGTTCTAGGTGGTATGAAAATGTATGAGAGGGAATTTTTACGATGCGCGCGCACACCGACACCAAAGAATTTTACAGCATGAAGTTAGTTCTAGGTGGTATGAAAATGTATGAGAGGGAATTTTTACGATGCGCGCGCACACCGACACCAAAGAATTTTACAGCATGAAGTTAGTTCTAGGTGGTATGAAAATGTATGAGAGGGAATTTTTACGATGCGCGCGCACACCGACACCAAAGAATTTTACAGCATGAAGTTAGTTCTAGGTGGTATGAAAATGTATGAGAGGGAATTTTTACGATGCGCGCGCACACCGACACCAAAGAATTTTTACGATGCGCGCGCATCGTAAAAATAACAGCATGAAGTTAGTTCTAGGTGGTATGAAAATGTATGAGAGGGAATATTTACGTTGCGCGCGCACACCGACACCAAAGAATTTTACAGCATGAAGTTAGTTCTAGGTGGTATGAAAATGTATGAGAGGGAATTTTTACGATGCGCGCGCATCGTAAAAATAACAGCATGACGTTAGTTCTAGGTGGTATGAATATTGATAACTATGTTCAAGTTGTATATTAAGAAGTATAACTTCTAACGCGTGTACATAAGTACACACAAGTTTTTTGAAATATTTTGGGGAGCTTTTGTCCAGTGTTAAAAGGTCAGCAAAGCGTAACTAAGGTAAGGCCGCTCACTTATTTGCCGACTTGGTACTATCACAAACGGTAGTTTAATTGCGAACAAAAATACCTTCTTTTACTGTTACAAAAAATTTCTTATCCTAAGCAAAAATACGTATTGATTGGACAACAGAATAATAATGAGTCAATTGCATAAAAAATCTATGTAATACAAAGGAATTCATAAGGTAGATTATAAATCTACCTTATGAATTATCCTATGTATGACATACATTTTTATGCAAATGATTCTTTATCTCAAAGTATTAAAATATTAGCAGCAATTTATGTTCATAATGCATTGCTATTTATTTTAAAGTAGATTGTTTGCGTAAAATAAAGTTGTATCTCCCACTCGACGGCCGCTACCGTGGTTAGTGCGTTGTATGGTCGCAGTTCGAAAACAACTTAACCTACTTTTATAGTAGCGAAATACAGTTTTAGTTACGCCCGGCTAAATTAGTATGTATTTTGTAAATACATAATCTATACATATAATAAAATCGTAGGAAAGTCGAAACTGTACATTGAATATTTTTTTAAAAGGATACTTCGGGCGTGATATCGAACCCAAAAATAAAGTTTTTAGAATTTTTATCTGTTTATCTGTTTGTCTGTATGTATGTCCGGTCTAAACTCAAAAAGTACTGCATGGATTTACTTCAAATTTTGCATGAATATTACTATGAAGTCGGGTCAACATATAGGCTACATATTATCACGCTATCACGGGGAGGAGCTGTGATAATTCATAAAGTTTAACGCGGGTAAAACCGCGGGGCACAGCTAGTTCTATATACAAGTTTACTTGTAAAACACCAACAACCTCGCAGGACTAGATAGCTAACACCATAACCAACAACTTTTGTTCTACGACTTTTGATAATTTGTTAGATTGTATTTTGATACAACAATAAGTATTATTTTAATTTCCCGCTTGAATTCAAAAAGTTATAACCAACTTTACGAGCATCGCAAAGACGCAGACAAGCACGGGAGCTTAGCGTCGATCACGCGTCGTCTTTTCGTTTATGAGGTAAAATAAGACCTACAAATGACACGACACTACATCAAAAAAAATGATTTTATTTTACTTCTTTTGTATACCTAAATATAATCTAAAATAATAAGCATTTAGACAACCGATCGAGCATATATTGTGTTTGCCTACTAAATAATTACTCTAATTGGACCAAATCCCGTGTTCATGCCC
This sequence comes from Pseudoips prasinana, assembly GCA_951640165.1. Lineage (NCBI taxonomy): Eukaryota > Metazoa > Arthropoda > Insecta > Lepidoptera > Nolidae > Pseudoips > Pseudoips prasinana. The sequence continues at coordinate 2,748,095 of OX621266.1, read as the reverse complement.
GCTTGAGTATGTTTCGCCGGACCGTCTCAACTGGGTCGTGTTGAAACCGGTAGTAGATGAACCCACTGAGTTTGTTTCGCTGGGTCTTCTCAGTTGGGGCGCATTGGATCCGGTGGTAGCATTAAAGCGCGACCGTCGTCATTAACACAAGGTCCGTCATAATAATAATACCTTAATATAGACAGAACCATTGACAATATGTAGTAAAAATATTAGACTTAAACTAGATAATTAAACATAATCTCTTGACAATAACTTGATACGAGCTAGCTAAATATCAATGCTATAGTAAAATAAATTTTATAAATGTTTTCATACAATGTGTACCTAAATATCTATGTTACTAGAAATAATAATGTATACAACTATATTACTACAAACATGTTCTGACTATTTACAAGCGCTTTTTTGAAGTCTACGTGAATAAAAACCTTTTTTATTTTATTTATTTATTTTACTTATTGTGTTATGTCGGAACTTGCAGAAAAAAAGTTGTTGCTTCTGATATTAGAAATCTAGTCGTGTGTGCGAGGCTGGTAGTGTTTTACAAATAACCATGTATAAGTATGTATTTACAAAAGGAAAGTAGTCTATGTATGTAGTATATCAGTTATCTAGTTTCCATAGTACAAGCTCTGCTTAGTTTGGGATCAGATGGCCGTGTGTAAATAATGTCCCAGGATATTATTATTTTTATAAAATAATGATATTATTATTATTTTTATTATATAATATGTGTATGTGTGGTGTGACTTTGAGAGACAGAATTCGAAATACTGATGTAAGAGAGAGTTGTGGTGTGAAAGAGGATGTAGTCACAAAGATTGAAAAAGGAATGCTGAGATGGTTTGGCCATTTAGAAAGGATGAATGAAAGAAGATTGACCAAAGAAGTATACCTGGCATGTGTGAATGGAACAACCGGAAGGGGAAGACCTCGTCGAACATTCTCTGACCAAATCGGAGACGTTCTCAAGAAAGGGCAGGTATTCTAAGTGCGTGGCCGAGTTTGTGACTCGTCTGCCGAGCCCACCACTTTGATGGATCATCCAATTATAGTATTACTGTTGGCATTTTTATTCAGTCTAGGGCTTTGCTAATTGAGACATTTTAGTGAATTGGATTTTGATAAGTGTTTATACGTTGCAACGTTACTGCTAGGTGAGCAAGAAATAAAAATCAGCATAATACATATTTGTTCCCATTTTTAGGAGAACTTGTAACTGTTTTGGTGGCGCTGTGCTTCGGTGCCTGAACTCAACAATATACAGTTTAACTTACAGGGATTTACTCTCATTGGTCAAAGCGGGAGCATTTCAAGCACACTGACTTTTAAAACAAGCAAAACTCAAACTTCGTTGTACTATTATAAGGTAGGTTTTTAAACGTACGAAAATGTACAGTGATATTAAAGTAATATCACTACAGCAGCTGGTGTATGGCATTTTTCAAAGTTGTTCTAAACCATCTAAACTTGTATTTCACTTGCTTACTCCCATACTATTATAAACATTGCAACATAGACAACCTTGAAATTTGTTTTATTTCATTTACCTTTAAGGAACCAAGACGAGATGTATTCCATTATTTTGTTTTTACATTACGTATATAGTCCGCCAATGAGCCATTCCCCACTTCACCGGACCATAGAATCGCTTATACACTCACGAACCCAAAACTGTTTAATCTATATTTTTATCTTGTCTAGTTTCCGAGTAAAGTAATTTTAACCACAATCCCATATTTCAACCCAACTACAAATTAAATTTGTTTCGAGCCATTTTTCAGTTAAAACAGCTATATCTCCGAAACGGCTCATCCTAGCCCAAAAATAACATCAAATCTGGTTCTCTAAAGAGAACCTAATAGCAAGGTAGAGCTAATTTACACACGCGGTCTGGTCTCCAAATCCCCAAGTTTTCACACTCTCGGGGGCCTACCTCAGCGCGCAGACCAGTATCTGTATAATCTGTAATCTCCTTACTTAGCAGAACATAACATACAACGGACAGAACTATTTCCACCCCTGAACTCCTCAAACTGAGGGAACTCAGCAGGGGTTCTAGGGTTCAGATACCTAATTTGTACCGTTTCTTCTTTAAACCTGTTAGCTACCCTCCCACCATTACTAAAAGTGTTTTTATATCCGTCGTAGGACTTGTAGACCCGGAGATATTACTGTTTTAATATCCCCCCTATATATACATACACTTAAATAAATATATATTTTCGTTTCCACTTCTTAACTCTTAACTCCCGTGATTTCAGCCGTAGAGCGTCGGGGTTCCCACTGTTGTTAAAGGGGGGGACATCTACTTCACATTCCCCCATTAGCCAACCGATAAGTACATAAAGGCAATTAACTTCTTAACGTAAATCTCAGCATTCGTACCTAATAGGGAAATCCCAAAACTAGGTCCGACATATATATATAACTCAGGCACGTAACGTACGTTATACCTAGATCCGTTATCTGCTCGGTTTAATACTAACCATCCACGTATTGTAGCCGGGAAAATATATCAGTAATATACGGGGACATATATCAGGAATACCAGAGTACATACTGACAACATAACCACGGACTTACATAGCCCATATATTCCCCAACTTAATACCGTTTGATTAATATTTTTATCTTGTATAGTTTCCGAGAACAGTAATTTTAACTATAGCCTCATAATTTCACTAACTGCATACTAAATTTGTTTTGAGACATTCTTCAATTTATTAACTTTTCAACTCAAATCTTATTATTCATACATGATAGGGAAATTCTGAAAACTAGGTCCAATAGCTACTACCCAGGCGTATAACGTACATTATACAGAAATCCCATACCAGCTCGGCTTAACGTAAACCACCCAAGTTTTGCAGTTGGGAAAATACACTGGCAATATACGGGGTCATACATCGGGTATACTATCGTATATACTGATAATATATCCACGGTATTGTATTGTCTATTTATTCAACAGCTCAAAACCGTTTGATTCATATTTTTATCGCGAGTAGTTTCCGAGATAAGTAACTCTAACCACAACCCCACTACCCTACCCGACTACAAATTAAATTTGTTTGGAGCCATTTTTCAGTTAAAACAGCTATATCTCCGAAACGGCTCATCCTAGCCCAAAAATAACATCAAATCTGGTTCTCCAAAGAGAACCTAATAGCAAGGTAGATCTAATTTATACACGTGGTCTGGTCTCCAAACCCTCAAGTTTTTACACTCCCTGGGGCCTACCTCAGCTTGCAGACCAGTGTTTGTGTAAATAGGCGCCTTTTTACTTAGCTGAACACAACACCTAACGGACAAAATTATTCCCACCCCTGAACTCCTCAAATTGAGGAGCCCAGCAGGGGTTCTTGGGCTCAGACACTAAATTTGGACCGGTTCTTTTCTAAACCTAATAGATATCTTCCCACAGTTACCAACAGCGTTTTTATATCCGTCGTAGGTCTTATAGATTCGGAGATATAACGGTTTTTGCATTCACATATATATATTATTATTATATACCTACTTTTTATACTTATATATATCTCATTTGCACTCCCCTTAACTTTAGATAACTACCTACTCTATAAAAACACCACGTTGTAGTAATTTTTATTTTCTCTGTATCGACAACTGGTACCCCTACCCTATTAATCCGTATACATCTTCCGGCAACACTAGCTATATCTCGGAAACTCATCGTAGCACAGAAATAGCCTCAAATTTAGTTCTCTAAAGAGAACTAAATTTGAGGTGGATCTAATTCGTTTTCACTCCCCTTAACTTTAGACAACTTCTCTATAATAACATCACGTTGTATTAATTTTTACTTTTTTTCGGTACCGACAACTCGTACCCCTACCCTATTAATCCGTACACATCTTTCTGTAACACTAGCTATATCTCGGAAACGGCTCATCGTAGCACAAAAATAGACTCAAATTTAGTTCTCTAAAGAGAACTAAATTTGAGGTAGATCTAATTTCCCTCTACATATATATATATATATATATATATATATTTTTTTTTTTTATTTTTTTTTTTTTCTTTTTTTTTTTAGAATAGAATAAACTTTATTAACCAAGAATTTAACACGTTTATACAGAGTTGTTATAATAAAGTATACAATTTTTTTTTGCCAATATATATATATATTATATACCTACTTTATACTAATACATTTTTCGTTTTCACTACCCTTAACTTTAGACAACTTCTCTATAATAACATCACGTTGTATTAATTTTTACTTTTTTCGGTACCGACAACTCGTACCCCTACCCTATTAATTCGTACACATCTTTCGGCAACACTAGATATATCTCGTAAACGGCTCATCGTAGCACAAAAATAGACTCAAATTTAGTTCTCTAAAGAGAACTAAATTTGAGGTAGATCTAATTTCCCTCTACATATATATATATATATATATATATATATATATATATATATATATATATATATATATATATATATATATATATATATATATATATATATATATATATATATATATATATATATATATATATATATATATTATATACCTACTATATACTAATACATTTTTCGTTTTCACTCCCCTTAACTTTAGACAACTTCTCTATAATAACATCACGTTGTATTAATTTTTACTTTTTTTCGGTACCGACAACTCGTACCCCTACCCTATTAATTCGTACACATCTTTCGGCAACACTAGATATATCTCGTAAACGGCTCATCGTAGCACAAAAATAGACTCAAATTTAGTTCTCTAAAGAGAACTAAATTTGAGGTAGATCTAATTTCCCTCTACATATATATATATATATATATATATATATATTATATACCTACTATATACTAATACATTTTTCGTTTTCACTCCCCTTAACTTTAGACAACTTCTCTATAATAACATCACGTTGTATTAATTTTTACTTTTTTTCGGTACCGACAACTCGTACCCCTACCCTATTAATCCGTACACATCTTTCTGTAACACTAGCTATATCTCGGAAACGGCTCATCGTAGCACAAAAATAGACTCAAATTTAGTTCTCTAAAGAGAACTAAATTTGAGGTAGATCTAATTTCCCTCTACATATATATATATATATATATATATATATTATATACCTACTATATACTAATACATTTTTCGTTTTCACTCCCCTTAACTTTAGACAACTTCTCTATAATAACATCACGTTGTATTAATTTTTACTTTTTTTCGGTACCGACAACTCGTACCCCTACCCTATTAATTCGTACACATCTTTCGGCAACACTAGATATATCTCGTAAACGGCTCATCGTAGCACAAAAATAGACTCAAATTTAGTTCTCTAAAGAGAACTAAATTTGAGGTAGATCTAATTTCCCTCTACATATATATATATATATATATATATATATATATATATATATATATATATATATATTATATACCTACTATATACTAATACATTTTTCGTTTTCACTCCCCTTAACTTTAGACAACTTCTCTATAATAACATCACGTTGTATTAATTTTTACTTTTTTTCGGTACCGACAACTCGTACCCCTACACTATTAATCCGTACACATCTTTCTGTAACACTAGCCATATCTCGCTCGGAAACGGCTCATCGTAGCACAGAAATAACCTCAAGTTTAGTTCTCTAAAGAGAACTAAATTTGAGGTAGCTCCAATTTACGGGATACCAACTTGGTGGACAAACGCCATCTTGGCCGCCATTTTGTTTTTGTAAAGCAAACTTCAAAGCCCCATAACTCCTGCAATTTTAACCGGAGAACGCTGGGGTTTTCACTTTTGTCAACGGGAGGACAACCTCTAATTATCCCACACCAGCTTACTGGTATATAGGCGACATTATTTTTTACGTAACTTACCATAACTCCTGTAATTTTAACCGGTTCTTTTCTAAACCCGATAGATATCTTCTCACAGTTACCAACCGCGCTACTTTATATCCGTCGTAGGTCCTATAGACTCGGAAATATAACGATTTTTACACTCCCACTACACATATACTATTATATACCTACTCTCTATACCAATATATATCTCGTTTTCACTCCCCTTAACTTCAGATAACGACTCCATAAAAACATCACGTTGTATTAATTTTATCTCTCTTTATTTTTTACTGTACCGACAATTGGTACATTTACCCTATCAATTCGTACACATCTTTCGGTAAAACTAATTATATCTCGGTAACGGCTCATCGTAGCAAAAAAATAGCCTCAAATTTAGTTCTCTAAAGAGTTGATCCAATTTAGGGGGTACCAACTTGGTGGACAAACGCCATCTTGGCCGCCATTTTGTTTTCTCTAAAGCTGACTTCAAAGCCCCATAACTCCTGCAATTTTAATCGTAGAGCGTTGGGGTTTTCACTGTTGCCAATGGGAGGACTACCTCTAACCATTCCACACCAGCTTACCGACATATAGGCTACATTATTTTTTTTACCTACTACAAATCTAACACACCATGAGCCCTCCGGTATCCCGCGTCGCTAGCTGCGACTCTTTGATACTCACTGACGAAGAGGGTCTCCATCAAAATATGACACCGGGGGAGGACATTCACCTACACTACTCCTCCACCACCACATCAACTCCCTCACAAATCCCCTCCAACTCCTTTTATACTCTCGTCAGAGAGAAAATAAAGCTTGCGAGAACTCTCCTCACTGAGGGCAGAAGCCTAAAGAAGGAGAATAAGAGCGCCATCCTTCGCATCTTTGAGGACTTGGAGTCCTACAAAGACCCTTCTTCCACCACCATAACACCGGCACCAACCATACATGCTCAACATGAGACCTTAAAGAGAGACATCATAGCTGACTTATCAGTCACTATCAAAACCGAGATTGAATCTCTCCGTAAAACTCTCATCCCCACAAAACCCCGCTCTCTCTACTCGTCCGTCTTAGCCTCCCCAACCCCCCCTCCCTCACACCAAATCCCAACTACCAAACCCGCAATAATAATAACCTCCAAAAAAGAGGTCATCACGCCCCACGATACGCTGAAGTCATTCAGGTCCAACGTCTCCTTCAGAGACACTAACTTCTCCCCCTCTGGGATAAAACTGGTATCAAATAATAAGGTCAGCGTGGAATTCGACAACTTTGCCCAACGCGACATTGCCTTAAAGAAAATAAATCAGGCTCCTGACATCTCTGCCGAGCCCTCAAGAAAATTAAAGCCCATGTTGCTTCTGAAGGGAGTCCCATTAGAGATCCCATCAGAAGAACTTTGTAACCTAAACCGGCGAGCATGTATGTAGAATATAATGACAGTAATCGAGGCAAAAGACGTGTGCAAAGATCGTGACAAATGGAAATCCGTTGTCTCTGCCTACCCCTCTGGGAAACAGGCGTGAGTCTATGTATGTATGTATGTATAAAATAAAGTTGTATCTGCCACTTGACGGCCGCTACCATGGCTCGTGCGTTGTATGGTCATAGTTTGAAACTAACTTTTCCTACTTTTCTAGTAGTAAAATACAATTTTAGTTACGCCCAGGTAAATTGGCGATGCAAATTCTGGATATGAAAATTATTTAATGGACGAATATAAATTGATGTATTTTTTCTTTGATATTTTTTTAAGTATCTCTAAAACAAAATAAGTAAAACATAAATGAGATACTGACTGTGTTAGTGTGCTCGCGAAGTTCAATGTAGTGTTGGTATCGAAGAACGCGATCTCCTGACTGATCACTGAGCGAAGCAGCCGTATCCGCAGTCGGGTCACCTGCAATTATATTATAATGTACGATTCTAATTAACAATATTATAACGAAGCACTCGCCGGTCCGTAAAGGATTGGAGAGCTTAAAAACCTAAGCATACTAGATCTGATTCTTCGGTGAACCAGTGGAATGTTCTTCCTTCTAACTGTAATCGTCATAATAATAAAAAACCGGCCAAGTGCGAGTCGGACTCGAACACGAAGGGTTCCGCAGCAACAAGTATTTCAGTTGATTAAATGAAAGGTAAATTGCGGTTTACGATTTATGACGTATTAAAAAAAACTACTTACTAGATCTCGTTCAAACCAATTTTCGTTGTTAGGTTACATGGTAATGTACATCATATATTTTTTTAGGTTTTATCATTCTCTTATTTTAGAAGTTACAGGGGGGGGGGACACTCATTTTTCCACTTTGGAAGTGTCTCTAGCGCAAACTATTCAGTTTAGAAAAAAATGATATATGGAACCTCGATATCTAAATAAAATAAAATAAATAAAAAAGGTTTTTATTCACGTAGACTTTAAAAAAGCGCTTGTAAATAGTCAGAACATGTTTGTAGTAATATAGTTGTATACATTAGATATTATTTCTAGTAACATAGATATTTAGGTACATCTTGTATGAAAACATTTATAAAATTTATTTTATTACAGAAATGATATTTAGCTAGCTCGTATCAAGTTATTGTCAAGAATTTTTGAAGACCTATCCAAAGATACCCCACATGTATGGCTACGATGAAAAATCTTTTTTTGAGTTTCAGTTTCTATTTATGGGGAACCCCTAAAATTATAATTATTTTTCTATGTTTGTATGAATATCTTACAGCTCTTATAGTTTCGAAAAAAGTGGCTGTGACATACGGACGGACAGACAGACAGACATGACGAATCTATAAGGGTTCCGTTTTTTGCCATTTGACTACGGAACCCTAAAAAACAAACACTTTATTTGAAAGTTGATGGATATTAATTAACCGTCTCCATTAAGAAAGAATTTAGGTATAATATTCAACTGATTTCTCTGTTGGTTTTGGACTGTTTATTATAATAATTATTTCCTTATACGATGAGAAACACTTTCTACGTGGACTCATATCGTTATGTTTGTATGTTATGATATTCTAGAATAGAATAGAATAGAAATATTTATTGTCAGAAAGTGTGGTACATACAGATGTTATGGTGATAATACAAATACCCTTAACACTTAGTCATAGTCATGACGTGACCTTGGTTTACATAGTTACAAATTAGGTACATTCAATAATCACTTTTAAATTCAACATTATTCTACTACAAAATAAAATATTTAATGATTTTTTACACGTCAACAGCAATATCTTTTAATGTCATATATAATTTTCTGTCAGAAGCGTTTATTAATTACTAGTTGTGCCCGCGACTTCGTCCGCGTGTTAATTAGTTGATTTAGTTTTTTAGTAAAATAAAATACTTTTTCTAAAATAAAAGTAGCCTAAGTTACGCCTTATTACATCAGCTACTTGCCAATAAAAGTCCCGTCAAAATCGGTCCAGCCATTTCAGAGATTAGCCGGAACAAACAGACAGACAAAAATTGTAAAAAATGTTATTTTGGTGTATGTACCGTATGTATATTCATATTTATGTAGTAAAAACAGGCTATTTCAATATTACAAACAGACACTTCAATTTTATTTATTTGTATAGATTTTTTGTTGATAATAGTTCATCAATAGAGTAAAAAAATTATTAATGAGCCAGTTTCGCAGTTTATAATTGAATTTTTTTAAAGCAAGTTGTTTTATATTACCTGGAATCGCATTATAAACCTTGACACACATTGCATTACAATTTTTTTTGAACAGAGTTGTCCTAGGAGCAGTTTCTAGGACCAGTCTTTCGGAATCTCTGGTATTTCTTGGAAATACATCCGATACTTTTTTGAAGAAATGTGGATTCTGTTTTACAAAATTACATATTTCCAAGATATACATGCAAGGAAGACTAAATACATGTCTATATTTTATTGTCACGTATATGTCATCTCATGATCTTCATTCTCTGATCTTCATGTCAATACTAACATAGTTTATAAGTCTAAATAATTTACTAACACTAGCTTGTCAATTATTACTATTATTATTATTGTTATTTATTATGAAATTGTATTTATTGTGAAATTATTATTATTATAGTATTGTGATCTCCATATGGACTAATTTGTCTGAAATAAAAGATTTTTATTTTATTTTTTTATTTATTTTATTTATTAGTGACAACGCCAACGTTACAAATATGGTAACTTTATAGAAACCTTTAGGACAGGTCTATGTCCAGCAGTGGACATATCGTTGTAGAAGTGTTTGAATTCCTATTATTTGTATCTTTTTTCACTGAATTAGTCGCTTGGTGACGGCAAAACGATAACGGACGTTATAGAAAAAAGTTTAAGTAGGTTATTTTTTACTAGTCCCTCTCTCTTACCCACCACTGCAACTCCTGTAAGCCAGGACCAACAGTGGCACACAATGTTATGTTACTGAGCGGTGAGGCTCAGGCATGTCCCTGGGAATCACTTTAACTCTCTTGGATCCCGCAACGAATTTAATCAGAAAGAAACAAGGAGTTAGAAAATGAATAGTTCCACTTCCCCCCCAGAGCAAAGCGGGAGACAGAATGGTATAAAAAGGCTATAGCCTCATAAAACGAGAGAATTGCAACTAGAGAAGCCAGCTGCAAAAGCACCGAGGATCAATTTAAGGGTCCTAAGTGAGCTGTTATATTTGATTCCAATAGTAGGTATGGCAAAAGCGCTTTAACGCACTGAAGTGGTTCTTTGTTGCTTAATTAAGTTCTATATTTTTCTAACATATATTAGGATTAGCACATAACTGGTTAGAATCATATCTAGAAAAAAGGCGACAATGCGTTAGAGTTTCTAAATATAATGAAGGTTCTAAAGTACTGGAATCTTCACTATCAAATTACCTAGAAAACAAACATGGTGTACCCCAGGGTAGTATACTGGGTCCACTTTTATTTCTACTGTACATCAACGACCTGCCCAGTGCTTTAAATCATAAATGCGTGTTATTTGCTGATGACACCTCGATTGTGGTAAAGGGTACTAACAGACGTGACTATGAATCCGATATAAATAAGGCCCTTGCCACAGCTATCGAATGGCTCTCAGTGAATAAGCTGAGGGTTAATATACAAAAAACTCATTTCATGCAATTTCATACCTACAAATCAAAACCTCTAAAGCTAAATATTTCGTACGATGGGGTGACAGTGTCAGAAACAGGGATTTATAAGTTTCTCGGCATCACAATCGATCGTTTTTGTAATTGGAAAAGTCACATAGCAGATATCTGTTCAAGATTAAATAGTTTTGTATATCCGTTGAGACGAATAAGTCAAGTGGTTTCTAAAGAAGCCGCAATGACGGCATATTATGGGTATGTTGGTTCCATACTACGTTATGGTATTATCATTTGGGGCAGAAGTGTAGACATAGACGATGTGTTTATAATGCAAAAAAAAATGCCTAAGAGCCATATTTGGGCTGCAACAAATAGATTCTTGCCGGCCATTCTACAGGCAATATAAAATTTTAACTGTTCCATGCTTGTATATTTTGGATGCATGTATATTTGTATTTAAGCATAAGAACCTATTTCAGGAAGCCTCTAGTTCTTATAGTAGACGGGCGCGTCATCAGCATAAATTATGTAGACCTTTTACTAAGCTGACTTTGACATGTAATAATAGTTATATAATGTGTATTAAAATATTCAATAAGATTCCTAATAATTTTAAATCAATGACATTTCCTAAATTTAAAAAAGAGTTAACGCGGTGGCTTGCTGAAAAATGTTTTTATAGCATTCATGATTTCTTTGAATTTAAATTATAAATTGACATTAATATTGTTAGATTGTGCTTTTGAAAAATAGTAATGTATTTAGCTTCATAAAATATTTGTACGCTCGTAAGAGCAAAACATAGTGGGCCATGATTAATTTATAACACCTTTAATGTACCTGTGTTTGTTGTCAAATAAATATTATTCTATTCTATTTCTATTAAACAGTAATTAAACTTTTCGGAAAAACAATTCATTAGTGGGACATGTACGCACCATCCTCGCAGCAGCCCAGCCCACCACTGCTACTGCAGCGGTAGCAGTAATTATGTGCAGTACGATAATGACTAGACTCGCTACTGCAAATGCGATGCTGTCGTCCAGCGGCGCGGACATATGCAGCTCACGGTCACCAGCAGGACTGGAACACACAACACGAACGAAATCCAATATAATTAAAAAAGAGTGAGCTTCAGACTACATGATTGACGTACATAAAACTTCAAACGTAACTGGTCATGAGAGAAACAGAGAAGGAAAATGTGTTCTCGCATACATAAATATACCTTTAAATATAGGTTGCAGTTATCACAAACGGAAACGCGAAAGAATTTAATCAATAGTAAAATAAATAGAGAAGTAAAGTATGATAGTTACTTAAACCAAAGTACTTATAAACCAGGAGATAAAATATTAATAAAAAATGAAACAGGCAACAAACTCTCGAGTTTATATTTAGGACCGTATGTAGTATTAAGAGATTTGACCCCAAATGTCGAAATAAAAATTAACGACAAGGTAGACAATTAATACATAAAAATAGAACGAAACCATACTATGAATAAGTGATGATATATTATTATTTTTGTTTGTTAGAATGTAGTAATTATACATAATATATTTTGTTCTTGAAGAACTTGGATATTCTTTAGTATGTTTAATATTTGTGTCTAGCAAAATAATAATGTAAGCTATGCCAAAATGGATTTTGTTTAATGTTATAATAGTAATTATTTTGTATTTTTTTAAATAATAATAAAGAAATGTAATCATGACTATTATAATAAAATAGATCTGTATTCTTTAACTCTTCATATATTTATTTATTCTTGATTGCACACAGAAATACATATTCATATAAGACATTAGAGCTAGCATGTACACAGGCCAGCTTAACTCAACTATGAGTTCTCTTCCAGCAAACCTTTGTCAGAGTGAGAGCTTATATGAGATGGGTTAGAAACAGTGCACAACAATTTGACTTAAGAATAATACAAAAATAAAGACAAAACAGAATTTACCAGTGGTAAATAAATATATACATAAACCTGCTTACTAATACTACATACTAAGAAACTTACGTAACTACATACCTAATTATATCGAGCCTTTTCAGGAAGAAATTCGTAACCGCCATTTTGCATATTTTACAGGAGAAAGGTTTTTTTTAATAACTCCTAAAATATGTATAGCATTTTTTCGAAATTTTCACTAAGTGTTATTTGTGCGACTACCTATTAATTTAAATTAGAAGTTTTGATTCAGTGCTCCAAAATCACGTACATCTGTCGCTTACGTTGGAACTGATGACCACAATTAGTGATGGCTGTTATGAGTTTGTCGATTACGATGATATTTAAATCTAATTAGATAGTAAAAAGAAACATTTTTGCAGGAGTTTTTTTAGCTATTTATGATAGATATCATAATAAACAGACATATAAAATGACTATAATTAAAAAAATATTGTTTTGATTTAAGAGACCTTAAAGTTGTAAGAAAATAAACCAATAAACTAAATGAATTATTACCTTTACTTAATAAAATAGAATACAAAAAGAGACTTAAATTACTCATTGTCTTCATCAGCAGTACATGTCTTGTGTTCCTATCGCAAGGCAAATCCAGGTATTCTTTCGCATATACCTCAGGTATGACACCTTTTTCGCACATTTTCTTTAAATCTTCGTATTTCGCTTTCAAAATGGGGATATTTTCAGTATAAGCAGTTTTGGGTTCACGAATAGCTTGTTGATCATGCTAAGAACTCAATATAAGAGACACATCTACGACTTCTTCTGGCCCCTCATAGCCGTATTTAAGATAGAACTTGTCACCTTTTTCAAATCTGGGGTTACGCAGCTTACTTGTTTGTATTTTAATTTTGTTTAGTAAGAAGGCTGCTGCAGACGTTTTCCAGTCTTTAACTTGGTATTTTTTTTAAAGAATTGTCTCATACTTTTTGTGATTAGCTCGAGCGTTTCCAATCAAAGTTTGCCATTCAGATGGTTCTTTTCTAATAATAATCTAATAATAATAATCGCACTTTGGCCATGAGGTGTTGTCAAGACCTTTTCTATATCGAAGCTTGCACATAAAAATCTTAGCTCGTTTTTTGATCCTCTAGAAATAGTTTTAATGATCTTTCTTTTTCATCTATGTGTTTCTTATAAGTATCTGATTCCATCCTTCTGGCCTTTTCTTCTTCATTCAAATTCTTGACTCTCTCACATTCTACGCATTTATCTTTCTTTGGTAAGCGAAACCCTAAATTAAATTCAGTCTTAAATATTTTTCGAAACTTTTGATAACTCACTGCACCTAACTCTTTTGTGGCATCGTCTTTCAAATAAAAGTTTCTATACAAATAGGCCACATCCCTAAATTCGGTTGGTAAGTATTATTTGTTAGTTTTGTTTCTGCAATAATGTGATTGAACGGTAGGCAATTTTTTATAAAATTATTGACGTTTAGAGTTTGAGATTGGCTGTATTTATAAAGAGGTGTGCCCTTGCCGCGTTGGTCAGATATTGACATAAAACTTGCAATTTTATGCGATTTAGTATAACGCAGTGTCATTTGCGAAATATCAAGGGTTTTTAAAAGAAACTGTTGGCCAACTTTAACAGATTCAGCGTCCTTTGGTAAATAATAATTGTAAGTTATGTTTCGACGATCACTTTCTGCTCTTTTACGACCACGATCTTTCACATTCCTTGATAAAAGACAAAATGAAATCTCTTTGTCTTTGTAAAGAACCAAGTCAACCAATAAAGTTCATGAACGCAATTACGTTCAATTTCAGTAAACTTATTAGCGCAGTCATTTGCGTATTTTTGCCTAAGCAGGGATTTGGCTTAACTCGTCTTCCTTTCCCAGACCACCTCTCAGTTTTTTTTTTTTAAGTTTTATCGGTAGTTATCCATACTTGAAAATACTGATCTTTACCTCTTTCTTCGGATAGCAAAATGCCAAGATTAATCAGAGTCATATTCACTATAATCCTATCCATCTTCAGAGTTCTGGTCGGTAGACGAGCAATGTGTAGAATCAGAGTAAGTCACTAATGCATTAGGTGGTCTAAGTTCAGCCATTTCCTCAATTACAATATTATACAAAAGATAGTTGAAGCGCGAAAAAGATCAAATCCTTGTCAAGAAGAAAAAAAAATATAATAATAGGCATAGCCAAGCATAGACATAGACAAAATTATAAAAGAATAAAGTTTGTTTTAAATTAATAATAAAGTATTATTATTAATTTAAAACATGAGAAACATAGTTTCCATCATTTATATTTTACTGACTTAATGTCATAGCAGCTTTTCTATAATAATAACCTAATGTTCGGGCATTTATTTGAGCATTAATGTGCTACAGCTTACGAAAAACTAAACGCAAAGCACATTTTATTTTTACCGCAAGCGCCAAGTATTTTAATTGTGTTATGCAAATTAGTATCGTAAGCATCAAGTATGATGCGCACAGCAAACTAAATAACCTGATATTTTATCGTAAACGACAGGTACTGTACTTATGATATATCAGTTGATGGTTGTTACGTTGAAAAACTAAATGGGTTGTACCTTACGATAAAAACTTCTTACGTTAATAAAATTGTTAATATTCAACTTTTATTTAAGGTTTTAACACTTTAAGGTGTAAAATCAACTGATCTGACGGTAACAGTAAAACACTTTTTTGAGATTTTTGGCGCTTACGATGTTCTTCCTGAAAAGGCTCGATATATATAATAATAATAATAATGTCCTCCTAGCCGAATTTCGGCCACGGCGGCCAGTCTCAACAGAGATTAGCCATCTGCGCGGGACATATTATAGTGCTCAAGTGTGTGCGCAAACACAGGAGCACTTTCTATTCCATCACTCTCATGATCCGATGGGACGCCTATGCGACACAACCGGAAAGAGGTCAGGTACAGGACCGACGGCTTTACGTGCTCTCCGAGGCACGGGGTTATAATACCGCCAACTTCCAGACTTCGGGCTGATGCTGAGAATTTTTTCTTTTTACAGAAAAGTCCCAAAATCACTTTTTTGTCCGACCCGGGATTTGAACCCAGGACCTCGTTCTCTGCGGGTGAACACGCTACCGCTAGACCAACGAGGCAGTCAATTATATATATAAAACATATAATACATACTTAAATATATATTATGTAAAAAAAAAAAAACAAATGTAATATTTTTTTTTAACTCCCCCATGGGAGGTGTAGTGTGTATTTAGATATAAAGGTACGAATGTGTGTGTGTTTGATATATTTGTAACCCAATTTAATATTATTACAGTCAGATTTGAGCATCCAATTTATCTAGTTTCATTTACATCATCACCGAACCTTATACCTCTGTCTTGCCTCTACATTAATAATAATAATAATCTCGGCCGAATTTCGGCCATGGCGGCCAGTCTCAATGGAGACTAGCTATCTGCGCGGGACATATTATAGTACACAAGTGTATGCGCAAACACAGGGGCACTTTCTATTCATCACTCTCATGATCCGATGGGACGACTAGCGACACGACCGGAAACTGTGGCAGAAGAATCTCGAGTGGCGTCCACGAATTGGAAGGCGCAACGTAGGCAGGCCCCTACAAGATGGACCGATGATATTGTGACGGTCGCCAGAAGCCGCTGGAAGACCGGCCATTATGTGAATCCATGAGAAAGGCCTTTGTCAAGCAGTGAATGTCTTGGTCATATGACATAATGATGATTATGATTTAAAAGAGCCCAATTGCGTTTATATCATCTGTCCCCTTTCTAAAAGGTGCTAGAAGTAATACTCACATCTTCTGCCCCCCTCCGAACGCCCTCAGTATGTGCTCGTCGCCGCTGATCTCGGTCGCCTTGTGCCTGGACACGAACAAGGCGGTGAGCTCCCCGTACACCACGATGCCTCCGATGGTGCCGAACGAACTGAAGGCTCCGAGCAGCACGCCGAGGAACGTGACCAGCCTCTCCGTGGTGGTTGCGTATCGCCACTGGAAAAGAGGAAAGAGATTGGTCAATTTTAAGGCTCATTTTTATATAGGGTAACTTGTTAAACAACAACAACCTTGCAGAAGTAGATAGGTAACATTATAATCGACGGTCACCGTAGCCTAGTTGGTAGTGCTCTTGCCTACGAAGCTGGTGGTCCTGGGTTCGAATCCCGGTAAGTGCAAATATTTGTGTGATGAGCACGATGTATCTATATAAGTATGTATATCGTCGCCTGGTACCCATAGTACAAGCTTTGCTTAGTTTGGGGCTAGGATGATCTGTGTGACATTGTCCCTAGATATTATATTATAACATCTATACATATAATAAAATCGTAGGAAAGTCAAAACTGTACATTGAATATGGCGTGATCTACAATCGATATTATTAATCGATATTTAATATTTTTTGTCTGTTTGTCTGTATGTATGTGATGAAAAAGTACTGCATGGATTTACTTGAAATTTTGCATGAATATTACTAAGAGGTCGGGTCAACATATAGGCTACATATTATCACGCTATCACCTACGGGAGAGGAGCTGTGATAATTTATAAAATTCAACGCGGGTAAAACCGCGGGGCACTACTAGCTGTGCCCCGCGGTTACATAAATTTTATTTGACGAGTTCTGACATAACATAAAAAGCAAAACATATTATAAGTTTTAGTTGTACTGTCGTGACATTTGTAGGTGTATGTATCATTCATACAATAACACGTTCTTCGCCAGATATTTATCTAGTTAATTTAGTAGTGTGGACTCGTGACTACTGCCACCACAGCCCACCGGCCTAACCACTGGGATACCACGTTCTTACTGCGCTATGCCGTACTTTACTTATTTTTGAATTAAAACTTCTTTAGTAAGCTGTAAAAAAAGCGTGACAAGAGCGTTACGAAATGGGTGAATGGGCGAGGCAAATGGAAGTTGAGAGGGAGATATTAGATAATGAATAATAATGAAATTTATTCAGCACTTGGGTATTTACATACACTTGTACTTGTCAAGCTCGCAATGTATTACATAAACATAGTATAAAAACAGTAATTAAAGCAACAAAATATTTTGAATTAGTCCGTCCGTGCGGTCTATTTCGTCACATATATTTTTAATATCCTTAAATAAATAATAAATATCCTTAAATCTATACATATAATAAATCTGTAGAAAAATATTTTTTGTACATTAAAAGAAAATCCAAAAAGAATAGCCAGGGTATTAAAGAACAACCAATAGAACCCATTTCCAGCATTTTTAGAATTTTTGTCTGTTTGTCTGTGTGTCTGTTTGTCTGTTTATATGTTCGGGTATCACGTAAAATATACGAAAGCAATGTAGATAACTTTTATACACAACGATTGAGCGTAACTTGAGGTAACATTTAGTTTTTGTTTTATTGCAATCGGTTCAGTCTATCAAAAGATATTAGATTTTAAAGTAATCGTGAAAAAATAACACCCATTTCGTTACTTCAAGATGAACTAATGTTTATAGTTGAACTACCTAACTGTCCGATAGATGTCATTGTGCATATTATGACATCTCTTTTCTGAATGAACTAGGTTGATAGTTGATTTTTATTTCGATAGAAGATGTCGTTGTGCATTTCTTTTGACTCGCGGTGTTAAGATTTGCCCGTGTTTAATGATTGCATGAGTTACGTAGGGTTTTGAATGTTCTGAATTGTTTCGTAATAAGGTCTTGGTTGCCTAGAAGTATGTCGTTGTCCACAATTGGTTATTAAAAAAATCTGTCTTCTTTGGGCAAATTGAATTATGTAGAAGGTTGGATTTGTTGTATTTCATTTAAAATTATTGATAGTTGATTTTTATTTCGATAGATGTCGTTGTGCTTGATAGTTGAATTTTATTTCGATAGATATCGTTGTGCATTGCTTTTGACTCGCGGTGTTCAGATTAGGGCTTTGAATGTTCCGAATTGTTTCGAAATAAGGTCTTGGTTGGCTAGAAGTATGTCGTTGTCCAAAATTGGTTATTAAAATATTCTGTTTTCTTTAGGAAAATTGAATTATGTACAAGTTTGGATTTGTTATAATTTAATTTTAAATTATAATGTCAGTCGATCGAAAGTTTGTGCTGTCGATTCGTTTGTAACGCGAATGTACAGATGATTCGAATTTTTATTGAGCCTGTCCGATTGAAGGTATTTGAATGTAGTAAATAAACCCTGTCTCTCATAATTTTCTCAGCACAAATCTTTATATGTAAAAGAGGAAACTGACTGACTGACATATCAACGCACAGCCTGAACGGCTTTGGGACGGAAATTTTGCCGGTAGGTACTTTTTATGACGTATGAATTCACTAAGGAAGGGTTTTTGGAAATACTAACCCTAAGGGGGTAAAATAGAGAATGAAAGATTGTATGAAAATCCGTCATTTTTGAAGTTAAAGGCATTGAAACTTATATTTAGTAGTTCAGCTAACATTAAAAATAATATTTTTGAATTTTTGGAAATTCCACCCCAAGGGCGTAAAATAGGGGATGTAAGTTTGTATGAAAAGTGTGTAATTTTTTAAGTGAAATGCATGAAAATTGGTATTTGGCCTTTCCGTTAAAAATAAAAATATGTATTTCAGGATTTTAGGAATTTACACCCCTAAGGGCGTATAATAGGGGATGTATGTTGCGTGTGGGTATACCTATAATGGTTCTGAGGAATTTGAAGCCACCTAAACTTTGCAAGGGCACTAGGCTTCAAGTCAAAACTTTGCATCGTGTTATAGAGGCTACTATTATGCCTGGATCCGCCCAGGGAGAAACAGTGTTCGTGTCACGTATTCCGTTAGTGCCAAATGATTTCCCTTTTCAGTTTAAAATACTGTAGTTCCCCATAAAAGTGTGTGTCGCGATAACCATCAACAAATCGCAAAGTCCAACTCTCAAGTTAGCGGGAATTGACTTAAGGAAGGTTCACGTGGCGTGCTCACGTGTGAGTTCATCCCACAGTCTGGTCCATGTAGTGCGAGGACCTACGTCTTTTGCTGAGCTCCGTAAAGTGGATGATATTGAACATCCCACATACCAGGCCGCTTGCCGAGCACGCCATTTATTAGATGGAGGTCAGCATTAGGATGACGCTCTAGCGGAAGCATGCGTGAGCGATAGTCCACATCGCTTGCGACATTTGTTTGCCATCTTATTGACTTTTTGTGCGTTATCGGGTGCTAACCAGTTATGGCAAAAGTACCATGACAAGTTGAAGATTTTATGAGACATGTACAACTAAATACTGATGTAGAAATTCCTGACAGGGTACGTGAAATTTGTCACAACAGGTCCTTATTGACTATTCAAGAGATAATTATAAGTATAGGAGGGGGCCCGATCAGTCAGAGGCTGCGAAAATGCACAGGAGTTTGCCAATTTATTGTAACAAATAGGCGATGGCACATACCCCGTACAAGAAGATGGAAGTTATTTTGATTGGTAATCTCTGCTCTTACGTTACATCACAGTAGGAGCTAATTTCTTCTGTGTAAGGTGATACCACAAACATGGGAAATCAAGCTGGTTCTTGGCTATGTCAGCGAGCTATTTTGACTCCCCGCAATGACCAAGCTGCGGCAATTAATTTCAAAATATTGACTCATGCGTCCGGGAATAGTAAAGAATATATCTCAATAAATACAGTTATGGAAGAAGATGACGCCACGCACTACCTGGTAGAATTTTTGGATTCCCTCAGCACACCCGGACTTCCAGCCCACAAAATAGTTTTAAAAATCGGTGTACCAATAATTCTCCTCAGAAATGTATGTCCTCCCAAATTTTGTAACGGCACTCGGCTCAAAGTCACAAATCTGCAGCAAAACATTATCGAAGCTGAAATATTAACAGGTTGCGGCGCCGGTGATATTGTTTTTATTCCTAGGATTTTTCCTTTCTCTTTCAAACCAGTGCAATTCCCAGTCAGTCTCTGTTATGCCATGACGATTAATAAAGCTCAGGGCCAGACATTATCCGTTGCGGGGGTGGATGCTTTTCCCATGGTCAACTATACGTAGCTCTTTCACGCGTAAACAACCCCAATAACGTTTTTGTGTACGCTCCAGATGGTTCCACAGGCAAAATAAAGAAGCACTAAATTAAATAAATAAAAAATTGTATCGGTATCCTATCACAGCTCTTTACACTAAAAAATACATTGTTAAGTTCCGACATCCACGCGAACGAAGTCGCGGGCACAGCTAGTAAATAATAAATAGCAAGTTAAGCTAAGCTATTATTGTTACATTTAGCAATAGTATATCAAATTAAAGAATTGAAAACAGTTGGCTAGCGCAAAAGGCTCTCAACCAGTAGTTTAATTTAAGCGACTAATACCTGTGGCCACCCTTATGGGGTTCGGGCCACAGCTCACAGTATTCGAAATGGGAGTCAGATCACTTGCACGGTATTACCGATCACGTGTTAAGGGGGCATCGCGATCCTCGCCGATGAGGATCCTACCCTAGCTATCCTGCGGCTTTCTCTAGCTACCTACGTGGACGACCCGGAGATGAAAGCCACAAAGAGACTTCGGGCTTGCTTTTTTCGTCTTCTTTTGCTTTTTGTTTTCGGTTTATTTTATATCTTTTTTAAAATAATAATATAAAAAGAGAGTGAGTTACGTTTTGTATATCTTAGTTTTACCTATTTATATTTTATATATATTTATAAATCTACTATATTTATATATATAATATAATATATAATAGTTGAATGGCCAGATGCTCTCACCGATCCGTAAATTATCGGCGAGGTTAAGCAACTAGGCTCGTGGTCAGTCCTAAGATGGGTGACCACCCAAGTGGTTTAATTTCGGAGCGTCTCCGTGCTTGGAAGGGCTCGTTAAGCTGTCGGCCCTAGTTTTAGTCATTAGGCAACAGTCGTTAAGCCATGTCAGAGACACAATAGGCGGCTTCAACAACTCTGACATTTGAGTAACCACTGCCTATACAATAAATAATTAAGTAAGTATAGCTGAATATAAATTATTGTAAACTTGGAAATCATACCGATCATATAACATGAGCGAATACAAAAGGGAAATGGTTTTTGTCGCGCTCTGATGAAGTTTTAATGCATACTTCGTATCCATAATTATATTTAGGGTATTGTCAAAAGAAATTATGTGATATGCCGCCCCGTACAAACAGTATGAGTCTATCGCTATGATTGTATGGGGAGTTAATATTTTTATTGCGGAATCTGGTACCTATTCTTATATAAAATAATGCCGTGATCCGTCGCTTAATCATGGCTCAGGTAAACCCCGCTCAACCACTTGAACCACGCTTAACTATTCCTTTATTTAAATACCCTACTTAGGTTTCTCAGCTAATAAACGTCATTTTATTTTACTCTGTCAACCTTTCTGCCTTATACAACATGTAACGTAATTAACGCACACCCTCAAACACCCCAATTAGAATATTATGTTGTAATCATAATACATACACGGAATTTTCAATTTAACATGTATATGCATTGTTATTTACTAAATAAGTTTCTTGGAATAAAGTTTATTTTTCTTAATTTTGTATTGAATAATGGAATTTGTATGCATACAAACAAAACTGCGATTTTAAGTCTTATTACTTTGAATTACGGTCCATTTCAATTTGTTTTGACTGTACTGGGTTAATATTACAATAATTTCCGTAGTTCTAATTATTTTTTGGATAAAAAATTACCTATATTAAAAATGATATAAATCGACTTAGTAAACGATTCTGAATAAACTATTTTCAGGATGTGCGTTAATTAAGTTACATGTTGTATATGCTGGCTTACATATGCTGGCATATCCTGGCAGATAGAGCTTGTCCAAAATTAATCAACAAAATCGGATACTTATGTCAAGATGTGTCAAAACTTTACGATTATTTCTCTATGGTAGACATGGAATGATAGATCTATGATCATGACATACACTGACACGTACTATGGAAAAATAGGGCTCTGCTTTTCTTTTTAATTACAAAACCCTAAAAAGCTGCGCACGCGTCCTTGAAACATCTCAACGCGTCAAAAATTAAAGCAAATAAAAGTTAATTACTCAATAAGTATATAATCTCGTACAGCGATTACAATATATTATAAATATGGACACCTCCATTGTTCTAATAGTATTATTTAATGACAAACAAAAAAATCAAATAACAAATTTCCGTATTCTGGCAAAAAATCTGCGATGACAAGTTCAAAGTAAATTATATCTTATCCCATGTACTTAAACGTATTATTATGTTGACGAAATAACGTGGTAACCGCTTAATCATCTGCTGGCATCATGCTTATATTTGCAATGTAAAAGATACCTTATTAATATGGTAATTGAGTTTAAGTGTGTATTGTTAAGATGTACCATGTGTAGAGTCAGCATAATAAATATTTGCAATGTAAAAGATACCTTATTAATATGGTAATTGAGTTTAAGTGTGTATTGTTAAGATGTACCATGTGTAGAGTCAGCATAATAAATATTTGCAATGTAAAAGATACCTTATTAATATGGTAATTGAGTTTAAGTGTGTATTGTTAAGATGTACCATGTGTAGAGTCAGCATAATAAATTATTTATCAGTAGTACTGGTTTGTTTTGACAATTATTATTGCCATTGTTGACGATTTGAGAATATCTATACATATAATAAAATCGTAAGAAAGTCGAAACTGTACATTGAATATATTTTAAAAATGATACCTGGGGCGTGATCTACGATCCATATCGAAGCCTAGTATAGTATAGTCTTTAGAATTTTTGTCTGTGTGTCTGTTTGTCTGTATGTATGTCCGGGCTAAACTTAAAAAGTACTGCATGGATTTACTTCAAATTTTGTATGGATATTACTAAGAGGTTGGGTCAACATATAGGCTACATATTATCACGCTATCACCTACGGGAGACGAGCTGTGATAATTTATAAGGTTTAACGCGGGTAAAACCGCGGGGCACAGCTAGTATTACATATTTATGTAAGTTGTATGTTATCCTGGCCCAATTAGTTAATGGCGATAAAAAATTGCAATATTATTTGTCGCTGACCCCTTGGTCTTGTGGTTAGTGACCTTGACTGCTATTCCTGAGGTCGTGGGTTCGATCCCCAGGACAAGTCTTTAAAAATAAATAAATAAAAATAAAAAAGGTTTTTATTCACGTAGACTTTCAAAAAGCGCTTGTAAATAGTCAGAACATGTTTGCAGTAATATAGTTGAATACATTATTATTTCTAGTTACATACATATTTAGGTACACGGATTGTATGAAAACATTTATAAAATTAATTTTAGCAATTATATTTTATTTGTGTAATGAGTACGATTCATCACACTACTTCACACTAATATTATAAAGGCGAAAGTTAGTGAGTGTGTGACTGTGTGAGTGTGTATGTTTGTTACTTCTGCACATCTAAACGGCTGGAGCGATTTTAATAAAATTTGGTATGGAGTTAGCGACACCTTGGATTAACACATAGTATGTAATTTATAAAGTTTAACGCGGGTAAAACCCCTGGGCACAGCTAGTAATAAATAATTCTTGATCCCAATGAGCGGCTTCGTGTCTTCACGTTAGTTGCACAAAACGTGTCTTGTATTTCCTTAGTGTATTTCATCAGTAACTGGCAAGCCAGTTACTGATGAAATACAACTCAAGAGTTAAGGTTCGAACCCTTAAGATTATGCGCTCTGTTGCGGGCTACTTAGTCGATTCGATTCGATCGCAAACACAGGCAGACTTCCTTTTCCATCACTCTCATGATCCGATGGGACGACTAGCGACACGCCCGGAAAGACGTCAGGTACAGGACCGACGGCTTTAAATGCTCTCCGAGACACGGGGATGATACCCCCAACTCCCAAACCTCAACACTGACAAATTTTTCTGTATCGAAAAATCCAAAAATTCATTTTTTTATGATATTTCTGTACAGAAAAATCCCAAAATTCTAATGGTAATTACCATAACTGTTACTTATTATGATAATTGTAACGCCTCGGTGGTTTAGCGGTAGCCAACGGTGTTCAACCGCTGATATTGAGGTTTCGGTGGGAATTATTTTCATTGTGAAACTAAAATATTATGGGATTTCTGGCACATCTCTTGATCTTGTAATGTCCTATTTATCAGGCGAGAACAACTGGTTTCAATAGACGGGGTCAATTCAACACGACATTCTGTCAAAATGGGGGTGCCCCAAGGGTCGATTCTGGGTCCATTTTTATTTCTAGTTTATATCAATGATCTCCCATATCTAGTAGAGAAAGTATCAGACATAATTCTATTTGCTGATGATAAGTCATTCGTATTTAAAGTGAGTAGGAAAGATAAGGATCTTATAGCACCTAATAAAACTCTCGGCCTCGTATCAAATTGGTTTTCGGCAAATAATCTTCTTTTGAATGCAGGAAAGTAATGCATCAAATTCTCATTGCCGAATGTGACTCATATTTAACCAACGGTTGCACTCAACGAGGGAGTTTTAGATTAAGTTCCTTCTACCGTATTTTAGAGAGTAACACATGGACTCAATCAATAGAACTTTAAAGTATGCTTTTTCATATTGGTACAATGTATATAATTTGATAATTACAAAATATAAAAAATAAAACTTGAGAGGTGTCAAGGGACACCCGGATGGAACAAAGTTCCTTTCGATTAATTAGTGAAGGAATTGTAATAATTTTTTTAAGTTATAATAATATTTATTTATAATTAACAAATAAAATGTAATATAAACTTAATCAGTAGGCTCAATTTGAAATAAAAAAAGCAAAAAGTGTCATTACAACTTTCCGTCTTAATTTTTTCCGTCTGGCCCCCTTTCGCAACGCGCGATAAGGAACTTCGTTCCAAAAACAGGGTGATTAGAGAAAATGTATTCAACAAAAAATAGTTCAATACCTATACGCATCGGTCACAATCAGATAATTAACAAAGTTTAACGCGGGTAAAACCGGGAGGCACAGCTAGTAAGTACAATTCTAATTAATGAGTAACACGTTTTAAAGATATATCTATACTCGCAGCTAGCACTGTGACAAACGGACCGCTATAATGAAGCTCTAGTAGTAGAGAGGTTATTTTCACTCGCAAGGCCATCTGCCACGACCGGCCACTGTCAATGACCATCTATGGTTAATCTTGTGAACCTGCAGAGACTGGATTGTGCCAGTCAACCACAATGCTTAGCTAAAAAGCTTTTTTTTTAACCACAACGCCCACACTAGGGATTTTAATCCCTGTGTCGTGGGGTACTTTACAAACATCTAATAGACGGACACAAATTACATCCAGACTCAGAACAACTATTTATGGGTCACCCAAATAGTTGTCCGGCGCGGGACTCGAACCTCGAACCGACACGAAGCGGCGAGGCGACTGTCTTAGCTGCTGCGCCACACGTGCAGTCAATTTAATTAAGTAAAAATGTATCTACTAAATTTTCTATAAACAAAAACACACACACGCGCGCACACACACACATACACACACACACACACACGCTTACACAGACTTATTTACTTACTTATATATAGCTAAATAAATAATATAAAAGTATCTTGCTGACATATTAATATAATGCACTAGGTTTCGGGGGGGCTGGAAAACCAAAATACAGGCCTTGGCTTTGTTTGGACTCCTGATCTCCCACAAGTTGCAACTTCATATATTTCGTCAACTTTATTTGTTTCGTGTTCATATCATGTAATTTGTGGAGATGAAATAAATCATTTTTGTATTGTATTGTAAAAAAAATAGCATTAATGCTGAATTAGCATGCTAAATTACCATGGTGGTTGACTAGCACAATCCAGCCTCTGTAAGTTCACATGCCTCCATCTAGGCATAAATAAAATAAAAAAGGTTTTTATTCACGTAGACATTAAAAAAGCGCTTGTAAATAGTCAGAACATGTTTGCAGTAATATATAATTAATTTATAATTATTTCTAGGTACATATAGATATTTAGGTACACGGATTGTAGGAAATAATTTACAATAAGATTTATTTTATAACAGTAAAGATATTTAGCTAACTTAAATTAAGTTATTGTCAAGGATCATGTGTAGGTTAATTTATCTAAATTTTAGCTATATTTTTACTACATATTGTCTGAATAGTTCTGTCTATATTAAGGTACGAATTAAATGTTATCATTATGGCGGACCTTGTGTTTATAACGACGGTCGCGCTTTAATGCTACCACCGGATCCAATGCGCCCCAACTGAGAAGACCCAGCGAAACAAACTCAGCGGGTGTCTCTACTACCGGTTTCAACACGGCCCAGTTGAGACGCTCCGGCGAAACATACTCAATGGCATGTTACCTAATCTCGAGTTCCAAACTTCAGTCACCAAACCTAGGACTTAGAAGAACTTATCAAATATCTTTATTAGTCCCTCCCTCTTACCCTGCCACTCCTATAAGCAAGAATCAACAGTGGCACACAATGACATGACACTGAGTGGTGCGGCTCAGGCATGTCCCGGGGAATCAATCGCGACAACTGTCTTGGATCCCGCAACGAATTTAATCAGAAAGAAAAAAGGAGGAGTTAGATAATGAATAGTTCCACTTCCCTCCAGAGCAAATACCTATCGTATGTTGTGGCCTCGTATATTGAAGACAAGCTCTAAGTATTAAGTGGTGTGACATAATTAGGACTCTTTGGTAGCCTTTTTCCTAGATAAACCTCTTCGAGCTTAAGATACGGTCTTCGCTTCAAAGTAACACATTACAATTCCACTTTGGGCTAAACAAAGCAACTGTTAAACTTAATCCTACTAATATAATAAATGCGAACAGTTTGTGAGTATGGATGTTTGCATTTTTTTATATTAGAGGTCGACAAACGAGCAAGTGGGTTACCTGATGGTAAGTGATCACCGCCGTCCATGTACACTCGCATCACCAGAGGTGTCGCGGGTGCGTTGCCGGCCTTTAAGAGTCAGCAAACAAGTGTTGCTGGCACTTCCCCCCACCCCAATGAGCTTTGGCGACCATACTCACACGCAGAAACACAACATCAAAATTATTAATTTTATTATTAAGGAATGTTTTCTGTAAGGTGGAGGTACTTCCCCAGTCGTGCTGCTCTGTGAGCGAATGAACGCTATGCCCTACCTCTCTTAAATCTCTAATCGATCCGTAAGGGATCGGTGAGGTTAAGCTATTAGGCTCACGGTCAATCCATGGATGGTTGACCACCAAAGTGGTCATACCTGTCGTGGTTCTATTTTCATTCGAATAATATTTACCATGTTCTGTTGCAGTTCTGTTGGGTTGTCTCTTAAAACTTTGTCATTTTGCTTTCTTGCAATTGAACAGCCACACAGAAGACACACATTAACATGGCCTCGTTGACTTGGTCCAGCTTGATTATCATTGGCAGTAATATTTTGCTGCAAATTCTGATTTACTGCAACCATTGAAAGTTCCCAACATGCTTCACAAACATAATCATCCTCAGTAATCTAAAAGTTAAGGAAAAGAATAATTATTAGCAATTAATGTAATTTAGCAATCTATCTTGCCACCAGACTGGTGACTTGTGTTTGAGTTAAGTGCAAACTAGTTATATCTTAAACTAACACTGAAACAGACATTTACAATTTAGGAAATGAAAAATATATCTGATTTTCTGATATTTGGTAATTCTCCAGACATATATGCCAGATGATGGCATCGATCTAATTATATTATGGAATAATAATAATAATCAGTTATTTATCCTCTCACAAAGATTTACAATACAGGAATGGTACCGCCCCTAAGAATACCCACTGATCTCGTACATTTTGTTAATTTATCTAGAGACCTACTTTGTGAGAGGCTGGTGCCTGTTGTAGATTTATTTTTAAATCTAAGAGTACTAAGTAAGTATGGAAATAGCAAAATAAATATAAATAATACAAACAGATAAGTATTGTTAAAACTTACGATTTGTGGATAAACCCAGTTGCAGAGCACGCTACAAACTCTTGTGTTTTGATCTAAGATCCGATATCGCCGCAGGGTGTTGACGCAAATGTTGCAATTCACGCACAAGATGCGTGTAGGCCTAAGACTATTCATTTTCGAGCACCCAACGATATACAAATCCTTAAGCACAATCGGTCCGTTTAGAGAAAGCAGTTGGTCGTTTATGCAGATAGGTAGTCCGTAAGAACGCACAAGTCGTCGTTTGGGGCAGAGAATCAAGTCCGGGGGCTATGCGAGGGTCAGAAATACAAATAAACCAAAGAATAAAACAAAACAACAAGATACTCGTACTAAATACAATCAAGCACAGTATGTAGTTATCAGTTATCTATCTATGGTGTAAATAGTACCGCGCTACACAGTTGTCAAAATGACGTTGTCATATTTTTTTTTTTTATAAATTCCGTTTTACGGCTCTGGCATCTTTGGCCTTATGAGCCTTCAGTAAATATCTTTCTATATCATTTATTTCCGTCAAAGTCAAGTAAAGTCCGCCACAGTCAAGTCACACATAGTCCTTGTCCAACCCCAGTAAAGCAGTAGAGACTTTACTAGAGGCTTTTATGGAGTTTTGTTTACAACACGGAAAATCACAATTCACGGCAATATCGCACTTTCCTCCACTTGTGTACGTTGTTGAAGATGTTATGTCTAAAAATCCACCATATTTACACATAGCAACTCGAATTTACACCAGTTTTTGAAAGTAAAACATAGCCTCGATGCGTCTTTTTCCGCGTTGGCGCCAAAACTCTCTGACGTTGTCATGACGAGAGGTGTTGCCATAACATTTTCTTTTATTTCAAAAATAATAATGGTGTTTAATAATATATTATTATAATATCAAATAATAAACCTAAACATGAAAAAATAAATGTGTTAGTAAAAATGTTTTATATTAATTTGTCAATTTCTTCGATCTACTTACGCGCCATCTAAGTATGGTGCGATCCATAATCCCGAATGATCGCTACTTACACAGCAAAAAAAAAAAAAAAAAAAAAAAAAAAAACAGAATGCTCCCTACTTATCTGACGCAAAGTGGAATTATGCCAATGTTTTAACGCGCCAAATTTAAAATTTTGTTTTTATGAGAATGAATAAACTTACTTTAGAAGTATAATCATACTACCTGTGCAGTGCTTTTAAAGTTACTGTTCGCCCCACTGCATACCTAGGTATACGTATTCGAGATGTTTTCGTTACTTATACTTTATTTATTTTGTATGCCTCTCTGCAAGCAATATAAATTAAATTATACCAAGATTATTTGTAGATTTTTTAAACGTTTGGAAATTATATAATTATTTATAGTACAATTCCTGCCTAATGTAAGTGTGAGTAGTGGTAGATATTTTGGACAAAGGCAGTAGACTTTCCAAATATTATATATTCGTAATGTATCCAAATAGTTTTCAAGTATATTATATGTTTTATTTACTTATATATTCTTTTTCGCAACAAGTGTTTTGTGTCAGTCGGCTATAGTATTCTAGGATAATTATTGTAATACATATATTCAATATAGATTAGATTGTGAAAATCAGGTAACACTAATAGACTACAGGCCCGATTTTTAAATTTATTCCACGGATAGTACTATACTCACTACCTTAATTGAAAATATCTTCTAAGTGGCTTAATCTAAACAACTGAGATAATTTTATATCTTTTGTTATTAATAAGAGTGTAGCAATTGTCTATTTATTACCTATTTACTCATAACAAACACTGACACGAGGAAACAGTAGCCTCGTTTTAGTGCTAGATATAGTGAAATAGAATTCATCATCATCATCATTACAGCTTAAATAAGTCCACTGCTGGACAAGCCTCCCTCAAGAATCATCTTGAGGGGATATGCCATAATCGCCACGCTTGGCAGGCGGGTTGGCGATCGCAGTATGATGGTCGTAGTACTCAGAAGGAAGCTGCTTCCCGTCCTCTGGTAGATATTCCCTCGGGTCGACTTCTACGCCCCCCACGGGATGAGATGGGGTGATGATATTCTGATTCTGATATTTGTCGCCGTCACCACACAGCAGACAATTATTACGTAGGTATAAAATACTTAATATACATTACGACAGGTTGGAAAAATCGTTTGTTGTAAGAGGCAACAATCTCGAGTAGGTATGCTTAGTGGCTGGTAGTGGGGAATAGTATTTTGTGTCAATGTGCAAAAACTCTAAAACAAATGTTCGGACATTGACCGAACAGCTCAGCACTTTTAGGTTATTCATTATATAAATTCACTAATGTTAGCAAATAAAGTTAGTTCGTAAGTAACTCGCGATCGATACACTATCAAAGCAATCGGAAACCGCTCCGATTGCCGCGTAAAGATCAAATCAAATCATTTTAGCTATTAATATATCATTTTATAAATCTTAGTATTAACCAACTAAATAATTATAGTTTATATACCTTTAATATATCATTTAAAACCTTATATTTAGTATCATTAACAAATCAACCAGAATACTTAAAAGTGCAGGTCAGTGCTAACTACGGGAGCAGGCCTAAACTTTTATATGAATGTTATTTGTAATAAAACAGTTATTGCTATATCAGATTATTATTTACCGGGAACAATATTCATCCATTTTTGTTTCAATTCCTCGTTTTTGGGAAATCTAGAAAAACGATCCATTAAATACGTAACGAATGGTTACCCTGTTGCTGAACTTAGACAAAATATAGAAACATTACAAGATAACAATTACTTGTGAAAAGATATACCACTCCCCAGATGACCCTCACTTTTACACCCTTTTACGCAACAAGTTAAAACCTTTTTTAAGCAAATTGGAACTGGATTGGAGCACAATACGATAAATAATTTCAAAACAAACATTCGCCATATTTGTTTACAAATTGAGTGTGGTAAACGTCATTTCTTATAAATACTGCTATTAAATT
Source organism: Pseudoips prasinana (assembly GCA_951640165.1). NCBI lineage: Eukaryota > Metazoa > Arthropoda > Insecta > Lepidoptera > Nolidae > Pseudoips > Pseudoips prasinana. The sequence goes on along the minus strand of OX621266.1, from coordinate 2,716,280 downwards.
TACTAAACCCAAATTAAATGTATTTAAAAAGCTATCAAAGAATAAGACATAGTTTAAAAAAACGTTGTGTACGTCTTAAATAAATAAAAATTATTTAATTATAGTTATACGAAAACATAATCCTAGGTGTTTGACCAAAAATTCTACTATTTTATACGTCAAGTAAGTTATTTTTAGGCTGGCCATCTGTTAGACAGGGACAGATTCCAAAACGAGAGCCTCTCAAGTGGTCCGTTTTTTCCTATTGGTACACTACAAAGAGAAATGGACTGTATCTTAAAGACTTTGAGTTCATTTTACTTTGAACTAAATCTTGGAGTGCGCAATCTTGTTATATTATAATATCTTTGATCTGACGTCTAATATGTGACCATCTCCTCCATGCAATTTCCCACATTATTCATTATTCCCTTGATACTGGATCTTTCCCCACCTTATGGCGTAAAGCTTTTCTCCGTCCACTCCCTAAGTCCTAGAATCCCTCACTTGCTACTCATTACCGTCCTATCTCTATTCTTCCTTTCCTCTCCAAGGTACTTGAGTCCTGTGTCCACAAACAACTCTCCCGTTATATACTTAACAACCATCTCATAAGCCCGTTTCAATCCGGATTTAGACCAGGCCACAGTACCATCACCGCACTCCTTAAAGTGACTGGCGATATTAGGGCAGGTATGGAGGGTACCATGATTACCGTTATGGTTTTGATCGACTTTTCCAACGCCTTTAATACCGTCAGTCACGATATCCTATTATCTGTTCTCTCCCATCACATGGTCTCTGATGAAGCACTGGAATGGTTTTCCTCCTATCTTCGGGGGCGCCAGCAATCGGTTAGCATTGGTGAGTCCTCATCGAGCCGGCGTGACCTAGTTGCTGGTGTTCCACAAGGCGGTATACTCTCTCCTCTTTTATTTTCTATCTTCATAAATCTCATAACTCATCATCTTCAGTGTACGTATCATCTTTATGCCGATGATCTTCAACTATACGTTCAAACGCCAATCGACACACTCCCTGAGGCTATTTTTAAGCTTAATCGGGACTTAAATGCTATTAAAACTTGGTCTGATAAGTTTGGGTTAGCCGTAAATCCGACAAAGTGCCAAGCCATAATAGTTGGGAGCTCGCGCTCAGTGTCAAAGGTGGATTTACGGGATCTTCCACCAATAGTGTATAATCTGACGAACATTCCTATTAGCCAAAATGTCAGAAACCTGGGTTTATTCATTGACACGACATTAAGCTGGCAAAAACAAATGGCGAATGTCAGTCAAAGGGTCACAGGCGTATTGCGTTGTCACTATCGGCTTAAAAATTTCCTTCCAGGTAATACCAAGGCAATGCTCGTGCAGGCCCTTATATTCCCTATAGTCGACTATGGTGATGTATGCTTCTTTGACCTGAATTCAGATCACCTCAATAAACTCGACAGACATCTGAATAACTGCATTCGATTCGTTTTCAATCTTCGTAAGTATGACCACATATCTTCCCATCGTTCCCAACTTAAGTGGTTACCGATACGGCAACGACGCACATTACGAGCACTAACCACACTTTATTCTATATTAGACTCTTCTTCTACTCCATCTTACTTATCTTCCCACTTTCAATATCTCTTTACTAACCACAGTAAAAATTTCGCTCTTCTCACAATCGTCTCCTTCAATGTCCATCTCACCGCTCTGACTTCCTTCACTCTTCTTTCTTTGTAGAATCTATTCTTCAGTAGAATTCATTACCTCTCGAAATCAGGATGGCCAAGAGTCGCTTCTCATTTAAAAGAAAAGTTCGAGAGCATATCTTTCGGAAATTATTAGCAGAAACCCCTCGATGATATATATATGATTACATGATCGGATTCAATAGTTGTAAAGTAGTATAGTATTTTTATTATTTTTTAGCTTTTAGTACATATCTTAAACATTACAATGTATGTTTAACATAAAACCGTTTAACTTAAAAAGTTTTTTTACCAATTTTTATTTAGACTTTAACAACGTGCTTATCGGCTTGGGGAATGAAAGTAACTTTCGTATATTATCTCGTGCTCACATTGCAGTGGTACAAAAGTGAATTTCTGAAATCTAAAATTCGTGGAGTTAATATGTACAGGTTTGTAAACATTACCTATATTTTTATCTGTTTAATACATATTAACAAACTGTCATAAAATCCTGTTTCATAGATTTAATAATCAAGCAAGTCATTGAGTCTGCGAAAGAAGTAAAAACTATAGAACGTCATATTAGGTAGCGTGTTGGTGACACGCTCAGATAAGTATATCGGGAACGCGAACCCATAAGTTTTGTCCCTACCAAAAATTACTCAACACTGCTTATGAATTTGTCACTTCAAGAAAATAGTAGGTATATTTTGTTATTCTTTGCAGATTTTTTAACATTTCAAACAAAAATCGATGGTCAGATTCTTTGGGGATTTTCACAAGGAGCTATGGGAAAAACATAAGGAGGAAAGTAGGAGGAGGTTGGCAACATTTCCCAAGATATTGCCAAATGTCAATTCAATGCCGCTCTAAGCTCTATTGCTCTAGAGTTTTGGCGCCAACGCGGAAAAGGACGCATCGAGGCTATGTTTTATTTTCAAAAACTGGTGTAAATTCGAGTTTTTATGTGTAAATATGGTGGATTTTTAGACATAACATCTTCGACAACGTACACAAGTGGAGGAAAGTGTGATATAGCCGTGAATTGTGATTTTCCGTGTTGAAACCAAAACTCCATAGAAGCCTCTAGTAAAGTCTCCACTGCATTACTGAGGTGGGACTATGACTTGACTGTGACGGACGTGTCGGACATGACTATGACGGACGTGATGGACATGACTGACTGACTTTAAATTATAAAATTAGAAATAATACAACTGAAGACGAGGCGGTATGGTCACAGACCTTAGCCTGCCCAAAGAGGGCAAAAACTTTGGCAAAAACAATAAAAAAAAAAAAAAAAAATCTATTGCTCTAACGACTTCGTATCCTTAAAATACATCGCTTATCTAATAGTTGCAATCAATGAAACCTCATCCGCCCCTAAGAATACCCACTGACCGCTGTTATTGGTATGGTCATTAAACATTTAACATTTTACTGTAAGCAAGGAATAAGGTGCACTCCACATTCACTTAGATTAAAATTGTGGTCAAATAAATTATATTCAGTAATGGAACACTTCTTCCAGTATGAACTAACATATTGGACATAATCACATTCAGTTTGGAACACTTCTTCCAGTATAAACTAACATATTGGACATAACATAGATGTCATAGACACTGTCATTCACAGGAATAAGGTATAAAGCAGTATATATGTCAGTGGTGTTACTATGTGTACCTACTCTTAAGTTGGACACAATGTTGCAATATGACTGCTTTTAAATAAGTTAATAATTAAATGCACGATATAGCAATACAAAAATACACATACAATATATAGATTTAGTAAGTGAATAATTGAGGGAGCACCAGTACACCACAACAGTTTTATTTTGGCATTGTCTTACTAAAAGTACATCTAGTTTCGACAATTAATTGTATGTTATTGATTATACCACATACTTACTTTTTTATTTTTATTTTAGGTGTCCACTGAAGATGATCTCTGTCAAGAATGTTTTGTAATATTACAAATAGAGTCACAAAAGAACTCTACAGGGTTGGCAGTGATCCAAGCTTATGGGCACCAGCAAGTTTGTTTGCCCTGTGGAACATCCATACTGAGAGCTAAAATACACCTAATTGAACTTGATAGCCCCGAGGGAAATATTATTATGTCATGCATACCAGCTCATCAGGTGGGTATTTTTTTTATTAATAAACCTTTTTTATATAGGCACTATCTTATTAGTTATCATAGGTACTGTCTCTCTTGCCTTATTCCCACTTTTATGGATGCTTTCTCCCAGTATAACTCTAACTGACCTCAAAATCCATGGAGAATTGGCAACTAAGATACATATTACATGTTATGTTATTACATGCATACATTCAGCCACAGAGGTTGTGTTTTCTCTATAGGTATATTATACTACCTAACTTCATATATAGTTCCAGTTTGTTTCCATTAGCTATTCGTTAACACTCCCTAACAAGTAAAAAATTAGTAAAATGTGCCACTAGAATTTTAACATCTTTCTTTAAGGCCATATTAGCTTAACCTTAACTAACCTTAAGTTGTGATTAACATTTCTGTTGGAATTATTAGGATGCCAAAGAAAACGTTAGCAGAAATATTTTAACACTTGGATACGGTTAATTAAGACATCAATTAAATAAATAAACAACTTTAAATACATAATTGTATTATTTTCAGGCTAACCGACTTGAAAGAGTGTGTCTACGTTGTTGGAGTTGAAAACAGATATGAGGCGGTCATACCAATTTCATCACCAATTAATATGGATGTTTCTGAAGAAGAAATTGTTCCATCTGGGAGTCAGATTGACAGTGTTCCGGAAATCTCTGAAACGTCTAGTGGGATATCAAAATCGGTCCCACGACCATTACTGGCATCTGAACCAAATCAAGCTCAACATAATGTTCAAGTTCCAAAAATTACATCACATACATTTAAGCATGCTGCTGCTTCATCAAGGCATTGTATCTTTTATGACTGTTCATTTCCTGAATGTTTATTGGTACCATTAGTAATAAAGGAAATGTTATTGTTGGAGCATAAAATATATATACCATCTAGTGCCAGGATATGCAACTATCATCTTAATAATGGATCTTGGGATGAACTTGTTTTTGATTTTAATGATTTTAGATTCTTCAATTCTTAGAAATTGCAAAACATAAATTGAATACAAGAAACCTTCTAGGAGAATATATAAGAAATCAAAATATGAATTTTCGACTGATTCATTTACGCAACTGTCATTACCCGACCTCATGACATTGGCCTTCGGCTCATACCAGGTCAAACAGGCACGGTCATACTATGGAGAGCATCGACGTACAAATGGCAGATATGAGATTCAGGTGGCAAATGACATTGAGGATGACTTGGCTTTGGTACTGGGAATGGACAAATATATAGTAAGAGGTAGAATAAAGTCACGGTATGTGAGTGGCAAGAAATATTATACTTACAATTTAGTGAATCGGACAGAGACAATCACGATGAATGATATTGCTAGACAATGTTGCAATTGTGTAGTGGGCTACCGAACAGTGGGATGTTGTGCTCACATTATGACTATTTTGTGGTATCTTGGTTGGGCAAGATATAGTCAAGTTGAGGCACCAGCAAGATTTCTGGTTGACATGTTTTATGAATATGATGCAATGGAATAAAATATTATTATTTAATTTGAAATCTTTATTTATTTCCTTTCCTATAGTTTCCCTACTCCATCTAAATGAAATATCTAATTACCATACTTAAAATATTGAAACCTGAGGTACAGACCGTTTTACTGTGGTTAAGTGAACCTCATAATTACCTCATTAGCCCAACTACAGGTTAGCTATTTTATTTTATTTTAATTGTAAGCCTTGATACAATACATACATGAGTACATAAGGGCCTACATATTTTATTGTAGGTACTTATTTGATTCAATCAAATCAAGTATCCAAAATATTGAATTAATAAAGTAGGTAAATAATATGGGTACACTTCATTCTAAGTATTAATTAAATACTTAATACTCTTCGTTTAGCGTAAAAATAAGCAGTCACTAATTTGAATTTCGCGCCATTATTACTAACCTCAAAATTGAACATTTGTGGTTATATTTCGGAGAAACCCCACAAAATAAAACAATTATTTTTCTTTCATTGGAAAGTACGATATTTGTTGTCCTAAGTGATAAATTCCGGGTACCATACGGGACCAAAAACAGCGAAACCAATTCCCGAACAATCACGGGCATTCTCCTTTTGCGTTTGAACGTCAACTCCTCGGCCAGGCTGTATTATAGATAAATTGCACGTGTGGCGCAGCGGCTAAGACATTCGCCTCGCCGATTCGTGTCGCGTGTTCGAGTCCCGCGCCGGACAACTATTTGTGTTACCCATAAATAGTTGTTCTGAGTCTGGATGTTGTTTGTGTCCGTCTATTATATGTTTGTAAAGTACCCCGCGACACAGGGATTAGATTCCCTAGTGCGGGCGTTGCCTTTTTAAATAATAAATAAAATACACTCAGAGACAAAGGCGCTCACAGTCAGTTGCTCTCACCGGCCCGTCACCAGTGAGGTTAAGCACCTAGGCACGCGGTCTGACCATAGATGGGTGACCGCCAAAGTGGGTAAATTTCTGAGCGTCTCCTAGCTTTGATAGGCAGGTTCAACTTTCGGTCCCTGTTATATACATTAGACAACGGTCGGTAAGCCATGTCAAAGGCTTACTGGGCGGCTTGAACAACTCTTGACACTAGGGTCACCAATGCCTATAAGATGAATATGTTTAAACTTGTTTTTAATTAAAGACAACGCCCGTGATAGGCACTTTAATCCCTGTGTCCCTGGTACTTTCCTAACATATAATTCACGGACACAAATTACATCCAGACTCAGAATATCTATTTATGGGTCACACAAATAATTGTCCGGCGCCGGAATCGAACCCTGTTCCACCATTCTGTTCCATATTCCTCTAACACCTTTTATGTATACTCATATTCAGTAAATAAATTATTTCAATTTGAATTTGAAGCGACGAGGCGCCTGTGTTAGCCGCTGCGCCACACGTGCAGTTAAAAGTAAAGTAAGAAACATAAACACAGGAGCAATTATAGTCAGGTTAATATTATAACAAGATTGCTAGCCACTGCAGCGCACGCGCAGTCAGTATCACAATATAACTTCTTACAACTCCTCCCTTTTTAGGGTTCCGTAGCCAAATAGCAAAAAACGCATGTCTGTCTGTCTGCCTGTCCGTCTGTATGTCACAGCCACTTTTTTCCGAAACTGTAAAAATAACATTGTTGAAAATTGATAAATAGATGTTTTCTGTGAACCGCATTGAGATTGTTACACAAAAATAGAAAAAAAAACTAAAATTTTTGGGGATTCGGCATACTTAGAACACTCAAAAATCTTATATTGAGGTTTCTGAATAGTTTGCCCGAGAGACTCTACCAAAGTGGTAAAATGTGTCCCCCACCCCCTTCTAACTTCAAGAATAAGAGAATGATAAAAAAAATAAATATACATCATGTAGGTAGGTACAAACTTCCGCCGAAAATTGGTTTGAACGAGATCTGGTGACTAGATAGTCTTTTTAATACGTCATAAATCGTAAACCATAATTTACCTTTGATTCAATCAACTCAAAAACTTGCTGCTACGGAACCCTCTTGGGCGAGTCCGACTCGCACTTGGCCGCTTTTATTATTATTATCCTTGGATCTGAACCTGTAAAACGTGTTTGGGTCGAAGACTACGCACTAGTGTTACCATGGGATTAGATTTTAAAGACAGGTCTTTTGGTTCGTCTAGACTTCATTCTCCGGCCCGTTGGCGTGGTTTAGATGCTTGCCTTTCACGCCGCATGCATTAAAAATAATCGTAATACCCAAAGAATGCTCTATATAATGCAGTTTTTTTTCTTTTCAAACTTTCACCGATTCGCTGGTCAGGTCAGGCGAGCCGGAACTGAGACCGTTGAGCAAAATACCACAACATAATTCATAACAAATAAGTATATCTTATCTAAAACAAAACCTCAACTTAACCAGCCCATGGCAGAGGGCACGCGCTTTGGGGTTTGCACCTCGACTCAGGGTGGTTACTGTTGAAAACTACTTGTCCTATCGAATATTTGGGACGGAATTTTATCAATGCGAATCTAAATAGGCTATAGAACGATCATATCATTTGAACGATCTGTGAAGAGCGGGGCCTCCTATCACAAGTATTTAATATACTTAAAAGGAGACCCCTATGTAAGACAAATTGTAGTAGTATAATATACCCAAATAAACTATTTTTTTTTTTATATATATAGGCACTAGACGCTGACGGCGGAGCTTTAACGGACGGACTCTTGGCCGGTGAGAATGATATGATGGATTTTGTAAAGTATCACGGAAGTTATTTTTTTAAAGACAGCATCTGCACTAGGAAATTTAAACCCTGAGTCGCGGGGTACTTTACAATGTATTACTTATTTAATATAATAATTATAATTGACGGAGCCAAAATACATCCATTATTAGTAACAGACTTGACTTGAACTAGACAAGCTGTGATCTTAACAAATGAGGAATACCCGTATATAAAAAAACTTGAGAGGTGTCAAGGGACACCTGGATGGAACGAAGTTCCTGTCGATTAATAAGTGAAGGAATTATAATAATTTTATTTTTAAGTTATAATAATATTTCTTTTTATTATTAACAAATATAATTTAATTAACAAATATAAATAATGTAATATAAACTTAATCAGTAAACATATCATAAGTAACCATAAAATTTGGTATTGCCATTACATTACATTAAACTCGGCTTTGTTTCTTTAGTAGTTCATAACGAAGTGGGAGAACTTATTGTTAGTTTCAGTTTATTAAACGTCTTCTGAAACACTTGTCATCTTTTTCAATTCCATCTAAACTCACTACATGGTTATTCTGATGTTCTTTTCCTTGATGTTACGCAAGTTTTATAACACGTATACAGATCAGCTAAATCTAGAATCGTTCTTACACACTGTAGTACAGACGCCAGCACATCAAGCCATCCCAATCTATCAAATCTTCCTGTACTGGGGGGCCTGGAGTTCTAAAATACAGGCCAAGGCTTAGTTTAGACTCCAGATCTCCCACAAATTACAAATATACAAAATGTAATTTATGGAGATAAATAAATAAAATTTATTATTATAATTAACAAAAAAAAAAAAAGTTGAAAATCTATAAAAGAAATTTCACAGATTGGGGTAGCTGGATGTGCTGGAGTCTGTACACCTTGTGAGCCTTTGAGTAAATCATTGGGGTCTTTGCAACTGGCTTCTTTAGTTGGGATAATCCCGTCTACGCGTCTATGTGATTCCAACCTTATGTATAAGGTCTCTCATTTTATAATTATATTATTATTATACATATGTTTGAAGCTAACACACTTTTATTAATCGAAAGTAATTAATATAATGATATCATAAAATAATATAAATAATAGTTAAAGAAACATGAAATAAAATTAACATTCATTAACAAAATATGTATGTCTATAAACGAAGTGTGTTTACAAAAATAATGTTATATTAATTTAATTTTTCAGACATCTTAAAAATGTATTGTATAAATTTAAGTGCGGTTGGGATACGAACTCACGACCCCGGGTATCCGGCCCCATGTGCGTTAACCGCTCCGCCATCGCACCATGGTTCTGTGACTCGAATTTATACAATCCATTACATATTTCATAACGCATTTATGACGCTTTTAACCCCATCTTACCGAAACCTACGCGGAAAGCAACGGCGGGAATGCCAATACATATATTGGACAATTCCAACAGATGGCGCTTTAATTTAAGACGTCCTAATTAATTGAAGATATTATGACCGCGCCCGGTAACCTGTCCTTCAAATCTTAAACTAGCGTGCAACGAAACACGGTGTTTTCATCAGAACCGTCAGGTGCCTCTGCTTGTCCAGGAGTCTGATCAGTTTGTACTGCCTGATGTATTCTTCGGGCTTCATTAGATCTTTGGCCGGGCTCCTGAAATAGTATCCTTCTTATAGTATTGGTTAGGATCAGTAATTTTTCCATCACTTTTAAAGTCAAAGTCAAAGATTATTTGCATGTAAATATGGTTTTAAAAGGTCTTACATTGGTAGCCCCCATTCTCAATACTGTATAATAAATAATGAAATTTATTCAGCACTTGGGTATTTACATACACTTGTATTTGTCAAGCTCACAATGTATTACATAAACGCAGTTTAAAAACAGTAAATAAAGCAACAATTTTTTTGAATTAGTCCGTCCGTGCGGTCTGTTTCAACTGTTCTTCTGTTGTTGTTTTAAACTAATAACATAGACGCCTGTTTCCCAGGGGTAGGCAGAGGCAACAGAATTCCATATGTTACGATCTTTGCACTATAAAATAATAACTAATATCTTGGGAAAAACTCACACACTGCCAGAGTCTTCACTATGAACCAGATAACCGATTAACAGACGACAAATGACTCGTAGACACAAATAATCGTGCTCATCACACGGAGATTACTTCTGGGTGGGAATCGAACCCACAACCTCCGGGTTAGCAGTCAGGCTCAATAACCATTAGTATATATTCCCAAGATATAAGTTTAGACTTATTGTATGTCATTACATTTATTCCTTACTTAGTTCTTATAAAAAGGATATTCCAGTTTCAGTTCTCTCATTTTTTATTAACCGCGTAATGTGACGTTATGACGTCACATGAGCTCATAGAAGCCGATTGAACGAATGATTTAGTCATTTTTAACCTTCATCTATTGGAACGCTGATCACGATAACCGGCGAATTAGGCGGTAGTCCCCCAGCGTTCATCATCATCATATTAGCCGAAAGATATCCACTGCTGGACGAAGGCCTCCCCAAGGATCTCCACAATAGCCGGTCCTGCGCTGCCCGCATCTAGCGGCTTACTGCGACCCTTGTATTTTTTTTAAATATGAGGTATGCAGTTAACCTGTGAGGCTTTCTCTGCTTCACAGGAATATAGAGGCGAGCGTGGGCTCAAACCGTCTAGAAATACACACACTACAAACTAAGTACCCGCGCCTTGACCTTGACTCTGGGCGGTTACTGGTGGGGAGATGCGGGGGGCGTATCATTTTAGGGATGTTTTGTGCAACTTTCGCTCTACATATACACGGGCCGCTATTCCGGTTTAGGTCAGAAGAGGGCTTTTCATCGATACGAATGCAAACTAAGGGTCATGGAGGACGCTGGCGGTCGCGGCGACCCTTGCAAGATCGTCGGTCCATCTTGTAGGCGGCCTGGCTACGCTGCATCTCCCGGTTCATGGTCGCCACTCGAGAACGATTCTGCCCCAGCGGCCGTCGGTTATACGAGTTATGTGCCCCGTCAACAGCCACTTCAGTTTGGCAATTCTTTGGGCTACGTGGGCTACTTTAGTTCGTCTGCGGATTTCGGCTGGCCGCTGTAATATTTAAACAACACTATAGGTACTTGCCGTAGTATTTTTCGGAGACTGACTTCTGCCCTCATTAACTGATCTGTTGCGTCTAGAACCATTTCCTGAAGATTTGCTGGAGTACCTCGTTTTCTTTGATGTAGAGCTAGTATTCTTGCAGGGCCTTTTATTTGGTGATATTGTAGAGTCTATAAAATTGAACATAATTAGATAGAGGACACTCATAGTCTTGGCTGAGGTGGTCATAGCCATATGGTCTCACCGGTACGTAAGTCTTTGGCGAGGTTAAGCAACTAGGTTCGCGGTCAGTCCATAGATGGGTGGCAGCTAAACTGGTTTAATTTCTGAGCGTCTCTATGCTTCGGAGGACACGTTAAGCTGTCGGTCCCGGTTGTAACCGTCTTTCCATACTAATGGCAGTTTATACATAGTTTAGGATCAGATGGCCGTGAGTGAATAATGTTCCTGGATATTATTATTATTAATTTAAGTTCATGACATGATGCATCCTACTAATATTATAAAGGCGAAAGTTTGTGTGTGTGCGAGTGTTTATGTTTGTTTCTTCTTCACGTCCAAACGGCTGTAGCGATTTTAATAAAATTTGGTATGGAGTTAGCTGACACCTTGGATTAACACATAGGCTATAATGTATGTGTATATTATATTCGCATGTCTTATGTTAGTGTAGGATATAGAGTAACTACAATGCACACTATAATTTTCTCCCTTTTGTAGGGGATAATTACTTGCCAGACGGACCATGGTCAAGCACGACAAACTTTTTTTTCTTTTTTTTTAACAGCCAACGCCTGCACTAGGGAATTTAATCCACACAACACAAATTACATCCAGACTCAGAATAACTATTTATGGGTCACACAAATAGTTGTCCAGCGCGGGACTCGAACCCGCGACACTAAGCAGCGCGGCGAATGTCGTCACCGCTGCATTTTTTCATTGAAAAATTAAAAATCTAAAAAAAAAGATAATTTAATTTTTAATAATCTAAAAAAAAAGATAATTTAAAAAAAATATGTTTTGATTTTCATATTTTTCAAGTTATTAACAAAAAACGAAATATAATTTTTTTTTCGTCTTATTCAATTCAATTTCTTTATTTGCTCAAAATATGGTAATGAAGATGTTAAAAACATAAAGACTTCATATTTTGCTCACAGGCATGCAAATACATACAGTGTCAAACTATATAATTCAAATTAAATTAATTACATTACGGATTCTCTATGTCAAGTATACATATATATATAACATCATTAATATTAAATCACACTTTATTTTTGTATGTCAATAGCTCATTAACGGAATAATAATTTTTCTCCAAAAGATGGCTTTTGCCTTCAGCCTTGTTTTAAATAGCCCGATAGGTAATATTTTGAAATCGGAAGGTAAGGCATTAAATATTTTTACACACATCGCATAACAATTTTTCGAGAATAAGGTTGTGTTAGTTTTGCATGGTAGAACTAGTCTATTCGAGTTTCTAGTGTTTCTCGGAAATAAATCTCTGGCTATAGTAAAAATGTCCATATTTTGTTTATCAAACATTGCAATCTCAAAAATGTACATACAAGGCAATGTCAATATTTTTAATTTTTGAAATAGTGGTTTACACGATTCGTAGTTGGGCACTCCGTATATAGCTCTTACACATTTTTTTTGTGATATGAATGCTTTATTTACATCTGTTGAATGACCCCACAGTATGAGTCTGTATCTAAGCACAGACGCTACATAGCCATGGTAAGCCATAAGTGTAGTTTCGACTGTTGAAGTTTTACGCAGACTGTTCAGTACATACACATATTTATTATTTTTTTTGCATACCTTATCTACATGTGATTTCCAATTACACTGACCATCTATTATTATTCCTAAAAAAGTAATTTCTTTAGCTTCATTAATCTTAATATTATTGAATTCTATATTTATTGTAATTGGTAAATTGCCTTTATTTAAAAATTGGATGTATTTTGTCTTATTCAAATTGACACTTAAGTTATTGGCTTCTAGCCAGTTAATTATTGATACAATTGTCCTATTAATATTAAATTAACATGTCGTAAGATTATTATTAGTTACTACCACCGAAATATCGTCTGCAAGTAACGTACAGGGGTGAGAAACTATATCCGGAAGGTCATTAATATACAGCAGGAAAAGTAGTGGTCCTAACACACTCCCCTGCGGTACACCAAATTTATTTTCTTTGTATGCAGATTTTTTCATTTGAACCGTATTATTTTTTTCTATAGCAATTATTTCCACAGTTTCCTATGCTGCATGTAGGATTTTATCCAGTCTAAGGTGACACCGCGAATACCATAATTTTCTAATTTAGTCAATAAAATGTCATGGGAAACAAAGTCAAATGCCTTGGTCATATCAAAGAAAATGCCCACAGTAGGCTTTCGTGAATTCATATTCACTGAAACCTTGTGCATTATGTTGAATGCCGCCAAAGTGGTCGATTTATTTTGTTGAAAACCAAATTGCTCTAATTTAATTATATTGAATTTACTTAAAAAAGACTTAAGGCGTTTGTACATTGCTTTTTCGAAGATTTTTCCTATAATGGGTATTAATGTGATGGGGCGATAGTTACTAATATCAGTTTTTTCGCCTTTTTTATATAAGGGTTTTACGATAGATATTTTCAGTGCGCTTGGAAAAATTCCATTTTCGAACGAGAGATTTATGAGGTGTGTAAGTATTGGTGCTAGTTATTGATTGCAAGCTTTAATGATTTTAGTACAAATCTCGTCATAACCCTCGGCATTAGTGTCATTTAATGATAATATTAAATTTCTCACCTCCATATTACCTAATGGTGTAAGAAATAAACACTTATCTACAACGGATTTATTGTAATGTATTGGATTTTTTTTTTTTTTTTTATTTATATTTTAGGACAACAAACAGTTACACTGAGTGTATATATTACATAACTTAAATGCTAAAAGTAACTTACAGTGGAACCAGCCCCGTCGTCCACAAATTATTTTTACAATTTTGTACCCAATGTATATCCTTTACACTGAAGTAGTATGACAGAAGTGAGAATCATTATACTATACTATACTACTGTACTAAAGAACACTTTAAATAAAAATATTCATCCAGTTATACAAACATAAATAGTTAATATACACTTCATATGGAGCAAGTCCTTATGAAGAAAATATTATTTCAGTAATCTCTCTTTTAAAGCTTGACGGTGAACTTGCAAATGTGAACTTAAACTTGATTTGATGTCAAAGAATTCTGTTTATTAGTTAGGTTAATCATATATTCATTAAAATGTTCAGCAATCATATTTGGGTCCGTAATGGGTTGTTCGTCAATTTTAATTTCATCAATGTAGTCATGGTTAATGACTTTATTATTTTGCCGACTTATAAGATCCCATGTACTGTTACATAAAATATATTCCTTGAATTACGTAGGTATTTTTCATTGTATATCTTCTGAGAATCATTAATGCATGTCCGAAGTAGCTTCGAGTAATTTAAGTATTGTTCTTTTGTATTGTTCTTCTTATTATTATAATATTGGAACCTTAACAGTCTCTTCTGTCTACAACTTATTTTTATTCCCCTTGTTAACCATCTTAGTCCCTTGTTATCGATATTATTTTTTTGTGTAATTTTAGGAAAACATAACTTATATAAAAGGCAGAAGGTCTCATGAAAGTAATCAAAGCTTTTGTTTATGTTATTTTCAAGATAAACCTCAGAAAAGCATAAAGCATTGAGGTAGTTCTTGAATTTATTTATGTTTTCCTCGCTGTAATCTTTTTTGTGTATATATAAACAAGTTGGATTTTGCTTTTTATTTTTGCTGGGTACGTGCAACATCTGTGCCGTACAATGGTCAGAAAAGCCAAAGTGGAAGAGCTCTCCAGTAGCTTCTTCAAAGTTGCTAAGTATATTATCGATACACGTACTTAACCTCGTCGGCTGGTCAATATGTAATTTAAGATTATAATTTCTTGCTATATCCAACAAGTACTGAGATGCCCTAGATTTTTTCAAAATATTAATATTTAAATCACCGGCTATAATATATTTTTTTTAGTATATTTTGTGACTTTTTGTAACATAATATCCAATTTTTCAAAGAATATATCTATGTTTGAGTTTGCTGTCCGGTAACAGCATATTATATATATATATATATATATATATATATATATATATATATATATATATATATATATATATATATATATATATATATATATATATTAGGATTACTTGTACTTATGGCACAGCACTCAAAACTATTTTCCAATGACATATCTTTAATGTAATCTATTTCCTTGAAAATAATACCTTGCCTTAGCAATATACACACACCTCCTCTTGCTTTAGTTCTACAAAAACAAGATCCTAAAGTATAATGATTTATATTAATATTTGATTCATTATTTTTCCTTATAAACGTTTCTGTAAGCCACAACACATCGGGCTGTATATTTTTTTCGCCTAGCTCGTGTAATGCTACTTCTAGCAATTGTTTTTTGGATAATAGACCCGCTATGATTTTGATGCAGTAGCCTAAACATACAGTCATTACACTCAAATCGAGATATGGCATTTGAATTACATACGTTAGGCTCGAAAAAAATATGTATTATTGTTGGGTTTTATTTCTAAAATAGGAAAATAATAAGGAATAGTCTCCCGTTTGGGGTTTGCGTGTTTGCCCCCCAACGAATCATGATTTTTTTTTAATATTGTGACAGTCTGTTGTATGTATATTTTTGTTTGATTTTATTGCGGAACTTATGTATGTATGATCATAATAATGAATGTCAAGAGCATGACTAATCTGATAACATATGTCATATTTTGTTAATAACAATTGCAATTATTAACCTACATCAAAATCCTTCAAAAACATTTTTCTAGAGATGATTCCGAATCGAATGAGCCATCGCTCATATTTTTAGGACCTTTATCTCTATTTTTCACGTTTTTGAACTTGTTGTCTAGACTATAAGAGAAATAACGGCTGGTATTCATTTCATTTTATGATGCAAACTGTGGAAAGAATGTGGAAAAATCTGCAAAATGATATACCTTCCAGTAGTTCAGAAGAACTTGAAGCAAGACTTGCACTGGTGATGTGTTTTCTGCGGCCTAGCAGCTTTCTTGTTGGAAGAATGGGGCTCAGCGGACTGGTACTTCCACTTGTCATTCCTGATGCAGACTCAACATTATGACCCATAGTGTGCCCTGTGAATACAGATTATATACAATTGTCTTCTGTCAGGCATTTTTTAAATATATTTACAGGGTTATTTGTAAAACACCAACAACCTCGCAAGATTAGATTGCTAACACCATAAGCAACAACTTTTGTTCAATGAGTTCGGACATAACTCAAAACATGAAAAGGCAAATGATTTTAAAAGTTTTATTGTACTGTCGTGACATTTGCAGGTCTATGTTTCATTCCTAAATGAAAGGACGCGGGACGTCGCGCGGATGACGCGAGCGTGTGCGCGTCTGTGCGTTTCTCGTAGAGTTACAAACATTCCAGCGGAAAATTAAATGAATACTTGTTTTTGTATAAAAAAAATCTAACAAATTAACAAAAGTTGTTGCTTATGGTGTTAACTATCTAGTACTTACTGGAGGTTTTTGGTGTTTTCGAAGTTTGGGAACAAATGGCCATGTGCGAATAATGTCCCAGGATGTTATTATTATTGTCCTATTTGATAGAATACTTGGAGTAAATTACATGAGTACAGATTCATTGTAGAAAACTACACGTACTTGAGACGTTTTCTTCCCGTGAGAATTCGGGAGGTGCTGTTGCTGGCTGGCTATTCACTTCGCGGCCGGGTCGACTGCTTGCTGCGAGGATGGGACTACGAGCACAGGAATTCCGACCCTTTCCGTTACACATGCCTGGTCCAGACTCGACGTCATGATCCGAGATGTGCCCTGTGATAGAAATGGAGAGAGCTCAAATGTGAACAAAATAAGCAATATAGATTTTTTTTTTAATTTCATTTAAAACGTGAACAAGGGTAGGCACTCTTCCATGAAACTCCGAACGAAGTGTTTATCACACTAATATTATAAAGGCGAAAGTTTGTAAGTGTGTCAGGGTGAATGTTTGTTACTTCTTCACATCTAAACGGCTGAAGCGATTATAATAAAATTTGGTATGGAGTTAGCCGACACCCTGGATTAACACATAGGCATCTATAAAGTTTAACGCGGTTAAAATTTCGATTTCCACAATGCAGTTGTGTCCATCATTTGGAGGGACATGCCAGAATCGCCACGCTTGGGGGACGGGTTGGCGATCGCAGTGTGATGTTTAAAGAAGACTGAGAGACGCTGCTGCCCGTTCTCTGGTAGATATTCCCTTCCTTTTATATGTTAATATAAAATGCACTATATATAAAAATCAATGCCACTTTTCGTTGTAATCCGAAGTAGCTTCGAGTAATTTAAGTATTGTTCTTTTGTATTGTTCTTCTTATTATTATAATATTGGAACCTTAACAGTCTCTTCTGTCTACAACTTATTTTTATTCCCCTTGTTAACCATCTTAGTCCCTTGTTATCGATATTATTTTTTTGTGTAATTTTAGGAAAACATAACTTATATAAAAGGCAGAAGGTCTCATGAAAGTAATCAAAGCTTTTGTTTATGTTATTTTCAAGATAAACCTCAGAAAAGCATAAAGCATTGAGGTAGTTCTTGAATTTATTTATGTTTTCCTCGCTGTAATCTTTTTTGTGTATATATAAACAAGTTGGATTTTGCTTTTTATTTTTGCTGGGTACGTGCAACATCTGTGCCGTACAATGGTCAGAAAAGCCAAAGTGGAAGAGCTCTCCAGTAGCTTCTTCAAAGTTGCTAAGTATATTATCGATACACGTACTTAACCTCGTCGGCTGGTCAATATGTAATTTAAGATTATAATTTCTTGCTATATCCAACAAGTACTGAGATGCCCTAGATTTTTTCAAAATATTAATATTTAAATCACCGGCTATAATATATTTTTTTTAGTATATTTTGTGACTTTTTGTAACATAATATCCAATTTTTCAAAGAATATATCTATGTTTGAGTTTGCTGTCCGGTAACAGCATATTATATATATATATATATATATATATATATATATATATATATATATATATATATATATATATATATATATATATATATATATATAGATAGATAGATAGATAGATAGATAACACTTTATTGCACCAAATTGAAGCATAACATTATAATATCAGTTAACTTATATAATAAGGTACAAACGGCGGTCTTATCGCTAATACAGCAATCTCTTCCAGACAACCGTTGGATGAACCAAAGCAATGCAGGGAGATAAAGTGGTAGTTGGCAGTGCATCTACTTATATACATTTACATATATATGTACCTACCTAGGTACAAATATTATATATATATACACACAATATATAGATATATAACATAAAAATATACCTATATATAAATAGATATAGTTCCCTACTTTTTAATATACTATAAATAAATATAAATAATAATTATGAAGACTAAAGAAATTTTTGAGGAAGATGGAAGATCGCGAGCTGTGAAGATTAAAGTGATAGATAATGTTTTTTTAAAAGTGTTTTGAAAGAACTTAAAGTTTGCGCGCGTCTGATATACAGAGGGAGTGAATTCCACAATCGAGCCGCCTGTACAGTGAAAGATTTGTCGTAGAAATTAGTGGAATGTGTGGGCAACTGGAGTTCTAGATTCTCTGACGATCTCAAGGACCTAGAATGTGTGTCACACAGGAATTGAAACCTAATCTTGAGGTAAAAGGGAGCCGTGGGATTAAATAAAATGCTATAAAGAAGGGAGAGTACATGAGTATTTCGGCGAAGGCGAATGGGTAACCACTCGAGTTTTCTACGAAATTCGGAAACATGATCATATTTGCGGAGTCCAAATATGAACCTTATGCAGAAGTTTTGAAGTCGCTCGAGTTTATCTAGTTTGTCCTCCGTAAGGTCAAGATATATATATATATATATATATATATATATATATATATATATATATATAAATTATTATATATATATATATATATATATATATATATATATATATTAGGATTACTTGTACTTATGGCACAGCACTCAAAACTATTTTCCAATGACATATCTTTAATGTAATCTATTTCCTTGAAAATAATACCTTGCCTTAGCAATATACACACACCTCCTCTTGCTTTAGTTCTACAAAAACAAGATCCTAAAGTATAATGATTTATATTAATATTTGATTCATTATTTTTCCTTATAAACGTTTCTGTAAGCCACAACACATCGGGCTGTATATTTTTTTCGCCTAGCTCGTGTAATGCTACTTCTAGCAATTGTTTTTTGGATAATAGACCCGCTATGATTTTGATGCAGTAGCCTAAACATACAGTCATTACACTCAAATCGAGATATGGCATTTGAATTACATACGTTAGGCTCGAAAAAAATATGTATTATTGTTGGGTTTTATTTCTAAAATAGGAAAATAATAAGGAATAGTCTCCCGTTTGGGGTTTGCGTGTTTGCCCCCCAACGAATCATGATTTTTTTTTAATATTGTGACAGTCTGTTGTATGTATATTTTTGTTTGATTTTATTGCGGAACTTATGTATGTATGATCATAATAATGAATGTCAAGAGCATGACTTATCTGATAACATATGTCATATTTTGTTAATAACAATTGCAATTATTAACCTACATCAAAATCCTTCAAAAACATTTTTCTAGAGATGATTCCGAATCGAATGAGCCGTCGCTCATATTTTTAGGACCTTTATCTCTATTTTTCACGTTTTTGAACTTGTTGTCTAGACTATAAGAGAAATAACGGCTGGTATTCATTTAATTTTATGATGCAAACTGTGGAAAGAATGTGGAAAAATCTGCAAAATGATATACCTTCCAGTAGTTCAGAAGAACTTGAAGCAAGACTTGCACTGGTGATGTGTTTTCTGCGGCCTAGCAGCTTTCTTGTTGGAAGAATGGGGCTCAGCGGACTGGTACTTCCACTTGTCATTCCTGATGCAGACTCAACATTATGACCCATAGTGTGCCCTGTGAATACAGATTATATACAATTGTCTTCTGTCAGGCATTTTTTAAATATATTTACAGGGTTATTTGTAAAACACCAACAACCTCGCAAGATTAGATTGCTAACACCATAAGCAACAACTTTTGTTCAATGAGTTCGGACATAACTCAAAACATGAAAAGGCAAATGATTTTAAAAGTTTTATTGTACTGTCGTGACATTTGCAGGTCTATGTTTCATTCCTAAATGAAAGGACGCGGGACGTCGCGCGGATGACGCGAGCGTGTGCGCGTCTGTGCGTTTCTCGTAGAGTTACAAACATTCAAGCGGAAAATTAAATGAATACTTGTTTTTGTATAAAAAAAATCTAACAAATTAACAAAAGTTGTTGCTTATGGTGTTAACTATCTAGTACTTACTGCGAGGTTTTTGGTGTTTTCGAAGTTTGGGAACAAATGGCCATGTGCGAATAATGTCCCAGGATGTTATTATTATTGTCCTATTTGATAGAATACTTGGAGTAAATTACATGAGTACAGATTCATTGTAGAAAACTACACGTACTACTTGAGACGTTTTCTTCCCGTGAGAATTCGGGAGGTGCTGTTGCTGGCTGGCTGTACCGATAAAAAGCCCCCCTCAACGCGGACGGGGGGCCGCGTCATGTCATTAACGTAGAGCGAAAGTTGCACAAAACTCCCTAAAATGATGATCTCTGCCCTCTCCCCGCCAGTAATCGCCCAGAGTCGAGGTTCGAACCCGACAGGGGGTGCCCTCCGGCGCGGGTTACTTGATTTCTAGACGGCTCGAGCCCTCTGCTCGCCTCTATAGTCCGGTGAAGCAGTGAAAGCCTCCTAGGCTAACTGTAGCGTCATGTTAAAAAAAAAAAAAAAAAAAAAAAAGCTGGCTGGCTATTCACTTCGCGGCCGGGTCGACTGCTTGCTGCGAGGATGGGACTACGAGCACAGGAATTCCGACCCTTTCCGTTACACATGCCTGGTCCAGACTCGACGTCATGATCCGAGATGTGCCCTGTGATAGAAATGGAGAGAGCTCAAATGTGAACAAAATAAGCAATATAGATTTTTTTTTAATTTCATTTAAAACGTGAACAAGGGTAGGCACTCTTCCATGAAACTCCGAACGAAGTGTTTATCACACTAATATTATAAAGGCGAAAGTTTGTAAGTGTGTCAGGGTGAATGTTTGTTACTTCTTCACATCTAAACGGCTGAAGCGATTATAATAAAATTTGGTATGGAGTTAGCCAACACCCTGGATTAACACATAGGCATCTATAAAGTTTAACGCGGTTAAAATTTCGATTTCCACAATGCAGTTGTGTCCATCATTTGGAGGGACATGCCAGAATCGCCACGCTTGGGGGACGGGTTGGCGATCGCAGTGTGATGTTTAAAGAAGACTGAGAGACGCTGCTGCCCGTTCTCTGGTAGATATTCCCTTCCTTTTATATGTTAATATAAAATGCACTATATATAAAAATCAATGCCACTTTTCGTTGTAATGTTATAACTCAACAACGCCTTTAGCGATTTGGCTAATTTTGGTCTTGAATTATTCGTGGAAGTTCAGGGAAGGTTTGTACGTAGAGAAAATTTAAAAAAAGTTTAGAAAAAGTGTAAAATGAATAAATGAACTTAATAATCATTTTTTTTATTACTATGCCTTATACGTAGCGAAGCACGTACCGGGCAGCTAGTCTAATATTGAAGTACTGAGTGATACAAAGATTCAACATTTTTTTAATATTTTCTCAACAGTTTAAACCAATAATATATATTCAGCATCATTTAGTTTTGACTTGCTCTAGGTAAACTTTATAAATACAGTTGGGATCGTGCAGGTAAGAGCGTAAGCTGAACTACACGGTGGTACGGGTAGTAATTTTAAATTACCAGATTTTTATTTAACACTGTACAAGTAGTTTAGTATCCCACATTATCAATGTTAACATTTGATTACGGAATACTAATGTAGAATTCTTACCAGTATCAACAAAAACTTGTGGCCTAATTTGTTCTGGACTTTCTGAAGCCCCCGAGGTACTAGAAATGCCGGCAACTGGATAGATTGATTTAGTTAGTTGGTATGTTTATATATGATTCTTTGTAATTTTTTTTAGGCTATTAAAGCATATACCATACCTCTAAAACTAATATAAACAAGATGTCCATGTTAGTGTTGTTGCAGTGTTCCTACTAGCGAAAGCCGTACGCCAAAAAACCTTTGTAACCTTCATTCGATCATTCATGAATTCACGTTGCCATCACGCGCGTCATACTCAAACAGAAAAAGTAATATGTATAATGTATACATAATGTTGCGTTGGGTTTGTCTCGGAGAGTTCGCTTAAAGCGATAAGACCACCCGTTATAACTTATGTTCTTTATATCCAATGTATTTTATTTAAGCTGTATTTTACCTTTTCGGTTTAAGTATGTACAGACGCCAGAACATCCAGCTACCCCAATCTGTCAAATTTCTTTTATACATTTTCAACTTTATCACATAAGTATAAGGTTCACTTTCGATTGGGGAAATTTGACAGATGTCAAAGGGTAGCTTGATATGCTGGCGTCTGTACAATAAAGAGTATTCTATCTATCTATATAACGCTACCTTGTATCATCTGATCAGAACCTGATAAAACTTTAGTGCCGATATTTATATTAAAGATCAACAGTAGATTAGGCGGGATTTTTGATTGTAGGTAAATGTGAAAATAAAGTTTTGGAAAAATAAATGTTCACGTCATATTTTTGTATGAAAATCCACTCATGTGAGTCTGGCGGGTCGCCAGTTTTGAATAAATAAAAATATCAGTCTGATTGTGGAGTGCACTGCCAAAAAACGTGATACGTGCTCAGAGTTCTCATGAGTTCTAGCGATTCCTATTAAATATTTATATTAGAGAAAAAATGATGTCAATATTTTAGTTTACAATGCATTTAATTTTTTAATTTTACTGTACATATATTATGTAATGCTTACCTATGAAATGAAATGTATTGGCTGTTTGGCAGAATGACAGGACCTTTGCCTGTTCATCAATGTGAAGAAAAAACGTTTTATTTGTATTCCAAATATATAATACCGGCCACGCCAAAATAATTAAAGAAAAGGTAACAAAAAAGCGGTTGGCATTTCTTATGGATTTCTTTTTCCGTTTTATCATAACATTCAAACGTGGGAAACCTACAAAGATAAGTTGATACAATGGTTCATAGCCAACGATAAAGGACTCGACTGTTACTACGGGACTAAGGCCAAGAGCGGTCCTACTAAGCGTACTCATCGAGGGCAAGTTTAGGTCAGACACACCCTTAAGTACATCGCCGGCTGACTTTCAGTGCTCATTTTAAGGCTAACCTGAGGTCCTAGGCAAAAAGTATCTAAACGATTTTAGGGAAAACTAGCCATTTATAAGAATTTTCATTATTGATGGAAATTTTTCTCTAAATCCTTTGCACACCCTTTGCTACATTCCGACCCCAAGTTTAAGTTAACGTCGAATCTAGCTTTACCCAAGACTTTGAAAGATGTGCCGTTTGAAGACATCATCAAATGGCTGGACGATCATTTTATCATTAAACATTGTGTTTTATCAAGCCGTACAATGGGCTTATTTGCTTGGGGTTGAAATTATTTTAAAGAAACTAGTCCCAGCTTCTTTACTCAACGTCTGATTTACCAACATAATAAAAACGCTATAAGACATGAGGCAACCCAGCATACACATGTTGTTACAAAATTATGTGAAAACCAGTATAGAATACTAATTAATGTATTATAATTATTATACTTAAGTATTTTACTTTTATATAAGTTATCCTATAACATAAGCTACTAACATTTCATTTGTCTTTTGATTTGTAAGTGGTTTCTGAACAATTTATCGGATTTTATTGACTATTTGTTGTCACTTTTGGGAGGGGTTTACTTGACATAAGTGCCGTAGCCAAGAACGCTACGTATAGAAATGTGACGGTATAGTCGATGAAGTTAAAAAAAAATAGTAATACGGCAAGAGTTTAGTGTTGAGAAAGCTACTTTCTGTATTAATCTGTTGTACGTTTTCTAAGAAGTTCTAAGCTTTGTGTAAGTGTGTGTTCTTCGCGTTGTTCTTTGGATGATAATACTATTGTTACTATATGGACCGTCTGAACTCTCCACTGAGTTTTTAACTCTATCGCTGAATTTTGGTATTCGCAAGGTTTTCTGATTTAGTTGACATTATTATTATTATAGTATTTTAGTTTTATTATTGTATAAATTGGATCATAGTTGTGAGTGCACATTAATGTACACTTTAGTTTATTTATACTACTCGTAGGGGAACGGTGGGTCATCCCGTACAGCGGGTGATACCGTACATTGGATATTTCGGAAAAGAAACTATGAGAATATGCCTGTCTAATTCGTAGTAAACATGTATCTATTCCTACCGCGATCACCACACGCCAGTCTGCTGCCTGGATTTGTAGGAAAGTCATGCGTCACGTTTTTGCGCCAATTATTATAAGGAGTGTTGTCGGTGTTTTACACTGGAAGTAACGTTTTTTAATTGTTTATTGTTGCATATATATTCCTAACTTGGACAATATTGTCTAATGGTTATATGAACTGTAAAATTTTATCAATATCCTGTATTGTTTTTATTTGTTATTAACAACAAATCCAAAATGGAGACTTCGGGTCAGTCCGTACACTTATGTACGGTATTACCTAAATATACCTTCTAAACAAGTGAACCACAAAAAAGGAAGAAAACCATTGCATCAGAGAAAAATTCTAAACAGCTCCAGTTCTGAAGACGAGTGTTTGATGTTCGGCGGAAGTGATGAGGACGATTATGGCTTTTATACAGAAGGAGAGACGGGAGTTACAAACGAGCTTTGCATCATCTGTAGCAAATTCATTAAGGACCAAGAGCTCTGGTATCGCTGCATACTGTGTGGGTACTGGGTTTATACACTATGCACCAGAAGGCTATGTTTGCGGTTTCTGCCACGAGAAATAGTTAAAAATGCCTTTGGATGATTCCGTATAGTCTGTACGGAATCATCCGGCGTTTGCGGATGATTCCGTACTATCAATATTTTATAAAAAAGGAAAATAACGCACGTGTAGTTAACAGATTTGTTTCATTTTCCGAATATGTTTACCTAACCATATTTCCAATGTAATAATACGTAGAAATAACCAATAATGGTTTTAGTTTTTATGTGATTAGTCATCATCCTTAGGTGTACGGAAACCCCCGCTGTTCGCTTACATAGTTTTATGGCAATGTGTTACTGTTTGTTTTCCTAATAAATAATATAAAAAGTTTAATCAATGTGATCGACATGATGTCGACTGTAATACCCGACGTAAACTCACAAACTTACTTGAGCTGAACAAATGTCTTCCATTACGAAATGTTATATCACGGTCCAATTGTTGAAGATCTGTAACAAAATAATTTAATATAACATTTTGACGATTTTGAAAAAAAGAAATATAAAATTATCAACGACTTAATTGCAACTTCTAGCCACTCATCCCCTGTTTATAAAAATAAATACAATGAAATAAATTTTTATTCGTAATATTTATACGTACTTCTGTTGCTTTAAATGGCGATCAGATTACAGTTTTTAAATTTATTTTAGGGTAGTTCGACATTTACCGGGACTATCTGCAATACGACGTAACGACAAATTGGCAGCAGTTCCGGGGACTCATATTAAATCGTCAAAGACAACTCATGTTATGGGTTAATGTCCTCCTCCTAGCCGAATTTCGACCACGGCGGTCAGTCTCCGAAGAGATTAGCCATCTGCGCGGGGCATAATATATAGTGCACAAGTGTGTTCGCAAATACAAGAGCACTTTCTATTCCATCACTCTACTTTTGACCCGACCTGGGATTCGAACCCAGGCCCTCGTTCTCTGCGTGTGAGCTCGCTATCGCTAGACCAACGAAGCGATGGGTTACACAGTGTATATATAACAAACTCCCGGTGAGCATAATATATAATAAAATAATAGGAAAGTCAAAACTGTACATTGAATATATTTATTACTACTTTACTTGGGGCTTGATCTGCAATCGATATCGATGCCAAGAATGTGGTTTTTAGAATGTTTGTCTGTTTGTCTGATCCAGTAGCACTAGGTACATTACCGAGTTTTAAACTTCAGTTGAAGCGGTGGCTTATCAAGCAATCGTTATAGGTACTCGTAAGACGATTTCTTAAAATTTCAGTAGTTAAGTATTTGACATAATTTTGTGGCATTGCTTACTATTATAATATTGATAAACTATCACATTTAAAATATTTTACCAATATAAATGACTATTTGACGATAATAATAATAATATCCTGGGACATTATTCATACATGGCCATCTTAACCCAAACTAAGCGGAGCTTGTTCTATGGAAACCAGATAACTGATATACTACATATACTACTTTTCTTTTGTAAATACATACTTATATAGATAACTTAAGCCCTGACTCAGGACAAACAGATATGCCATGCACACAAATTTCTGTCCTGGGTGGGAATCGAACCCACGACCTCCGGCGTGAAAAGCAAGCATTTGCCAACCACGGCAACAGGCCGGTCAAATTAATTAGGGTAAACGTGGCTGTATTCTTATTATTTACATTTTTTTTAGTATCTCATAAATTGTAGGTATGCATGTAAATAAATTAATAATTTAATTAACTATCATAATCCTTAGTCAACATCTAATAATAATGGAATGTCACTTATATTTTATTGTTAATAATGATATGAACTGAGATAGTCCTACCAGGCAATCGTATTTTGTATGATAACCTCGATACAGGCATTGCCTAGTGAGTCTATCATTGTACAGACGCAAGCACATCCAGCTACCCCAATCTGTCAAATTTCTTTTATAGATTTTTAACTTTATCACAAAAGCATGATGTTCACTTTCAATTGGGGAAATTTGACATTTTCGGGTAGCTTGATGTGCTGGCGTCTGTACATCAACCATGTAAAAAGTGAAGTGGTAATAAAATTATTATTCTAGATGGGTACCTTATTGAAATATGAAATTAATCGACGTTGAACTCACCTGTGGCCAGTTTACTAATCTCAGTTTTATACAATTTAGTGGCACCACCAATAAGGTGCGACGAAAGTCTCAACGAAAATTTCTTCCGGGCTTCTTGGGCGTCACTGCATACCCACATGTGCAGATTGTTGCTGGAAATAAATGCAAGAAATATATTGTTATATATATATACTAGCTGTGCCCCGCGGTTTTACCTGCGTTAAATTTTATAAATTATCACAGCTCCTCCCTCGTAGGTGATAGCGTGATAATATGTAGCCTATATGTTGACCCGACCTCTTAGTAATATTCATACAAAATTTGAAGTAAATCCATGCAGTACTTTTTGAGTTTAGCCCGGACATACATACAGACAAACAGATAAACAGACAAAAATTCTAAAAACTATATTTTGGGCTTCGATATCGCTTGTAGATCTCGCACCAAGTATCCTTTTTAAAAAATATTCAATGTACAGTTTTGACTTTCCTACGATTTTATTATATGTATAGATAATTAGGCTTCCAGATTGGGCGATAGTTTTTGAGTTTAGATCTGAATAGCACATCTTCACCTTAAAGAAGCGAGCATATTATTGGTTGTCTGGAAGAGATCACATGTTAGTGATAAGACCGCTAATTGTATACTTTTTAATTATATGCTCCTGTACTGTATGATTTTACATTTGGTGTACAATAAAGAGTTAATCTATCTATCTATCATATTATTTTCTTAAAGGCCGGCAACGCACTTACGGTTCCTCTGGTATTGCGAGTGTACATGGGCGGCGGTGATCACTTACTATCAGGTGACCCACTTGCTCGTTTGCCATCCTATTTTATCTATACATATAATAAAATCGTAGGAAAGTCAAAACTGTACATGGAATATTTTTTTAAAAGGATACTTGGGGCGTAATCTACAATCGATATCGAAGCCAAATATATAGTTTTTAGAATTTTTGTCTGTTTGACTGTATGTATGTCCGAGCTAAACTCAAAATGTACTGCATGGATTTAATTCAAATTTTGCATGAATATATATAGAGGTTGGGTCAACATATAGGCTTATTATCACGCTATCACCTACAGGGGGATGTGATAATTTATAAAGTTTAACGCGGGTAAAACCGCGGGGCACATCTAGTAAAAATAAAATCTGTAGAGGAAAACTTAACTTTTTTAATTGTCTTTAATGCATTTTAATCTGTGTTAGTTATATTATTTTTATTTGATTTTAATTAAAAAAATAACTTGTATTGTATGTCAACGTTGTCTATGTTTAGTGTGTGTTGTGCATGCCTTTAATAGGTGTAAATGTTGTGTATGTATACTGTTGGTGTGTCTATAATGAATAAACAAATAAAACCACCAGTAATTTACATAATGATGTGTTCCAATTCAATTTAAAAAAGCATAGCTGATACTTTTTTAATTGAATTGGCAATGGTTACCCTGATATCACAGTTTTCCAAGCCGCCCAGTAGGCCTGTGAGAAAGAGAAATGAAACAATGCTGCATATAATATGCAAATGCGATGCATTGGCGAGACACAGAATGGCAATCCTGGGGCTGGCATATCCAGAACCAGGTGACTACAAGGATCTACCTCTAAGAAGCGTACTGGATTATGTGCATACCTCATTCAGGGCTCTAGGGATAGAATAAAACCAGTGGGGGATAGTACAAAAGATCCTGAAGGGTCGAAGTGCTGTACACAAGTAAACCCCAAAACAAGATAAGATAAGATAAGAAGGCCTGTGGGATGGCTTATCGACTGTTATCTAATGACAAAAACAACAACCGGGACCGACAGCTTAACGTGCCCTCCGAAGCATGGGGACGTTCAGAAATTAAAACATTTTAACGGTCATCCATATTATTATATGGACTGTGGGCAGTCCATATATTGATGACCTGGTGTTGAACCTGTGAGTGCAACTTTCCATAAGCTTGCTAGTACTATGCTGCGAACATGAGAAAGCTAAGCTACAAAAATATGCTACCACTACCATTGATGCTATGTTATATAGCCCGTCGAGCAAAATGTACTTCCAATATGGCATGTCTACTTTCAGTAACAAAAGTGCGCCTTTTATAAGTAGTCTGCTCAGTACATAGCTCTCGCAACCATCCATCTACAGCACTATCCATAGACCGGCCTATTGGCGTGGTTGGCAAATGCTGGCTTTTCACGCCGGAGGTCGTGGGTTCGACTCTCACCCTGGACAGATATGTGTGTGCATGATCATGTCTGTTTGTCTAGGTGTAATCACACTAATATTATAAAGACGAAAGTTTGTGAGTGTAGGAGTGTGAAGAAGAAGAAGAAGAAGAAGTACACTTTATTGCAAAAATAAGTAATACAAAACAATGGATACAGCAAGAGAGTTGGCTTATTTTAATGCAATTGGCGGCCTTATCGCTAAAAGCGATCTCTTCCAGGCAACCGATTAACTTTGAATGGACCAAAATTGAAAGAATCTAATGAAGGTAGCAGAAGGTGTACTAATTGCAATTGAAAAGTTATGAATCTAGAACTACGTACATATACATACATACACAAATAAATACATAGATACATTTATATATATATATATATATATATATATATATATACATCTTGAAGGACATGTTGCGTCCTACATGGCGTTATTTACCGATGATGCTGCGTCCGACTGACTTTGTGCGTCGCAAGATTGACCGACCCTCATTTTTAGCCCAAGGGTCCCTTATGATCATTAGAATCCAAGGGCGAAAAATTGGCATGGACGTAATTCCATCACTAGAATGCCTTTTAGCGTATAATATAGTTCCGCCATCGTCAGACTGAAATTTGGAGGGCGCTAGTGTTCAGCGTATAATTTACCACGTATACTTTGAGTTCAGTTCACCGATCTTATCGTGTCCATTGAATATCGTACTTAATTTGTCAAGTTTTTATCATGTTTTCGTGACAACTATCTTGCGTCTCTTAAATATCCTTAAACCGGCACTAGGTACGGTGTCTGAGAGGCCTATTCGGGGTTCACGAGAGACGCATGGAACGGGGCGCGGGGCGGCGGGCTTCAGCGCGCTCGCGTGCCGAAGTTTTTAACAAAAATACATGTGCCGGCCGTGATGCAAGCTTGTCACCAAAGTGAATTATTGTATTGTAGTGGTTATTTATTTGGTCTATTATTATAGTTAGTGATTATAATAATATATGAATCACAATGAAAAGAAGTGCAAGGAGGATTCTTAAATTGGCAGATGCATTCGTACCAAATCAAGGAATACCACTCGATGTTAATAATTCCTTGTCTAATGTATCTTTCAAGCCACCTAATAACATAAGTTTAAGTGAAGTTTTTTTTTTGTGTTACGGCAATCTGCCCATGTTTTCAGCAATTTCTGCCAGTGTCACGTGTTTGTTGACTGCTCATGGGAAACTACAAAGGCTAATTAATAGTTTATTTTTGTGGCACTAGTTTAGAGCCTGTAACAAAAGACAAACACAAATATGAGTTAGTGAATAGAAATACATAAATTACGTATCAACAAAGACAATAATCATGAATATCATAATTTTATCATGTAAGTCGATATAAATTTAATAAAAGCATTTATCATTAAGGGATTAGGAAAGAATGAAAGAAGGTAACGTACATTCAGAGGATGGTGAACGTTTGAAGAAGAAATATTCGCAAATGAGAAAGGTTTATTTAAGTGACATTTAAGAAAAATATGATCTAGGGATCCATCTTCTAATCCACATTCACACAAGGAATTGTCACGAATCCTAATTTTATCAACAACAATGGCCAAGACGGATTCTGCAAATAACTGAAGTTACAAATTTAGGAACTTTTTTGTATTTTTAGAACCATGGTTTAGAGGGTATTTCTGCTTGAATAGAGGCATACCAATGGCCCTTGGTCTTATTTGATTCGATCCAAGAGCATTGCCAGGACTTATGCATATCAGTTTTGGGAAGGTGAAGTAGATCATACACCTGCACCGAAAAATATTTAGGATCTGCCAAATTGCTGGTAATTAAGCCTTAGCATATGCATCTGCACACTCATTACCTCTTATACCTGAATGCCCAGGGATCCATACTAATATGATCTCTACATTCTTCATAGAGCAAGAATGAAGACATTTTTTTATTTCCAGTATAATAGGAGAGCGAAGGGAATCTTTAAAAGGATTTTTGACAATAGCAGCCAAGGCACTTTTGGAGTCTGAGAAAATAACAGCTTTGGATATAGTATTATGAGATAGGATAAATACAATTGCCTCAAGGATACCTATGTAAAAAAATTATGATAGTCTCTCCATTTATCATAAACAATAGAAGAGAAATCATCATTGGCATGAATAGTTTGTTTATCTATGCCAATGTGAGGAATAAAATTTGGATTAAAATTTAGAATTTCATATGGGAAGTAATACAATGGGAATTTAGTGCACTGGTAAATAGAGGATTTCATCTCTACCATACTAATCTTTTTAAATGAATTTAGAATTAGAGGTCTTGCTTTGTGCTTCCAATACTCACTCTGATCATATAAACTAACTAATTCAGACAGTTTTGACAATATGTTGTGATTTTTGAGAAAATATGCCTTAAAAACATATTTGTCAGCAAGATATTGTCTACGAATAACAAGGGGAGCGTCTCCACTCTCCACCTGCAAAGCATTGATGAGCGTGGATTTCATGCAACCCAGAACAATACGGAGTGACTTAGACTGAATGGACTCTAATTTAGCCAACGCGATTTTACTGCAGGGCTCAAGTAAGAAAGTGCCATAATCCAGTAAGCTTCTTATTGTGGCATTGTAGATAAGTTTCAGAATGAAAGGGTGAGCACCCCACCAAACAAATGCAAGTGCACGTAACATATTTACATTCTTTTCACATTTGTTAGTAATATAATTAAGATGTGAAACGCCAGATAATTTAGAGTCTAAAGTAACACCCAGAAACTTTACTCTATCCTCAACTCTTATAGGAGATCCCTCAATTTCTAGGTGAACATGTGGGATCACTCTTTTACGGGTAAATATGACTGATGAGCATTTTTTGGGGAGATAAATGGAGACCATGGGAGAAAAGCCAGTTGTTTAAAGAATCTAGAGAAACCTGCATGGATTCTTTAGCAGCTTCAATGGACGAATCAGTAACAAAGATCATCAGCATATTGCAAAATTTGGCAGTTGATGTTGAGAGACCTATGTAAGTCACATGTATAAATATTGTACAATAAAGGACTCAAGACAGAGCCTTGCGGTAATCCACGCCACACTGACCTGGGACCATACCTTTCCCCAGGAATGTGTAGGCTGATCAGGCGACCTGATAGCAGATTGCAGATACAATGAATCATCCTTACTGGGATACTCAGCTGACTTAACTTAGTCCTGAGTATTGAAAGAAGAACACTGTCATAAGCAGCTGAAATGTCCAAGAAAACTGCAAGAACAGATTTATTCTTACTAAAGGCAATGCGTGCATCGGTCACAAAGCTAGCGAGGCTGTCCATTGTGCTAAATCCTTTACGAAAACCAAACTGGGATTCCGCTAAAATACCTCTATTTTCCGCGAACCATTCCAACCTGTTTTTAATTAGGTGCTCAAACATATAACAGGAGAAAGAGCTATAGGACGATAGTGATCTGGGTTATTTTGTGATTTCCCAGGTTTTAAAATTGGAATGATTAATTGTGTCTTCCAGTTGTTAGGGACGCATCCCTGAGAGAAACATAAGTTTATTATATCTAAAAGATATTGCTGACCAAGAGGACCCATCATTTTATAAAAAGAGTAGGAAAAACCATCGAACCCTGGAGCTGAATCCTGTTCATTATGTAATACAGCCTCCAGCTCAGGTAGAGAAAAAGGATTATCTAGAGGATCATAGGACTTATACCCAAAGAAGGACATTCTCCATACAGAGGAACATAAGACGGGGCCAATTTGTTAAGGAAGGATTTAGCTGTCTCCCGAGGATTGATTGATGGATTACAGGGAACGCAGCCACGTCAAAATACTTTTAAAATTTTTCCACACAAGGGAAGACGGGGAAGATGGAGAGAGGGAGAAACAAAATTTCTTCCAACCCTCATATTTTTTTTTCTTGAAGAGACGTTTGCACTTTGTAATACATACATACATACTTACCTGTCCAACTCCGAACTTACCTGTTCACACCAGCCTGTACCTCTGACCTTACATGTTGATACATACTTACCTGTCCAACTCCGGACTTACCTGTCCACATCAGCCTGAGCCTCTGAGCTTACCTGTTTGTACCTACATACAAACTTACCTCACTCGTCGTGGTAAGCTCAAAAGGCACAGGCTGGTGTGAACAGGTAAGTTCGGAGTTGGACAGGTAAGTATGTATAAACAGGTAAGCTTAGAGGCACAGGATGGATGTAATTTAGTTATTATAATCATTATGATATATGCAGAACATTATACGGAATTGATTTAAACATATGGTTGGATGGAGGCGGGAATGTGCATGCAGTGTTTTGAACGTATACGGAGATATTCAGTGTGCAAGAAAGATTTAAGAGTGAACGGTCGCACTAATTCAGTTATTCGGAACCAATCTGAATTCAATAGTAGATGGATGTAATTTAGTTATTATAATCATTATGATATATGCAGAGCATTATACGGAATTGATTTAAACATACATTCGGATGGAGGCGGGAATGTCCATGGAGTGTTTAGTAGGTATACGCAGGTATTCAGTGTGCAAGAAAGATTTAAGAGTGAACGGACGCACAAATTCAGCTAGAAATATTTAATTTGAATATCACCATTTAACGTTTAAATGAAATTTGACGTCGACTACTGATATGATACTGATTAAAATATCCTACATACGCATTGAAAACATAAAAAATCTCACTACATTCAGTGGACGCCGCAGGGTGGTAGTTAGTAAAGACGCAAGAAGACCTTCGCGATTTATATATATATATATATATATATATATATATATATATATATATATATATAGGTACAATACATAAATGAATGTAAGGATATTATTTCACAAACGGACGGCAGGAGATTTATTGCCGAGTAGATAAAGTGAGATAGGGCTGTTTAACCATATTTTTAAATACGTTTTGTGATTGAGCGCGCCTAATTTGTATTGGCAGCGCATTCCATAAGCGGACAGCTTGTACACTGAAGGATTTATCTGTAAAATTAGTAGAATGCACTGGCATTTTGAGTCGTAAGTTTTCTGAAGACCGCAAGAGTCGCGAATGAGTTGAGTGAAGAAACTGAAAGCGTTCCTTGAGATAGAGAGGAGTGGATGGATTGAACAGAATACTGTATAGAAGTGTGACAATGTGAGTATTCCGACGAAGTCTTATGGGCACCCACTTGAGTTTAGTGCGAAATTCAGAGACATGATCATATTTACGCAAACCAAATATGAATCGTATGCAGAAGTTTTGAAGTCGCTCAAGTTTATCAAGTTGGTCCTCTGTAAGATCAAGATAGCTGGTGTCACCATAGTCAAGGATAGGGAGAAGCAAGGACTGCGCAAGTGCAATTTTGGTAGCAGTAGGAAGAAAGTTTCGCAGGCATCTTAGGGAACTAGCAGAAGCAAACATCTTTCTGCTTACTTCTTGTATCTGTGGACCCCAGGAAAGAGTCGTGTCAATATAAATACCTAAATTTTTCACTTTATCAGCGTAAGGTATAAATCCACCAATATTACCAATTTTCCGTGAGCTGCCAACAACAATGACTTGAGACTTTTCTGGGTTAACATTGATGCCATATCTCATGCTCCACTTACTTATATGAGATAAGTCTTTGTTAATGACCCTAATGGCTTCCGATAGCTTGTCACAAGGCGTTTGGGTGTATATTTGGAGATCATCCGCGTAAAGGTGGTAGGTTGAAGTAAGTTGGTCAGAAATAGCATTTATGAATAAAGCGAAGAGCAAAGGAGATAAAACGCCACCCTGTGGTACACCAGCAGTAGTATCACACCAAGAAGAGAAATAATCTTCTATGCGAACTCGCTGCCGACGTCCAGACAGGTAACTGCGAAACCAGTCAATTACCGTTGGAGATATGTTAATGGAGCGTAAAATGGCCAACAGTATGTCAAAATCTACCGTGTTAAAGGCATTGCTGAAGTCCAACAATGTTAGCACTGTCATATTGCCATTTTCCATGCCTGTCCTGATATCTTCCGTAACATTGATTAAGGCTGTGGTCGTACTGTGACCTGGACGAAAACCGGATTGGTAAGGATTAAGGAGATTGTTCTTGCGAAGGAACACACTGAGTTGGTTATGGATTAGTCGCTCAAGAACTTTGGATAGAAAAGGAAGTATAGATATTGGACGGTATTCAGAAAGGGACGTGGGATGGGATTTCTTTGGCAAAGGAATGATTTGTGCGTCTTTCCACATGGATGGGAAGAAACCACTAGAGATGGAAAAATTGAGGAAATGGCAGATAATAGGAAGGATTTCGTCAAGGATAGGTAGGATCATGTTACGGCTAATACAGTCGCTACCAATAGCATTGGATGCTATTGACAATACGCTCTTCTTAACATCACAAGCAGAGAATTGACTAAAGACAAAATGTGGATAGTTAGGAGCCGGAAAAGATGATAAATAGTTTAGTGTGCAGGTTTTTACAGTCCTATCAAAGTTGGACGAAGCTGAAAAGTGCTGATTAAGCAGGTTGAGGTCCAAGTCTTTAGGAATGGTATCTTGTCGTGATTTTCCAACCCCCATAGATTTAAGAAATTTCCATACTTTCGCTGGATCTCCATTTTGAACAGATTTGTGAATATGCTGGCGTTGTGCATCCATATCGACTAAAACGTCCGCGGGTACATTTGTCCCCGCGGCACGTAGACCGTCCTACGTCCCGGGTACTAAAGTCCCCGCGCGGCCCGCGCATTCATTAAGTTGAAATCAATGCCATCCTGTGGCAAACTGCGGCACTACTTGGTATTGAATCCAAGAGCCATAGTCAAGGGGATAGAGTATAGAATTTAAAAAAAATAAGTGCGGCCGCCATAAACACCTTATTACAGTGATTCCTTATATTGATATATTTATCTCGGTGGTGGTCAGTATTTCTTAGTTTCATCTTGGTCTTTGCTGTTACTTTCTTATGTAAAAGTACTTTTATGTCATCGGAAAGCCAAGGTGCTGGAAGATGTTTCAATCTGATAGGCCGGACAGGAGCATGTTTGTCGTAGATGTTAATAATTATTGACGTAAAAATATCAACTTTCTCGTCAATGCTGTCAGCGTTAAGGAGCGTTGTCCAGTCAATGTTGCTGGCATCCTTAAGAAGATTAGCAAGGTTAATGCTACCAAAATTGCGTTGCAAGAGAATTTTTGACTTTGCCTTAGGCGGCCGAATTTTGTATGAGAGGTAGATAAGATCATGATGAGAGAAAGCGTCAGCAGAACATTGTCCATGTTTGGCAACGTGTTGAGAAGAAGAAACAAAAATAAGATCGAGAAGTGAAGGAGTAGAGTTAGGAAAATTATGTGTAGCATTTAGTGGAAGGATAGATAAGTTATTAGATTCAATAAGAGAGACAAGGCGAGATGAGCGAAAATCATTCTTCAAAAGACATGTGTTGAAATCCCCCATGACTATGGTGTGACTGTAAGAAGGGAGAACCTTTTCTAGGAGTTTTTCCAAAGAGGTGAAAAAATTTACTCTTAAAGATGGGCTATAATATACACCAAGTAAAACTTTGTGATGGTTAAGCTCAACTTCAATAAAAAGATGCTCGCCTGCGTTTGATGGGGGTGGCTGGGCTGACATATCCACAATAGAAAAGGATATATTGGTACGCAAATAAATGGCAACCCCGCCACCACCACCACACGCCCGATCATTTCTAATTAGATTGAAGCCAGTGAGTGAGTATAGCGTTGATGGAAGACATGGCTTGAGCCATGATTCTGAAATGAGTATGGCGTGAATATTCTTACAGTCAAAAGATGCCAGCATATCCGCATAATGGGCTGGAATACTCTGGGCATTTATATGAACCACATTGAAATTCTTGGGTACATCAGAAAACTGCGTTATTAAGGTATCTGCTAGGGAAGGTACACTCATGAAACTGTCACTATCACTGCAAGAGTAAAAACTTTCATTGTCACTACTACAATCCAACATAATAAATAATAATAATATATACAAATATGAGCACTATACAATATAATATATATTATAAAATAATAAAAAAAACAAAAATACTACCAATTTTGGTTCACCCACTGGCAAGGTTTTACATAATCGCAAAGTATGGCAAAATTTAAAAAACACAGAAAAAAAAAACACATGAATCACACTAAAAATAACAAAATGCATCAGTAGATACTTTAACAAAATTTCCCTGATTAAAAAAACTATAATGTCCAGTATAAATTTCACGGGGTTAGTAGAAACAAATCTCGTGCTAACAATTGTAAATAAAGACTATGGAACGCAACTGTCGTTTGACAAGTGTTTTGACACTTACGTCACGTTATGTCACTTGAAAAATAATAAAATGTTAACTAACCTACGCTGAGCGAATTGCTATTAAATTGTGTGAATTTAATGGACGGTACAACATGCAGAAGACAAATAAACAAGAAAAATGTATAAGCTTGATGGAAAAAGTTTGTATCCAGGTATTACTACAAACATGTTTTGACTATTTACAAGCGCTTTTTTAAAGTCTACGTGAATAAAAACCTTTTTTATTTTATTTTATTTTAAAAATATTTAAGTATGTCTATCAGTTGTCTACTCGCTTAGTTTTCGACACCACCTTTGCCGGGGCAGCTGGCGCAGGTTTTGATGCAGATGTGTATTCTTGGGCGATATTATCTACATCAGATACAGACTGGATACGATGTCGCTTCTCATCACCGCCAACAACGTATATATCGCCATTTTTAGTGAAACACGAAGCCACACCAATTTTCTGCCTCGCGTAACAGAAAATCCTATGACGCGACGCCGTTAAAAACTCTGACATTGTGGTACCTGAGCCCTTGAGTTTTGTCTTCCCGAACCACAACTGGTCCCGTAGCGCCACATCATTTATTTTGAAGAGGATAGGTCGCGGCTTCTTAGATGCAGTGTTACGCCCCATCCTATGGCAGCGCTTGATGTCAGATGAACTAAAATCGGTGATTTTCAATTGATCCTGCACTATGCTCACAATCACGGCAGGGATGTCCTCGTTCTTCTCTTCCTTGACACCGTGAAGCAATAACATGTTACGGCGGCCTCTCATCTCTAAGCGATCTGCATCCCGCGCGAGAGCATTGACTTGTTGCTGTAAGCCATCAAAAAGCTGAAGAACTACATCCTGGAATGCTGTAAAACGTCTAGCCAGTCCTGTCTTATCCGGGGTAACCTCAAGTTCAGCACGAAAGTCTGCCATTTGCTTCAATAGAACTTCCCTCAGATCTGTGATGGCCTTGATGGTGTCCATAGTGTAGACGATTATATTGTGCTTTTAAACTGAAGATAATGCTTGTCTGGTAGGTGAATAATGTTATCTTACTTTTATGAACATCAAATACTTATAATTACTGATTGTATTAATTAAATTCCAATTTAAACATGCAGAGCAAAATAACCTGTGTGTCTCTCTCTAACTACCCACAAAAAAGGTGAGTGTGTATGTTTGTTACTTCCTCACATCTAAACAGCTGGAGCGATTTTAATAAAATTTCATATGGAGTTAGCTGGCACCCTGGATAAAGACATAGGCTATAATTTATACCGACTAACGCGGGTAAAACCGCGGGGCACAGCTAGTTATCTATATAAGTATGTATTTACAAAAGAAAAGTAGTATATGTAGTATATCAGTTATCTGGTTTCCATAGTACAAGCTCTGTTTGGTTTGGGATCAGATGGCCGTGTGTAAATAATTTCCTAGCATGTTATTATTTTTATATTATTATCCAGAGAATGCATCCAGAGCACGAAGCCATCCATATTAAAATAGAACTTAAAGATCAAGAGTTATTCGTGCTTTTCCCTATAAAGTTTTGTTGATTGAGGGCCTACCCTGGTATAACTGTTTTCAGATCGACCGGTCTGAGGCTATTAGTACCTGACAAGGTAGTCAGGATCTTAATAGAATCTGACTGGTTTATCTCGGTAATGAGTTTCCTATAGGTTTCAAGGTCAGATTAATTCTGGTGACAATGGAGAGTCTGTACTATGGCAACAAGACAACTGATAGACATACTTAAATATTTTTAAAATAAAATAAAATAAAAAAGGTTTTTATTCACGTAGACTTTAAAAAAGCGCTTGTAAATAGTCAAAACATGTTTGTAGTAATATAGTTGTATACATTAGATATTATTTCTAGTAACATAGATATTCAGGTACATATAATTGTATGAAAACATTTATAAAATTTATTTTATTACAGCAATGATATTTAGCTAGCTCATATCAAGTTATTGTCAAGAGATTATGTTTAATTATCTAGTTTAAGTCTAATATTTTTACTACATATTGTCAATGGTTCTGTCTATATTAAAGGTATTATTATTATGACGGACCTTGTGTTAATAACGACGGTCGCGCTTTAATTTAATTTTAAATACATATTTATTATAGATAAATTACACCCAGACACATATCAAATAATCGCGCTCATTACCTACATAAAGATTTATCCTGGGGATCAAACACATGACTTCTGACTTAGCAGTCTGCGTCATTAACTCCTAGACAGACAGACCAGTCAATTGAGACGTGCCGAATATTTACGCTAACGATCCAAGAGCCTGGATACAAATTAAGTACAAATTAATTCTTCTTCTACTTCCGTAATATTACTAATTAGTACGTATTTAGTAGCTTAATAGAAGCCTGGGGTTTATCGAACGATATACACTAATTAGTTAGATATTTATGTCTAAAGACTCTACTTAGACTGGCAGTCGACTCCAACAGCAATATTCTATTTCTTTCTTTCTTTCTTTCAATAGGTTCAGGTCAGGTAGGTAGGTAGGTTATAGGAAAGTAAGATCCCTCGCAAGGTACGGGTCCCGACCACCTGGGACATGGCACAAAAGGGGGCACCGGAGCAGCATACCCGCGTTCCCGGCGTCCCCCCATCAGGTGCCAGAAGTACACGGCAGGTTAGGTTTAGTCGGTGCGAGTCCGACATACCTACCCGCAGACACTTTTTGCGGCATTCCTCCGGCCTTATCAAAAAAAAGTCGGGCAAGGAAAATGGTGTAGTAAGTATATCAATGTTTGCAGATTATTTGCAGCTGTGCCCTGCAGTTTCACCCGCGTTAAACTTTATAAATTATCCTCTGTGTTAATCCAGGGTTTCAGCTAACTCCAGACCAAATTTCATTGAAATCGCTCCAGCCGTTTAGATTCGAAGAAATAACAAACATACACATTACACACTCACAAACTTTCACCTTTATAATATTAGTGTGATACTATTATACATTCAGAGTCGAAAATCAGTCTCCGTTAATATTTACTACCAGAGCTTAAATTCGCCTCGTACAGGATTGTTTTTGGGTCATCATTCACTACCTTCTGCACTTGTATGTAGCGGGTTAAAATCTAGTCCGAAAACTTAGAAATTCCGAGACTGGTTTTAAATTTAATCTACATTTATGTAGAGACGTAATGCTAACTGAAATTTATTCCTATGTAGAGCTATCTAATACTTAAAGTGCTAATTTATTTTTAACAAATATTTATATATTTAATACTAGCTGTGCCCCGCGGTTTTACCCGCGTTAAACTTTATAAATTATCATAGCTCCTCCCCCGTAGGTGATAGCGCGATAATATGTAGCCTATATGTTGACCCGACTTCCTCGTAATACTCATGCAAAATTTGAAGTAAATCCATGCCAGACAAACAGATAAACAGACAAAAATTCTAAAAACTATATTTTTGGCTTTGATATCGATTGTAGACAACGCCCCAAGTATCCTTTTTAAAAAATATTCTATGTACAGTTTTGACTTTCCTACGATTTTATTAAATGTATAGATTCTAAAAACTATATTTTTGGCTTCGATATCGATTGTAGATAACGCCCCAAGTATCCTTTTTAAAAAATATTATATGTACAGTTTTGGCTTTCCTACGATTTTATTATGTGTATAGATAGATTAAAGTTCTTCGTGTAATAATTGCTTATAGATGAAAAGGGGGCCATTTTTTTAATCCCTGTGTCGCGGGGTACTTAACAGTTTACAGACATATAATTGACGGACACAAAGTAAGTACATCCAGACTCAGAAAAACTTTTTATGGGTTACACAAATTGCTGGTCGCTGACGGTCACCGTAGCCTAGTTGGTGGTGCTCCTACCTACGAAGCTGGTGATATAATTGACGGACACAAAGTAAGTACATCCAGACTCAGAAAAACTTTCTATGGGTTACACAAATTGCTGGTCGCTGACGGTCACCGTAGCCTAGTTGGTGGTGCTCCTACCTACGAAGCTGGTGGTCCTGGGTTCGAACCCCGGTAAGTGCAAATATTTGTGTGATGAGCACGAATATTTGTTTCTGAGTCATGGATGTTTTCTATATATATAAGTATGTATATCGTCGCCTGGTACCCATAGTACAAGCTTTGCTTAGTTTGGGGCTAAACTGATCTGTGTGACATTGTCTCCAGATATTATTATTATTATAGCTGTCCTGATAAAAGCACACAATTAAAGTTGCCAAATCCTACTAATATTATACACGCGAAAGTTTGTAAGTACAGATGGATGGATGGATGTTTGTTACTCTTTCACGTAAAAACTACTGAAGGGTTTTTATTGAAACTTAACAATCATATAGCGTATACAACATAAGCTGCAATTTATAAAAATATTGTATGAATTGTCAAAAATATGAGGATAAGTGTCACGTAGGAAAAAATCTACCATCTGCGAGCTATTCCGGCGTGTACTGCCAAAACCGCTAGAGGTACACATCCTACTAATATTACAAATGCGAAAGTTTGTGAGTAAAGATGTATGGATGTATATTTGTTACTCTTTTACGCCAAAACTACTGAACGAATTTTGATGTAACTTTGTAGTAATATAGCTTATGTGTATATCCGAATAACACATAGGCTATAATTTATAAAGTTTAACGCGGGTGAAACCGCGGGGCATAGCTAATCTATACATAAGTATAATAAAATCGTAGGAAAGTGAAAACTGTACATTGAATATTTTTTTAAAAGGATACTTGGGCCGTGATGTGCTATCGATATTGAAGCCAAAAATATAGTTTTTAGAATTTTTGTCTGTTTGTCTGTATGTATG
Organism: Pseudoips prasinana; assembly: GCA_951640165.1. NCBI lineage: Eukaryota > Metazoa > Arthropoda > Insecta > Lepidoptera > Nolidae > Pseudoips > Pseudoips prasinana. Next base: position 2,673,604 of record OX621266.1, on the reverse strand, counting down.
TCCGGGCCAAACTCAAAAAGTATTGCATGAATATTACTTGACGACCTCTTAGTAATATTCAGGCAACATTTACATATTATCACGCTATCACCTACGGGGGAGGAGCTGTAATAATTTATAAAATTAAACGCGGGTGCAACCGCGGGGCACAGCCAGTATTTAATAAAGATATTATGGCCACAAGTGCCACAAGCTACGACGTATGCGATGTTTTACAATGCTGTAGGTATCGAAATCGCTACGAAATGTATCAAAATTGCATTTGTATGAAGTCTTTAAAAAAATATTAAAAATTTTTGGCGCGTCTCCGGCAGAAAAAAAATGCGTTTTATCACTTAGTACGAACCCCCTTAACCCCCCCATATACACACTTAACTCAAATTTAGGCGACTCGATATGAGATCCAACCCGGTAGCCATGCCATACGGTATCGGAAGTATCTTTTTTAATGAGTTTGGGTAATCAGGTCCTCGAGTGTGGCCTTAAGCGCGGTTCAAATGTTACACATACAACATGTAGGTTCACATATATAAACCCTATCAAGTTTATATATGTGAACCGTAGTCTCCATTAGTCTCAATAAGTAGGTAGAAATTCGTAGATTAGTAAAGACTTACCAGATTCCTGGTAAATTCGTTTCTTCGTCACTTTCATACTCCAAATTATGAGCTATCTTCCATACTTTACCAAATGTTGTACTATTCACAATCGTTTTATTGTAAAACATGCTGATTATCTTGATTTTTTTAGATTTTAAATGCAAATACTAAATAAGCTAATTTAATTACGGAAGATATTTTTTGAGAACTACCCACTTTTTTCTGGAAATATCGGTAGAACCATAGGCTATCAGGTCTGTAGTAAGAAAGAATAGACAACCAAAACGAAAAATATAAATCTGTTATTTGTTTTTTTTTTGGTTGTAGTTATTTAATTTGTTTTTCTCTTCTCCCGCTCAGGAGCATTGGCTCGCACGTTTAGCGCATCCGCCAGAATCAAGTGTAAATTGTTTAGGGATTTAATAATTATTTTTTTAAATAAAGGTAAGGAAACATATCGCAATTAATTTATTGATTTTAAAATTTTAAAAATGTTTTTTTTTGTATCTATGACTTTAAGGCATTAGCAAGAATAGACAAACTGATTTTTATTGTTATTTACTCAAATGTTATTTGGATAAAACCTTTAATAGGAAGAGTAAATTTGTACAGTATATGGATAAAGTATAAGATAGATTATATAAGGGATAACATAAAAAAAAATTAGAAGGTTTTTGTATACGTAGACTTTCAAAAAGACCTTGTAAATAGTAGTCAGAATATGTTTGGACTTTGGAGTAATATATAGTAGGGCCAATTTAATAGATCACATTTGACATCTGTCAGTTACTCGTAAAGTGAATTGTAAAATTACCTTATTTGGTAATTATTACAATAATGAAAAATGGTAAATGAATAAAATTTAAGCAAATGTGCAGTTCTAACTACGAAAAAATAAATATTTGACTGCACGTGTGGCGCAGTGGCTAACACAGTCGTCTCGTCGCTTTATGTCGCGGGTTCGAGTCCCGCGCCTGACAACTATTTGTGTGGCCCATAAATAGTTGTTCTGAGTCTGGATGTAATTTATGTCCGTCTTTTATATTTTTGTAAAGTAAGTAGGTACCCCGCGACTTAGGGACTAAATTGCATAGTGCGGGCGTTGTCGTAAAAAAAAAACTTTACGTTGTTGAATTTTGATGAAGTGTCAAATATGTAAATTGGCCCTGCTATAGTTTAGTTTACATACATAATTATTTCCAGGTATATTTAGATATTTCTTATCAGTAATAGGTATTATAGCTTAAAGGGTTGTGTTAAATCATATAGGATATATTATATAAGAATGCTTTTTCACGGTTATTTTCTGCAGGATTGGGTATTGGGTGTCTCATTATTTAACCACCAGTTAGGTACTTATTTAATCGTACGGGCAGTGGTTACCCTAGTGTCAGAGTTACTCTGTTACCCTAGTGTTGTTCAAGCGCTATACCTCTCTGATCACGGGTTCCCGGGCTGGTGAGGGAAACGGCTGTAAGTGCCTCCTATTATTCTACTTTTACTATTGATAATAAAATCTAGTTCTGGTGAAGCAGTGAAAGTCTCCTAGGATAATTTTATTTCAAGTCTTGTAAAATAAAAATTTGTGTTAGTGCGTAAATTACAACGGGAGTAATTATAAATTTTTCACCTTTTTAACGTGTTTATTTGTTTACGGAGCTCTTCAAAGAACGTGTTATTTTTGGAACAGAGATCCTTTGACGCGGTTTGCGGTAGGGGTTAACTTTTAGAAATTGCCACGCAAAGAAAAGCCTGTCTTTTCTCTGTTATATAAAGGCCAGCTTTGCAGAAATGGAGTACAAGTTGAGACAGGAGCATTTTTCATGCTCGTACGGATATTCTATGATCGCCAAACATGTTAATCTTTTGTATTAATGTAAACTAGTTATCGCACTTGTACAAAATTCGACCATTTAGGTTTTGTTCTCATAGACTATAGACATTAAAGGCAAATAATATTTAATCTGTTCTCAGTTATGACACTCAGTTTGTCAGTGTGTCAAAGGCATGATAGTGTGTGTAGTGTTCTCAAAGATATTACAATATAACAAGATTGCGCACTTCAAGATTTAGTTCAAAGTAAAATGAACTCAAAGTCTTTAAGATAAAGTCCATTTCTCTTTGTAGTGTACCAATAGGAATAAACGGACCCCTTGAGAGGGTCTCGTTTTGGAATCTGTCCCTGTCTAACAGATGGCCAGCCTAAAAATAACTTACTTGACGTATAAAATAGTAGAATTTTTGGTCAAACACCTAGGATTATGTTTTCATATAGCTATAATTAAATATTTTTTATTTATTTAAGACGTACACAACGTTTTTTTAAACTATGTCTTATTCTTTGATAGCTTTTTAAATACATTTAATTTGGGTTTAGTAAATTCAATAGCAGTATTTATAAGAAATGACGTTTACCACACTCAATTTGTAAACAAATATGGCGAATGTTTGTTTTGAAATTATTTTTCGTATTGTGCTGCAATCCAGTTCCAATTCGCTTAAAAATGGTTTTAACTTGTTGCGTGAAAGGGTGTAAAAGTGAGGGTCATCTGGGGAGTGGTATATCTTTTCACAAGTAAGTGTTATCTTGTAATATTTCTATATTTTGGCTAAGTTCAGCAACAGGGTAACCATTCGTTACGTATTTAATGGATCGTTTTTCTAGATTTCCCAAAAACGAGGAATTGAAAAAACAATGGATGAATATTGTTCCCGGTAAATTTACAAAATACGCGGTAGTCTGTGGATTACATTTTAAACAAGAAGATTTTTCAAGTTTTTCTGGTGCGTCCAAGAAACGTCTGAAAATAGATGCTATTCCATCAAATTTTCAGAAGGTAAAAAATTACTTGTTACCTTTTTTTTTAATCCAGTTTTACGGCTCTGGCTTCTTCGGCCTTATGAGCCTTCAGTAAAATATATTTTTAGTTCAATAATTTTCGTCATTAAGTCAATGTCAAGTAAAGTCCGTCACAGTCAAGTCATACATAGTCCTTGTCTTACCCCAGTAAAGAAATGGGTTTACTAGAGGTTTATATGGAGTTTTAGGTACAATACAGAAAATCACAATTCACGGCAATATGGCACTTTCCTCCACTTGTGTACGTTGTCGAAGATATTATGTCTAAAAATCCACTATATTTACACATAATAACTCGAATTTACACCAGTTTTTGAAAATGAAACAATGACCCGATGCGTTTTTTCTGCGTTAGCGCCAAAACTCCTACTTGTTACCAATTTGAGAATATTACCATATTTTATTTAAGTGATAGATAAACGTCAGTCACGGCCTACGCGTCCTATGATGACACAGTGTTTGATTAGTTGTGTTACATATAATCTATATAAATAAAAAGAGAAGTCCTGACTGACTGACTGACTCATCAACGCCCAGCCCAAACCCTTGGCCCTAGAAAGCTGAAATTTTGCACAGATATTTTCTTTTTAATGTAGACAAGGAATAAGGAAAGATTTTTCGAAATTCAACCCCTAAGGGGGTAAAACGGGGGTGCCAAGTTAGTATGAAACTTTGCCGTTTTTTGAAGTAGAGGCATGAAAGTTGGTATTTGGCCTTGCATAACTGCAAGGCTAAATAAAAAATATGTGTTTCAGGATTTTTGGAAATTTCACCCCCAAGGGCAATAATAGGGGATGTAAGTTTGTACGAAAAATGTCCCAATTTTTAAGTTAAACGCATGAAAATTAGCATTTGGCTTTTTAATAAAAAATAAAAAATATATGTTTCAGGATTTTTGAAAATTCCACCCCGAAGGTCATAAAATAGGGGATGTAAGTTTGTATAAAAATGCGATATTTTTGATGTTAAACGCATGAAAATGAGTATTTGGCTTTCTGTTAAAAATATATAGCATTTATTTCAGGATTTTTGGAAATTACACCCCCAAGGGCGGAAAATAGGGGATATAATTTTATACTGCCTGACTGACATATCAACGCACAGTCTAAACGGCTGGAGTTAGGAACTTGAATTTTGACAGTAGTTACCTTTTATGACGTAGGCATCCACTGAAGAAGGATTTTTGAAAATACCACCCCTACGGGACTAAAATAAGGGATGAAATATTTTATGAAAGTCCTTAATTTTGATGTTAAAGGCTTGGTTTATAGACTTGCAGTTAAAAATTAAAATATATATTCCAGGATTTTTGAATATTCCACCTCCAAGGGCTTAAAATTGGGGATGTAAGTTTATATGAAAAAAGTGCCAACAAGTTTTAAGTTAAACGCATGAAAATTGGTATTTAGCATAACAGTTAAAAATTAAAAGTATATGTTTCAGGATTTCCGAGAATTCTACCACGTAGGTAGACAAATAGGGGATGTTTGTATGAAAAATGTGACATTTTTTAAGGTAAACACATGAAAATTGGTACTTGGCTTTTCATTTAAGAATATGTATTTCAGGATTTTTGGGAATTCCAGCCCTTTAGGGTGACAAATAGGGGATTTGTCGCGGTCAAAGTCGCGGGCATCAGCTAGTTATTAATAATATCAAAAGAATACTTATAAAAGCAGTGAAAAATATATTTTTTTAAATGTTTATATAAAGAGTATGTTTTATCTATTTACGTATTTAATTTCACTTTAAAGTCAGAGACAGAATCGCAATAATGTTTATCGTATAATATCACCTATATTATCTAAATTTATGTTTTTAGATAGTACCTGATGAAAAAAAGATATATGTCGTAAGTAATAAGACGATCAAGATGCCACTGTCGGAACTTCCTGGACCGTTATCAAGACCACCACCCAAGAAAATGAAGCTGCAACAAACCGTAACTTTAAGCACTCAAACAAACATAGTAACAAGTACACCAAGAAAAAAGAAACTGCGTCGTGACATTAAAGTTTTGTCTAAAAAGCTGCAAAGACGCGATAATCGAATAAAAAGTTTAAAATCGCTGCTTAACGTGATTAAAAAGAAATGTGACAATTATGATGAGGTTGAAAAGGTGGTTCGAATGAATTTTGAAAATATACACCTTAAGATTAATGAAAAAAAATCCCATCATGGTGCCAGGTACAATGAAGATATCAAATCGTTTGCATTGTCATTATATTTTTATTCAGGTAAAGCGTATACATTTTTAAGAAATCATATTTCTCTCCCACATCCAGCAACATTACGTAAAATGTTGTCAACTCATAATTGTAATGTAAGATTTATGGCTGAAGTGATGGATTTTCTCAGACTAAAGGTTGCTGAAAATAGTGATTTCACTGACGTAGGGTTAATTTTTGATTCGATGCATATTAAATCAGAAAAAGTATATGATACCGTTACAGAAAAATTTTGGGGACGTATTGATTTTGGTGGTGTGTTACCAGATGAAGCTGAAAAATTTGCGTCTGAAGCTTTAGTATTTCAGATTGTTTCACTTAAAAATAAATTGAGATGTCCGATTGCATATTTCTTTATTGATAAAATATCAGCGCATGTACAAGTGAAACTTGTTGAAACGGCCATACGTATGCTAGCTAATATCAATATTATAGTTAGATCTATCACTGCCGATGGGGCTGCTGTAAATATAAGTACTTTTGAAATTCTAGGCTGCTCATTTAGCTATCCAAATTTCAAAACTTTCTTTATTCACCCAACGAATTCGTCAAAAGTGTACTGTATTTTAGATCCTGCTCATATGATAAAATTAGCGCGATCTGTATTCGCTGAAACAATGATGTCTTCAGTAAATGGTGATATAAAATTTGAATATATCAAAAGATTACACGAGTTTCAAGAAAAAGAAGGTTTAAAATTAGCAAATCGCATTTCAAAGACGCATGTAAATTTTTTTGGTAAAAAAATGAACGTAAAATTGGCAGTACAAGTCTTGAGTAGTTCCGTGGCTAATGCAATTGATTTCCTAAGATGCTGCGGACATTCACATTTTGTAGGTAGTGAACCGACTACAGAGTATTTAAGGGTCTTGGATAGAATTTTTGATTTATTTAATTCTAAAAACCCATTAGGTACTGGTTTTAAATCCCCAATGCGAAAAAAAAACAAAGATGTTTGGCTCAATACATTGATTGAAACAAGAGAATACCTATTACAATTAAAAGTGAATGGTGAAAACATCCTAACACATAGGCGTAAAATTCCAGTATTAGGCCTACTTATAGATACCTTTAGTTTTGAAGGATTAGCCAACGACCTATTACAAAAAAATGAATATTTATTAACGCACAAATGTTCTCAAGACCATCTGGAAATGTTTTTTTCATGCGTAAGAGCAAGAGGAGGTTCAAATGATAATCCAAATGCTCTTGAATTTAGAAATATTATGCGGAAACTTCTATTCCGGAATAGTGTCCGACCAAGCATTAATGCCAACTGCACTGACTCTGATTATGAAACGACACCAATACTTGAGTTCAGAAGCGCGAAACGTACAACTTTAAGCATATCAATTAAAAATAATGAAATTGAAAATGATATTGAAGAACAAAAAATTTGTGATATTATAGTAAGAGCAGCAAAAACTAATTTAACAGATTTTAAAAACAATATTCTGTATTATATTTCGGGGTTTATAGTCAACAAAATAATTGACCATATAACTTGTGATCATTGCCGATCCGTTTTATTGGTGAACAAAACTCACATAGATCATAACTACATCATAGACGTATGTGAATTCTCTTCATTCACGACTTTTGTCGACAAAGGTGGCCTGAAATACGCCTCTAAATTTGTTTTTGAAGTTGTTAAATATTGTGAAAAACTCTTTTCTTCTATAGTTAATGAAACATGGCCTGAAAATATTAAAACTAAATTATTGATCATCGTAGTACAGCATTTTTATCCAAAATTAAATAATTATTTCAATCCACCTCATCCACCTCTGTCTTTAAACTGTGAAAGTCAGCATGAAATTGAAATAATAAAATGTATTTCAACAAAATTTTTAAACCTAAGGCTGCGAGCTTTTGGGCGAAATGAAACGCTCAGAGTTATGGGTTCTAAGGCCTCAATGCGCCAAAGGTTACATAAAACCATTTTATTTAGTAATGTGTAAATCAGGTGACATTATCAAAAAAGTTTTTCTACATATTTTACTACATCGAACCCAAATGTCGAAGCATATTTTAACCCTCTTCAATCTACAAAGTCTGTGAAAGAAGAAAATTCACAAACATCTATCAAGTAGTCATGTTCTTTATGTGTACGATGTGTTATGAGCCAAACTCGGCAATGCTGACTTATTAGTTTGTCTAATATTTTCATTGCAATGTAGCCAGACATGTAGTACAATATATTGTTTTCATAATCTGATAAATCGGTTCTGCCCACTAAGTGCAAAAGAACATCACTCTTATCTGTATTATTTTCTTCTTTAGTGTCTACCACGATCGATCTTTTGGCATTTCGGAACTCTAGTATTGTAGAATTTTCATAATCGGGATTTGTAGTCCAGTTTGCATTCATGCTTGTTCTGACACTGTTACGAAATGGGAACTTCCGCATAGTGAACATAAATTGAAAAGCAATAGGGTTGTCGTTTGCCCCTCCCCTTACTCTCACACATGAAAAAACATTTCAATGTGGTTTTGCGAGGCCTTGTACGGTAATATGTAGGTGAAATTAGCTTCAAACAAATCAGTTGCTAATCGTGCAAAACTGTGTGTATGTATTATCAGACCAATAACCGGCGTCTTCCGTCTATGGGTCATTATATTTTTCCCGTCGATATTAATTTCAGTCAAGTAATTTCTCGTTTCTTCGAAGACCTGTGTCCAGACATGTTTGTTGTTAGACTGCAAAGGCGATTTGAAAACCCATTCCTATGGGATTCTTGGCGTTAAGAATATCAAATAGTCTGTCCAAGTACCGTAGGTATTCTACTGTAGCTTCACTCCCACCAAAACTATGATGACCAGTTGACCTCAGATAGTCAATAGCATCAGCCATGAACTAAGTACTTCGACAGCCAGTATGACGTTCATTTTCTTGCCAAAAAAATTGATATGTACCTTAGTCAATTTATTTTCCAATTTCAGCCCCTCTTCCTCTTGCAAATCTTGCGATTTCTACAAGTATTCAAACTTAATATGCTCTTTCTCCGATGACAAATCAGTTTCGGCGAATACATTTCGGTCTAATTTTATTATACGGTGGGATCAAGTACACTTATTTGTAGGTTTAATAGGATGTTCAAAATAAGTTTTCATATTTGGAAGGTTAAAATTTCACCCCAGAATTTCAAATGTTTTTATGTTTACCTGCGTCCTATCCGCTATCAAAGACCTCACCACAATATTAATGTCGGCCAGCATACGAATCGCTCTTAGGACGAGCTGAGCTTGTACGTGCACAGAAATCCTATCTATGCAAAAATTAGCGATAGGGATGACAATTTTTTCTTTTAGTGATACTATTAGAAATACTAAGGCTTCTGTAGAAATCTTTCAGAATCGTTTGTCATTATTCCACCTAAATCAACGTATCCTCAATACTTGTCCGAGCCTCTATCATATTGTTGGCCAGCTTTTATTGCCATTGCATCAAATATTAAAACGACGTTCAAATCCTCCTTTTCAGACTTAACCTTCAGGAATTCCATCACTTCTGCCATAAAACCCACGTTGTATTTATGTGTCGCCAATATCTTTCGCATAGTTGCAGGATGAGGCATAGTTATACGATTCCTCAAAAATAAATATGCTTTACTAGAATCATAATACAACGATAAAGCAAACGAGTTCATTTCTTCTGAATATCTATTGGACGTGTTGGATTTTGTCGTATTTAATCTTGTGTGAATGTTTTCGAAATTATTTTCGACTATCTGTTCGACTTCAGAATAGTTATCACATTTCTTTTTAATTTGTTTCAATATAACATTTTAGATTATCAATGGTTGTATTACGTCTTTTTAGGCGTTGTTGTAAGACTTTATTGTTGTTTTAAGACATCTCGACGTAATTTCTTTTTACTTGGTGTGGAAGTAGATAAAAATAAAAAAAAGGTTTTATTCACGTAGACTTTAAAAAAGCGCTTGTAAATAGGCAGAACACGTTTGTAATAATATAATTAAGAATACATAATTATTTCTATTTAATTTAGGTACACCAAATGTAAGAAAACATTAATAAAATTTATTTTTTAATAGCAATGATATTTAGCTAGCTTGCATTAAGTTAATGTCAAAGAGATTATGTTTAAGTTTAAGTATCGAAATTTTTAGTTTGTGCTATATTTTACTACAATTATGCAGTAGATGCTATTTTGTGTACAAAAGTGCCCGTAGTGATCTTCTCCTTTCTGACACTTTCTTGCAGTTTTATCGTTTTTGGTGCTGACGTTGGTTATTGAAGTGCAAACATTCTAATATTTAATTAGTTTACTATAATTGTCATAATACTCGTTATTTAATGTTTAAGTCAATATTATTGGTGTTCATTATTAATTCGTTCGGTCAATATTATTATGATTATTTATTAATCATTCAATTATTATTGTTTTATTACATTATTTATTACATTATCTATGTTTATCGTCAAAGAAATCGTTATTTTTTTTAATTTAAAATATTTGATTTAGTTTTTTTTTTATGAATAGAAGAGTTCAGAATACACTTAATTGTTTAGAGTTTACTTTATATTTATTAAACATAATCTGATATAGCAATTAACTGTTTTATTACAAATAACATTCACATTTGTTTCGGAGTTTTTGCACATTGACACAAAATACTATTATCCACTAAGCATACCTACTCGAGATTGTTGCCTTTTACAACAAACGATTTTTCCAACCTGTCGTAATGTATATTAGGTATTTTATTCCTACGTAATAATTGTCTGCTGTGTGGTGACGGCGACAAATATCAGAATCAGAATATCATCACCCCATCTCATCCCGTGGGGGGCGTAGAAGTCGACCCGAGGGAATATCTACCAGAGGATGGGCAGCAGTTTCCTTCTGAGTACTACGACCATCATACTGCGATCGCCAACCCACCTGCCAAGCGTGGCGATTATGGAATATCCCGTCAAGATGATTCTTGAGGGAGGCTTGTCCAGCAGTGGACTTATTTAAGCTGTAATGATGATGATGATGAATAATTGTCTATTTGACTAAATCTAACACTAAAACGAGGCTACTGTTTCCTCGTGTCAGTGTTTGTTATGAGTGAATAGGTAAAAAATAGACAATTGCTACACTCTTATTAATAACAAAAGATATAAAATTATCTCAGTTGTTTAGATTAAGCCACTTAGAAGATATTTTCAATTAAGGTAGTGAGTATAGTACTATCCGTGGAATAAATTTAAAAATCGGGCCTGCAGTCTATTAGTGTTACCTGATTTTCACAATCTAATCTATATAGAATATATGTATTACAATAATTATCCTAGAATACTATAGCCGACTGACACAAAACACTTGTTGCGAAAAAGAATATAAGTAAATAAAACATATAATATACTTGAAAACTATTTAGATACATTACGAATATATAATATTTGGAAAGTCTACTGCCTTTGTCCAAAATATCTACCACTACTCACACTTACATTAGGCGGGAATTGTACTATAAATAATTATATAATTTCCTAAACGTTTAAAAAATCTACAAATAATCTTGGTATAATTTAATTTATATTGCTTGCAGAGAGGCATACAAAATAAAGAAAGTATAAGTAACGAAAACATCTCGAATACGTATACCTAGGTATGCAGTGGGGCGAACAGTAACTTTAAAAGCACTGCACAGGTAGTATGATTATACTTCAAAAGTAAGTTTATTCATTCTCATAAAAACAAAATTTTAAATATGGCGCGTTAAAACATTCGCATAATTCCACGACGCATGGTCACTCTATGAGAAGGAGATGCCATCCAAAAAAGCGTCTTCTTGCTCGGGCCGTTTTTGCTCCCTCAGTGCGCAATCTTGTTATATTGTAATATCTTTGAGTGTTCTTTAGTCAAATGAATTACTACTAATGCCTGTTATATATAAAAATATTAGCTTCCTGTACACACTTCTTCAACATAATATGAATTTTAATTCTTCTAAATTTCATAAATGGAAGGTTGTCAAACATGTTGTCATTGTATGTTAAAATGATTGAGTAAACGAATTTGTGAAATAATCGCTTTAAAAATGATGTTTCTTTTTTCAGGTAAGATAATTGTTATTGTAATAAAATAAAAATAAAATAAAAATAAAATTCGTTTATTTCGGACCGTTTATTTGGTTTAATCATTTTATCCACAGAGTTTATATAATTAAAGTAGACTATATTTGGCATCGTGAAATATTATTATGTAATGACCACTCTGTGTTGAAAGAAGAACGGCAGTCTCAGTGTCGTTCTATTTAAGAAGCGTTCATAAACGAAATTATATGCATTTTATAGATCGAGTACAGTAGTTTATTTTCCTAGTTGAAATATTTTTTTATATTGTGGGAAAGAAGAAAAAAATGATAAATAAATATTTTGTTAAATCAGAAGTAAAAGCAGCAATAACGAAACGGATTACGGTGGTGTTGAAGTAGTCATTGCCATTTTCAGTAGAATATTACTAATTAGTAGAATATGAATGTTGGCTGGATGGTTAAAAACTGACAATAATTTTATTATAACATCGTGCGCACATTTTTATTTTTATACTAATACATATTAATGTGATCGCAGTATTCCAATCTTAACTTAAAACTATATTCTTCAGTTATTAAAGAAAACATAACATATCGTTAGTTTTTACAGTTTTTACTTGGCAACATTAAACAATGCGTAAACTGTCACCTGTGATTTGTCATGTTTGTGTTTGTTTCATAGAGTACATTTTATATACGGAAATAGAGGTCAATCTCGACCGCTTCGTAAGGAAATTCTAGTAATCATAGATTTATGAAAACGCCATCTGTATTTCCTGAGTGGCAACTTTATTCATAAGTCTATACCAATACGTATTATTACGTATTTACTACTCGTATTTATATTAGATTTTTACTCAGTTTTTTTCAGGGTAAATACTTACAAAATAAAACAATTAAATAGTATGTAGTACTTTATATTTTTCTTTTAGAGGCTTTACTGGCATATTTTTTGGCTTTTTGTTGCATTTCGTCCTCATCATTGTTAATATTTTCTTTACCATTTATTATTTTATTTAACCTTTTACAGTGATTGTAAATAAAAAATCTGGTGACAAAATCAATTATGTAAGAAATTATTTTTTCTTTGTGTTTGTCACATTCTATAAAATTAAAATCTAAATACAAAAGAATCATTGTTTTAATAAACTCTTTTAAATTATCAACATGTAAATTTTCGGTTAGTAATTTTGTTATAATATCCTGTAAATTTGATATACAGATAATAAAATTTTTGCCTGGGTAGCAAATCCAACGACCACCACCATATTCTCTGTATTTTATATATTCTAAATTAGTTTCAGTGCAAAGATTTATTTTGCAAACTTTACATGACTTGAATGTTTTGGTTTTTAATTTTTTTAGGAAATATCCCGAAACATACTGTAATGTAGGTCTGACGGCAGATTTCTTGTGGTCGTGACTTTGCTACCTTTTTTAATGATGAGGGCGAATAATGCTGCACAATGGTCTTTTTCACAATTCGCTCCTGGCGAGTGGACACTAGTGAGCCTGTTTATAAGTAGGCTCGTAAAGGCACTTTGAAATTTTTCAGGCGTAGGGTTTGTATTGCGGCACCCATGGGTCCTTATGGAACCAAAAAAGCTTTCTAATTGGTCTTGGTTTAGGTGCCGCATCCAAACTGAGCCTACGCCGTAATTATATCTTAAATGATTTATTAATATTTTTAGCCCTTTTAGTGTCCATACCCAGCCATCTATCGTCGGAACATAACTGTTAGCTACAAATTTCATAGTTTTTAAAACTTTGATAGATTCTGTCCATGTTTCCTCATGTGGAGATTCATGTGTCACTGGTCCTTGGAGTGGTTTAGCGAAACTTTTGTTCTTGCCGTAACTTCCGTTTACCGAATCGAACAAATTGTCGAAAAACAAAAGAACATCTGCAGTATCGCGGCATTCGCTCGGGAGAATTCCTTTCTCTGTAAAAAATATTCAATTGTTTACTTTTTATAATTACATGTGAAAAATATTTCGATAACTTATCAAGATGGGAAATCTTTTTTTGCACTTGTACACAATAACAATGGGCTCATTTTGTATTAACACTATAGTGGTATATTGGATTAGAGAGAATAATAGTATTAAATTGGATGAATAATATAAATGGAATAATAAATCTGCGTAATTCGATTGTTCGTATACACTAGTAGATATGTACTAGGTCTGCTCATCCTTTTATATTATTCATTAATGTCAAAGACAAACGGTCACATTACCTAAGACAGTAAAAGGGACTTTTTAACATTTATATCAAAAGCATGGTAAAATAATCCAAAGATTATTGCAAACTACATGCATAATAATGAGGTACATACCTATACTTCATAGTCATAATTATTATATTTTTTATTTTACTCTGCCGTGATCTATTAAACTATACATAGGTACTACACAGCTTGACGTGTCTCTATAGATTTACTCATATAATTAGTCATATTACTTTAAAATGTAATGTTCACTGTAGTTATTTTAATTTTGTAATACTTTCTTATTTTCTTAAAAGTGTTTTCTAGTTTTCCGGCGAGACGGTGTGTTTAGCGACTTTAATTTTGTTAATATTTATATATAACGTTTTAGTATTTTTTTTTTTCTTCTTGTTGTTTTTTTTTTTTTTTTTGTTTTTGTTTTTAATATATATTTTTATATCTGTATATATTATTATTATGGATGATGATTTACCAAATTTTGATGATAGTTTTTTCTCCTGTTCTTCCTCGCTCTCCAGTTACGTTAGCGCGGATGATTCTTTTACTTCACTTACTTTGCATGACCAAATCTCCTCACGTCTACGCACTGTTCCCCACAATCTGAATATTGCCCATATCAACGCGCAGAGTGTTCCTGCTCACTATCCTGATCTTCTAGCATCATTTAGTAGCACCAATATCGATGCATTATTGATTTCTGAAACTTTTCTTAAGCCTTCTCTTCTTTCTCCTCATTTCTCTCTCCCCGGGCTCGTTTTGATTCGCAATGATCGAACGGATAAGGGCTGCGGTGGTGTGGCAATATACCTGCGGGCTGATATCCCATATAAGATCGTCAGCATGTCACCATCTCAGTACTCGGGTTCTTCTGAACATTTGTTAATTGAAATTATTGTCCACCACTCTAAGATACTACTCGGTGTTTTTTACAGCCCTAATCTTCGAGTCGATTACTTCGAATCACTTGATTCTCTCTTAAATAATGTATGTCCGATTTATGACCATGTAGTCCTTATGGGTGATTTCAATACTTGCTTGATCAAAAACGATCATCGTTCTGCCAAACTACTCTCTCTTTTTAACCGACTTCCAAAGGAGGAGGTTCTCAAGTTCACCGGTTTTTTTTTTTTTTTTTTATGTATGTACACTGATTACTCGGAGATTTATGATCCGATTTACGTGATTCTTTTTTAGTTTGATGCGGAATAGTTGCCATTTGGTCCCATAAAAATTTTATATAGATTGGTCCTGTAGTTTTCATTTTATGGACATTTTTGCATGAAATTTTTTGTTTAAGTGGACGATGTCGATGATGCACAGACGTTTGTAAATCTTAGCTAGTCAAGCTAGACTCATCCTGTTCAAGTGTGTCTTGGCATGAACTTAAACAACAATTTCAGACGACTAGCGTTTAATACGCACGTATAAGCTTTTTTTTTTGGAAGCGCATGTATTTAGCACCAGAGTATTTTTTTATGTACGTACACCGATTACGCTGAGATTTATGAACCGATTTACGTGATTCTTCTTTAGTTTGATGCGGAATAGCTGCCATTTTTAGGGTTCTGTAGCCAAATGTCTTTCACAAAGGTTCTTCTTGATTTGTCATGTCTGTATGTCTGCCCGTCCGTATGTCACAGCCACTTTTTTCCGAAACTATAAGAACTATACTGTCGAATCTTGGTCAGCAGATGTATTCCGTGACCCGCATTAAGATTTTCACACAAATATAGAAAAACAAACAATAAAATTTGGGGGTTCCCTATACTTACTTAGAACTGAATTAAAAAAGAAATTCATTAAACTATACATGTATCTATGGATAGGACTTCGAAAATGATATTGAGGTTTATAATATAATTTTTCTTAACTGTATAGTTTGCGCGAGAGACACTTCCAAAGGCATAAAATGCCCCCCCCCCCCCCCCCCTACCTGTAACTTCTGAAATAAGAGAATCATAAAACTAAAACATGATGTACATTACCATGCAAACTTCCACCGAAAATTGGTTTGAAAGAGATCTGGTAAATAGTTTTTTTAATGCGTCATAAATCGTAAACCGCAATTTACCTTCCATTCTATCAACTCAAATACTTGCTGCTACGGAAAGAAACATTCCGCCTTTCACGGGCGAGTCCGACTCATTATCTAGGTAATCAATGATAAATAAGACCTAGGCTATCAGCCCAATGCTCAGTAGACTCGTTGGCTAATCGATCATTAATAAGACCTAGTCTTCATAGACTCATACCCTCTGTTCAGCAGACTAGATGGCTATTCGATCATAAGATAATTCGATGCATAATAAGATCTAGTGTATAAGCCCTCAGCACACAGACCCGTTAGCTAGATGGTCATATATACGACCTAACCTATGCGCTTGCTGTTCAGACTTTCATAAATCGTAGCTAGTCTAGGCTCGTACTGTGTAAGTTTTCTTAGAGTGAACGTAATTTTATGTAGTTTTTCTTACTTTACAAACGGTCTTTTAGATCATTCACTGTGCCACAAGAACGTGAAAAAGAGTTTCGAACAACATTTTTTCGGAAGATGTTTCTTTTTTCCGTTCTCGTTTGTTGGGATCTATGGGTTTGAGGCGCGCGGCACCTTTCGAAGTCCTAACCATAGCTAGACACTAAAAAGTAACAAATAAAAAAAACTTCGTTTAAAAAAACCGACTTCAAAAACTAGAAAGTATAAAAAAATATCTTAATAAAGATTTAATTTAATACATCACTTATAATATAATATTAATGAAATAATATAATTTGTATGTGCTACCTATTGATAGGTTTGAAGTCGGTGCCAAGCCCTAAGCAAAATAAAAGTTAATATTACATACAGCTTTCATACTTTGCGATGAAACTCCTACACTAAAGATTAACCTAAGTAAATAAACTTAAAGAATAATATGAATTAATAAGAAACAGATGAAACTGTATCATAAAAATATATGACGACCGTCAACGACGTCTGCACGCTTGGGTTGTTTGTGTAGAAATACGAAGCTATCCCGCTGAAAGTAACACGCGGCGAGTGTGGTACCTACTATTACATTTGGCTTGGCACCGACTTCAAACCTATCAATAGGTAGCACATACAAATTATATTATTTCATTAATATTATATTATAAGTGATGTATTAAATTAAATCTTTATTAAGATATTTTTTTATACTTTCTAGTTTTTGAAGTCGGTTTTTTTAAACGAAGTTTTTTTTATAACTTCTATTAATCTTCACGTTCTCCCTCTTACTGCTACACATCACTTTCCTAATTGCACCCCTACTCTCTTGGACCTTATGATCGTCTCTTCCCCTGATCGTGTCGCTACTCATGGCCAAATAGTTTCTTCCTTTTCTTACCACGACTTGGTTTATCTATCCTACAAAATTCGTCCTCCTAAACTTAAACCTCACTATCTTTTTCTTCGTAACTTCAGGTGTATTAATTTGGAAACATTGCAGCTTGATGCCTTGAGTTTAGATTGGTCCGACATTTATAATGCATCGAACATTGACGATAAGGTGAATCTTTTTAGTGCTAAAATTCTTTCCTTGTATGATCGCCATGCTCCTAAACGTCGAGTGAAAATAAAACGTTCTCCTGCACCTTGGATTTCCGCTGAAATTAAGGAAGCTATGGCACGAAGGGATAAAGCGAAGCGTAGGTACAACCTTAATCGAACCGAGGGAAATTTAAATCGCTTCAAATTTTTACGTAATCGCTGCAATCGTCTGTGTCGAGATGCTAAGAAGCGCCACTTTTACAAATCGCTTGATAGTCGTGATTCTTCCACCATTTGGAAATTTCTCAAATCTAACGGTATTGGTAAATCTCCCACCACGGTTTGTAAAAATATGGATCTGAATGCTCTTAACATTCATTTTTCAGACCCTCCTGTTGCCCTGGACTCTCAAAGTAAATCAACTACTTTACACGATCTTTCCCTTTTACCAGTACCGCCTTGTTCACCTTTCAATTTATCTCCTGTAACCGAGGAGGACGTCAAAAAATCAATACTTTCAATTTCTTCTGCTGCAGTTGGACATGATAATATATGCTCTAGGATGATTAATCCTATCCTTGCAACTATACTCCCTGTTCTCACTCATATTTTCAATTTTTCCTTATTCTCATCTACTTTTCCTACAGCTTGGAAACGGGCACACATAATACCCATTCCCAAAATATCGAATCCTACTAGTCCATCCCAGTTTCGTCCTATTGCCATCCTGCCTTTTCTGTCCAAGATCCTTGAGCATATAGTTCACCGTCAGCTTTCTTCTTTCCTGTCTAATAACCACCTTCTTAGCTCCTTCCAATCTGGATTCCGTACTGGCCACAGCACTGTCACTGCTCTGCTCAAAGTGACCGACGATATCCGCTGGGCCATGGAAAACAAATCCCTTTCTCTTCTAGTACTATTGGATTTCAGCTGCGCTTTTAACTCTGTAGATTTCGACGTCCTTCTCGGTATTCTAGCGTCTCTTAACTTCTCTTCTAGTACTGTCTTGTGGTTTAACTGTTATCTTCGGGGACGTTCGCAGTGCGTGCAACTTGATGAGACCTACTCAGATTGGTGTACTCTCACTGCTGGCGTACCTCAAGGTGGCGTTCTTTCTCCCTTACTTTTTTCCATCTTCATTAACTCCATCACACGAGTTATTTCCTCAAACTTCCATCTCTATGCAGACGATGTGCAGCTTTATAGATTCTTTACTCGAGTAGATGCTCATGGAGCGATTACTGCCATGAATCGTGATCTGGACTCAATTAATCGATGGGCAAGGTCTCATGGTCTACTAATAAATCCTGCCAAATCCCAGGCCATGATCATTGGTAGTACTTATATGCGAAATTGCCTTGACTTCGCATCCCTCCCTACGGTATGCTTAAATGGCCATCCAATAGCATACACTGACACAGCAAAAAATCTGGGCATTTCCTTTGATAGTACTTTGTCCTGGAAAGCTCAGGTATCGGAAGTTAGCAGAAAGATCCACTTTACTTTCCACACATTAAAATGTCTTCAAAACTTCCTACCCCTGAAAACGAAAATCTCGCTAGCTCAGACACTCTTACAACCCATTCTGGACTACGCGGACTGCTGCTATCTTGATGCTACTGAGGAGCTGTTAAACAAACTTGAGCGCTTGCAAAACTTATGCATTCGTTTTATATTTGGTCTCAAAAAATATGACCATGTCTCCAACTTTCGCAAGGATCTCAAGTGGCTCCCTATCCGTCTTCGTAGGAATGCTCGCGTATTGTATCTCTTATTCAATGTCCTTCACAATCCCTCATACCCCGCCTACCTACGGGAGCGTTTCTCCTTTATTCACTCATCTGATGCCTCCTGTAGGTCACACCTCAGATCCCTCCTTAAATTTCCTATCCACAAAACCGATTTTTACTCCTACTCCTTTACGGTGCAGGCCGTGAGGTTGTGGAATTCTCTTCCGCCTAACATCCGTAAAATAAACACTATCACTTTATTTAAAAATCGAGTGAAAGAACATTATCTCTTATCTTCATCCTAGTATTTGTGTACATTGTATATGTAGTATATTATATAGTCTTTATATATATATATATCCCCTCCTCTATTTATGTATTATTAGTATGTAGTGTATAAATACACTTAGTATTGTATAGTTGATAATAGTTGTCTACACACGGCATGGTCTTTTTCCAATTAGTTTCTCCTCTCGCGGGTCTGCTGGAAGATATTTCTATTGAAATAAGCAGTACCTTTGTGCTATTTTTTCCTATTTTTGTAATTTATTGTTATTTTTGTTTCTGTGTGTACATAAATTATTAAATAAATAAAAAAAAAATAACCTGCGTATAGTCCCATATGTGCAGCTAGACTTCTGCTGAAAATCTGATCAAAAGCATGGTAAAATAATCCAAAGATTATTGCAAACTACATGCATAATAATGAGGTACATACCTATACTTCATAGTCATAATTATTATATTTTTTATTTTACTCTGCCGTGATCTATTAAACTATACATAGGTACTAACCTGCGTATAGTCCCATATGTGCAGCTAGACTTCTGCTGAAAATCTGGCTAGCATATTTCACTTTCATTTTCGGGATTTTTTCAGGAATGACATGAGTATCTGTCAATTTGTTGATGAGCCTTATCCCTCTATAAATATTGTTTTCTGTGTGTAACAGCAGGATGTGGTTCCATTTGGCAATTTTTTCTTGTTTGTCAATGGTACATTTCAAATTTTTTGTTATTAAATTATTCCTTATTCCTTTCAAAAGGTGAGGGGGATCATATAAAGGAATAATTTTTTTATTGTTGATTATTATTATATTTTCTTCTCTTTCAATATCTTGATTATTTCTCAACATTTCTCCTCGTGTTTCTTCACACAATAATCTGATTGCATGCCTGTTATTGCTTCCTTGGTCACACACTGTAGCACATATTTCTAAGCCAGCTTCCAAAAGACTTTTAAGAAGACATTTTATTTGTGTGGCTAGTTCTGGGCCTTTGGTAGCTGCTTGCGTAAATGTATAAGCAACTGGCAGCCTATAATTATGAACTAGCCCCCTGACCATAAAAACTTGAGCATGATCAGCTATGTCAGTTGCTTTCTTTTGGCCATTATTAACAAACCCAATTACTGAATCCCTCCGTTCATTATAGCTCATATGTGCCATCAGAGACATTTCATCAAAAAGCAAAACACAGCTTTTCCTCAGGTTTCATATTTTTTGTTCTTTCTGTTAACTGCCCAAATAAAGTTTTATTAATACCTGGTTGTATATCAGCCTGGTGTAGCAGTTTTGTCAATACTTGTGGAGAAGGCAAAATGAAAATTTTTCTCATAAAACCATATGCTTTGGGGCTCTGCTTTAGCAATGCTAAAGCTAGTATTTTTTCTTTTAGAGAAAATCTTCTTCCTTTATCTTTTTTCTTATGTTCTCTAAATTGTAAGAGAGTTAATGTTCTTGCAGCAATTGGCAAACTATTCATAAGTTTTTCAAATTTAGGGTTGGTCATAAATTTGTTAGCCAATTTAATTTCTGAAGACTGCTTCTTCACTTTAGCACGAAACTTGGATAATTTAATTCTAGTTTCAACTAATTTTTCGTAAATCTCTTTTTCATTTTTCGTCATTTTTAGAGGATTCATTCTTTTTGGTTTTTTACGTTTGGCACTTGAATCTGAAAACATAAAAATATATTATTATATAGTCACTGTTTCACATACAGAAACTGTCTACTCTCCTTGAACGGGCCGCAGGCCTACTCGCTGTGCAGCGGTTGGCCTTGCGTCCAGTCAGTCTAACAAGCAATACAATGCACCAGCTTAAAATGGTATGACATTGTAACTGCAGACTGCTGTGTTACCAACCACTGCTTTTTCTATCAACTTACCAAGCTTATCCATCATAGTAGTGTCAATATTTTCTAAATTTTGGATTGGTGTGTCAACTTCCATGGTTGCTACATTTCCTAAAACATACAATTTCATTATTAGCTTAAAAATAATCATTGGTAATTCAAGCAGCTTTAAATTTTTTTTATAAGATTGAAATGTGTGTATGCACTTAAGGAATAAGCTCAAATGATCAATGTTATTCATTTACTTACCTTTGGAAGTTAATGGTACATTTTGAGTTTCTTTTACAGGTTTCATTCTGCTATAAGTAAACTTTGGCAGAGACACTGATCCTGGAATAAAAACACTAATTAGATACTTATTTTTTTTACCTTTTTAGACTGAAATTTCATTACCTAAAAATACCAGCTGTAAACATACTTCATTTAGCCTATAACTCTCAGAACATTATGATGCATAAATAATACTATTTGTTTAGATTCATAGATAGATTGAGCTTCTAAAGTGTGTTACACTACTTATGTTACACATAATACATAAAATAAATTGTCATTGTATGATGAGAGGCTCAGGCACTAGAAGGGAACAGGAAGACAGTCAAAATCATAACCCTCCTTTTGGCTTCGCCATAGTAAAAACTTAATAGATTTGATTAATGGATCATTATATAATTAAGATAAAACAATATTTAATTTTGTTTAATAACCCCAGATAGAATATATCATATTGTCACATCCAGGGAAACTCACGAATCTGCAGTTTTAGTGAAATCAATATTTAGATGAAAATATGTAAGTAAGTAACTCTCTATGTACCTAATATGGTAGTAAAACCGCATTCGGTAAAGTTTTTCATTAGCATCACCAGAAGTCATTTAAACAATGTTTCACCTATGAACAAGATCGAAATGCTTGGCTTAGATCAACCTAAAATTATTGTGAGTTACCCATCCAAACTATAAGCATACACAATAGTTAACTTACCAGGTTCATCTACCAGAATGTAGTCAAAGTTTTCAATATTCTTGATAGATGTGCGAGGTTTCGCGACTAATAAATTACCTAAAAATAGAATAACATTAAAACTTTACTTTAGATGCCTTTGATACCAGGGGCATAACTTGCGGGTTGCTGACCCATTCCTTTCCCCGATGAGCTCTTACTCACTTACACAAAGTATCACAATGTGAGATATTACTAAAGGCCTCTATTCTGTGAGGTGGATGTACTTCCACAGTTGGGCTGTTCTTAGTGCAAAAATATCTCTGTGCTCTAACTCTTGCTTAGAAACTAGCACCCTTACACAAACACACACACACCCAATGGAACATAGTAAGTATGAGGGTGGTTAAAATTTCAAGTAAACTCAAGCTGGAAGATCGACCGACACTTAGAAAAATTTTGATGATTTTTTTTTCTTCAATTTTCACGGGGTTTTTTGACGTCATCTCGAGGTTTACGACTAGTACAACAATTTCTTTCCCGAAAAGGTTTTCCTCCGAGCTACCCTTTTGTAAATATAGAGTATTTTGTAAAAAAAAGGAAAAAGTTCAAAAGCCCCTAACTCGCAAACGGTGCGTCGTAGGACCATGCGTCTCAGGACCTAAACGATTTCTGTGGACAAGGTTAGAACGCTGACGCGACAAAAATGGCCGAATTCTATAAAAAAAAAAATCTCCGGAAATTTTTCTAAGTCATTTGCCCCTGAGGCTACTCAAGCTGGAAGATCGACCGACACTTAGAAAAATTTTGATGATTTTTTTTTCTTCAATTTTCACGGGGTTTTTTGACGTCATCTCGAGGTTTACGACTAGTACAACAATTTCTTTCCCGAAAAGGTTTTCCTCCGAGCTACCCTTTTGTAAATATAGAGTATTTTGTAAAAAAAAGGAAAAAGTTCAAAAGCCCCTAACTCGCAAACGGTGCGTCGTAGGACCATACGTCTCAGGACCTATATTATTGCTAGGGTCAATGTCAATCTGATGCTGCAAAAAAATTGGGCAAAAAAAAAAAAAAAAACAAAAATTTTCATTTTCTAAGTCCTCGCTCCATAGCGCCCCTAACGCTACACTCCAACCGAAAACTGCTTTTAGAGCAAAGTTTGGCCAGTTGTGTGGATTTAGGGGCCAGTTGTGTAGATTTAGGGGCCAATTGTGTAGATTTAGGGATGCAGTTTAGTTACAATTATGTATTCTGTTTCAGTTTAGCTCACTTTCAAAGTAAATGACTGGCCCAAAATTCTAAAGCATGCTTCTTCTTTATCATCATTCAACAATAGCAACAGTAGACGTACCTTTATCTTCCATGCACTTAGGAACACAACAACGTTTAATGGACATTGTGATTTAAAACTAAAGCACTAAAACTAAAAGAGTCCTATCTCAAGAGTCTCAAATAACAAGCAAAAACAACACACGTGGATACACTCAACGCAAATCGGAGGAGATAGAACTCAACTCAACGAATGAACGGAGCAAATAGTGAATTATTTACAATGTTATTTGTAAATAATAATACAAAATAATGCCGGTATGTTTGGTGTCGATGGTGACATGGACACTTGACAGCGACCAATGTTGCCGCAGATATGTATAGAAAGAAGAAACAACCCATATTAAATTTATAGTTTACGCATTTTTTATGTCATATCCACCATTAATATATTACCCAGTACATTAAATAAGTGTAATATGATATATTAATTGGTTGTAAGGTAATATATCAATAAAATATAATTAATCCCATGATTAGAATAAATCTATCTAATGGAAACGGTACGATAATAATGGCAACATCAAATTTACAATTGTCAGCTTATTATACTCACTAAAACAAATGATATCTGTACTAGTAGTATCTTGAGAAGTTTAACTGATTTTTAGATTTATATGGCTAATACCAACAGTAGCGACATCTTTTATTCCTATCCCTGCTGGGAGCTTGCAAACCACCAGGTTTTGTCTGAAATTGAAATTGCAGAAGAAAATCTAGTGCAACAATCAGGAAATCAGGAAATACCACAGCAGCAATACATTACACTGCCAAATATCCGACGAGCTGCTGACACTAGAAGGCACTGCTTGTTCATTGACTGCAGGAATTCTGAGCGATACCATATTCCAGACATAATTCGTAGACAGGTGCTGAGTGACTGCAACTTCTATATACCTATAGGTGCAAGAATATGCGGTTACCACATGGGTAGAAACATATTTGGTGAATTGTACACATCCGAAAACACACTAGACCATTTTAATCATTTACAAATTGAAGATATGGTTTTTATATTATCACAACCTGTAAATGCTTTTAATTTTCAAGACATCCAGAGTCTGCCAGAATATTTGGTACATTATTTTCTGGGAATTTCCTTGTCCCAACATCAACAAATAATGAACGAAACAAGAGGACTCCGTGAAATGCACAGAGGAAGTTTTGCATTAACTGCACTATTATGCAAATTAAGAACTGGAGACTCTGGAGACAGGTTATCAAGTTTATTTCAAACACCAAGGCGCACAGTGGAAACCCTGATGAACAAGGCTAGGGACATACTAGCTCAAGAGTATGTGCCTCAACATTTGGGTCTGCAGCATATAAGCCGGAGTAACATCATAACGAAAAACTCATATATAGCAAATAGTTTTTAGCCTGTTGGCGTGGTTGGTAGATACGCTGCCTTTCACGCCGGAGGTCGTGGGTTCGATTCCCACCCGGGACAAATATTTGTGTGCATGAACATGTCTGTTTGTCCTAAGTCTGGGTGTAAATTATCTATATAAGTATGTATTTACAAAAAAAAAAAGTATATGTAGTATATCAGTTATCTGGTTTCCATAGTACAAGCTCTGCTTAGTTTGGGATCAGATGACCGTGTGTAAATAATGTCCCAGAATATTATTATTTATATATATTATATTATTTAGTTTATTTGGCAGACCTGATCTCTCACTGGAAAGACAAAATGCAATTGTTATTTGTGATGGCACCTACGTTTATGCACAAAAAAGCTCAAATTATTTATTTCAAAAAGAGACTTATTCCCTCCATAAATATCGCAATCTAATAAAGCCATTCATGATAGTATGTTGCAATGGATACATTCTGGATGTTGCAGGGCCATATCCTGCCACTACTAATGACGCATGTATAATGATAGATTTATTAAATAAACAGAGTTTTTTGGATTTTTTTAGAGAAGACTATGTTTTTATTATTGATAGAGGGTTTAGAGATAGTGTAGACGCTATACATCGGCGTGGCTTTCACGCCCATCTACCAGAAACCTTATCACCGGGTCAATCTCAGCTAACCACGCTAGAAGGGAACAGATCTCGCTGTGTGACATTAAATAGATGGGTTGTGGAGGCCGTTAATGGCAGGATCAAAAGAGATTTTAAAATATTCAGGCATGAATATTTTAATCGTGCATCGTGCAATCGACTTTTCTATTGCAGCAGCACTACATAATGCATTTGCCACAATGTTTGTGGATCCAAACAATGCGGAACAAATAGTAAATATTATAAATGAGAGGCTTTTCGCAAACAATACATTAGCAGAAAAAGTGGAAGAAGAAAATCTGAATAGAAGGAACTCTTTATTTACAGTAATAACAAGTACAAATATTTTATTCCCTAACCTATCTATAGAAGAATTGGTCCTCTTTGCTTGTGGCACTTACCAAATTCGACAAGCTAGGTCATATATAGGTGAACAATTACGTTTTCATGGCCTTTATACAATAGAAGTTTGCAGAGAGGACCATGTCAATTTAAGTAGGTTAGGGGTAAGTTCTTATTTAATTCGAGCTAAAGTAAAGTCTCCGCATGTATCGCGAAAAACGTATTATGTGTTTATTGCAATAGATCGGCAACAAGTGGGTAGGAGTGCCATCACTGGATATTGTTGCAATTGCATTATTGGTTTGCGCACGGTGGGATGTTGCTCTCACGTAATGAGCATAGTATGGTACCTGGGCTACGCGCGTCACCAGGACAACATAACTCCTCCGGCACAATTTCTTGATCAAGTCTTACTCAGGCTAGATACATAAATAATTGTATTATATGTTTGTGGAAAAAGTGATTGTTTCATTTTATAAAATAATATCCTTTATTACCTGCCTACCTTATAGTTCGCTTTACTAACGTCACTATAAAAATACATCACGAACCTGCTGCTTCACTCAATTGCGCGTATTAGGCATCGCCTTAAGCACGACATTCATACATATACAGAGATGGCAAACAAGCATAGGTACAGAGCGCCTGATGTTCCTGCAACATCCAAAGGCATTCCAAGGCAAGGCAGCTTTTGGTGTAGGTAATAACATTCTGCAGGTTACACGTAGGGGAAATACGTACAAAATGACATATGGTTTTATATTTGGGTCATAACTCTTTAATGGTAATTCACAGCGCAGTCATTTTTCACACTAATAATCTTTGGTTATATAATCTATGAAATTGAATCAACATTTATGGGAAAAACATACTTAAAAATAAATTAAAATTAGTATAACTGAGATCAGCTATAATCCATTTTGTCCATATGCTATGGACAAAATGGTATATTGCATAAGGACAAAATGACATAAATCTAAAAGCTATGACATTACTGACAGTTCACAATTAAAACACACACACAACTTAAGCACCCTAAACAGCGTTTTCCAGGTTTTGATCTGGAAAAAAGACCATTGCTATATATGCATGGACAGTCCTATTCATCATCTTGAAAGTTATCTGCATAATTTTTTTCTTCACTTTCTTCTTCAAATAATCTTTTTGTAATGTTTCGTTTCCTCTTCTCTGTAGTAGTAGATGTAGAGCTTTGGGCTCATTTTTGGATTTAATTACAACTCGACAAACTAAAGATGTTTGTAGAGTCTTCAGTTTACGTTTGCGTGGGGAACTAGAAGAGGACGCAGAATGTTCTTTAGCAGGTCGATGAATTTGATTTGAAACATTTATTGATTTATATTGATCTTGTATTATATTCATACCTATGTCATTTTGTCCGTTACCTATGTATGTCGTTTTGTCCATATAACGTTATAATAAAACAAAATTCCAAAGTAAATAGAAAGAGAACATTTTTAATGGATAAAGTTATTTGAGTACAACGACATAGTCACGAGGGCTGAAATAAATACTACAAAAGTAGGCAAACTAGTTAAATACATACCACTTACAAAAAAATTGTCGCACAAAAAAAATACTAAACGCCCTAAAATTCGTCGTCGGCCCTGACTCCCGGGCGAATGAGAGTGGCGCATTCACGTTCTGACATGTTAGTAGAAATAGTTCGGACCACGTGGCGTGGTTGTCAGTTGCGCTCTTGACCTTGCTGAATTTGAAATATACCTAATGCTTGTGTCATTTTGTACATATATGTCATTATGTACGTATTTCCCCTACATCCTATCCGTTTCGCCTCAATGGAAAAGCGATATTGTGGTTTAAATAATCATGTCGATACGTACATTGTATTCTAAAATGAATTCATCTGCTCAATAATCAAAACCATAGAGTTATATAGGTACTTACTTACTTATCGTATGGGCAGTGGTTACCCTGGTGTCAGAGTTGTTCAAGCCGCCCAGTAGGCCTCTGACATGGCTTAACGACTGTTGCCTAATGGCTACAACCGGGACCAACGGCTTAACGTGCCCTCCGAAGCACGGAGACGCTCACAAATTAAACCACTTTGGCGGTCACCCATCTATGGACTGACCGCGAGCCTAGTCGCTTGACCTCGCCAATCACTTACGGACTGGTGAGAGCATCTGGCTATGAGCGCCTCAGTTATATAGGTCAATGATCAATACACATTGCTAACCTAACCTATATACATGGTAAATCTTTGAAACGATTTCCTGTCAAAACCCCATTATAAAAAAATATGCTATGATTACACTTTATGTTAATAGGCCTTAGATCCATCTATTTCGGGTGTTTTTACTAATGCACGCGAAGTATAAATGCGACACTCAAAATACATGGTGTTTTGCCAATCTTCTTTCTGGAATGGGAATAAGTTATTCAAAAGCCGCCCGTGAAAGATATCGTTCTTATTATAAAATTAAATGTTGGTAGCACTGTATAGCGGGCATAATTTGAGCGGGATCCGTCAATTCACTTCAGTTTGTTAAAAAAGTGTGTTAAAGCCTCGGCAATTCTTACAATGTAATATTTTTAATTAAATTATGAAACAAAGTTCTTAATTAAATAAATACATAATTTTACTAAACAGCATTTAACTATATAACGTTTGAATTGTGTTCTTTGTATTGTGTGGTGACAAAGGCAATTATTATTACCAGATTAAATAAACATCTAAATAAATCCAGAAAATCTTATCGATAGATATAACGAATGATTACAGCCAGAGCTTTTAAGCAAGCAAACACAATGGTTTTAAATTAGCCGTTATGCTACGTTTTGTAGTGCCATTAGACATAGATAAACAATACATTGCGAACCTTTTATTGTCTATGGTTCTATACAATTCCTTTTGTACTAGCTCCACTGCTTTCAGGCAAACACGCGATTGTTTTAATAGATCGTTATTCATATTTATTTATTTTAAAACTTTTGCACATGGATGTACAGAGGCGGACTTAATGCCGGAGGCATTCTCTACCAGTCTACCTTAGGGTGATGCAGAGAAAACTAAGGTAGGTGCACTTAACACGTAATGTGTGGAGGTGATAAATCTTATACTTAAAAAATACAATAAAAATAGTTACATAAACTACATAAATTAAAACTAGAATATAATAATATATATTAATAAAATAATAAACGTAAATACATAAATATACATACATATACATAAATATATACCCAGAGAAAAATGTATGATAGAAAATAGCTATTGGGCTGATTCTGCCATATTTTTTAATATATGTTCCCGGATTTTCTTTTTAAAGGAGAAGCTACTCTTTGCCATCCTGATCTCAACAGGAAGAGAGTTCCAAAGAAGAATGGATTGAACGAAAAAGGAAGAATGGATGAAATCAGAACGATGAGGTGGGCATTGAAGAAGACGGTTGTGAGACGAGCGAAGGTTTTTGGAATGATTGTTATGAAGATATTGGAATTGAGAAGTTTAGTAAAGAGGAGAAGAAGGCGAGTTTAGAAGAGAAAATAAGGTAGTTAAGGCTCTCAACGTTCTGCGCTGACGAATAGGGAACCACTTTAACTGAGCTCGGTAGTCACTCACATGGTCATATTTACGAAGATTGAATATGAATCGAATGCAGTTATTAAGAAGTCGGTCAAGTTTATTGAGGTGATCTGCATTCAGCTCAAAGTAGCACACATCACCATAGTCAATTATAGGAAAGATTAAGGCGTGCACGAGCATTACTTTTGTTTTTGAGGGCAGGAAGTATTTAAGGCGATAAAGACTCCGCAGAACACTTGTGACCCGCTGACATACATTAGAAACCTGGTTCTGCCAACTAAATGCTGTGTCGATGTGTAAGCCAAGATTTTTTACACATCGGCTGATGGGAATAGTTAATTGGTTAAAAATTATAGGTTGCAGATTGTCGATGTCAACTCGGCTCATCATAAGAGATCTACCCAAGATGATGGCTTGGCATTTAGCTGGGTTTACAGTGACACCGAACCTATTCGACCAGTTTTTTATGAATTCTAAGTCCAGATTAACTTTATTGATCGCTTCTGACAAACTGTCTATGCTCGCATGTGTATACAGTTGTAGGTCATCGGCGTAAAGATGATACGCACTCTGAAGATCATTCGTTAAGAGGTTTATAAAAACAGAGAATAAAAGAGGAGAGAGAATACCGCCTTGAGGAACGCCAGTTTCAAGATAATACCAGTTCGATGAGGCTTCACCGACACGTACCGATTGCTGGCGCCCTCGAAGATAAGAGGAAAACCATTCCAGCGCGTTGTCCGAGACCATAAGATAAGAAAGGATGGATAACAGGATATCGTGACTGACGGTATTAAAAGCATTAGAAAAGTCTACCAAAACCATAACTGTGACTTTGGTATCCTCCATAGCAGTCCTAATATCGCCAGTCACTTTGAGGAGAGCAGTGGAGGTACTGTGGCCAGGCCTGAACCCAGATTGTAGCGGGGTAATTAGGCTGTTGGCAAGTATGAAATGTGAGAACTGTTTATGGACACAGGACTCCAGTACTTTAGATAGAAAAGGAAGGATTGAAATAGGACGATAGTGAGTGGGTAGAGAGGGATTGGAGTTCTTAGGGAGAGGATGGACGTAGGCTTTACGCCATGTGGAGGGAAATGATCCGGAATCGAGGGAGAAGTTTACAACGTGACAGATCACAGGGAGGAGGTGATCTAATATTGTTGTGATCATGCGTCGACTGATACAATCACAGCCAACTGCACTGGATTTGATGGAAAGGATTATCTTCTTGATCTCATTCAAATCGACTGGAGAAAAAGAAAACTGTTTAACGTTAGGGCGCGTTAGACCATTTACATAGGCGATAGTTTGCATTATGGTGAGGTGATCTACGGATAATGTGGTGGTGAAATGACGATTAAGATCATCTAAACCAATGGAGCTAGGAAGGTCTAAATTCCGCGACTTGCCGATACCTAAAGTTCCGAGGACTTTCCAGATACCAGCAGGAGTTGATGAGGATATACTTTCGCAAATATGACGGCGTTTAGCATTACGTATCATCAGGTTACACCGATTCCTAGCAATCTTAAAGAGGTTCCAATTGAGATCAGATCGTTCCCTTTTAAATTTACGAAATGCAAGGTCCCGACGCCTCATAGCCATCTTATTCATGGTTGTCATCCAAGGCGCTGGA
Organism: Pseudoips prasinana; assembly: GCA_951640165.1. Lineage (NCBI taxonomy): Eukaryota > Metazoa > Arthropoda > Insecta > Lepidoptera > Nolidae > Pseudoips > Pseudoips prasinana. Next base: position 2,642,436 of record OX621266.1, on the reverse strand, counting down.
GGACGCTTAAATTTAACTTTTCTAACCGGAGCATGGGCGTTATAAAGTTTAGTGATGGTATCATTGATCACATGGACCTTATCGTCTATGGTTAGAGCTTCCGTCAAAGGCAACCAGTCAATTTCCGACGCATCCTTACATAATTTATCGATATTCATCCTAGCAAAGGAACGCACGTGCAACACCTTAGGTTTAGGCTTAGGAGGCTTCAGGGTGTAGGATAGGTAAATAAGATCGTGACGGGAAAATCCAGGAGCTTCATGTTGTCCATGAGAAGAAACCAAGGAAAGGTCGAGCCAAGTATCTTCGCCGTTGATATTGTGGTGAGGAGTTTACGAGAGCGAGGGGAGTTGTGAGCGAGGAGGTTGGCGTTGAAATCTCCCATGATAATGTGATGAGAATACTCCGAACCCATAGATTCCAGTACCAAGTCGAAATCGGTGAAGTAGTCAGCATTTGGGGGACAATAAACCACACCAATAATAATTTTGGACCCTTTGAGGGAAACTTCAAGAAATAGATACTCAGCAGAAACGGAATTATTGTTCGTTGAAGTAGCTAAAATCTTAAAGACAAGGTCACTTCTCAAATAAATTGCAACGCCACCCCCTCCCTTACCAATTCGATCATTCCGGACGAGAATGAACCCGGGGAATGGATACGTTGTAGAAAGTAGGGTAGGTTTGAGCCAGCTTTCAGATATCAGGATGGCATGGATGTTACTGTCAGTGAACGCATTTAAACATTCAGAATAATGACTTGGAATACTCTGAGCATTTATATGGCAAATGTTAATTGATTAACAATGTTTTGATTAAATGTCAGTTGCAGAAAATCCCCGAGTGTATCGCTGAACGAGCAAAAGCTATCAGCAGATGTTGAGGAATCATAGGCAGAATAAAATGAATCATCAGAATCACTAGGCATAGACTTCAAATAAATAATAATATAAAATATAAATAAATAATAAAATACTATTTAATATTGTTAACTTAAATTACAATAATATATACACTAGTATACTCTGCACCACCCGCCAGCATACAAGCTTGGTATCTACATACAATCTTAAGTAAATACTATACTTAAAAGTACACATAGATTTTCTACACACACTGGGTGCGAGAAACAAAACTATAAAAATTATCTCCCAGTCTACAAAACAAAATACTCAGTTTACTTTTAGTTGTGAGTGTATCCGAACGCATCCCATAATGTTCATAGACGTACATACGTCATGTTGACAACTTTATGACGTTCAAGAAGTTTGAGTTACTGACATAATAATATTGACTAATGACTATGAGACAAATGAAAAGATAATATATCAACAACCCACTATTTTAAAATAATTGACTACAAAGCATCTGAGGTAAATGGGTTATCAGGAAGTAATATTTGAAAGTACCTAAACATCGGAATGGCTTAATAAGTTCAACAAATGATTTACATGAGTTTGCAAAGGTAAGTAAAAGCTACACATACTTTCTATTTACGTGGAGTACTGGTATTATGCACTAAAGTGTTAATACAGCCAGTGTAGTGTACATGCACTGAACTAACTATCACTATCTTTTCAGCTCACCATTGCTGCTGCCGGTTGAAGTTATACCTTTGGGTACTTGGCGAAGAGAGGGGTCAGTTGTTCATCAGTTGTGACCCTGTGGCGAACCGAATCAGACGTGTTAATAAAGATAGTGGAATCCTGCGTCCACACCATCCGCATTGAGAAGTACAACCAGGCCTTAGCGAACACTGCTTGCCTGGCCCTCGTCAAGAACTCCTTTACTGAAACTGATGTTCCCTTCAACTTAGCTTTGGCCCTCCAGACCGATGATTTGATATCCAAATTTGAGAATCGCACCAAAATGGGGCGATGATGTTCCTTACTGAGCGAACCTAGCCGGTGACACACTTTGATGGCAGTTGGGGAGATGTCATGGAGACCAAGTTTCTGGTTGATAATATCCACAATGGTCTTAGTGCAGTCTTCCTTATCTTTCTCAGGAAGACCTGAGAAAACTAAAGCTTTTCATCGGCTCCTAGTCTCCAAGTCATCAGCTTGTTTAGAACATTCACGTATCTGTTGACGTAGCAGACTCAAGACACTGAAGATAATTTCCCTGAAGGTCCGGAGTTCTTCAGCTACTTTAGCCACGGTGTCCTTTCCACGTTGTCCTTCAGTAACGGTGGCGCTTTGGATCTGTGCTTGAAGGTCATCCAGTCTCTTTCCAACGGTTTCCTCAAGCCTCTGCTGTGTGGCCAGAACCTCAGAGAGATTAGACATGTTGTTCCAGTGTAGTGTACAGTGACTATATCCAAGTATAGTGTAGTTGTGATGTTGAGCTGGCAGGTGGTGTTGTTATAGTGCTTGGATTACATAAAATGTACCACAAATGTAAGTACCTCTTAGTAAAGGCTTAGGGCACAAGATTTTGATGTATAAATATATTAAAACACAATATTTATAATTAAATTGAATTATAACACTTGGAAATGCGTCTTAACTTTTTATTCACCTACCCGCAAAAAAATATGATTCATTTGTGCCTGAACCTGTTAAATCATATTCTACTTATAGAAAATGATTTAACAGGTTCTTCTACCTTGCGGTTCCATTCATATCTTTAAGTGGGAGTGTTGTTCCTTATTATCTATTTTTATGGTAAAGAAACCATAAATAATGAAGTCGCTTAGTTCGTCCACTTGTGATTTTCTCGCTTTAAGACTATTAGTGTGAAATGTTTAAAGTGTAGTCATGAACGTTAACTATTGTCTTTGGATAATCTTTCGGATCAGCACATTTGACTTAATATGTTTTAAGTATCTAACAATAATATAAGGTTTGAATAAAATGGTAGAAATACAAGATAAATAAATGAACCAATGGGAACCCTGATAATTGTACTATAAATTAAAAATTTGTCAATAGATAAAATAAAACGATTTATGATTCTAATATTTATTAAAATATCGAAAAAAAGGAACAGTGTTTAAATTAGTGTTATTATTTTATTCAAACATTTTCAAAAATATGATTCATTATTTGGCGTGATTTTTTTTTAATTTTGCTAATATATTTATTTAAGTAAGTAAAGTAGTCTGTAGGTTTGTATATTTATAACACTATGCATTTAAGGGTTTAAGAAAATATTAAATTAGTTTGGTCTAACACCGTTTTAATTTCGAGTCTATGTTTCAGTGTAATATAAACGAAGTAATGTAGGTATCTATCATAGCTAATAGAGAACTATTATCTACTAGCTGTGCCCCGCGGTTTTACCCGCGTTAAACTAAATTAAAATTATCACAGCTACCCTTCCGTAGGTGATAGCGTGATAATATGTAGCCTATTTATGTTGACCCGACCTCTTAGTAATATTCATGCAAAATTTGAAGTAAATTCATGCAGTACTTTTGAGTTTAGCCCGGACATACATACAGACAAACAGACAAAAATCTAAAAACTATATTTTTGGCTTCGATATCGATTGTAGATCACGCCCAAAGTATCATTTTTTTTAAATATTCAATGTACAGTTTTGACTTTTCTACGATTTTATTATATGTATCATGCTGCCTGATACCGTCCACTGCTGGTGATAGACCTCCTACAAAGATTTCTATAACGTTATCATTTGGAGGAGTTTGCCGTAGTCACTGCGCTTCGTATGTGAGTTGGTGACCGCAGTTAGGGGGTTGCTAGCACACAGGAGGCGCTGCAGCCCGGCTACCTGCTGTATCGCTTAGTTGCCTTTTATTTACATTATCATGCTGCCTGATACCGTCCACTGCTGGTGATAGACCTCCTACAAAGATTTCTATAACGTTATCATTTGGAGGAGTTTGCCGTAGTCACTGCGCTTCGTATGTGAGTTGGTGACCGCAGTTAGGGGGTTGCTAGCACACAGGAGGCGTTGCAGCCCGGCTACCTGCTGTATCGCTTAGTTGCCTTTTATTTACATTATCATGCTGCCTGATACCGTCCACTGCTGGTGATAGACCTCCTACAAAGATTTCTATAACGTTATCATTTGGAGGAGTTTGCCGTAGTCACTGCGCTTCGTATGTGAGTTGGTGACCGCAGTTAGGGGGTTGCTAGCACACAGGAGGCGCTGCAGCCCGGCTACCTGCTGTATCGCTTAGTTGCCTTTTACGACACCCACATAATTGGATGTGGTAAAAAAATTAATAAAAAAAATGGTTTCCGGCCTGTTATTATTTCTAGGCTCGAACCCATTATTATTTCTTTTATTTATCTATCTAGACAACAGGTTTCAATATAATATTAATAAAAACTTGAGAGGTGTCAAGGGACACCCGGATGGAACGAAGTTATTTCTTATTATTTATTATGTACAAAAAACCTGTATACACTTAACAAAAATAATCGTCGCGACACCACACTGTTCAATGCGAAATAGAAATGAAAATATCTGGCTTGCTTTCTATAAGAGAGAGAGAGAGAGAGACAGACAGACAGAGAAACATGCGCACGCCGCACAGCTGCTAAAAGTGTCGTGACAACTTTTCGTAAGAATTTTTTCCGTCTAGCCCCCTTTCACAACGCGCGATAAGGAACTTCGTTCCAAAACTTCGTTCCAATAATAATATCTAGGGACAATGTCACACAGATCATCCTAGCCCCAAACTAAGCAAAGCTTGTACTATGGGTACCAGGCGACGATATACATACCTATATAGATAGATAAATACTTATACACATAGAAAACATACATGACTCACAAACAAATATTCGTGCTCATCACACAAATATTTGCACTTACCGGGATTCGAACCCAGGACCACCAGCTTCGTAGGCAGGAGCACTACCAACTATACGGTGACGGTGACCGTTTTATTTGGGCTACAACTCTTTTTTTTTCAGAAAACAAGAATCCTTACCTATGTTTTAGTAATAAAACCCTTGTGTTCGTAATGTAACTCTCAGCATTCTTGGATTCAACGTGTGGAAACCATCAGCACTCGACAGAGTCATATTTATATCACAAATATAATTATATCACAAATAAACATCATCGCATTTTCTCATGATGAAGCCTGCCTACCTACTCAAGATATGATAAAAGTACCAGGAACTCATGTTCCTGGTACTTTCATCATATCTTGAGTGGAATCGTATTCAGACAACTAAGATAATAAACACCCTACAACCCGACTAAGTCTAATGAAATTGAAATTTTAACTTCAATGATTTACAGGAGCTTATTCCAAAAATAATTAATGTCTTTCCACGCATTGTTTGCACACCTGAACTCATTTAAAGTACCCCTCAATTAACGGTAATGGTGTTCTGAAAAAAGACACAAAACAGAAAATCTTCGATAAAAAAAATGATATTAAGCCTCAATTCTAAGAGATTGGTTTATGTGTTATTAAATATTGATTAAAATTAAATTAAAAATTCAGTCATAGTTAAGGTCTGAAAATTTTACTAGAATTATATGACGAGTTTGTATTTTATCATAAAAAATTTTTTATTCATACAGTAACCACATTTACTAACTTTAGGCGCTAACAAACTCTCTTAATTGTATATCTTCGGTACACGTGTAACATCATACAGCGGGATAACCATAATAAAATATTTTTACAATGTTGTCCCTCTCCAACAAGACCGTCTCCGGTTCTCTAGGACTTATAAGTTGGCAACAAGTTGTCATTCAGAATATAAACTCTGGCGTAATAGTTATGTAATTTTGTACGTAATCAATCACAACCTCACATGAGTTTCTTTTTTTTTTTTATATATCGGGACTAGTCCCTCCCTGTTACCTACCACTGCAACTCCTGTAAGCCAGGATCAACAGTGGCACACAATGAAATGACACTGAGCGGTGAAGCTCAGGCATGTCCCGGGGAATCGCTTTAACTGTCTTGGATCCCGCAACGAATTTAATCAGAAACAGAAAAAAGGAGGTGTTAGAAAATGAATAGTTCCACTTCCCTCCAGAGCAAAGCGGGAGACAGAATGATGTAAAGAGGCTATAGCCTCATAAAATGAGAGATTTGCAACTAGAGAAGCCAGCTGCAAAAGCACCGAGGATCAATTTAAGGGTCCTAAGTGAGCTGTTATATTTGATTCCAATAGTAGGTATGGCAAAAACGCTTAAACGCACGGAAGTTGTTCCTTGTTGCTACAAGATCCGTATAGTAAACTACTCCAGATATTGGTTGCAAGCTGTTTAACATAATATCACGCTGATTTTGCCAGAGATCACACTCCCACAGGATGTGGTGAGCAGTTTGTTCATATTCGTTACTGGATGTTGAGCACAGACAGATTGGTGAAGATACTAATTTGAAACTATACAATTTACTTTTAAAATTGCCGTGTCCGGTAAGAAATTGTGCAACAAAATGGTCTATGATTAGCCAAGTTTTATTTAACCGTTCGCGTACGTCCGGAAAGAACTGGTGCAGATGGCGACCCTTGGTTGACGTATTCCATCTACATTGCCATTCATTTAGTAGTTCGTTATTTAAGTCAGCTATTGGCATAAATAGCCTGGTTATTTTCGCACGGTCGCGTAATGATAAGAAATCATTTTCTAAATTATCGCGCGTAGAATAATACATTGCTGCTCGTCTTTGAACTTCAAGATCAACCGGTAGTACACCCGCTAGGACAGGTAGGGCCTCTGTGCTCACTGTTCTATAGGCTTTACACAGAAATATCAACGCCAACCTCTGGCTTTGTAGTAATTTACGGCGAGCAGCTCCGATGGTAGCCCTATCAGCCCACACAGGCGAGCCGTAGCATATACACCCAAGATAGGTTGCCCCGTAAATGATTTTAAGAGTATTAAAAGAGAGGCCCCAGGTTGCCGTCGATATCCTTGTAAGTGCAAAAAAGTTTCGCTTAGGTTTTTCCCCAACTGATTTAATATGTTCTATAAACGAGAAATTCTTTTCTAAAACTAAACCCAAATAACAGGTTGATATTTTGCGTTTTACAGTAACATTATTAAGTTTTACGCCCGGGGGGGATTTTAGTTCACCTTTAAGAAGGAGTTGGTAGGTTTTATGAGGAGCAAATGTAAGGCGATTTCTTTTACCCCATTCACTTATCATACTTAAGCAAGTTTGAGCCAGATTTTCCAACTCTCTCCTGGAGTTACCCTGTATAAGTAAGAGGCCATCGTCGGCATATGCCGTTAGAGAGCAGCGTGATGGCAAGGGTAATGTCAAGAAGTCATCAAAACCCAAGTTCCAGAGATACGGCGCGAGCACTGAGCCCTGGGGGCAACCCATGGTTAACGATTTAGTGACTCTGAAGTGACCAAGCTTAAGAGTTGCAGAGCCATGTACGAAATAAGATGTGATTATCGAATATATATTACTGTAACAACCGCGTAACTTAAGTTTTTGTAACAAAATAGGCCACCAAGTATTATCAAACGCCCCTGAAATATCTAGGAATATGGCCAAAACGTATTTACATTCGGACGAGTTTACAGCTTTCCTCACTGAGATAGCTGCGTCCACTGTCGATTTACCCGCAGTAAAACCAAATTGATTTCCGTGAAATTTTGGTCCTCCCGGCAGCAATCGCGGTACAATAAGTCGTTCTAGAAGCTTGCCTAAGGAAGGCAGTAACGTTATTGGTCGGTATGACTTAGGGTCTTCAGGCAGTTTATCGCCATTTTTTGGTATAATACGAATAAAACCGCTGCGCCAAGAACGCGGAAAAGTCCCTTCAGATATGCAACGATTAAAAACTTTTAGTATTGAATCACCGGATTGTTTTGTGGCTTCTATTATCATTTTGTTGGATATTTTATCTTCACCTGAAGCTTTGTTAACAGGTAGCGATTTCACAGTATTCATAAACTCATTAATTGTAGGAAGACTAAACATATACGTAGCGGGTGGATTGTTTGCCCACTGTCTAATCTGCTTATGGTAGTCATTATCGTTCAAGGAACTATCATCAGGGTAACCTCACATGAGTATTCCACAACATATAAAAAAGAAAATAAACCTTTATTTTAGTCTCAGCAGCTTTATTATACTGACCCAAAACAATAATAGCATCCCCTTCTTGCAACTACGTATAAAAAATTTATAGTTCATTCACCCCATCAAAGAAATCGGAAACGATCGAAGGATGTCCGTATGATAACACAAGAAGTCCATGAACTAAAAGAGATACATTCAGTCAAAAAAGTATCGGGAATGGATGATTTGTTTATGGTTCCAAATTCAAATTTTTGTTTTTTTTGTTGTTGTTAGATTGGCACAACTGTTTTCAATTTTGGCGTGGAGTTTGAGTTGCATCTGTTTTTTATATTAAATACAGTGCTGGTTTTAGTAATCTATATAAATAAAAAGAGAAGTCCTGACTGATTGACTGACTCATCAACGCCCAGCCCAAACCATTGGACCGGGTGGTAAAACGGGGGTGCAAAGTTGGTATGAAACTTTGCCGTTTTTGAATTTAAAGGTATGAAAATTGGAATTTGGCCTTCCAGTTATAAAAAATATGTATTTCAGGATTGTTGGAAATTCAGCCCCAAGAACGTAAAATAGGGGGGGGGGGGTTAGTTTGTATGAAAAATGTGTAAATTTTGAAGTAAAACGCATGAAAATTGGTATTTGGCATTTCAGTTTAAAATTAAAAATATACATTTCAGTCTTTTTCAGAATTCCACCCCTAAGGGCGTAAAATTGGGGATGTAAGTTTGTATGAAAAATGTGACAACATGTTTTAAGTTAAACGCATGAAAATTGGTATTTGGCATTTCAGTTATAAATTAAGAAATATGTATTTCAGGAAAATGTATATTTATTTCAGGATTTTTGGAAAAAAAAACTCCCAAGGGCGTAAAATAGGGGATGTAAGTTTATATTGACTGACTGACATATCAACAAACAGCCAAAACGGCTGGAGTTAGAGACTTGACATTTTGACAGTAGGTACCTTTTATGACGTAGGCGTTCACTGAAGAAGGGTTTTTTAACATACCACCCCTAAAGGAGTAAAATAAGGGATGAAAGATTTTATGAAAATTTTTGCTTTGGTATATGGACTTGCAGTTAAAAAATTAAATAGATATTTAAGGATTTTTGAAAATTCCACCCCCAAAGGCGTAAAATTGGAGATGTAAGTTTGTATGAAAAATGTGACAACAAGTATTAAGCTAAACGCATGTAAATTGGTATTTGGCATTTCGGTATAAAATTAAAATATATATATATTTCAGGATTTCCGAGAATTCCATCCCTAAGGGTGACAAATAGGGGATGTAAGTTTGTATGAAAAAATGTGACATTTTTTAAGGTTAACGCATGAAAATTGGTATTTGGCCTTCCATTTAAAAATTAAAAATATGTATTTCAGGATTTATCGGAATTCCAGCCCTAAGGACGACTAAAATAGGGGATGTAAGTTTGTATGAAAATCTGTTTATTTTTGGAGTTAAACGCACGGAAATTAGTATTTGGTCTTTTAGTTAAAATTAAAGCAATCAAGGAAATAAAATGTTGTTAAACAAAGGTAATCCAAAACTGATTCAATAAATCGACACCAACAATTTACGCCAACTCAAATTTTAGAGAAATTCGTTTCTTTGCCAAGTTGGTTAAAATGTTGTGGTCTTAAAAAGCGACATTAAAAAATCGAGTTAGCGTAGTATAAATTGTTCGTGTCGAGATGGTTCGTGTCGCACCCAAAAAATTACATCGTAATTTTACTGATCAACAAGTTCACAATTTTGTAACTAGATGACGGTAATATCGTTTCAGATCGTGGAACTTATTTGGTATATCGGTTAAAATAAATAAATGCTTGAAATAAAAGGTAGTCCAAAACTGAATCAATAGATGATCGCCTAAATCTCACCCAAAAACTATGCACACATCTTAATTTTACCGCTTTACAAGTTTATATTTTTGTTAGTAGATAGCGTACTCATCGTTTTAGATCGTGCTATGGTTTCGTTTACAAAATGTTATATAAGACCTCTCAATGCCGTGGTCACAACCTAATCCAATGGGAGTTACCTTTGTGATTAATGCATCGTTGATTATTATTTTACTTTATTTGACTTACTGACTGTACTTAAGGACAATTGATATGTATTCTTTGATTTTTTTTGGTCAATGATATCGGGTCGTTTTTTTTAATAACAGTAGCAAAGTAGTCTTTAGTTTCTTTCTTAGTTAAGTTATTTATAGATTAGGTTTTTTTTTTAATTTATATTGCTTATTTGTTTTAAAAGTTATATTTTTTAGATTAAGCTAGAAGTAAGTAGTTACATTGGTCATCATTCAAAATTGTCGCGGACGAAGTCGCGGGCACCAGCTAGTATCATATATAGTGTGTATTGCGAATTTCATAATGGACAAAAATATCGAACAAAGAGTTTGTCTTAAATTTTTAATCGCTAATAGAATTTCGTGTTCGGAGTCACTGAAAATGTTACAGAAGGCTTACGGTGAATCGACTTTATCAAAAACTCGTGCTTATGAGTGGTTCAAAGCGTTCAAAAGCGGTCGAGATGTTATGAAAGAATTGCCTCGCTCTGGTAGGCCATCAACGTCTGCAACTGAAGTTAACATCGCAAAAGTGAAGGAAATAGTGACTGAAAATCCTCATTCAACTCTGAGAGAGATAGCCGCCGAACTTTCTGTATCTCACGAGTCGATTCGTACCATTTTAACTAATCATTTGGTTGAAACATGTTGCCGCTCGGCTAGTCCCAAAGATCTAAATTTTCTCCAAAAACTCAATCGCATGAAAGTCGCTGAGGCCATGGTAGAACGAGTCAATTCCGACCCAACATTCATGAAACGCATTGTTACTGGTGACGAGACGTGGGTTTACGAGTTTGACATGCAAACTAGTCAACAAGCTTCGGAGTAGCGCCTTCCAACTGAACCGAAACTGAAAAAACCACGCCAAAGTCGACCAAAAGTCAAAGTCATGTTGACTGTTTTCTTTGACTATCGCGGTGTTGTGCACTCTAAATTCTTACCGGAAGGTCAAACGGTAAATAAAGAATATTATTTGAGTGTTATGCGGCGTTTAAGAGAACAAATTCGACGAAAAAGGCCAGATTTGTGGAAAGAAAATTCTTGGATTTTGCACCACGATAATGCGCCTTCGCACAAGGCCATCATTGTGAACGAATTTTTGACCAAACACTCAACAAATACCATCCAGCAACCACCATATTCACCAGATATGGCTCCAGCTGACTTCTTTCTTTTTCCTAAACTCAAATGACCACTTCGTTGTACCCGTTTTCAATCGGTAGAAGACATAAAGGAGAATTCGCGGCGAGAACTGAACTCAATTCCGAAAGCAGCGTTTAAAAAATGTTTTGATGAATGGATTATTCGTTGGCGTAAGTGTATCGTTTCTGAAGGAGCATACTTTGAAGGAGATAAAATAAAGAAGAATGAGCAAAATGGTACCCGGCTCCAATAGATATGATTGTAGTGTCGTTTAAAAGGTCTTACCAAGAGGAACAATTTTTACTATAGCCGCCACTCTCAAATCTGATTGCGTTTGAAGATAAACGACAGTCTTACTAACTAATAAAAACCCTGTTCCTTCAGTTTCCCTTTGCTTTCCAGGGCCACAGTAACCTGTTTAGACAGTCTCGTGGCCCCGGCGATAAACATACATATACGAGTATATAAGTTACCACTTATTTATGTAAGAAAATGAGTACCAAGGTAATATTTTCGGCATTTCCGTTCATGTTTTCTATTAATAACGTTTTTACGTAAGACTTTGCCATGCACTCCTCATTTTAACTCGAGTCCCTTTGCTCCTGAGCGCGGGGTGTGCGCAAGAGCAGCGGGGGAGGGAGAGGAGGGGATCGACTGACACCAGACGTGTTCGCGTCCTGCGTCAGTCGCTCGTTCGTTTTGCGCTCGTGACGACGTTTAGCTGCTGTTTGAGTTTCTTTTGTGCTTTCATAACTCGGTTTTATTAACTACTGACCCCTGCGCTCCTACTGGACTTGTTACCCGCTCTAATTAACGCTGACCTGTGCTAGTGTTGTGGACTATACTGATTTGCTTTTCGAACTGGAATACCGCAATGGAACGTCTCAACTGTGTAATGTGTCGGCGAGCTTTATATACCAGAAGATACCAACAACATGTTTTGACAACTAATCTGTCAAGAACGCGCCCTGAGTTCGCTGCGTTTATTCATGAACATGCTGTTCTGGAGGTAAGCACTTCCATTATTATAATCAAGGTGTGGTTTTATTTCATCATCCCTTCGTCCGTGCCGTTTATACTCTTAATCTAAGTATAGCACAGGTGCTGCCACTTAAGACGGTCATTACCAATAACAATAGATAATGGTTAGCAGTACAAACAAAAGGGCTTATCCTTTCTAACTCGATATTAGCTACCTGGACACTGTGCGCACGTGTGGAGTCATCGGACCTTCGAAAGTCACTTTTATTATTCCAATGCCCTATTATTTTGCATTAGCGTTCCATAAGCTTTATAAGTGCAAGCAAGATGGACATAGAGAAATGATTTATGGCCCGACGACTTTGTTGAATCTGCGCTTACTATAACAAAAGTGTTGTTAGGTTACGATCGACACTTTAATATTTTGTATTTACGTGACGTTGTTTTCTCAGTTTTTTAGCTTAGTTCCAAAAAATATATATTAAATCATATTTTTACTACTTTCAGGTGGTATTCGATGGCACACGACGTGTGTGTCACCGATGTTGGCAGTCCGCTGATAATGCAGTGAGAAGACATGCGAACCCTGCCGTGCCCGTAGCAATGCCAGATGCAGTGCCAGAAGCAATGCCGGAAGCAGTGCCGGATGCAATGCCGGAAGCAGTGCCGGAAGCTGTGCCGGAAGCTGTGCAAAATGTTCAGGAATTTCAAGTTTCAGAGTATACACGTGCTCCAAACACACCACGGCATTGTATATTTAACAACTGTCCAAACGCAACTCGCCATCGAATCCCAATAACAATTAAAACTCACATCTTTTGTGAATATAAGCTTTATATTCCAAATGGTGCAAGAGTGTGTACACAGCACTTAGAGAACAACGTTTGGGATGAGCTACCTCAAACATGTAATGTCACTCATGATTTTAATACAGAACAGTTTACTGACATTTGTGACATGTTAAGAATGGCCTTACAACGTGGACCTCGGCTAGACTTCAACACGAGAGGCGCTTTAACCAACGAAGAGATGCACTTTTGGACAGGACGCAAGTGCGAAGAGTTTGATAATATATTGGTACAAACACCTGCACTAAATGAAAGATGTAGAGAGCCGAGAACTGCATTAGGTATTTATCTAACAAAACTGCGTTCTGGGGAGCCAAATGAAAGACTTGCGACATTATTTAACATGTCACGACGAAAGCTCGAACGTTTATTGGTTATTGTGAGGGAGTGTCTCAGTAACAATTATGTCGGGCTGCATTTGGGAGTGGATCACATTGACAGACAACAATTATTGGAAAAAAATCTAACTATACCAAAAGCCTTATTTGGAAATGAAAATAATGATAAGTTATTATTGATTGGTGATGGTACTTACATTTACATAAATAAAAGCTCGAACTTTTTATTCCAAAGATTATCCTACAGTTTACACAAGTTTCAGAATCTACTGAAACCTTTCCTACTTGTATGTACTGATGGATATATATTGGATGTAATGGGTCCATACGCTGCAACAAAAACAGATGCGCAAATAATGGGCGATATTATGAATGATGGACAACATCCATTACATTGGTTACTCCGAACAAACGATGCTTTTATATTAGATCGAGGTTTTAGGGACAGCTTGGACCTCATTGATGAATGTGGGTATGAATCCTATGTCCCACCAACAAAGAACCGCCAAGAGACACAGCTGACCACTGAACAATCCAACGAAGCTCGATCGGTAACGCTATGCCGGTGGGTTGTGGAAGTGGCAAATGGCCGGTTTAAACGTGATTTTAAGCTCTTGCGGCAAAAATATTTTAATAAGTCACTGCCCAATATGTTCACTGATTTTCAGATTGCCGCAGCTATCACGAATCACTTCCACCAACCCATCGTGGATAGCGTACACGCAGACGAATTCGTCCATATAATAAGGCAGAAAATAGATACCCCGAATCTTCTGCATATGTATGTAGAGAGAAAACGGCTTAACCACAGAAGAGTATATTTTCAGAGGATGGAAGCGAGCCAGATTGAAAACTTCCCTTCAATGACGGAGGAGGATATAATTCTATTAGCGCTAGGTACATACCAACTCAAGCTGGCAAGATCTTACTGTGCCGAGCATTTATCAAATGGTCTATATATAATTGAAACGTACAGAGAGGGAGCACTTGATGATCTGCCAGACTATGGCATACACGAAGATGCCTGGCTTTTGCGTGGACGAATCCAGTCGCGACATGTCCGTGTAAAAACATATTTTTGTTATATATTAATCAGCAGTGCAAATAATATTGTCCAACAGTATTGCACATGTTTAACCGGGCGACGTACGATCGGCACTTGTGCACATATAGTGTCCATCGTATGGTACTTAGGCTATGCGAGGCATACGGGATTTACTGCTCCGGCATCTTTCCTCAATGCTGTTATAGTTGATACCGATATGTAATGTTTTAAATCTACTCACTTATTGATAAAATATATGTTTTGTATTTAAAGAATGCTTGTGTTCTTACTTCTTTTAATAATAGAATCCTAAATGTGTTGTATCATGTTATTCTAGCTTTATTTTACTTATATAAGTAGTTTGTAATAAATTCTTCATCATTTATAAAACACAAGCTGTTCCCCGTGGTTTCACCCCTGCTGCTCGGCTCCTTTTAGTCGTAGCGTAGCGATGATATATAGCTTATAGCCTTCCTCAATAAATGGGCTATCTAACACTGAAAGAATTTTTTAAATCGGACTAGCAGTTCCTGAGATTAAAGCTTTATAATAATAAGTATAGATAGTGAGATTACTGCTTTCCAAACGTGAATAGGGACAGGCGCCATGGTAGACGTTTTTCTGCATCAAAATGTCTATTCAATGATATATTAATGAGGACTATTGGAGCGGGTACCACGTTCCATACATTTTTGCCCATTGTTCTTTGGATGAATAACAAACATTTTGTATATTATTGATATTTTCCCGGTACTTTATTGACAGAGTAGTATAGTACATAATTAAGCAAACACTGCAGGTGAATACACTTCACTAAATGGAGGTAAAAGATAGGTCCAATAAATAAAAATAAAATAATTTCAATATTAATAATATTTAATTTCAGAGCTTAGTCTATCAGCGTAATATCAGAGCTTAGTCTATTCTAAAATAAATAAATTATATAGGAGCGTCTGTTCAAAAGGTCGTATTTCACTTTCCAAGTTTTTATTTTTTTTATTTTTTTTTTGAACTCATAACAAAAAACTCCACTGAATGAGCCTAAATACTTGTTCAAAAGGAGCGTATTTCCCATATAATAAAATCTTAAAAAATTGGATTCCAATCAGAACGGATGTATTTCTGCATTAAAATGTTGTTTTGGATTGTTTTAAACAGAACAGGCATATTTCTTCTACAAATAGCATCTTTTATTTATTTTTCTGTTCAAAAGGTCATATTTTTTTCCATACATAACAACTTTAATAAAAATCGATTTGTTTGACTAAAAAACGGTATCGAGTCAAAACATGACGGCTGTACGTTGAATGTCATTGCCAATAGCAACCCTAAAAAAATAAAAAATAAAAAAAATTATGACTCTACATCTCTATAACGACGTCGACAGATGACACTGACAGAAGTTACTCCTAACGTTTTGTCTTTCGATGCGAGTTGATGGATTTTGTGAAATTTTGAAGTTTGGAAGTTATTATAAAGTAAAAATCAGAGTGAAAATGGATGAGCAAGGTTTAGTCGAGACCTTGAATGCTGGTTCAAGGAAAAAAAAGCGTAAAGAACGTTCGGAATACCGTAAAACGTAAGTGACATTCTAATGTAGGTTCTTAGTTCGATATCCTGTTTTCTTATTAAGATAATAACTAATTAATATACTTTTTCTATGTATTTTTTCAGGACTTACACAGATAAAGATCCCTTGTGCAAAAATTATAGATGTCCATGTAATCACAAGTCGCTAAAAACTTTCAAATGTAAACGGTTGACATTACAAGATATCATAGAAAACAGAAAGTTGTTTTTTAAACGGCGTGGGAAGGTAGATCAAGATATTTATCTTTCTAGGCTCTTAGCACCGTATGAGCCACTAAATCGAGGAAAGTCAAATCCAAGAGCGACAACGAAAAATCGAAAGGTTAGTTGCACCTACCATCTATTTATAAATAAAAAACTGACAACAGTGTGTAAACAAGTGTTTCAAAAAACTTTTTCAATTGGAGAAAAAAGGCTAAGAAACTTAAATGTTAGGCTGAGTCAAGGGGAAACACCTACAGAGAAGCGAGGTGGGGACAGGAAAGCAGCCAAGTCAAGAGAGAAAAAAGAAAAGTTAAGAGAATTCTTGAAAAAGTTACCTGCTCAGGAAAGTCACTATAACAGACAGAAAAGCAAAAGAATTTATTTGTCATCTGACCTAAACGCTGCTAGATTACTCAGAATCTATAACCTGTCAGTGCCTAGAAATTTATGGGTTTCCCGCACCATGTTCCACAATATATTTTGCAATGAATTCAACATTGGGTTCAAATCCCCAGCTACTGATGCATGCAGTGTTTGCATATTGTGGACGAATAAAATAAAAAATGAAACCAACAGTCAACGAAAGCAAACACTGATGGTTGAAAAGAGGGTTCACAAACTAAGATCCAATGCTTTCTATGAACTATTGAGAACACCAGTTGCCAACAGCATAAGGCTGTGTTTTGATTTGCAGAAGGTATTACCATTACCAAGAACACCTATACAAGACGCATTTTACAGCAGGCAAATCAGTTTTTACAATTTTTGTATAACTGACGTAGACAAAAAGCAACCTGACTTTTTTGTATGGGATGAGACACAGGCTTCTCGTGGGTCTCTAGAAATTGGATCAGCATTGCTGACATACTTAACCAATTTAACTATTCCTGAAAATGTCACGTCACTGAAGTTGTTCTGTGATGGATGTGGTGGACAAAACAAAAATAGCCACATCCTACATTTACTAATTTACTGGTTAGCTAATAACAATAACACAATTGAAGAAATCACAATAACTTTCCCTGTTCGTGGGCATAGTTTCTTGCCAGCAGACCGCATATTCGGTAGAATAGAAAAAGATATTAGGAAAACACCTATTATTACACACAGGACAGGATACATAGAAATCATAGAGAAACATGAAAAAGTTCATGACATTGGCTTTGATTGGACTCTCAAAGATATAAAAAAGTTGGAGCTAAATTACAAAAAGCTTACAAAAATTCAAACTGCTAAGAGAATTAAAATTAAAAAAGTTAAAGGTCCAGGAGGTCGTTTCAAAGATGTCAAAATTTGTGCATTTCAAAACTATCGTTTTGAATCGGGTCAAGAAGAATTTGAATCATTATTGAAACGTGGTAAACGACATCCTAAACAACTGCAAGAACAACCAACAGGCAAAGGTCTTACTGGAAACAAAAAAAAAGATGTCACATTATTATTAGTAAAACAATTTGGTGAAGATTGGGCCTTGATTGAAGATTTACAATGGTATAAAAACATTCTTCATGAGCATAACGCACTCAATGAGAATGAGGATGAGGATCATGATCATAACCATAATGAGGACAGTGAATGCATTTGCATGGAACCTGACATTGGGGATATTAGAGTTTAAGGGATTGAATAATATTTTGTAATGATTAATGATAAAAAAATAAATGATGTGAAAAATAATTTTGTATCTGTCTCATTATAAAATCTAATTTCAGCTCAGAGTAGAAGTAGATAATAAACATCAAAGTATTGCTCATAATTGATTGATTTTTTTATTTTCACAGAATGCCAAAAAACTTCACTAGTATTTCTCTTTATTTTGTATTTCCAAAAAGTCCATTCACAAAGCCTTATTTCTAAAAGTGTTAAATCAAAAGGGCATATTTCTAGAAGTGACAAATCAAAAGGTCGTATTTCTAATTTGTCCGATCAATAAGTCGTATTTCTAAACTAAAATTAAATTTAAAAAAAAAATGATGTATTTTTTTTATTTTTTTATATGCATGTATTATTGTAGTCTTAATCCTCACAATGAGCTTACATTTAATTAAATTTTAGCATTTTTATAATAGAAACTAGATGTTTTTGTCTGTTTTTGTGAAGTTTGTTTATCATAGAAATACGTCCTTTTGAACAGATGCTCCTCAATGTTCAATGAAATATAAATTTTAGACGAAAGTTTGTGAGTGTTTGTTACTCCTTCACGTCTAAGCGGCTGAAGCGGTTTTAATAAAATTTGGTATGGAGTTAGCTGACACGCTGGATTAACACATAGGCTATACATATTATACACAATATATATTTACAAAGTTCTATGCCGATAAACCGCGGGGCACAGCTAGTATGATATAAATACAGCGGGATACGAGGGCATCGCACTTCGATGAAATTAAGTCTTAAAATAATTAAAAAAGTAAAGTTGTCACGTCATCAAAGAAAAGGGCGGCGTGAACCAGCGATTACGGAATATTAGGGCTATCATAAACATTAACAGACTAAATGTTTGGTTAAGAGTTCATGTCAGAAGATATTTACGTTACAAGAAAAGCTACAAGATGAATAGAACACTCGGTTACACACAAGAAAATATGTACCTTTTGTCGATAGAAAAAGATATGAGCGTATACAGTGTTATCATATCAGCCGAAAGACACCCACTGCTGGACACAGGCCTCCCCCAAAGATCTCCACAATTGCTTCCAGCGAGCCTCACAAGTTCATAGTCCATATTGTAGGGAGCCTGCCGCAACGTCTTCCAGTTCATGGTTTTATACTATCGTACATGGTAGATACCAGTCTGCCACATCTTAAAAATAAATTAAAGTAAATGCTTGCGTTAAAACAAACTAAAGTTTAATTAAGTTATAACTTCAGACGTGACTCGTTAGACACAGCAGACGACTACCGATAGCTGTGCCCCGCGGTTTTACCCGCGTTAAACTTTATAAATTGCCTTTGTGTTAATCCAGGGGGTCAGTCAATCAATCAATCAATCATTTATTATTTGTAAAACATAGGTACAAAAAAAAACACAGATCTTAAAGTAAATTACAGTGCGCTATGTTTTGTCTATTTTAAGACATACAAATGATTCAAAAGTAGTTTTAAAGTTCACAGTAAATTATTTTAACAATGTCAAAAAATTCAGTATATAAATCAAAGAAATCATAAAATATATTATTAGAATTTATTTATTTATTAATTTATTTATTTGAATATTAAAAAATGTCAAAAACTTTATCTTTAAAGAAATCGTCAACCGTGTAATAACACTTATCAATTAAAATTTTTTGCAATGTTTTCTTGAACTTAAATAAATATTTAATTACCTATAAATCCTATAAGATTGATATGAATAGCGATTAGATGTAGTTAATAAAAAGCCAAAACAGATATGTAGAATGGAAAATGATTAACCTTATTTAAATACTTGTGTAATTGTCATGGATGTTTTCTATGTATATAAGTATTTATATAAGTATGTATATCGTCGCCTGGTACCCATGGTACAAGCTTTGCTTAGTTTGGGGCTAGGATTATTTGTGTGACATTGTCCCCAGATATTGACAGCGTGATTATGGACACATAAAAACTGTGTGATTTGGGATACATAAAAGCTGTGTGATTTGGGATACATAAAAGCTGTGTGATTTGGGATACATAAAAACTGTGTGATTTGGGATACATAAAAGCTGTGTGATTTGGGATACATAGAAGCTGTGTGGTATGGGATGCATAAAAGCTGTGTGGTATGGGATGCATAAAAGCTGTGTGGTTGGGATACATAGAAGCTGTGTGACTTCCACGTCATTTTGCTATCAACAGTATAATCCTTAAAATTTTGGTTGTATTCGCTTCATGGACATGCGGTCCTTTATGATTGACTTTTATAACCGGGGTAGTTGTATGTTAACTGAAAGTAGTCACTATTTGACAATGATGCTGATAATTTTTGTTAGTTCTATGTACTGTATTCTGTGTTCATAAGAAAAGAAATGAAAACTTTGTGACTAAACAGAAATACAGCTGATCAAATAAGTATGACCATTACTTCAGGTGTGGCGCAGCGGTTAAGACAGTCGCCTCGCCGCTTCGTGTCTCAGGTTTGATTCTCGCGCAGTAAATCTATATGTGTGATCCATAATTAGTTGTTCTGATTCTGGATCTCCATGTGGTTGTGTTCGTCAATTATATGTATGTAAAGTGCCTCGTAACACAGGGATTTAATTCCATACAGCGAGCGTTTTTCAAAAAAAAATACTACAAAATTCAGTTTCATTGGATGTATAACTCTTCTTCGATCTTTAGTGTAATAAACATTCTATAGTAATACTTAAAATGTATATAAACAACAAGTTACTGCGGAAGCATATTTCTATTCCAGGACTCTGGGTTCAGCTTCGAAGCGCAGCAGAACGCGGGCCGTGGGACACGACCTTCACAGGATGGCCGAGTGTTATGAAGTACTCAATAGCCGCGCAACGGTTATGACGTAGCTGCTATGTTATAATAATATCACACACTATGATTGTTTATTTGATTAGTGATTATCATTTTATTAATTACTGTAATAATTCTTTAATAATTTTACATCTTAAAATATTAATAATCGATATTATACTTTCAAATGGTTGTCACTGATAAAAGTATAAATAGGGTAGGAGAATTATTAAGGAGGCATTCTTTGTACGACGGTAGATAAGAACGTTACTCTGTTCGATTAAATATTGTGTGTGGAAAATATCTCGGAGTTTTAATGTGCAGAACCTACGAGTGCGTAACATATGTTACAAACTGGCATTTCCTCCCAACGCCATCTATCGAGCATAGTGACAACTCGGATTATTTATCTATACTCCGTTCGGGCATTTTCTTTGTACTAAAAGTGTTATATTGATATTATTTTTTTCATACCTTTTTACTATTTATTTACTTTTTTCCGATGAATTAAAACAATAACATGAACCGAACTCGTGTAACGATCGACGTGCTAAAGAAAAACAAAATTACCCTAGAATTAGAATTTTTTTTGCAGTATAATTTAAAGCTAGCACTTTACATGCCCACTAGATTAAGCAGTAGTACATGCATAGATAATTTTGCTCACAATTTTCAAAAGGGATGGACAGCAGAAATAATAGATTTAGTTCTTTCAGACCACACGTCACAGTTACTAAAAATTCCCACTAAAAAAAACTGGTCTTCTAAAATTTTGGAAAATTGAAAAACAAGAAATATCACGCGAAAATTTATTAAAATTTAAATCTTATTTAGAATGTCTGTCATTTGCACAAGTATTCAACACCGACGATGCTAACGAATCTTATGACAACTTCATGGAGTATTTTCTGCTTTTATATAAACTGTGTTTCCCTAATAAAATCATAACCATCAAATGTAACAAACCGATAAAATGGATCTCTCGTGGCATAAAAATATGCAGCCAAAAACAAAGGCAGCTACTTTGGACGTACCGTTTTAACCCTAACCGTAAAAATAAACAAATTTTAAAAAAATACACTAAACTTTATAAAAGAATAATTAAACTGACTCAAAAAGCACGGAATAACCATTATATTAATACATCTGGAAATAAAGCTAAAGCTGCTTGGAAAATAATTAATAACTGCAAATCATGCTTCCCAGAAGAATCCATTTTGACAATAAAATTAAATGATATTCTCATTATGCTAAGTGCAGTGTCGGGGGTTACACCGCTGATAGTCTCAATTAGGGTGTGTCATACAGGCTAATGGGGCTCAAACCCGGACTTGCGACCCAGCAGCGCGTCGGCCTGGTCGTGCCAGCGGAGTCCTCCTGCTGCTGCCCAGAACCGCCTGCGCGGTCCCTCAACCAAGCGCGCTGAGCCGCCCGCTCCTAGAATAGAATAGTTCTATTTGCATAAAATGTAGGTACATAAGTTGGAGTATAATATAATTGAAGCCATATACATTTTGTCAATCTGTGACATGCAAACCTTAATTGAAATTAAAAGTTATTAATTGAAAATTATTGATTATTAAACAGACGACTTATATTGCTACAATTCACATTTATTTTTGATAACTAGAAAATAATATTCTAGTGAGTAAAAAGATTTGTCAATTAACCAGTCTTCCTACGCACTGGGGTCACACTCACAGTGTACTGACCGGATTGTCGTCTGCCAATTCAAAGTTGCAATAATTGCTGTAATAAACCAAATTATACTAAGACAGCAATCTACTACATATTATGTGCTTCATCATCCTCATCATCAGCCCGCCTTATCATGTCCACTGTTGGACAAATGCCTCCCGAAACGATTTCCACAGTGTCCATAGTTAGGAAGGATATGCTATAATCGCTACGCTTGGCAGACGGGTTGGCGATCGCAGTATGATGGTCCTAGTTCACAGAAAAACGCTGCTGCCCATTCCTGGTAGGTATCCCTCGGACGATTTCTACGCCCCCCACGGGATGAGATGGGGTGATGATATTCTATGCAGTCACCACACAGCACCAAATTAAATAAGACTATCTACAACTTAAGTCAAGTAGCTGCCAGGGAGTACACGAAACATCGGTCTTGTACCTAAACTCTTTACAGCCTTACTAGCTAGCTGTCCCATCGGATTATAAGTGAGTAGAGATAGAAAGCGACAGGGGCACTTTCGAACCCTCACTCCCTAGTCTGTAGATTGTGCAGCGCAGTCCTGGGTTCCATTCCCGCAAAGGACAAATATTTGTGAAATCCATAAGAATAAGTTCTGAGTCTGTTAATTATATGACTGGCCTTGTTTAAAAATATATATCATTCCATCTCTTTCTAACATAGTTCATATAAAAAGGACAGCGCATCTTCATTTGTGACAATTTAGTTTAGACGCAAAATACTGACCAAAACGAAGCGATACGTTAGAACCTGCGGACTAATTGTGCGGGTGCGCGGATCAGTGCGCAGTTTTAGTAGTTGGCAGTTGTATTTAAGGCCTGTTCCTTTTAAGGTAATTGTATTAAAGAGAGATTTAGTGACATTTAGTTTAGTGGTGTAAAACTTGCCGTCATAGGCTATTTCCGAGCCGATGGACACCAGTTTTAAAGAAACATAATTTCTATTCATAATTGAAGATCTTGGGCGACCAGTGCAAACAGCCCAGGTTCAGTTGGACGCGGACTGGATTCGTGTAAAAATTATGATTTATTTTGTCGTCTGGTTGGTAGATCCCTCAACGAAGCAGACCACAAAAAAATATTTTCTATGATCTATGGTGCCACGGAGAGTACTGTAACGATCTTCATGGTCCTGTACCTTCGTTCGTCAAGTAAAACGTATTAAAAAGAAATATTTAAAAATAAGTTTGATAGATATATTTTTATCTGTCAGAGTCTACGACAGAATCCTGGTAGGGAGCGTAATGTGCGTGCTTATAGTAAAGTGATAAATATATAAACCCAACTAAAATATAACCTACGTTTTATTCCAATAGCAAAAGATCCCGAAGACATCTGGAGTACCAGATCGTTATATGGTGGAGGCGCCGGGAATATTGAGAAGTATACCCTGAAGAAGACACCCTAAGAAAAAGGATATCACGAGAAGTATTTTTTCCTAAATAATTTCAGATGGAGCAATTCGACGGGGAGACGGCTGACGTCAACGTTTTTTTTAGGCAATTTGCAGTAATTGCCGCAATCAACAAATATGATGAGGATGCAAAAAAACTCATCTTAGGGGCTTATGGCCCGCTTTATGGGCATCGAGGACCAACCAGCCTACGCCAGGAGCTGTTTATCCCCGACCAAATAATAAAATTTACCCTTATAGTTGTAGACCAAGATATGATGCAGCAGGGGATACCACCCCTACACCAGGCAACGTTCCATACAGACGAGGAGCACCGGAGCGTCAGCCAGCCGTACCCAAAAGAATAGAGGCGTTTAATATGATGGAAGAGAACAGTCAACAGCCACCAGAAAGTGAAATCCCTCAGAAGTGTGAGTTTACCCCTTGTATAAATATTACCTGTAAAAATATCCCGTTTCTGGCCCTGATGGACACGGGAGCATCAGTGTCTGATGTCGACAAAAAGGTGGCAGAAAAGCTAGGAGAAATGCCGCAGTTCTCCAATGCACAAATAAAGTCATTAAATGGTGCGCAGTTGGAGGTGATAGGGAAAATTAAATTGAACATTATTATAGAGAATGTTGTGTTTAATCATAGTTTTTATGTTGTGGATAAGATTTCCCAAAATTTTGTCATAGGACAAGATTTCCTTTTTGCTCACAATGTTATTTTAGATTTTAAAAAACGTAGACTTTTTACTGATAGGATGACATGTAATTTTATTAAAAAAGAAAAATATGTACTAGAAAATAATTCATCTGATGTACAGTCAGATAAACAATTTTTTTCACAGAATGATTATTTATATTTTGGCCAAAAGGCCACTGATACAAATAAACTAGAAAGTAAGTATGGAAAATGTAGAAAGTAAAGTAAAATTTAATTTAATTGATGATCTGCCAAAAATAGTCGATAGCCATTTAATAATTTTGTCCTGTAAGGCAGGGAGTTCTGTAGCTGTAGAACCCAGAGTAAAACTATCCAAACACTGTATGGTACGAATGTATATTTTGGATTAAACTTAGCCTACTTATATCTACATTTCTTATAGTACAAGAGGTATGCGTTTAAAGAGATCATATTTAATAATTTATCGAAGACAGGTATATCTAAAATATTTTTGCTATAACGCGGGCAAGGCCCGCGCGGTACAGCGCGTGCGCCTCATATAAAAACATGGGATGTTAACGTTGCTGCTGCAGGTGTAGAAGGGATATCCGTGGTAGGTGCACGGTCGCTGCCATCAGTATTTTGCTCAGTACTCAGTATATACGCCGGCTTCAAGCGATCGATGGATACGTTGATAGTACGAGTCGGTAATCTAATCTTAAAGTATTTCTCGCTTCTCTCCAGAACTGGATACGGCCCCTCGTAGGGACGTTGCAGTGGTTTACGTACGGCATCAATACGTAGAAATACGGATTCACAGGTACGGAGATCTCGGTGCACAAAAACGTTTTTGTTGTTGCTATGCGGTACGTACGTTGGTGTCAGCTGAGTGATAACGCGGTGTAGTTTGTCGACGTACGTATAGTCCATCTTCGTACTTGCAGGTGATGGTGTGAGAAAATCTCCTGGCAAGCGTAATGCTTGCCCGTAGGTCAGCTGCGCTGCGCTTGTGTTTGTGTCCATGCGGGTGGCGGCACGAAGTCCCATGAGTACTGTAGGTAGTTCCTCGAACCACTTGCTACATGTTGTTAGCCTTGCCATCAGTGCAGCCTTCAGCGACCGGTGCCACCGTTCTATAATCCCGTTACTGTGCGGGTGATAGGCAGTAGTACGGGCTTTCTCGGCACCGACCAAACGCGTTAATTCCAGAAACAACAGACTCTCAAATTGTCTTCCTTGGTCTGTTGTTATGGTGACGGGTGAACCGAACCGTGTTATCCATGCTTCGTAGACGGTCTTCGCTACTGTCTCAGCCGATATTTCTTGTATGGGGATAGCTTCGGGCCAGCGAGTCGCGCGATCTATCATGGTAACTAGGTACCGATGTCCGTTCGCCGATGATGGTAGCGGGCCAACTATATCTATGTGTAGGCATTGGAATCGTGTGCTTTGCGGCAACGATGCGATATTGCTGTAGGTATGTCGTTGTACTTTGGATTGTTGACACGCAGTACATCCTTTAGCCCAACGTCCGATGTCCGTGTTCATCAAAGGCCAGAAGAACCTTTCTTGTATTAGTTTTCGCGTTGTACGGATACCGGGATGACTCACGTTATGTACAGCGTTGAACGCGGCTCGTCGCAAATCAGCTGTTATATACGGGCGTATGTTGCTCGTAGATACTTCGCAGTAGACTCGTTGGTTTGTCGTAGGTATAGCGATACTTTTAAGTGCGATGTTCGTTTGTTTGAGCAGTTCGGGTAGTGACACATCTTTTTGTTGAGCGGCCGCTAGCTGCGTATAGTCGATCGAAGTAGGTATTTCTATCGCCTCAATTCTCGACAGGGCATCGGCAACTGCGTTGTTTATACCGCTGACGTCACGTATGTCCGTAGTAAATTCGCTTATGAATGACAGTTGGCGGGCTCGGCGTTGTGTGTCATTGTCCGATGGCGGCTTGAGAATTGCGTATGTCAGTGGTTTGTGGTCCGTGTAGATAGTGAGTTCTCTTCCCTCGAACATTTTTCTGAAATGTTTTATTGCCATGTAGATTGATGTTAGCTCTCGATCGAATGTACTGTATCGTTGTTGCGCGTCGGAGAATTTCTTGGAGAAGTAGCCGAGAGGTACCCATTTGTTATTTATGCGTTGTTGAAGTACCGAGCCTGCAGACTTGTTTGAGGCATCGCACATGATTGACATCGGATGGTCGACGGATGGTGATGGATGAGCGAGTAAAGTTGCGTTCTGCATGCTAGCTTTACAGGCTTCGAATGCTTGCAGGGCTTCAGTAGACCAGTTGATTTTTGATTTGTCACGTCTCTTTGAGTTGTGTAGGAAGGCGTTGAGTGGGGCTTGAATGAGAGCGGCGTTCGGTGTGTTGTCACGGTAAAAGTTGACCATACCGAGAAACCGTCGGAGTTCTTCGATGGTCTCCGGTTTCGGGTAATCCGCAATTACCTTGGCTTTCTCGTACGGCGGCTTGATTCCTTCACTCGACACGTCGTAACCGAGGAATTTCACGTTTTCTTGGGCAAATACGCATTTTGATGGATTGATCGTAATTCCGTATTCGTCTAGTCGTTGTAGGACGATCCGTAGGTCTTGATACGCCGTGTCTAGGCTGTCTGAAGCTATGATGACGTCATCGACGAATGAGAACACAAACTCGAGTCCGCTGAGTACTTGGTGTATGAATCGTTGGAATGTTTGACCAGCTCCTTTCAGGCCTGGACACATCCTTGGAAATTCAAATAATCCGAACGGAGTGGTGATAGCAGTTTTCTCAATGTCAGGCTCGTGCACGGGTAACTGCTGGTAAGCCCTGTTCAGGTCCAGTACCGTAAAGATATTCTTGCCATGTAGCAGGTACGCGAAGTCCTTTAGTCGAGGCACAGGGTAGCGGTCGGGCTTGGTCACTGCGTTGAGACGTCTGTAGTCGCCACATACTCGTATATCACCATTTTTCTTGGGCACGACATGAAGCGGGCTTGACCAAGGGCTTTTGCTTGGACGGCATATGCCCTGCTGCATCATGGTTTCGAATTCTTTCTTAGCGGCCCCGTAGCGGTGCGGCGGTAACGGTCGTGTTCTACTGTGCAGCGGCGGGCCGGTAGTTTCGATGTGATGTTCGACGCGATGTTTAGGTATTTGCTTCATTGAGGACGGTCGGATGATGTCCGGGTACTCGGCGAGGATTTGATGAAAGCGTTGTTGATCATCAATGCTTCTCACGGTTGGCTCGGTGGAATATGAAACTGATGTTCTGACAGATAAATTCGTGACTTTATCAATAAGACAACGTCCGCGGATGTCAACTAGCAGGTTGTGGTGTTTCAAAAAATCTGCACCGATGATGGGTTTCGTGACTGCAGCGATGACGAACTTCCAGGTGTATGGTCTTCTTAGTTTCAGATCCAGCACCAGGGTTTTCTCTCCATATGTAGGTATTGTAGTGTTGTTAGCGGCGTACAATTGAAATGATGTCGGAGCTGTCTTCATCCCTCTTTGTCTCGGTACGACGGATATGTTTGCGCCAGTGTCGATGAGAAAAGATAGACGTGAATTTCTATCTGTCACGAATAGACGGTGTGATGCGTGGTTCGCGTCGGTTGCCGCCTCAGCCAACGCGGCGGTTAGTTTTCCGAAGCGGGCGTCGAATCTACGAACTTGCACGGGCGCGTGCAACGGTAAGCCTGTTTACCAAACTTGCGGTGGTAATAACATATGTTTGGTGTATCGGGGCGCTGCGGCGTAATACTGCGTGGTAGACGTTGATTACTGAGTGATCTTGATTTACTTCGATGTTGGTTCCAACATCGTCTTGGTTGATAGGCTCGCCGTGATTTCAACTCCTCTATTTCACGCGTCAGATGTCGCGCCTTTAGTTCCGCTAATTCACTCGTGAGCATGTCAATCTTCTCATGTAATGCGCGTAAGTCGCTCGATGTAAGCTCGGAGCGACTCGGCTCGGTCTGCGAAGTACTGGCAATGGCGGCGACTTCGGGGTGGGTAGTTTCTAGAATCTTGTCAGCCATTGATGCGAGGTCGTTGAGATCCGATTTTTGGGCAATATTTACACTCACGGCGAGGACGGCGCGAATCGATTGTGGAAGATGGTTAGTCCACATAATACGCAGCGTCGATTCTGATATATTTTCGCCGGCAAGGCTCTTCATTCGCCGGAGAAGTTGTGAGGGCTTCATCTCTCCCAGTTCCATCTCGGAGAATAACCGTTGTACTTGCCGCTGCTCCGATTCCTCGTATACGAGCAAGAGGCGGGTCTTGATGGCATTATACTTGTTGCTGTCGGGGGGCCGTAGAATGATGTCGGCGATCTCGTCGATGTCTTGCCGTTCCAGCTGTCCAATGACAAGCTCATACATCGCCTTGTCGCTCTTTTTGTGCGGTGAAACGATGGCTTCAAACTGGACGAACCATAATCGTAATCGATCGCGCCATATAGGTGGAATACGGAGATGAGTAGACACACCGGAGAGTTCTTGATCGGAGACTGGGTTGCTTTCTGTTGCCATGATTTATTCTGGCAGTCGGGGTCACCAATGTAAGGCAGGGTGTTCTGTAGCTGTAGAACCCAGAGTAAAACTATCCAAACACTGTATGGTACGAATGTATATTTTGGATTAAACTTAGCCTACTTATATCTACATTTCTTATAGTACAAGAGGTATGCGTTTAAGGAGATCATATTTAATAATTTATCGAAGACAGGTATATCTAAAATATTTTTGCTATAACGCGGGCAAGGCCCGCGCGGTACAGCGCGTGCGCCTCATATAAAAACATGTGGCATGAACTCAGTGTCAGTTCCCGGTCGGCACCGCGGTGTTCGGACGTCTATGCTTTTACATATTATGTATTGCAGCTACAGTCCCATTGCAGCACATAAAGGTTAATAATATACAAGATACACGCAAAAATTTAAATATAAACGTACAAACCTCGAATCATGTACAAACATTAAAATTGCACGAAATTTGTAGACGCAAAGTTCGTCAGAATTTAGATCGAACCCAGTCTAAGCAAAAAATGTACAAAAAGACAAAAAATATACTTTATAATAGACGGCAGATAATTCACAGGTAAACAAATGTAAAAAAAAATTTTGGTGCCGAGATCTCTTTAGTGTTTTTGTATTATGTATGCATTGGCAACACTAAAAATATTTTTTACTTTTTTTTCCTACGTGTAGTTTTGTATCTACCCTCTGTTTTTTAAATGTTCTGTAATTAGTACGTTCGGGAACACGGTTTCAAGTCTTATTCTTATAGTACCTTTCTATAAATAAATTGATTTTGATATTATGTCTTCATCGCGAAGAAGTTGTGTCAATGACCCAAACGTGTTTTGTTACATTTGTGGGGAATACACAATCAAAAAGTTCAGGAAACCTCTAACAGATTTTATAAAAAGTGCTTATTTTTCGTGCTATTAGTCGCAAATTGTAGACGGAAAAGCCGTGGATACCTCAAATTGTTTGCAAAATGTGTTATGAACACTTGAGACAGTAGGTCTGTGATAGAAGAAGCTGTATGAGGTTCGGGGTACCAATGCAATAAAATCACTTCGATGACTGTTACTTCTGCTATGCCAATTTGCGTGGAGTTAATGTTAAAGAAATGATTTATCCAGACTTACAATCGGCTAGAATACTTTTACCACATTCAGAGGAAGTACCTGTTCCAATATTTTGTTCATACCGTGAACCATTTGAAGATAACTATATTGAAGTGTCTATCGATAGAGTTATCGAAAAAATTGCGTCTACAGAGCCTAAAACTTTTACCCAAGTAGAATTAAACGATTTAATAAGGGATCTTGGCCTTGATACAACGGGGAACTCCAAACATAGACCTATTCGCACCAGAAGCAGTTCACGTAGTGTCCAATTATGTTACTCTAGACTTGTCAGAATCGAACGCTTGCTATCACATCGCGTTGAGCAGATACTGGAGTTACGACCTCGCATGGATATTTCCTCCACCGGCGCTGCTCCCACGTGTGTTACGCCACCTCAACTCTGCCAAAGGGAAGTTTGTAATAATAGCACCCAAATGGCAGAAACCTTTCTGGCGCCCAGATCTGAAAAGCCGCGCCTTGACGCGCCCTATGAAAATCAGAAACCTGAAAGAGTCATTGGTGGACACAGTGAGAGGACGCTATCCTGCCCAAGTCCACAACCTACAGCTGGAGGCTTGGCTCATTTCGGGTGGGACACGCTAACTCAAAACTGGTCAACGGAAGAAATACAACTCTTGTCAACATGTTGGCGAGATTCTACACTCAAAACTTATACTCCCATATGGAACAAATGGGTAAATTGGTGTAACCAAAACAACCTAAATGCTCGTCGCCCGATACCTGCGGACGTAGCCCGGTATTTAGCAAAGCTCTTTCGTACTGATCGATTAGCTTACCGTAGTATTCTTGTACATAAATCTGTAAAAGTATCAGTCTGTGAAACAATTTCAGATATTAAGATTTCCTCAAATAATTTGATTAAACATATTTTAAAAGCTGTGTCACTAGCTAGGCCAATTCCTCCAAAATTTCCAATATGGGATGCGAGAATAGTAATTCAGTTTTTAAAAGATTCAGATCCTAACTTACAAAGCTTGTATGATGTTTCTAGGCGTACAGCCACTATTTTGTTGTTGTCTTCGGGACGTAGAATTCACGACTTGACTCTCTTACATTGTGATTCAAAGCATTTTGAGGACAACAAGGATTCAATAACTTTACATCCTGTGTTTGGATCAAAAACTGATTCAGCGTCATATCAACAATGAAGTTGGACGTTACTAACTTCACCAGATAGAAATGTAGATCCTTTATTTTGGTTAAGATCGTTGGTAGACATGTCAAGAAATGTTAGAGGTCCTCTAACAAATTTGTTTATAACCACAAGGGGCCCTCGTTTAGACCTGCTAGTGCTGTGATTATAGGTGGATGGATAAGACGAATTTTATCTGAAGCCGGAATAAAGGCTACACCTGGTAGTTTTAGATCGGCAGTTTCATCTCTGTACTGTTTAGAGAAGTACCCAATTAATTATATCTTAGCTAAGGCCAACTGGCGCCATGAGGATACTTTTAGAGAAGATACTATCTCAGAGAAGTAGACAATATAGGTCACAGACAAAGTATTGAATCAGAGAAATCACTATCGCAATTATTTTCTGTTACTATGTAAAAGTTTTAGTAGTTTAAAATCGGTAAACTCCTAACTAATTTAAAGATGTTGATTGTTATTTTATTTGTGTATAGCATACATAGGTCTTATTTTGCTTTCATAGCATGATTATTCAATATAATAATATATTGTTCACATTGTTGCGTTTTACTTAGCAAGCCACCAGGAGATAACAAACAGATCTCTCATAATGGACTTAGGGCGTCAAACGGAACACATAATATAAAAATTTTACCTTTAAATAAAATTTGTATTATGTTTCCTGAGACTTCCGAAGTCCAAATAATGTCTTCCTGGTGTACCATCATCATTATCATTATGAACCGAACAATGACAAAAATATGGCGGCTTGCTAGGTGCTGCTTTAAGTTAGTTTCATATTTGGCCGCGGGTGGCGCTGAAGACCGTGTCACGTGACGGAAAGTGACGTATTCTAGCGAAAAGCGACGGAAGGAAGATGATGTACTCTCATAATGGCCTTCGGACGTCTCAGGAACCATAATACAAATTTTATCTATAGGTAAAATTTTTATATTATACGGTTTAAAACACTAGGAATATGCCAAAAGTGATAAAAAGTGGTGTTGGGGAAATATTACTAAAAATTAAGGAGCTTTTCATGAAAGAAAAACACAGGGAAGGCCCGATAATTCCATTTGAAAAGTTAACGAACGATTTGCCGCCGCGATAGGTAAATCTTACCATGCTTGATTTTTAAGTCGCACTCGTGTATTAATTTTTTACATTAATGTAGTATTAAGTATTTTTCAAATCTAATAATCCTCTCATCATCAAGTAATGGGCTACAGGAGATGCTAGATGATCTAGTAAGAGAAAGTGGCAAGGTGGGATTGGTCATGAATACATTAAAGACCAAGGTTATGACCAATGGCAAGGAAGAACCTATACTGGTGAATAACAATCCACTAGAATATGTCAAGGAGTACATATATCTAGGCCAGGTAGTTGCTCTGGTTGATCAGACCACAAAAGAGATAGACAGGCGCGTGGGAAATGCCTGGAAACAGTTTTGGAGCTTGAAGGAGGTCATGAAGAATGGTGGTATCAGTATAGGCATCAAACGGAAACTCTTTGATGTCAGCATACTCCCTGTACTCACATATGGCTGTCAAACTTGGGCACTCACCAAAGCAAATATTAAAAAGCTGGAAACTTGCCAAAACTCCATGGAAAGAAGTATGATGGGGAAAAGACTATCTGACAGAATAAGAATGGATACTATAAAGAAATACACAAAAACAAAACATGTCACAACAACAATAAAAAAGCTAAAGTGGAGATGGTCGGGTCATATAGTTAGAGGCAAAGACAAATGGTCAAAATCAATAATTAATTGGTTCACCAGTCATATGAAGAGGAAAAGATGTAGACCATCCAGGAGATGGGTGGATGATATAAAAGCTGTAGCAGGAGGCTTATGGACAAGAACTGCCAAAAACAGAGAAGAATGGAAAAGGTTGGAGGAGGCCTTTGTCAATAAATGGCATACAGACGGGGTTATCGATGCTCAGTAGTTAAGACTTTAATATATAAGATATGTAAATGAAATACTGTCTGAATAAAGGCTATTATTATTATTATTATAAGTATTTTTTTATTTTTATAAGTTAATAAAAATGTAATATTAATTTAGAAATAAATTTATTTATAAAGATAATAATGACTGTTTTCTTCCCTTGTGCTATCAAATTATTTATAATAATAAATCAATAATATATCGGGTACTCAGTAAACTTTTATAGTTAGATATTCCTGGGACATTATTCTCACACGGCCATCTTGATCCCAAACTAAGTAAAGCTTGTACTATGGAAATCAGATAGCTGATACACTACTTCTAAAGATAAACACCCAGATACGGGAAAAACAGATATGTTATTGCACACAAATATCTGCAAGGAGTGGGAATAAAAAAATCTAACTAAGGCAACTGGCTTGTCAAAGTTATACAATTGATACAAAATACAATGATACAGTCTATTGCCATTGTAAAATGTACCCATTATATTAGGGAAATTTTCTTAAAAGCAACCCTTGCCGTCATAGTGTCGCCCTTATTAACAGCTTATCATGAACTGACTAGTCCATGATAAGCTGTTAATAAGGTTTGAACATTTACTTTTTTGACAACTGGGAGAGTGCATAATAATATGCAGATTGGCCGAGTCGTTTACATAATTCTTCTGTATGCGGCTTCCAAGTGAGGTTATTGTCAATCATAATACCCAAGAACATTGAAATGTCTAACCTCTTCTATTTCATTACACTTGTATGAAATATTTTCAGTAGTGTGTTTTCGCCGCTGATAAAATTGCATTACTTATGTTTTATTCAGGTTCATAATGAGATTATTATTATTGAGCCAGTCAATGATCGCAGAAAGAGAATTGTTAATATCATTTAAGTTATTATATATAGTACTACATTTCTGCAATTCTGATAGGGCCAGTATGTACTGGTTTGTGACATGGGTATGGTGCCCACACACAAAGGAGACTAGGCATCCCCGCAGGCAATATTATGGGGCAAAATTGTGTGTGCAAATACATGTACACATTGAATGCCCTCAATCTCATGATCTGGTAGGATAGCTAGCTGTCACAATTGTAAAGTGGTCGGGCTGACATCAAAACTTTAAAAATGCATCCATCCATCACTCTTTGGCCTTATGTGAGGTAGAACACACTGCTGGGTCAGAGTGTAGCAAAGGGTGTGCAAGGATTTAGGACTTCATCATCATCATCATCAAAAATGAAAATTCTTATAAATGGCTAGTTTTTCATTTCCATCGTATAGATTACCTAAAAGTAAGGCGAAAATCATCTGGACATTTTTTGCCTAGGACCTCGGGTTAACCATAAAATAAGCACTGAAAGTCAGTCGGCTATGTTCGTAAAAACACTTAGAAATATCCTTGCACACCCTTTGCTACACTCCTGAATAATTTGTAGAAATATGCCATCACAAGCTTACCTTTTCAATTCGCGCTTTTTCCCTAGATTGACGTTCTTTGCGTAATCTATCAATAATTTGGGCCTGATCCATGTTGATTGTAACTATTGTAACCTATCCAATTAATACGATGATAGCGCAAGTTTTCGAAGTTCCGATTAATTTTGTGAACAATACAAAACACAAACTCATCTGAAAATCTGAATCGGTTATGACACGGTAATTTAAATTTTTTTTTTTTTTTTGCCCTCATTGGGCATGCTAAGATCTGTGACCATTCCGCCTCGTCTTCAGTTGTAATACTTATATTTCAAAGTCAGTCAGTCATGTCCGTCACGTCCGTCACAGTCATGTCCGTCACGTCCGTCACATTCAAGTCATAGTCCTACCCCAGTAAAGCAGTGGAGACTTTACTAGAGGCTTCTATGGAGTTTTGGTTACATACAACACGGAAAATCACAATGAGTGTGACCAACACATGCGAATATTGCACTAAAAGCTACTTAACAATAAAGATTAAATTACGTACATTAGATTAGTATTTATTTCACGTAAATCAATGCAGTATTACGGAAGTTATGACTGTGAGAAGTTTTGAGCACTTTTAAATTTCCAAGATATCGTGCGCTCTACGCGTGACGTCAGCTATCGGCTCGGTGCCGGTCGCTCCGTGCGCTTGTGCACCCGCGCTATATGAAATATTGAAGTGAAGACGCGCGCGCTGTACTTGTATCATAGCTTTATTTATTAATTTGTTATTATTGTATTACACCAACCTGTTAAATACCTTGTGAGTTACATTATATCTGCACCTTGGAAGAGGGCTACATGGGAGGAAGATTTCCTTACACGACTGACAAACTTTGATTGACTTTAGCATGCGGCGTCAAGAATCCAAAGTTTCTTAATCTACCAATAATGCTCTCGACTTAGTTACTTACTTATTTTTTTGTTTTCAGTACCTTTTTTATTAAATCTAATAAAGAACTAAATAAACTAATATAAAATAAAAATATAAGTAGGTACATTTTTATATTTATATATAATTACAAATTTTAATGCCTTTATAGACGACCAAAATAAGACCAAACGGCAGAGGATAAACTTACTCAGTGTAAATCTTCAAAAGTGTTAAGGGGCCTTTTACAGTCCACTAGCGCCGCCAATCGAAAAAATGTCATAACTCGTAAATATAATCAAAAATACAAAATGTGGTCTATTATTACCGTAGAAAAGGCAATAACGTAATTTTATAACACATTGTCAACACTTGAAATATAGCTGTTTAGCTAAATCGTGCATTTGTAACAAAAACGGCCGTTTATGTTTTGAATGCACGATTTAGCTAAACAGCTATATTTCAAGTGTTGATAAGGTGTTATACAATTACGTTATTGCCTTTTCCACAATAATAATAGAACATATTTTGTATTTTTGATTCTATTTACGAGTTATGACATTTTTTCGATTGGCGGCGCTAGTGGACTGTAATAGGCGTCTTAACGATATGTCTAGGATTTAGGATCAAATGAGGGCCGGTACTATTATATTTCTAGCAAAATGTTTGTAAAATTTTGTACACCATTTTGCCATATGCTTTGGCAAGAGTAATAATGAGACAACAAGATGGTATTTTAGTCTGATTTATTTAAGATATAAAAAGGGTTTAAATACTAATGTTGTGCGTGTCAAATACTGTCTACGTGATATTACGTACGTGATATTATGTGCGATTATTACGTACGTGATATTATGTGCGATATACAGTCGCTACATATACACCCCCTTTAAAAATATATATATATTTATAATTCCTATCGTTGATTAAAAATATACAGTAATGTTTTAAATTAGTAATAATAACATAATATGTA
Source organism: Pseudoips prasinana (assembly GCA_951640165.1). Classification (NCBI taxonomy): domain Eukaryota; kingdom Metazoa; phylum Arthropoda; class Insecta; order Lepidoptera; family Nolidae; genus Pseudoips; species Pseudoips prasinana. The sequence continues at coordinate 2,605,957 of OX621266.1, read as the reverse complement.
ACTAGTGACCGTAACCTTGCTGATGCAGAAAAAATTGCTGATGTTGTTTTGACACTTTACACTGCCTTGGTCGATGCACTTGGTTTGTGCAAGCATATGCGCCATGACCTAGGTTAACCGTGGCATTTGTGTTGATTATTTCCCGCAAGCGTTTTCACTCTCCTGTCCACGGCCTTGAGAACTCCGTAGAGTAGGAGGATGCCCAGGGTGATTATAATTTGGCCTATTGCGATGTTTCTTGTCCACCGTAGCTCTTCCAGGATAAGGCTTCTTAGTTGTCGGCTTCATTTTAGTTTAAGCAGCTGTCGGAGTTGTAGACGATTTGGTCTTTGGAGCTTTGGTTGCCCATTGTTCTTTCGGAGATGCTGGCGATGAATGATGGCGTTTGTTAAAACACCGTGGGTATTTAAATGGGCAGAATACTTGCGTCAGCGAATGCCGAATCGTACTACGGGTTTAACTGTCCGTCCTGACTTCGTGATGTACGTGTTGTTTGATTTAATTTCTGAGGTAGGCACGTTTATAGTTTCACTGTTGATAACAAATGCTGGTTTTAATCTGTCTATTGATATTATTGTTTCCTTATCTCCAATCTTAATGGCATATGCTTTGTTCATTCTTTTTGTCACTGGGAAAGGTCCTTCATAGGGGGGTGTTAGACTTTTTTTTATTCTGTCGCATCGCACAAATACGTGTGAGCATTCCTTGAGCTCGGGATGAATGAAAATTGTTCGGCTTTGCTTCTTACGTTTTGGTACTGATATCATATGACTGATGTCCTTTTGAATATTTTTAACAAATTCTTCGTATGTAGAAGGTTGGTGTGATGATTCGAAAAAATCCCCAGGGAGTCTTATAGACGCGCCGTATGTCATCTCTACTGCGCTATATCCTGTATCTTCGCGTACACAACTTCGCAAACCAAGTAGAACCGTAGGAATTTCTTTCATCCAATTAGCGTTAGATCCCTTTGTCATGAGCGCTGCTTTTAAGGTTCTATGAAATCTCTCTATCATTCCATTTGCTTGTGGGTGATAAGGCGTTGTCCTAATTTTGTGTACTCCTAAAAATTGAGAAAGTGACTCAAATATTCTTGATTCAAATTGTCGACCTTGATCCGTCGTAATGCGTAATGGGCATCCGAACCTTGATATCCATGTTTCATATAGTGCGTGGGCTATCCTTTCGGCGGTGATATCTTCAACCGGAATTACTTCCGGCCATGAAGTACATCGATCTATGATTGTAATTAAATATCGTTTTCCTTCCGAAATAGGGAGAGGACCCACAATATCCATGTGCAAATGTTCGAACCGTTGCGATGGCATGAAGTTGCCAACAGGTGATATTGTGTGGCGTTGTATTTTTGATTTCTGGCAAGCTATGCACGATTTACACCAGTTATTGATATCTTTGTTCATACATGACCATAAATATCTTTGAGTTATCAATTTTCTAGTAGTTTTCTTCCCAGGATGACTCAGTCCATGAATGACGTCAAAAACTTGTCTTCGAAATTTTTCTGGTAAATAAGGACGATTTTTTCCAGTAGATGTGTCGCAGCTGATGCTTTGTGTAGAACCCGGAAGCATGATGTTATTAAAGGAGATACCCTATTTCAGGCCTAACCGTTACATCAATCGGATATGTACCTAAAAATCCGTCTATTTTTGTTAATCATCCACCGAAATCTTAGCCTTAATTACAATGGCCAAGTGTAGAAAATAGGCAATTTAATATTTTTTTGTTTTAAACAGCCTATGTAAACCGCTACACCACTTATATCATTCTATGTCACTAACTTCACAAACGCTAGAAATCCATCTATAGAGCGCACCATAAAAATATGATCGATTAAATGGAAATCGATACTTTTACAAATAATTAAATAAGACTTCATTGTTCTAGTCTTATTATTTATTTAGGAAAAACTATTGTTTTTCCTAAATAAATAATAAGACTAGAACAATGAAGTCTTATTTAATTATTTGTAAAAGTATCGATTTCCATTTAATCGATCATATTACACATAAATATATGTGTTTATTACACATATATTTATGTGTAATAAAAAATGTGTCGAATCAAGTATTATAAATGTAAGCTGAATTTAAAAACACTAAAAGCAATAAATAATCGATAAAATCGATTGCATCATGGATGCACTAGTAAACGTCAAATGTCAGTCTGTCAATTGTCATGTCATTCGCTATTCGTATTTTTGCGTATGTTTTTCTGTATTTCGAGAGATTTATTATATCATTTGACCTCTGCTCGAATATTGGACTCCGAAATTGATTGCGTCCTGATTGACCCTTGCTTGAACATTGGATATCGTACTCTGCCACCCCTGCTGACCTTTGCTTAAAATCCGGATCTGGACTGGTTGATTCATAACGCCATCATGATCATGAGCCTGTGCATTCATTATGGAATAGCAACGGATCGCTGCAACACAATAGGAAGGCGTAGATTGGAAAATGAAGTTATACTTTCAATTGTACAGGAATGGCTCGCGCCTCGAAACGGTTAGTATCCGATATTTATGTAAACAGTGTAGGTAATCGCCTATGTTTAGTTGCGTGTTGATGGTTGTATTTTAAATATGAAACCAAAATGTGCATATTCATATTCGAAGATATATGACATCACTAATACAGACAGAACCTGTTAATTCAACTTATCAATTCCATCTCTCAGAGAGGAGGATGGTGTTCCTGCAGTGGAATCAGAATAAAGCTACTTATATTTAACTAATTGTGCCTCTTAGATAATAGTAATAGTCAAATAATAAATGTTTGCTTCTTCAGGTTAATGAAAATGACTTTATCTGCCAAGCCTGCTGGAATAATGCCAATGCTGTATCTTGTGATAGAAATATACCACAAAAGAGTGAACAGACATACACATGACACCAACAAGTGTGTATTCATTGTGGACATTTGCTTCTGAGAAGAGATTGTTGCCACCAACTTAGGACTGGTACAGTGTAAGAATGCAGAATACACAAAGTTATAAAAGAATGGATCCTACCACACAAATGGTTAGTATATTAATCTTATTTATGGTTTTTAATACCATACTTTAATTTTGACTGCCATCATGGTCTATTGTTTAGGCCATAGTTTTATTGGATTTGTCCATTCATAATCTCAGGAGCAGGAGAGTCTAGAAATGTGCCTGGTAAGTGGCATTAGGCTCACCCTTATTATGTAGAACTTAAACACAGGAACAGGTGTAACATTACACCCGTAATGTTACACCTGTGCCTTCAGGGGCATAATCTTGTGTCTATGTTAGTATAACAATACTTTAGCTTTGTTTTGATAATAAGGGCATTAAAAATGTTTTTTTGTATGTATAATCATTTAAGTGAATAAGAAAGATGGTTTGATAATTATCAAGCTCCTACATCAGGATTACTCATTCATAAGATTCCTTTAGATCAATCTTTCAAATTGGGCAATAACACATCACATATCTGGTGCCACTGGTTAATGTAGATAAATTATTTTCAGGTGGGTGCTTCAAGTGCTAGCTGTCATTCTTGTTGGGTCCGAGCAAATAGAGCATTTCAGCATTTCAGTACCGCGCCGTCAACATCTTGTGCATGTTCATCAGCTGTTGATGAGCCAGATACTGAGGACCTTCCTCATGTAGAACCTTCAACAAGGCTAGAAACTAATTCTGCACCAAGGGCAGCAACTGTTGGAACTCTTATTGTTTTACCTGACTATTTTAGAAAGTAGAACTGAAAGTAGATGTTTTGTGTAAGGATGTCGCAGACATGAAAGATAAACAGTAACACTTAAAATTATAATTCCAAGCAATTGATGTAGATACAAATAATGTTGGTGAGTTTCCTGAACTAACACATACAAGCACATACCAAATTAAACAGGCCCGTTCTTACTATGGGGAGCATGTGAGAGAAAATGGCTTATATATCATAGAAGTGTGTAGAGAGGTGGACGGTAAACTACAGCAAGAGCTGTCGATATCAGGCTCAACCTGGATGTTATTGTATTTTAAGTTAATTATAAGTTGATTAGTAGTTGGATGTATTTCGTTTACATCCTAGTCGACATTTCACTTAGTGGAAGGAATGCTAATATTCAAAATTATTGCACATGTATCATTGGAAAAGAAACGGTTGGTTGCTGTGCCCACACCATGAGCATAATATGGTATCTTGGTTGGGCATGGCACAACAGTAGTCAATTGCCTCCTGCACAATTTTTGGATACAGTGTTATTAAACTATGAGCCTAGTGAAGAAGTGGATTAATAAAACCATTACTCACAATTATGTGTTTTTATTTTAAAATATTATTATTGCCATTATGATTACTGTAATCTGAGATTTTATCAAATACTAAACAATTATAATAAATGAATGAATATTTTTGTCCCAATTAAATAAAATAAAGAATTTTGGAACAACAAACCCAATGTCATCTGAACCGAAACTATGGTAACCAGCTAACTGATAAAGATACCTGCTTATGTTTCTAAATGCAAATATAAATAAATTACACACAGATACTGAACAAATAACCCAGCTTATTACACGAAACATTTGTCCTGTTGCGGACCTACAAGACCAACAGTAACAGTAGTTACAATAATAACAAATGCAAGCCAGTAGTGTTTTAAGCGGGCCTTGTCTAATAAATGTAGTTATCAGTAAGATCAATCATAAGTGTGCAGTCACACTGTAAGCGCTTTTTTATGTAGAAACGTAGGTACTTACTTATGTAATGCATGTGCGTTCCAGATTGATAAATATAGCTAACAATGTCTCAAAAATATTATTTGGGTAATTACATAACACTATCGAGTTATTTAAATACAAAAATATATTAGAGAAATGTCCCAATCGGTAAAAGCAGGCATTTATTTTTAGGTAAATATAACCTAAAAATTAACAGTAAACGTCTGTTTTCAGCAATTAGGCCATTGCTGGGAGACGTGAAAATTGGGCTCGTGAAATCTTTCAAGATGCTCTAATTTATGGCCAAATTCCAGCTCTGGAACGCCAGGCCTGAGTTTCTATGGAGTTTGGGTTTCTCCTTTCAAATTCTTATTGTCACGAAGTCTAATTAATTCTTGGTCATTCAGTTGGCATCGCGCTAAGTCAGCATAATTAAATGGTGATGGCATATCAATTTGTTCTATACGTGATAGTGCGTCTGCAACAATATTATCACGTCCGCTAATGTGTTGAATATTGGTGCAATATTGCGAAATGAAATCTAATTGACGTACTCGCCGTGGCGTATCATTCGATGATGGTTTTTGAGAAAATGCGTAAGTCAAAGGTCGGTGATCAGTGAAAATTGTAAACTCTCTTCCTTCAATTAACCTTTGAAAATGCTTGACTGCCATATATACTCCGAGCAACTCTCTATCGAATGTTGAGTATTTTTGTCGAGTTACACTTAACTTTTTAGAGAAAAATCCTAATGGTTTCCAATTACGTCCAGACTTTTGTTGTAGAACCGCGCCAACACAGGTAGAACTGGCATCCGTCATAAGGGCCAGTGGGGCGGTGCGGGAGGGATGAACTGTCAATACTGCGTTCAAAATGTATTTCAATAATTTTCAGGTTAGCATAAATATTTTCAACTCTATTATTTTATCAAATATAAATACATACCTACATAAATTGTTTTTTTAATGACATCCGTCAGATATCTTATCCATCAAACTTTGCTATCTGAAGCTTGATCTGACCAATAGTTTACTTTGCAGTTTATTTGCTAGTTAGCACTATTCATGGATTATGAAACGCAAACGATGTAAACAGCTGTAAGAGTTCAATACATCTGAACATTCCATTCGAGATTTGGTCGCACGGAACTTTGACTGCGCAAGTTTCCGTGCACTTGTCTCACGGCCGAGGTAACAAACAACCTTGTTATTAGAATATACACATTAACTCTGTCACAACAGTAATGTTGTACACGCGACGTCGCTCAGTGATTAGGCCTCCAGCAGACATGCGCATACGCGACGTGCTGGCTACAATATAAGTGCAAATTATATTTAAATAATTACGGTAAATCAGTATACCCTAGCTAAGTCTTCGAAAATAGTTATATGTTATAGTAGGTACCTATACAATAATGCTAATAGAAACGACAATAAAATGTATTAAATAGTTAGTATTTATATACATATTATACAACATGTAACGTAATTAATTACTTAAAGTTTCTTGGAATAAAGTTTTATTTAATGATGGAATTTGTATGAATCCAAATAAAACTGCAATTTAAAATGATATAAATCGATTCAGTAAACAATTCTGAACAATTTATATTCAGGATGTGCGTTAATTAAGTGACATGTTGTATATATATATAATATAGTAGCAAACACATGGGTTGCCTAGCACTCCAGTCGCGAACATTGATATGATAAATCATGCTAAAAGAGAAAATAATGTAAAAGTTGACATCGCGGTTCAAACGCCGGTTGGTTTCTTAAACCATCCCTTCATAGCGATTCTTTTCTCTATCGGAATGAGTTATCGCTTGCCATCATGCCGTACAAACTATTCCTACGCCCTACAGGAATAAGACGCCCTCAGCCTACATCCCTCCTGACACCTGCAGAAGCGCCACGCTCGCTTGCAGGCGCAGTCGCCTCCGCCGCGCTCACGTCGAGCGAAGGGACTGCACTACGATACCACACACCTGTCGCATACTTAGACACCTGCCGGGACTTTTGTATCTACATACAACAAGTCTTCAGTAGTCATGGCTAGTGATGAAAATGACTAAAGTGACTGAATTAGACTGACTGTCATTTACGGTCAAATTGGTCAAAAATGGTCATTAACTGTCAAACATGGTAATTTTCGGTCTATTTGATTTCAATAATATTTTAGTACCTTTTAAGTTTTTGTCGTTGATAAAAGTCTACAACTTCTAAATTGAAACGAAAAAGTGTTTTTATGACTTATAGTATTATTATAAAGTGTTAATCATTTTACATTTCTAATGATGCGTGCATTTAAGACAACGTCGAATCGCCTCGCGCATCGACTTTGATGTCGTCTTATCCTCTCATGATATAATAGAAAATAAAACGTTGAAACTTGCATATAAATTGGGTACCTGAATAAATAAATAATTGAGTGGTAGATATTTGAGTAAATTTGACTGAATTTGACAGTAAATGACTGGTCATTTAAGGTTTATGACAATTGTGACTAGTCATATTCAGTCATTTTACATCTCTGGTCATGACGTGTGTACTATCTCGGGCACAACGGACAGACATAGAAACTTACTCGAGATGAATATCAGTACACATATATTTTCTACAGTCTAACATTCCGGGATTACCCCAGATTATTATTATGAACAGGGACACATTTATTCACGAGAACATAAAGATTAAAGTACTGAATTAAGTATGTGACGTTGCTATCACAAAACTGCAAATAATATGTGTTTCAGTAAATAGTTGACGGGGATAATTAATATACAAGAAATAATAGTATATATATATAAAAAAATATCTCACACGCAATTGATCTAACTGCTTCTGGTAAAATTATTAATTGGGAGTTCAATGATGCGTAAAACGAGCGCAACTTGGTAGCTCCTGATCGGATAGCAGTCTGTGTTTAAGTTGTGTGTTCAAATTTTTGTCCATATGATTTTGGTGTATAGTATTACTATGATGTTAGGAGCTAAATATCCAAGTCTTTGAAACACAATCCAATGCTGAGGTGGGACATAGACTGTGCGAATAACACGAGGCCAATTATTCAAGTAAGTTATGATCTATTTTCTGCTCTGATAATTTGAATAGCCTTGCAGTATCCTGTTGGACGGCAAACATTTAGATACACGTCAATCAATCTGTTCTTTTAATCTTTTCAAGAATAAAGTGTGCACTGTAGGGGCTTTAGGGGGCAGGAATATAGTCTTAAGCGCTATTGTGTGACTATTATGTTCTCCGGAGTTTTATTTATTTTGAGAAAGAAGTAGTCTTTAAATGTCATTTGACTGGATAGTTGGCCAGTGTCAAGTGTTAGACCTGAGTGGTAAGCACGATTATTTGTTCTTTGTCCGAGTGTATTGTATGTATGTATTTCAAAATATATAAATCAATTGTCTGGTTTCCCTAGTACACGCTCTGCTTAGTGTGGGCTCAGATGAGTGTGTTTGTTGTTCTAAGATATTTATATTGATTATATGTTTGTAAATAATAAGTTTGTGTTATATAGGAGGCCTCCGAATATACGAGTGTCCTCCGAAGGTGCGGTCACACGACGGAGCGCGACGCGGCGAGGTGGGAGCTGTTCGCCACGTAATGGTAGTTTGTTCGCTATTGTTACATTTGTTCAGTAGGTGGGTGTATGGTACAGACGGGCCAGTCACAATAGACCCCTACCGCGCCCCCGCCGCGACCATTCGGATGAGACTGCGGTGATAGTTGGCACATATATAATTAACTATAATAGTTCTAAATAGGTATACAACATCGAAAAATACCATGAATTTTGTTGTAATTGAATTTAAAATACGCTTAAAGATGGATCCTCGTAGCTCGATTGGACCCAAAAGTATTAAGGATCAAATATATGTAAATATACAAATCTGTTAGGCTAGGTTTACATATCTAATATTCGTGATACAGTTTAGTGTGACCAACTGAAGGACTCTTAAAGATCGATTAACAACAACGTAAAATCACATGACTTTTTAATTTAATTAAAAATGTCCGAGTAACTATGATAAGATTATGAAAACCGAGACGCACGCGCATCCGATAACGTCCGCGGTCATTAGGGCTCTATTCAATATATTATAATATGAGTACTGTAATGTCATACTGATTTTGTAGCTATATCAAAATAGCTCAGCGATCCTTTCCGCATCACAGCGAATGATTTATTACGTAGAACCTTCAAATTATTGTTCTGTATGGAGTGACTTATGTACGATTGTTTTTCAATGGCGGCATTTCCACCAGCATATCGAATATTACTTTTTTACGCAAAGTATTGCAGTTCTATTTTTGGACCAGAAAAGGAGGAATATTACCAAAATTTACAGCAAAATGGGCGGTCGTTATTGTCACCCATCCCTGGTGGAAAGGTCTCCAAATAGTATCAATTGTCATGTGCTCGCGAGAGATAAAACTGTAGAGTGTGAAAAAAAAAGAAAATTATTTTATTTTAAGATAACAATACAGTACTGTATTGTACACTGTGAACAGGAGTATTCCAAAAAAAGTGCACATATATGTAGTTTCAGTGCAAATTTTCAACTAAATAATACTTGATAGAGGTCTGAATAATTGTTAAGCTTGGACCCGGGAGGAGTAGTGCTAGAACAGCAGGATAGCAGCGCATATCTCCACACACACTCCGCCGACACACCCTTAGTCTTATGCCTCCCTACAAGTATACCAACTGTACACGGACCATCATGATGAAGCTAAGCCAGTTATCATTATATCGATTCGAACAATTGACAACATTTCATATTTCTAACTGGTATGTATTATTGCGTTATTTAAAAGTAAATCCAAAACTAGGGCACCCATATTTTTCCGTTTTGCGATATTATGAACTTTTCATTCATAATTTCAACTTTGAAATTCGATGTATTCTAAAAAGACGTAAGCGGAAAATGACGTCATACATACGGTGGAATAGCCATCGATCATTGCTTTAATGTAACCAGTCAAAAAAAATCACTGTCTTGTCAAAGTCGTTGGCGCCTAAACTTGTTTACGTTTGTTTAATGTTTTCAATTTCAAATTAAATTAAAATCGTCAATATTAAATTCGTTTCCAGTATCCAATTCCTTATTATTTTTCATTAAGTCACCATGTAAGTTTCGAAATTTAAAACCGTGGATGACAATTGACAATTTGACATGTCTAGTTTGACATTAATGCTTTCGTGTAAAACAATGGCTAAGGCAAAGGAAACTACCTTGTCCGCCGTATAGGTAAGTGACGTCATCATCACACCTTTTATAGTTTTTAATTTTTCCTCAAAAATGAAGAAATTAAAAAATAAAATATTTGAACTCAGGATACAAAAATAAAGAAATGGTATTTTTGTTTAAAGGTGGTGTCAGTTTTGAAATGTTGTCAATTCATCAGCAATAGAGGCTTTCAGCTGTTACTCAGTCGACATGCTAATCTTACAATTGAATTTCAGAATAAACTGTATATATTTGATTCAAAGCACATTGAGCTAATAACTTACAACTATGTTTACAGTCGGACATATAACACGGTAGGTATAATTATATATTTATATACAATATGTGTACCGCTCGATACGTAGCCAGTTACGTTGGCAACTCGAGCTACACACGGCTACACGTCAAGCTATATACTTCCAGTATAAGTAGATCTCGCGTTGTATTGGAATTACTTATTTTTTAAATATCAGAGGGCGACAAACGAGCAAGTGGGTCACCTGATGGTAAGTGATCACCGCCGCCCATGGACACTCGCGATACCCGAGGAGTCGCGAGTGCGTTGCCGGCCTTTAAGAGTCAGCAAACAAGTGTTCCTAACCCTTCCCCCCATCCCAATGAGCTCTGGGGACATTACTCACACTCGGAAACACAACATTAAAATTATTAAGCAATGTCTTCTGTAAGGTGGAGGTACTTCCCCAGTCGGGCTGCTCTTTGAGCGAATGAACGCTGTGCCCTATCTCTCTTTAAAGGACAACAATTACAATGGGTGGTCAGCTTATACTGGAAATGTATAGGTTGGTGTGCAGCCGTGTGTACAATCGCTTGCCGACAGTGCACTATGCTTGCTTATCGTATGGGCAGTGGTTACCCTAGTGTCAGAATTGTTCAAGCCGCCCAGTAGGCCTCTGACATGGCTTTACGACTGTTGTCTAATGACTACAACCGGGACCGACAGTTTAACGTGCCCTCCGAAGCACGGAGACGCTCAGAAATTAAACCACTTTGGTGGTCACCCATCTATGGACTGACCGCGAGCTTAGTTACTTAACCTCGCCGTTCACTTACGGACCGGTAAGAGCATCTAGCTATGAGCGCCTCACACAGTGCACTATGTAGGGAACTGGTGCTTTAATTAAACATTATTGACCTATGTCTATGAATATATTGTGCTACACAGTTATAAATATGCCCTTCCACACGTGACCGTAGTGACCGCTCGGCACAATACGGGGTACACCGAATATAATGACGACATAGGAATATTATTTGGCTACTACATTTGGTTGTGTTGTGAACAAGTAAGTGACCCGTAACACAGCGCTGTCTCGCCACGCCCACTCGGGGCACAGTGGCACCGCGCCTATGTGTGGCACGAGATTAGAGGTAAGTTTAGATTCATATTAGCCCATGTTCCATTTCAAGTGAATTTTTATTTAATAGAACGGTTGCTTTTGACGAGATGCATTTCCATCGTCAAGATGTAGGCACAAGGCTCAACATAGCTCCTGCCTTGCGTCATGCGCCAGGAATAGTTCCCCCCAGACGTCGCGAGGCGAGACAACGGCATACTGTGTGCAGACGTTCTAAGTAAAATGGTTGCTTTCCTTACATGCTACAAAAGTTACAGCGCATAATATCGTACGACTAAGTAAACACGCTAATATTAAGTACATTAATTAGAAACTACGCTACAAGTAATAATTAATCAGTTCTTATCTAACATTGAGATTGATGGTTCCTACGTGCGCCTGGTGAGCACCCGGCCCAGGTGCGGGGGCTCCCACGTTTATACAATATGAACAATTTGTAGGTTTTACCCTTCGAGGGCACAACTTTGAGTGTGGCCCTCTGAAAGCACCAAATTTTTGGTTAGAACAAAATCGCCTAACGACAAAACAAAATACAAGTGCATAATTCGCTGAAATTGCACAGTGTATTAAAGCTTCGAACGCGCCCTCACGGCGTGTGGCGCGGTGGGCGGAGCGGCCGCCTGCGCCTGCGCACGCGAGGACGTACTAGTCTTACATTACCAGAGAACTATAAGCTCGTTATTTCATTATATTAGATTATATTTAGTAATTAGAGACGAAGGAGGCTCTTGCATGTCGTTACAACGTGGATCGCAACCTGGGGCTCCGACAAACATGTTGCTGACCGCAGTTGGGAAACTTCTATACGGTACATTATAATGTTTGCGTACTAAAGTAGTTAGTTAAACATTTCATTTATAAAGGTTGCTCGAATAACTGTAGATACTGTAATACGATTATAGGATTACAATCAGTTGTAATTAACACGCACCTAACTCCTCGACATACTCTAAAACTCAATTTTTTTATACAAGTTTTAATACTATAGACATCTTAAAAACTAGAGTTCGTATTTAAATTGGAGAGTAAAGCATGCCGGGAACGCTACCGAGCCAGTTTTACTCCCGAATGACAGCGCAGCCTGCACGCACACACGTCTCCGTCAGCTGCGCACACACACGCGGCACATGTGCGTGTGTGTGCAAGCACTAGTACTGCCAGGCGAGTTCATGGCTATACTAAGATCTCGTCTCCTCCCCAACTTGAAAATATATACAAAAACGTAGCGAAACAAAATGAGCTCTATTAAGTATGCAGCTCAAGCTACGGCTAATTAATGGCAACGTCTACTTTTGCCGACAAACTCTACGTAGAGTTTGGTAAAATTGTTCGTGTCCAGGGTGAACCTCATATGTCGAGAGACGATGTCTCGATACTGACAACAGAGGGAGAGGCAAACGTTCCGAGCGTGAGACGAAGTGTCCAGCCTTGGCCACGGACCGCGCCGGGGCTGCGGAGCGTCTCAGTCTTATGGTGGGGTCCTTCGCAGCGCTCCGGCTTTAGGGAGCGCCCACGAAGCACTGAGCCTTGATACTGAAACTCTTACTAGTCATGGACCAGAACATATACTTCTGGACGATCTGAGTCATTTTACACTAAACGTCATTAATATAGTTACGAGATAAATTAAATCATTTTTAAAACGATTATATAACATAGAAGATTACGCGCAGAAACACAAGCAAGTTTCATGCTAATTAATATAATACTAACATTTACTTAAATTTAAATACTTCGTACGAATAAAATTAAATGGAATTTTGGCTAGAGAGTCGTCAAACAACAACTCTATTGGGTATGCAATAACAGGGGAAATAATAATACATTGTATAATACTCATGACGTCAGCTTCTCGTCAACATGACTCGGCAGCAGTGACGTTAGCAAAGAACATAACTTAAACGAGATGATCCCTCCTCTACCAGAACGAGCCTTAGCATCCCCCTGTGACCTCATAAGGGCAGATAGCTTGGCCCACAGCCACAGGTCTGATGGCGACCCTACGAGGCATGGGAGCGACCGGTCAGTCCGGACGCAGTCTAGTCACTTGGCTGCTGGGCTGCCGCGGCCGCCGCAGCCGCCGCCGCGACGGCCGTCGCGTGGTTGCCGTCGAATATGGCGTTCATCGGATTTTCGATGACGTTGACTTGGGCAGCGTGGAGTCGCGGGCGCTTGCGGCGGAAGATGAAGTCTGCCAGGCTGGCCGTGCGGCGCGGCCCGCCGTGCTGCAGCAGCGCCTCGATGTCGCCGCTGCTGCGGGACTCGCCCACCGGCTCGGCGGCGCCCAGCGACCGGTCGTGCTCGGGGTCGTAGCTGGAAGGTGTCGGTGGAGTAGGCGCGCGAGTTGAGCAGCGACGTGAGAGTGGGCGAGCCGGCGCGGTCCGAGAAGGACAGCGGGCGCTCCAGGCGCCGCAGCACCCGCGCCCGCACCGCGCGGGGGATGCTCTCGTGCGAACTGCCAGTTCCGTTTAGTAGCTTCGTGCCACTGGTACTCGGCACCTCGTTATCTTGAACCTCTGTAATACCGGAGATGATATTATGTTAAGTTAAACGCTAACTCAACGAATGGAAACGTAATTCACAAAAGGCAACAGGATTTTTTTATTAAATAACAGTACTGTATTGACAACAATAGTATAGTATGGTTTTTCTGAAAAAAAAATACTTTTTTTTTAGACGAATCCCATTTTGTTGCCAAGCTACATCTACTAGCAAAACACCTTAAGAACAGGAAAGCCACAGGGAAAGATGAGATCCCAATCGGAACTATAAAAGCATTGGGAGAGCGTGGTGTTCATATGTTTCACATCATATGCAACAAGATATGGCTCACAGGCAAATAGCCGTCTGATTGGACTCACACAGTCTTCACGCCTCTACATAAAAACCATACAAGAAGTGTAGCAACTTTCGACTTATTGCACTGATATCGAACGTTAAAAAAATAATGCTACACATCATAAACGAACGACTGAAAGCATATCTATCTGAAGAGATTCCGCCAGAGCAAGCAAGATGTGAAAGGAAAAGGAACTCGTGAATAAATCCTCATTGTTCGTCTAATCATTGAAAAAGCCCGAGAGTTCAACAAACCAACGTACATATATTTTGTGGATTTCTCCAAAGCGTGCAATGGCCAACGTTGTGGAAAACACTGGACATGGGCATAACGCAGCACCTAATCCACCTGCTTAGGGAGCTCAACGAAGGAGGAAGAGCCGCAGTGCGGAAAGATGACCTCTTCTCAAATAGTTTCCATCCAAGTGCGGGCGTGCGAACTTACGATACGCAAATGACACCACCTTATTTGTACCATAAGTAACGCTGGCCTTATGGAGGAGTTACTTCTCAGATTGGAGCGCGTGAGCCCTACGTTTGGTTTGGAGATAAACCCATCTAAGGCCTAGATGATGATCATGGATTGCGTCAACGACAACTTGCCCGAAGTGACACAGATTGCGAATTGCGACGTGGTTCAGACATATGTATACCTTGGGGCTTTGATCTCAAACAACAACAGCTGCGTAGATGAAGGAAAACGACGCATGGCCATAACCAGAACGGCGATGGATAAATTAAGAAAAGTGTGGTGTAATCGTAATATTACTAAAACCACCAAAACCAGACTCTTGTATTCCCCATTTTTCTTGACGCGGCAGAGACATGGACAGTGGGTGAGTTGGAAAAGGGGAAGATGCTCTGGAGATATGGTGCGGCTCGGCATCACGCAGCGTCTGTCAGCCATAGTACGGCCACGCCTATGGCAGTACTTCGGACATGTCTCTAGACGGGATAACTACTCCATAGAACGACTGGTAGTGCGAGGAAAAGTGGAGGGAACCAGATCGCGTGGCAGGTCACCTAAGCTGGACTGACCGACTGTAATCCGCATAAAGGAAGCTGCGTATCTGACTGCGCCAGACAGTCTGCCAACAGAGAGAGATGGCAGGAGATCGTGCGGAAAGCTGTGTCCACCTTTACCACTTACGTGGATGCCTCGATGTGACCACGACCGCTCTGCCAAGACCGTAACGAAAGAGACGACAATGGCCCAATCAGAGGCTAAGTGCGGAAACCAATCGCCCAACTGACTAACGGTGAAGGGATAACGCTATAGAGATACCTCACTAGCACTATCTATTCTGATTTTGTACAGAACCATTATTATCTTTAGCATCATTCGAGTAAAACCTTTTTCCACACGCATAACTTGGAGAGTAAGCTGGTGACGAGCGACGAGAGCATTACGAAAAGAATGAGCAGGCGAGGCGAACGGAAGTTGAGAGGAAGATATAAGTAAGTGAAGATAGAAACAGAGAGTTACGTTTCGCATAGGTAGGGGCAAGACAGAGGTGCGAGTAACATTTCCTTTCTCTTATAGCCAGTTATGTTTTGTATATTTAAATATTACTTCAGCCGTGTGGTCTAAAGCACCCTCGTTTTTTATGGTTCCGTAGCCAAATGGCCAAAAGCGGAACCATTATAGATTCGTCATGTCTGTCTGTCTGTCCGTCCGTATGTCACAGCCACTGAAACTATAAGAGCTGTACTACTGAAACTTGGTAAGTAGATAGATGTATTCTGTGAACTGCATTAAATTTTTTACACAAAAATAGAAAAAGAACAATTATTTTGGGGGGTCGCCATACATAGAACAGAAACTCAAAAAAAAATATTTCATCGAACCTATACATGTGGGGTGTCAATAGATAGGTCTTCAAAAATGATATTGAGGTTCCTAATATCATTTTTTTCTAAACTGAATAGTTTGCGCGAGACACACCTCCAAAGTGGTAAAACTAGTGTCCCCCCCTAACTTCTAAATAAGAGAATGATAAAACTGAAAAAAATATATGATGTACATTACCATAGGAACTAACAACGAAAATTGGTTTGAACGAGATCTAGCAAGTAGTTTTTTTTTAATACGTCATAAACCGCAATTTGCTTTCATTTAATCAACTGAAATACTTGCTGCTACGGAACCCTTCATGTGCGAGTCCGACTCGCACTTGGCCGGTATTTATAGTTTCCTAGCCAAATGGCAAAAAACGGAACCCTTATGGATTCGTCATGTCTGTCTATCTTTATTTTAATTTATTTAAAAAAAAAAACGATATTACATTACATATAACAAAAGTAAATCAAGGAATCACTTAATAATTTATATTACATTACAAACTAGTCAGTTACCACTAGATACATTCAAGTTGTTCAGTACTTTAATAACTTGGGCACGAAAAGAATTTTTATTTGCATTTAGCATGAATATATCTATATCCGTCTATCCGTCCATATGTCACAGCCACTTTTTAACCGAAAATTTAAGAACTATACTGTTGAAACTTGGTAAGTAGATGTATTCCGTGAACCGCATTAAGATTTCACACAGAAATAGAAAAATAACCGAAATATTTTGGGGGTTCCTCATATTTAGAACAGAAAATTAAAAGATAGAAAAATATGATGTACATTTCCATGCAAACTTCCACCGAAAATAGGTTTAAACGAGATCTATTAAGTAGTTGTTTTTAATAGTTCATAGATCGTAAACCGCAATTTACCTCAATAATACTTGCTGCTCCGGAACCCTTCATGGACGAGTCCGACTCGCACTTTGCACTGGTTTTTATATACATTTAATATTATAAAAACCCTTCTAAACATATATCCCAGACATGTTAATAATAATCTTTGTTGTTTCATCGACGTCATCATCGGCCTTGTCATATAAATGCATTTGAGCAATTAAAAATATTAAGCATTTTGAGGCCGCGACTGTAGCTCACGACTCGCCTATCCCCGTTAAGACAACTATCCTATTATATAAAAAAAACATGGTAAGTATGTAACCGAGCTAATGGGTTGTTACTGCCTCGTTGGTCTAGCGGTAGCGTGTTCACCCGCAGTTAACGAGGTCTTGGGTTCAAATCCCGGGTCGGACTAAAAGTGATTTTGGGACTTATCTGTAAAAAGAAAATTTCACAGCATCAGCCCGAAGTCTGGGAGTTGGCGGTATTATACCCCCGTGCCTCGGAGAGCACGTAATGCCGACGGTCCTGTGCCTGACCTCTTTCCGGTCGTGTCGCCTAGGCGTCCCATCGGATCATGGGAGTGATGGAATAGAAAGTGCTACTGTGTTTGCGCACACACTTAAGCACTACAATATGTCCCGCGCAGATGGCCAATTAAGGAGGACATTATTTATAGACGGTGTACCCGGAGCCCGCCTCAATGGAAATGTAAGAGCTTTACTGGGCACTGGTACCAACCTCGCGGGACGGAGGGCCTGGGGGAGGGCGCGGCCTCCTCGTCGGAGTGGTCCTCGGAGAGCGTGTCCAGCGGCCGCGGCTCGGGCCGGTGCAGCTCGTGTGGCGCGGAGTACGAGCCGCTGCCGCCCCCGCCCGACGTCGACGGGGTGGGGTTCTGAAATCAGCGGTACTAGTGTGAAACAAACAAACCAAACACGCCTACTAAACCATCAATCATTCGAAATACATCTACAAATCATTACCGACCCAACTAAGCAAACATTTTATAACGGTTAGAAAATATTCAGAACAATTCCTATTTAGTATTTGTTATACTTTTTTTGTAAAAATAACATAACTAAGACATTACACAGCAAATACCCAGACCAACACAAATAGACCTGTACATGAACACAAATATTTGCCTTGTGCGAGTGTCGAACCCGCAAAGCTTGCACGCATTCATTGCATGTGTTCTGTTATATCACTACTTGTTATCAACCGTGCCGTCAAATCGTTGCGTTTTCATACAAAAGTATTTCATCAACGTGTATTAAATGATAAATTATTTTACATAATTACAAATATTACCATATTAATGAAATAAAAAGAATGAATATTTTCATCAACACGGAGAAGTGCAAGCAAAAATCGGAAGTTCGTGAACAGAAATTCAGTTCGAAATTATTCGGTGAAAACTGTGTAAGAGGCTGACAACACTTGCACAAAGCCCGGCTGGAAAGATTAAACCTCCTATGTTGAAGAAAACCTATGGAATGCACTGCTTGTACTAGTAAGAATAACTTGAGCTTAATATATCTAAATTGTTATATATTGATTGCCAGGTGTAATCAGACATTTTCATCTTTTTACTTCAGCGGCCGCCTGAGCTGTGGCCCGAACCCCATAAGGGTGCCCTCAGGTATTATTCGCTTAAATTAAGCTACTGGTTGAGAGCCATTTGCGCTAGCCACCTGCTCATTGTTTTCAATTCTTTAATTTTAATATACAATTGCTAAATGTAACAATAATAGCTTAGTAACTTGCTATTAATTATTTATTTAAGGATATTAAAAATATATGTGACGAAACAGACCGCACGGACGGACTAATTCAAAATATTTTGTTACTTTAATTACTGTGTTTATGTAATACATTGTGAGCTTGACAAGTACAAGTGTATGTAAATAACCAAGTGTTGAAGAAATTTAATTATTATTTCAAGCTGTCATCGCTCTCAACGCCGCGGTGTTTCAGCTGCGACCCCCTCACACGACAACTATTTGTGTGATCCGTAAATTTTAGGTACTGTAAGCAAAAACCGCAAGCACAAAAGTGCAGATTACAAATGAAAGGCATCAAACTAAATGGTAATATGTACTTACGGCGTAGAGGTCTACTTCGGCCATGTCCATGTGGCCGATGCCCTCGAGGAAGTAGGTGATCATGTTGCCCTTCCCCTTGACGTCCACGGTGCCCCGGCAGCGCAGCTTGAAGCCCCGTTTCCCCAATATCTCATACACTTCCCTCGTCACCTGCGCACAACACGACCTCAACATTCCTAAAACGACTTGCAAACTAACACATGTTAAGGTTGACTTTCGCACAATACAAGTATAACAAAGGGGGTAGATAAGTTATTGTGGTACCACAATCGCAGAGCGGAGTATCAGAGCTGATTGTTTGCGCAGTGACAGTGTAATTACGTCGCTTGCAATGGCAGTGTAGCGTTACATCGATGTTAGCTTTGCTAGGATAGCTTCGTACAAACATAGTGTACCGGGGTGAATTGGAACACTCGTTAATCGCTTATATGGTCTATATATATATGTCCATGGTCTTCTATGGTCAACAAACTATCTTGGGCTCATCTTGGGACCAAATAAAATGAAATACTGGCAAAAATTGGATACACCCAACACTATATTTCCGATTACACATTATACCCATCCAAAATAATTTAATCAGTATAACATATCTAAACGCAACATGTTTATGAAATTTATATTTAGTTATAACACGTTTTATTGGAACCATCTAGGCAACTATTCTAATTCTTTTGGTAATTATGGAAGATTATATTTTTCTATTTTGGAATATATTAAATACAATATAATGTTCCTGTCTTTTGATAAAAAAAACTAATAAGACGTATTTGTAGTAACATGTTATCCATTTTGCTTCGTCGGTTGTAAACCGAATAGCCTGATGCAGCGTTGATAATCTTAAAAAGATTTTAAACTTTATAAGAGGGCGAACTCTCCCACAAATACATAATAACAACTTAACATCGCCAAATATTTTTTGGATTTCCGTACAAAACCCATCAGTTAATCGTTATTCTTATTTGACAAATTACTCTTTCATATTGTCTAGTTAAAGGGTATTTGGATTTAGCAAGTATGGAAGTAAACTCAGAGGGGTTCAGAATGATATGTTGGATTTACGTTTACGATGTGCCTTAGATCCAGTATACTCAGTTTGACGAACCCAAGCCATAATTGATATGCCCAAAAAGTACAAGCTATTCCTCTGAATTTCGTTTGGTGTGGTATTTACATGGAACACGGTAAATACAGATAGCCAGTACAATAGCATACACAAGTAGTGGAACTGGCCGCAGATGGCAGAACTTGCTAGCATTGGAAATTGTACGTCATCATTTACCCATCATTTCAATTAATATCTTAAGTTATAAATATACAATTTAAAAGGTCACATAGCTACTTATTTTAAGGCCAAGAAACAAACAGTACAATGCGTGAAATTTGTTTAAATTACGATGTCAAAAAATGAAGAAATAGTAATCAATGAATACATGACAGTCATAAAATATTAGGTAATAAGCCGAGATTTGGTATTTTTATTGAGCAATATTTAATGTTAAGATTTTTAAATGGACAAATATATCTTACTGTAAAGTTCCACACGATCATCCCATTCACCCCGGTAATAAAATAATAAATATATTCAATTAGAATTAGATTGTGTATAAATAGAGATGCTAGTTGAGCCAGAGTGGTTACGCACCTGGATGTGGTCGAGCAGGCCGGTGGAGTCCATGCGCGAGGCCACGTTGACGGCGTTGCCCCAGATGTCGTACTGCGGCTTGCGCGCGCCGATGACGCCCGCCACCACGGGCCCGATGTTGATGCCTGCAACACACTCGGCGGTCACTACCACACGCACGGCACCCGCCAGCACGCCGCCACTCGCCCGGCGCGGCGTCACTACCCACCGATGCGGATGCGGAAGCTGTTGAAGGAGTGCTCGTTGACGTACTGCAGCTGCTCGCGCAGGCGCAGCGCGTAGTCCGCCATGGCCGTCACGTGCCGGAAGCCCTCCAGGTCGCACGTGGCCGCCGTCAGCCCTGCCAACGGTATAGCCTCCTGCTAGAAACTCTCAACAGCACATTTTACAATAAATTACCCTTCAAACGAGCCCCACATGTACTTCACAAGACACCTGTACGACAACCAACACACATCAACTCATTTTGTTACAAATACAATTATTTTGCATTCATGATCTCTAAATATTTGTATAAAACATAAATGGCACATCACCAACAGTTACACCACAAGTAATGATTCTGGCAAATCTATGATAATATCCCGGGAAATTGTTTACAGACAGCCATCTAATCCCAAACTAAACAGAGCGTGTACTATGGAAACCAGATAACTGATATACTACATAGATCTAGTACTCTTCTTTTGTAAATACATACTCATACAGATAATTACACCATGACTCAAAACAAACAGACATGTTCATGCACACAAATATCTGTCCCGGGTGGGAATTAAACCCACGACCTCCGGCGTCAAAAGCAAGCATTTGCCAACCACGCCAGCAGGCCCGTCTATCTAATTGTATTTCGGTTTAAAATTAACTTCAATTCATTTGTCTCTTCTTTGAAGCGAAGTTGAATTTAACAAGAACTAGTCAAGGTATTGATAAATACGGTTTGCCAAAAATATATTTATTTATTGAACAAAACCGTAAAACTAGTGCACAGGAAGACGAGCAAAAACAGAATGACGTTAAATACAATTTGATTTAACATGAAAGATAGGTTGCAAACAACAAGAGTTTCATATATCCGTATTGTAGGAAAGGAGTCAGCATAATTTGTTCTAGAACATTCGATTGTAAGTTTCTCGTGGGAACTTAATATTATTGCATCATTAAATATACTATTGCATCATCCTTGTTACTATGCAATATAATTAACAAGTAGACTTAGGTTTAATTATACTAATATCTATAGGGGTAGTATCCTTAACTAACTCGCAAAAGCTCAAAAAGTGTCTCTTATGCATTGGACCCCTAGTGGAGGCGTAGCAGTACCTGACGCGGCCATGTAGGTGGCGCCTGTGCTCTTGATCTTCTCGATGTACTTGAACTGGTCCTCGGCCAGGATCTCGTCGAAGTCGGCGATGATCTCGTTGAGCAGGCGCAGGCACTCCACGCCCTCGTTGTTGCCCTCCAGCTCCACGTAGAACTCGGAGAAGTTGGGGATGGACGCGAACATCACGCACACAGAGTCGCACTGCTCGTGGTACAGCTCCTGCACCGTTACAAACACTCTTTCGTAGTACAAGCTTTGCTTTGTGATACGATGCCCTATTTACCACCCATTTTACCACATATTTTAAATGATTTAACGAATTGAAAATATAATAAAGTCTCATGATCAATGTGAGTATTTCTTTCACTAGAATATTGACAAGTGAAATGTGTAAGGTATATTTTTTTAAGTTATTAATGATTTATATTTTTAAATGTGATAAAATATGAACTTATCTACTAAGTACTGTACCTATATTCTTAAATATTCTAGTAAGTGAAATATTTACAATTATTCGGCTGCACCAAACCTCTTTAAATGTTTTTCCATAGTCAACGTGTTACGAAAAGATATAGCATTGTAATTATTCCGTTCTAAAACTTTAGAAGAGTAACTCACGTCACTATGCAAACGGTTGACCGGCAATATACATAAATAAGTATCTTAGGAGAATTATCTCACTACCTTCTGATCACGAATAATATAAGCCAATCAAATAACGGATATGAATTTCTAATCTAAAAATGGGAAATTTATAATTAATGCTTTGCATTGTAAATAATGCTTTAAAATTTAAATTATATACAATTTCTATATAACAAGTAAACGTGCTCATCACACAAATATTTGCCCGGTTGTGTACCGAAGGCACGTCCCCTGACTTCGCAGTTTGCATACCACTAGACCAGCTAGTCAACATGGCAGTAATAATAATAATAATAATGTGGAGGACATTATTATTATTATTACTGCCATGTTGACTAGCCGAATTTCGGCCACGGCGGCCAGTCTCGACAGAGATTAGCCATCTGCGCGGGACATATTATAGTGCTCAAGTGTGTGCGCAAACACAGGAGCACTTTCTATTCCATCACTCTCATGATCCGATGGGACGCCTAGCGACACGACCGGAAAGAGGTCAGGTACAGGACCGACGGCTTTACGTGCTCTCCGAGGCACGGGGGTATAATACCGCCAACTCCCAGAGAGAATTTTTACTGAGAATTTTTTTTTTACAATATAGTCCCAAAATCACTTAATGACCCCACCCGGGATTTGAACCCAGAACCTCGTTCTCTGCGGGTGAACACGCTACCGCTAGACCAACGAGGCAGTCAGTGGCAGTCTACGTATATTAGTGCTGGTATATCTACTAAGCCAGCAATTTGACATCATTTTCATTCTGAAGTAAATGTCTTCCTCGTGTGGTCTCCGACGACCATCTCTGTCTCCGAACAATTTAAGCCTATGCGTTAAATATTTGTTTGTTTGGAGTTCAGTTATATGAGGGATTGCCCTCCTTGCCTCGGAGTGCACGTCAATAACTCGGTGCACTTAATCAGAAATATTAGTTACTACCTGTGCCCCGTGGTTTTACCCGCGTTAAACTTCTAAATCATAGCCTATGTGTTAATTCAGGGTGTCAGCTAACTACTCCATACCAAATTATTATTATTGAAATCACTCCAGCCGTTTAGCCGTGAAGAAGTAACAAACATACACACTTACAAACTTTCGCCTTTTCATGAAGGCGAAAGCTTGTAAGTGTTTCGCCTTTTCATAAAGGCGAAAGCTTGTAAGTATGTGTGTGTGTGTGTGTGTGTGTGTGTGTGTGTGTGTGTGTGTGTGTGTGTGTGTGTGTGTGTGTGTGTGTGTGTGCGCGTGTGTGTGTGTGTTATTTCTTGCCAAATATTACAGAACGAATGATCTTTCTCCCTACAATATAGTAAACGGCTGGAGCTTTAGACTCGTGGGATGAGGTCAATAGAGTAATGAGGGTACTCACGTCGATGTTCTTGTCCTGGCACAGGAAGTGCTGCGCCACGTGCTCGGGCAGGATGTTGGCCAGCAGCTTGCGGTTGTACGCCTCCAGGTGCTCCATGTCCTCCTTCTCGTCTGGAACACAGCACCCACTCAGCGTCAAAATCATTACAATCCTTTTTATATTCAATTTAGTATGTGACATTTGTTTTTATTTCTGAATAACATCTATACATATAATAAAATTGTTGGAAAGTCAAAAGGATACCTGGGGCGTGATCTACAATCTACACCGAAGCCGAAAATATAGTTTTTAGAATATTTGTCTGTTTGTCTGTATGTATGTCCAGGCTAAACTCAAAAAGTACTGCATGGATTTACTTCAAATTTTTGCATGAATATGACTAAGAGGTCGGGTCAACATATAGGCTACATATTGTCACGCTATCACCTACGGGGGAGGAGCTGTGATAATTTATAAAATTGAACGCGGGTATACCGCGGGGCACAGCTAGTAAAAATTAAATTATATCATCTCATGAAGGTAATTCCCTAATTTTGCTGTAACTAGGAGTATAGTAAAAGAAAGATGTTATGGACAGAAAATCAAAACGAAAGTAAATATAAATTTATTAAGAAATATACGGTATAATGGTGTACCAGGTGGGTCAGTGTGAAACTTACTGATTTTAATATTTATCTATAAACGATACACCATCGACATTTCACAATGCAACTTAAGAATGTGTCCATGTTTAAATACCAGTAAATTTTGAAGTGAATCTATTCAGTACTTTTTGAGTTTAGCCCGGACATACATACAGACACACAGACAAAAACTCTAAAAACTATATTTTTGGCTTCGATATAATGTAGATCACGACCCAAGTATCCTTTAAAAAATATTCATTGTACAGTTTTGAATTTCCTACGATTTTATTATATGTATAGATTACACCCAAACTCAGGACAAACAGACATGTTCATGCACACAAATATCTGTGGCGCTTAATATTATTTACTTAAAGCTTGCATGTGGTTGTGTTACCGTTGGCCTGCAGCTTCCAGATGAAGTCGAGGCGGTACGTGCTCTCCGTCTGCTGCGAGTGCAGCAGCAGCGCCACCGTGGCGCCGAGCGCGATCACCACGTTGGTCCACTGCTGGCCCCAGTCCATATTATATGTATAGATGATGTAATGGCTTGCACACTTACCGTTGGCCTGCAGCTTCCAGATGAAGTCGAGGCGGTACGTGCTCTCCGTCTGCTGCGAGTGCAGCAGCAGCGCCACCGTGGCGCCGAGCGCGATCACCACGTTGGTCCACTGCTGGCCCCAGTCCATATTATATGTATAGATGATGTAATGGCTTGCACACTTACCGTTGGCCTGCAGCTTCCAGATGAAGTCGAGGCGGTACGTGCTCTCCGTCTGCTGCGAGTGCAGCAGCAGCGCCACCGTGGCGCCGAGCGCGATCACCACGTTGGTCCACTGCTGGCCCCAGTCCATATTATATGTATAGATGATGTAATGGCTTGCACACTTACCGTTGGCCTGCAGCTTCCAGATGAAGTCGAGGCGGTACGTGCTCTCCGTCTGCTGCGAGTGCAGCAGCAGCGCCACCGTGGCGCCGAGCGCGATCACCACGTTGGTCCACTGCTGGCCCCAGTCCATATTATATGTATAGATGATGTAATGGCTTGCACACTTACCGTTGGCCTGCAGCTTCCAGATGAAGTCGAGGCGGTACGTGCTCTCCGTCTGCTGCGAGTGCAGCAGCAGCGCCACCGTGGCGCCGAGCGCGATCACCACGTTGGTCCACTGCTGGCCCCAGTCCATATTATATGTATAGATGATGTAATGGCTTGCACACTTACCGTTGGCCTGCAGCTTCCAGATGAAGTCGAGGCGGTACGTGCTCTCCGTCTGCTGCGAGTGCAGCAGCAGCGCCACCGTGGCGCCGAGCGCGATCACCACGTTGGTCCACTGCTGGCCCCAGTCCATATTATATGTATAGATGATGTAATGGCTTGCACACTTACCGTTGGCCTGCAGCTTCCAGATGAAGTCGAGGCGGTACGTGCTCTCCGTCTGCTGCGAGTGCAGCAGCAGCGCCACCGTGGCGCCGAGCGCGATCACCACGTTGGTCCACTGCTGGCCCCAGTCCATATTATATGTATAGATGATGTAATGGCTTGCACACTTACCGTTGGCCTGCAGCTTCCAGATGAAGTCGAGGCGGTACGTGCTCTCCGTCTGCTGCGAGTGCAGCAGCAGCGCCACCGTGGCGCCGAGCGCGATCACCACGTTGGTCCACTGCTGGTTCCAGTCCAGCCCGCAGCGGTGCCTGCAATGTATACTCGTCAGTTACACGTTCTAAACATCGCAGCTATGACTCGCATCATCATTCAATAAATAAAAAAGGTTTTTATTCACGTACACTTTAAAAAAGCGCTTGTAAATAGTCAGAACATGTTCGTAGTAATATATAATTAATTTATAATTATTTCTAGGTACATACAGATATTTAGATACACGGATTGTAGGAAATAATTTACAATAAGATTTATTTTATAACAGTAACGATATTTAGCTAACTTAAATTAAGTTATTGTCAAGGATCATGTGTAGGTTTAATTATCTCAATTGATAATTTTAGCTATATTTTTACTACATATTGTCTGAATGGTTCTGTCTGTATTAAGGTACGAATTAAATGTTATTATTATGGCGGATCTTATGGTTATAACGACGATCGCGCTTTAGTGCTACTACCGGATCCAATGCGCCTCAACCAACAAAAATTTAAACCCAGGACCTCGTGCTCTGCGGGTGAACACGCTACCGCTAGACCAACGAGGCAGTCTAAATTCTAATAGATAAGACTACAATGGCTTTAGGGTCTGAACTGTCACACTACGCTAATACGCAAAATGCGGACCGCTCGTCCGATTAAGGAGCGGAGGGGGAATTTATTCGATACGAATTAAAGATAATCGATAATGGTGGTCGTAGCGCGTTTCCGGTAGTCATCATGTCAGCTAAACCACGTCCACTGCTGGACAAAAGCCTCCACAAAGGATGGGGGTTATGCCATCATCGCCACGTTACGCAGACGGGTTGGCGATCGCAGTTTGATGGTAGTTTCACAAAAACACGCCCGTTCTCTGGTAGGTACTCCCTCGGACGATTCCTACGTCCCCCACGGGATGAGATGGGGTGATGATATTCTTTGCCCGATTTCCGATAGTACAAACGACTAAAGAGTAGGTACTAGATATCGAATTGTGAAACAAGTTTTCTAATATCAATACAATGTGTACCTAAATATCTGTTACTAGAAATAATAATGTATACAACTATAGGTTAATAATAATAAAAAATAAAAAAGGGTTTTATTAACGTAGACTTTAAAAAAGCGCTTGTAAATAGTCAGAACATGTTTGTAGTAATACAGTTATTATTTCTAGTTACTTATTACATATATTTAGGTACACGGAATGTTAAAACATTTATACAATTTATTTTATAATGGTAGTGACATTTAGCTAGCTTGTATTAAGTTATTGTCAAGGAGATTATGTTTAGTTGAAGTTTTTAATATTATGTATTGAAATTTAAATTTTACTACATATTGTCTGAATGGTTCTGTCTATATTAAGGTATGAATTCAGTATTATTATTATAACGGACCTTGTTATAACTACAAACATGTTCTGACTATTTACAAGCGCTCTTTTAAAGACTACGTGAATAAAAACCGTTTTTATAAAAAAAAAACTATATAAATGAGTTAAACTATCTATTGTAAATGGTTTGTTGGTTTGTTTTGCTTTTATAAAAAGACAACGGCCGCACTAGCAAAATGTAATCCCTGTATCGCGCGATACTTTACAGGCATAAGTGTAATTGAGGGACACGAAGTCAAGACATCCAAATTCAGAACAACTATTTATGGGTTCCACATAGGGTTGCCAGGCCATAAAATGCAAAGGCCGGACTGCGCACTATATAAGGCCTGACATTTTATCCTAAAAGCCGGACATATTTTTTTTATTGCCAAACTTAATGTTTTTACAGCTGGGCTGTTGAAAAAAGTATATATACGTGATGTAAAGTGAGAATGAGATCGAGGATGAAGATGGGGTCGGGGCGGGGCAGTCACGCTCACGCCAACAGTTTGCTCTCTTGTCCGCTCGTTCGCGGATCCTCGTACAAATCGCCACTCTGACAAAAAGCCTGACAAAAGCCGGACAGGCCAAACACGTACATATTTGGCCGGACGCGACCGCAAAAAGCCAGCCTAGTTCCACAAATAGCTGTCCCGCGCGGGATTTGAACCCGTGACACGAAGCTTTTCATCGCCTGGATCATCCAAGACAGTCCTTGAACGGCGGTGCTTACAGGAGAAGTGGACCTGTGTACCTGCCTACCGCGACAGATAGTTCCCTCCAATGCTGGATAGCAGGCAATTTGACTGCACGAGTGGCGCAGCTAAGACAGTCGCCTCGCCTCTCCGTGTCGCGGGTTCGAGTCCCGCGCCGGACAACTATATATTTGTGTGACCCATAAATAGTTGTTCTGAGTCTGGATGTAATTTGGGTCCGTCTATTACATGGTTGTAAAAGTACCCCGTGAGACAGGGATTAAATACACTAGTGAGGGCGTTGTCGTAAAAAAATAAAAAATTGGAAATGGACGTAAAAGTGCCGAAGATTGCGTGGGCGCATAAGGGCCAGCGCAGACCGAGAGGAGCGCCGCGGAGAGGATTTTATTAAGCCACTAGAAAATCAACTTTAAAATTATTTAAATAAAGTGCATGTATGTTTGAACATACATGCACGCTGGATGCGGATAGCGCAAGACCGGCAATTGTGGAGATCTTTGAGGGAGGCCTTTGTCCAGCAGTGGACGTCTTTCGGCTGATATGATGATGATGATGATGATGTTTGAACATTATAATGCGCGAGACTGCGCGAGCATTTTGTCAGGTTCAAGCATATATGCACTTTATTCTTATAGCTCGAAAGTTGATTTTCTAGTGCCTTAATAAAATCCTCTCCGCTGCGCTCCTCTCTGTCTGCGCTGGCCCTAAAAGTACTGATCAGTGATATACAGTCGGAGTGCGTATCTAATAACGAGGAGTAGTTACTGGTAAATTTTAATTTTATAGCATTATTCGCAATGCAAATAATGCTATAAAATTAAAATTTAATAATTTGGAAGGTATTATCAATATGATATGATCTTTCACATGCAACTGTGAACATATCAGTCGGCCATGTTTCTAAAAAACAAAACCGATAGATAATACCTACATCCTCCGGAAGGGTGTTAGTAAGGGAATCCTAAATTTGATCTGCCTGCGTGTATCGTTCGTAGCTTAACGCAGAGCGCCTACCCCGGATTGGTCGATAGTGCAGGTTCGAGACCCGCCGGACGATTAAATTTAAGATTTCCCATTTTTGAGATTAGTTACTGGTAGTCGTAGAGGTGTCCGCGGAAGAAGTAGTGCTCGTGCGTGGTGAGCAGCACGTAGCAGGCGCACGTGAGCAGCAGCAGCGCCGTCTTCAGCAGCGTCACCAGCACCTGGTGCACGGCGCACAGCACCAGCGCCAGCAGCGTCAGCTGCAGGTAGTGCTGCGGGACCGACACTCGTCAGCAAACCGATCTATATATGTCCTCCCGAGCGATGGCCTCGGCGGCCAGTCTTGATGGAGACTAGCCAATTGCGGCCATCTGATCCCAAACTAAGCAGAGCTTTTATTTTGGAAACCAGATAACTGATATACTACATATACTACTTTTATTTTGTAAATACATACTTATATGGATAATTTCACTCAAACTCAGGACAAAAAGACATATCCATGCACACAAATACCTGTCCTGGATGAGAATCGAACCCAGGATCTCCGGCATGAAAGCAAGCATTTGCCAACCACCCCAACAGGCATGTTTTATTCATTACAACACTATTTAATTAGGGCTGTGATGACAATGATGGAAGACCCTTACGAAACATTGCGTGAGTCCGGGAAGTGTATTGTAACCTCTCGTGTGCACATTTGGTTTGTCTGAAGGTTAAACTATAGTGTAGCATCAATACGTTACAACGTGTCAAACTAGATCTAATAGTTAATTTAAGTTACCTCATTCATCTCGTAGGGGCAGCTGCTGGGGCTGCCCTTGAGCGCCATCACGCTGACCACCCCCTGGATCTGTGATCACAAACGTTACTTTTAATCACGCTTTATTAGTCACTGACAATAATCGATGACACTTACTAAGATCGGGTAAGAGCACGCCCCGTACGGGGAGCAGTGTGCGCCGCACGGCAGTCCGGACGCGAGTGCCAGTTTACTCACAAGGTGCTGTGCGTTCAGTACCACACTTCACTGCAGACACCACATCAGTTGTAACGTCGTGTACTTGTCAAGTAGAGGTTGAATATTAGATTCAATGTGTCTATGACTAGTGTGTGGTCGCTCCCGATTTAACTACATTGATCGCAAAGGCAACAAGATGAAGACTTCTTCGTTTCTGGCTATCCCATCCGGACACATCATCATCATCATCATATCAACCGAAAGACGTCCACTGCTGGGCAAAGGCCTCCCTCAAAGATCTCCACAATTGCCGGTCGTGCACTATCCGCATCCAACGATTTCCAGCTCACCCAGGGTAATTTACGGTGTTCAAGCTCATTGAAGAAAGAATTCATGATAAAGAGTCCCTTCTTCTCCAAAAAGTTGGTCAAAATCTGACCCCCGAGATTCCGATCATCGATTCATTTACTTAGCTTCGCGTTAAAGTTTCCCATGACTACTCCACTACTTTCGATTTTCACTACGCCGTTTGCGAAAGACTTGTGGGTTTTGGATTTCAGTATTATTGTGCTTCCCCCTCTGTTTAGACTTCAGACAACCCTATAACATCCCGATGTAAACTGTTCACATCTTTATCTAATTGGATTACCTTGTCGTTGGAGTGCAGTACACGAGTGTTAAGAGTTGCCGGCGCCAGAGGTCGTCAGTGTTGGCAACGTGGCATCAGCCGCGGATTCAGAGAACCCCTTTCCCTCCGATACTACAGATTCTACCAAAATTAAAAGTAGGAGGGCTACCGGCGACTGGTGGCTGCGGTTTTATCTGCGTTATTTGAGGGGATATACCAGAATCACCACACAGACCTGGAGTCGCAGTAACATGGTATTAGAAATCAGAAAAACGTTGCTGCCTGTTCTCTGGTATATATACAACATGTAACGTAATTAACGCACACACTCAGACACCCCAATTAGAATATCATGTTGTAATCATAATACATACACTGAATTTTTTATTTAATATGTATATGCATTGTTATTTACTACATTCGTTTTTTGGAATAAAGTTTATTTTTCTTTATTTTGTATTGAATGATGGAATTAGTATGAATACTAATAAAACTGAGATTTAAAAGGTCTTGTTACTTTGACTTACGGTCTATTTCAATTTGTTTTGGCTGTACAGAGAGGGTTAATATGACAATAACTTTAGATTTCAATTATTTTTGGAAAAAAATTGCCTATTTTAAAAATGATATAAATCGATCAGTAAACGATTCTGAACAAACTGTTTTCAGGATGTGCGTTAGTTAAGTTACATGTTGTATATTCCCTCGGGACGACTTTTAGACTTCCCACGGGATAAAATGAAGTGTTGATATGATTGGCCATTAGCCACAGAGTTCACAACTTAAATTATTATGGTATGAATGCACTAGGGAAGGTTTATAGATAAAAGGTAAGTGGTACCATGATGATCTGGATCTGCAGGATGAAGGCGATGACGACGGTGCAGGACAGGAACTGCGCGAGCGTGCGGTTGTGGTGCAGCCGCTGCGACGCGCGCTGCAGCCGCGGGCCCGCGTGCTGCAAGAGTTACAGAACGTGTGTCATCCAAATGAATTACTTTAAAACAATTATAAAAGCCAAATTGTGTACCAGGACTTACTACAAAACTTCTGATTATTTAAGTGACAAAACAGCTTGGGATTGAGTGGCTCTAAATTAACACATTTAAATACAATGTAATTTTATGTAAGAAATAAATATATTTAAAAAGGATTCCTACTGAGTTTTCTGGTAGTGTTTCTCAGTAGCTGCCACGTCATGCACTGCACGGTAGGGTAAAAAAAATTGACGATTCCACACAAATGTAATATTTTAAAGGAATAAATGACTTTTTGATTTTGATTTTTAAATGTCAAAAACCATCTATAATATCAGATCCGGCTCAAACGGCCAAGCTATAAAATAAAAATAAGGTTTTTATTCAGATAGACTTTAAAAAAACGCTTGTAAAATAGTTAGAACATGTTTGTAGTAATATATAATTAATTAATTTATAAATACTTCTAGATACATAAAGATATTTAGGGACAGGGATTGTATGAAAACATTTACAATAGAATTTATTATTATTATATTAAGTTATTGTCCAAAAGATCATGTATATAGGCTTAGTTATTGAAATTTAAAGTTTTAGCTATATTTTTACTACATATATTGATTTTATTAAATAAATTTTAAAGTAGTCAAATAGCTATAATATTTAACTAGAAATATTATGTATATCTACTTAACTACAAAGTAAAAAAATACTAAAATAGTCAGAACATGTTTGTATTACTACAAACATGTTCTGACTATTTACAAGCGCTTTTTTAAAGTCTACGTGAATAAAATCCTTTTTTATTTTATTTTTATTTATTTATATAGTCGGAATGGTTCCGTCTATATTATATGCTATCTATTGTATGCACGCCTAACAGCATGCCGTAAAACAAATTTCTTGATTTAAATTCAGTGTGAAATAGTTAATTTGTATCTATCAAACACTTACATTTAGAATTCCAGGAATTCCATAAAATAGGCACTAACAAATCTAGTGATATATCGCCGATTAGACATTTCAGGGATACAAATTTTAAATATTGCATGAAATGCTTGGTGAGAGACAATAGACTCCGTATTCACCCTGCTAAAACAACACTTCTGCATAAAAGTGTAATCTGTAGAGCACCATTGATTTACAATAAAATACCGAATACTATTAAGCAATTGGATACCGTTAGATTTAAGAATACATTTAAAAAAATGTGAGCCGTCGCCTGGCAGATGTGAAACATAGACATTATTTTGTAAAAGTAATATGTAGAAGTCGAAGTCGAAGTATAAGTCGCAGTCGAAGTCGAAGTCGATGTCAAAGTATAAGTCGCAGTCGAAGTCAAAGTCGAAGTCATGTCGAAGTCGAAGTATAAGTCGCAGTCGAAGTCGAAGTATAAGAAGCAGTCGAAGTCGAAGTATAAGTCGCAGTCGAAGTCAAAGTCGAAGTCAAGTCGAAGTCCAAGTAGAAGTCGAAGTCGAAGTCGATAAGAACATATTGTGATAGGAACTAAAAAAAAAACCACGGCATGCGTCGCCACGCCAGAAATCTGTTTTACGTGCGGCTATAGATGTTTCAAATCAAAAATTCTAATTGAGAAATGTTATGTTTAATGTTAATGATTTTCTGAACGATCTAAATTTGTAAATATAACGAATATCATAATTTGATGACATGATGATAATGAATTGGTAAATAATTGTGGGGCCGTACCCAGATAATGCAGAGAATGGTTCAGTCAATTACAACATTTTAATTTTGAATTATTTTATAGTGACTATTGACCATTTTATGAATACTTATTTTATAATGACATTTTAAATTATTCACAAGCATTTTGTTACAATTGAATTTCTTGACAGTTAATAATAATAAGATTAGAAATTAATTAAAATTATAATAAATGTTAATCTATAATTTTGCATGAGATATTTATGTCGAATATAGTGGAACTATACTAGAATGCTTCCAACAACTATGTAACCTATATTCTGGCAAATACACATTTTCATTTCATTTCAGAGGCTGCTGATCTCGCGTTGCGTCCGGCGTTGCGTGGAGGATAACTCTTGAAAGATGTAATCGAAACCAGTCAACTAAGTTTATGACGTCATCTTCGTCGTCTAAGTTTATGCTTATCCTCAAAATCGTATTGAAAGATAAATGAGGCCACGTTCGTAGTACTCAGGTCACGTTGCAATTAAATAAGTAAGGGCGTTGAATAGTTAATCAAGAGTAGTATACCACAGTGTCTACTACAAGCTATCACAGAGCTAAGGAAAACCTAAATGAGGCATTATCCTGTACCTGTTAGTAATAATATCCTGGGAGATTATTTACACACGGCCATCTGATCTCAAACTAAGCAGAGCTTTTATTTTGGAAACCAGATAACTGATATACTGCTACTTTTCTTTTGTAAATACATACTTATATGGATAATTCCACTCAAACTCAGGACAAAAAGACATATCCATGCACACAAATACCTGTCCTGGGTGAGAATCGAACCCAGGATCTCCGGCATGAAAGCAAGCATTTGCCAACCACGCCAGTAGGCGCCTGTTAGTAGAAGCGCTAATAGCTAGATGCTCTCACCGGTCCGTAAGCGATCGGTGAGGTTAAGCAACTACGCTCGCGGTCAGTCCATAGATGGGTGACCGCCAAAGTGGTTTAATTTCCGAGTGTCACCGTGCTTCGGGGGGTAGGTTAAGCTGTCGGTCTACGTGATAGTCATTAGACAAAAGTCGTAAAGCCATGTCAGAGGCCTACTAACCCTAGTGTCAGAGTTGCTCAAGCCGCCCGGCTTGAGCAACTCTGACACTAGGGTTACCACTACCCACACGATAAGCAAGCATGCCTGTTAGTAGACTGCTTCCAGAGTATTTGCAGCAGATCAATACTTCTGCTTCACCATATCAGCCGTAAAACACCCACAGCTGGACAAAGGCCTCCCCGAAACATCTCCACAATTGCCGGTCTTGCGCTATCCGCCCCCAGCGACTTCCAGCGACCCGCACAAGATCTTCGACCTGCCCACGCTGCGTCTTCCGGTTCGTGGCGCCACTCGAGAACCTCTCTGCCCCAGCGACCGTCGGCTAAGGCTTACTGAAAGTCCAAATACTGTAGTTATGTGTTTAAATATGTGTCAAGTCACCTTGAAGTCAATTGCCAGGATGAGGTACGTGGCCGACGTGATAATTAATCCCGAGGTAATGATAGTCGCGATGCTGAGCGGAGTTCTGTAACATAACACACAAATTAATCAATCAATCAATCAATCAATATTATTTATTTCTCTCCACAATATTATAACATGGTACATAGCGTTATAATAATAATAATTTATTTCAGATAATTAGAATCCATTTATTCCATTATAGTTACAGACATTGAAAATTGTACAACATTAAACAAAAATATTGTGGAAGACTGATGCCCAAACTAGGCTCTAGTAGGCCCGTATTGCAGGTCACCAGGTCCCACACCCATTGGAGTATTGACCATATTAACAGTATAATATATGAGAAAAAATAATTAATAACTGACTAAATAGATATTTGTACCTATTTAGCTATAAACATAGATAGATTAACTCTTTATTGTATACTATTATACTCACCATAATCCCTATATAATTTCTACTTAAATATTCATAAATGCTGATGTGTTAACTTGCATGTCCTGATTTGTACACCTATTAAGGTAGAACATGTTGAAACAATATTTTAAATGTAATATCTTTTAACTACACATGTTTCTGACAAATAAATATATCTTTATCTTTATCTTTATCACCAATATTAAAACCACACAGTACAGGAACATATAATTAAAAATCGGGCAAGTGCGAGTCGGACTCGCCCATTAAGGGTTCCGTAATATTTCAGTTGATTAAATGTAAGCAAATTGTGGTTTACGATTTATGACGTATTAAAAAAAACTTCTTGCTAGATTTCGTTCAAACCAATTTTCGTTGTTAGTTTTCATGGTAATGTACATCATATATTTTTTTAGTTTTATCATTCTCTTATTTTAGAAGTAACATTTACCACTTAAGAAGTGTCTCTCACGCAAACTATTCAGTTTAGACAAAAATGATATTAGAAACCTCAATATCATTTTTGAAGACTTATCCATAGAAACTACACAGGTATAGTTACTATGAAAAATAATTTTTGCGTGTCAGTTCTATGTATAGGGAGCCCTCAAAATTATTGTTCTTTTTCTATCTTTGTGTAAAAATCTTAATGCGGTTCATCTAATACATCTATTTACCAAGGTTCAACAGTACAGATTTTATAGTTTCGGAAAAAAGTGGCTGTGACATACGGACGGACAGACAGACAGACAGACATAACGAATCTATAAGGGTTCCGTTTTTTGCCATTTGGCTACGGAACCCTAAAATGTATACAATTGGCGGTGTTATCACTAACATGCGATCTCTTCCAGACAACCAAGGAGGACAATAACAGGGATATACTAATAAGTATTCACATTCACACCTGTGATACACCTGCTCCTCAAATAACATTGACATAACACAACTAATTATTTTGTAATTATACAAAATAATTTTACCATTATAATAATTATTGCAATTAATGGAAATGGAATGTTAACAAATTATTAGGTGAAATTAGTATGACTAATTACTGGCTATTGAGTAGGTAATTATTGTCATCAGTAACAGTTGTGTGATATTACATGTCCCATCAATTGTTTCCAATATCAATAGTCAAGGGCATATTGACGGGAATTAAAGAATGTTGAATTATTGATAGATCGTTTACTTACACTTGGTTTTGTCATTCCAAAATGCTTTTACATTTTAAAGAATAAGTTGTAACTATTATCTTAGTGTATTCCTTAGCCTTTTATATTATTATGTATCTTAGTATCTAGCAATAAATAATAAAAATATTTTTTTAACTGATGATCCATAAGTTTTATGTGTAGTTAAAGTAGATATTGTACACTGTAGTTGTATACTAATATTCATTGTACATAAGCCTGATTACTTCAATTGTTTGTTTCTTCAAATTAAACATTTAATAACCTTTGTAACTTGTAACTTCACTATTAAAACATCGTACCTATACAAAGAATCATCCCAGTCATGTAATTTACCTGTACGATTATATTTTTGTCGAGTGCCAGAAACAGATTAATCGTGTTGTTAGTCAGTCATAGTTCAGTATGAGACTGACTTTTCCCAGCGCTTGCCTTCTATCCACAACTGACGCTTAGTTGCAGATAATGGTATTAGACTCTCATTGCGTGTCCGGCAGGCGGAGCCGCGGAGGAAATATCAAACGAGGTTGCATTTCACGTGGCCAATAAATACTTACATTTCAAACGCAAGCAGTTGCACAAGGACGCCGGCCAGGTAGATGACCACGGTGCACAAGAAGTATATTTTCAACATGTGGTCGCGCTCCTCCGTGTACTGGAAGTAATATCATGTTTTAATACGACGTAGGATATGAACGACAACGAAATATAATAATATATTTATTTCAGATTCATAGATCCATAGTAATTTGTTAGTAATGGTTTATAACTATGTTAGTACTAAACTAATAAATCTACCTTACATTAAAAATTGGAGCCCTAGAACCCATGTGAACACTGTTCCAGTGGCTCACTATTAAGCAATCAATTTTGTGCAATAAATACAGTGTAGTCTTTAAATTCCCTTGGTTACCGTGGCGGTTAAGTGGTAGCCCATAAAGATATGCAGTGTACAAAACCCAAGTCAGGTCAAAATGTTAAAATACAAGGCGATTGGGCGGATGTTTGTATGTATAATCCGAAAAATGTACGAAGCAAAAATCGGCCTTCAAAAATCCTTCAGGATATCCCACAAAGCCGCCTGTGCGTGCACCACTGTGCCCAGCTCTTATAACGCCATTCTGGTATTTACAACAACGCAAGGGCAGTTGTGAATTGGCTGAATAGTGGCTAACCTGTCTGCGGGAAGATCAGCCATTATTGTAGTTTGACGCTAAGTGCAATATTAAAAACATCGAATACATTTAAACACACGGTGTCTGTTAACACGGCGAGCTGAGTGTAGGTATCTACGGTTGCTGGCGTACAATAGCGCGTGCATGTACATTACACAACTTTTATAAATGAACTGATAATTAATCATGTAGGTATACCGTATCATTTGATAAGTTTAAGAGTGTTATTGAGAATAAGCTGACGAGCTTATGAGTAATTCTCTTGTGTGAGATCATGCGTTCATAAGCAATTGACTGTACGATTTTACAAATACAAATACAAATACAAATACAAAATTTATTTATTTCTCTTCACAAACAGTGGTAATTACATGGTGTTGCAATATAAACATGTGGGTACATTTGTTTGCGAGAGACTGGTGTCTGAACTAGGCAAGCCTGTACTACAGATCACCAGGATCTCCCCTGACGGCGTTGACACATATATGTAAAAGTTAATTTAGCTTAATGTTTTGAAAGAGAACGGTCAAATTAGTAAAGTTGTATTGTCTGGAAAGAGTTGTGTTGAGTGTGAGTGTTGTGTTGTGTTGTGATTGGGTGTACTGTGAGTAGGTGTGTTGTGCGTATTTGCGTGTGTGATTGTGAGTGTGAATGAAAAGGCTTGTAAGAACGGAATAGGCGATAGTAAACGTAATTTATACTTAATCTAAACTGGATGAGATAGGAGTGTTTCCGTGGAATGATAGTTTAGGCTTAGTAGCCATTTTTTTAGTATGAGGGTGCAGGTTTTTTTAGTGAGATGATAAATCCTTACTTCTTTATTAATTTTATTGTATAGATGGTTACCAAGATATGTGTAGAATCTTTGCGCAAAGGTTGTATTAACTCGCGTAGGTGGGCAAACTGAGTAGGTTCTCCGTTTATTTTTGGTGACAGAAGGGTCATAGGAAAGTTGAGTATGTTTTTTAGTAATAGTGTGTAGGATAAATAATTGCCTGACAGTTAGCACTTTACACAGATTATATAGGTCAACAGTTGGATAGCGGAAGGGAAGAAATGACAGCACTTTCAATACAGCACGTTGGGCTCTCTCTAGAATGAGCAAGGACGTCTTTGCTGCACCTCCCCATGTTGTGATGCAGTAAGTAAGAATGGACTGACACATGGAGTAATAAACTATTTTTAGCACATCAGTATCCGCTACATGTCTAAGATTTTTAAATAGGTAAATAAGTTTACGAGTTCTAGAAGTTAGTAGGTTTATATGAGGTTGGAACGAGAGTTTACTATCAATTATAATTCCAAGATATTTTATGGTCGGTGTATTTAGGATAATTGGACAAGCGCATTCATCTTTGTTTAGATTTAGGCAGGAGTGAGCCTTAATTATGTAGTTAGACATTTGATTGAAGCCATTGTGAGAATTTGTAAAGGTCATCACTTTCGTTTTTTCTGTGTTTAACGTTAGTATATTGTTTCTGAGCCAAGTTAAAACAGTATTAAAACCAGATTGCGCATAACCATACACCTCATCCCAAGATTTTCCCGAAAACAGTAGCGCAGTGTCATCCGCAAAGGATATTATTTTACCTTTTGGCAATTTCAAATCACAAAGATCGTTGATGTAAGTTAAAAACAATGTTGGTCCTATCACACTTCCTTGAGGAACGCCATAAGTAATTGAAGTATCATCACTAGTATAGTCTGCTATTTTAACACGCTGGGTGCGATCGGATAGGTAGTCTGATAGAATCTTATGTGGTAAACCTCTAACTCCCAATCGTTTTAATTTATTTAAAAGGAGTGGAATGGAAACCGTGTCAAATGCCTTGGCTAGATCTATAAATATAACCACTGTTTTATTTTTAGAGTCAATTTGGTTAACCAAATAGTCAGTAAGTTCATGGACAGCATCCGCACACGATTTTCCAGACCTAAAACCATATTGAGCTTGAGAAAGAAGGTTGCAATGTTCCAGATAATTTATAAGCCTATTGTTCAAAATGCGTTCTAAAAGCTTAGAAAACACTGGTAAGATTGAGATAGGACGATAATTATTTATATTTTTTTTGCATCCATTTTTAAAAATAGGTAAAATTAGTGATTTTTTCAGTGATTTTGGAAATATGCCCGTTGAAAGAGATAAATTAAAGATGTATGTCAATGGAGTGATAAGATAACTTTTGTATTGCTTCAGAAATTTTGAAGATACCTGGTCAGTGCTAGTCGTATTAGAATTTTTTAAGTTATTAATGAGCATTTCTACTTCATTTTCATCAGTAGGTAGGAGTCGCATTGAATGTAATTGTGTAGAGCCTAAGGTATTACTTATTGGCAAATGTTGACTTAAAAGTTTTTCTGCGAGTATTTTACCAGTATTGGCCAATTTAACATTTACTTCATTAACGGATAAAAGTGGATTCATGGTATCTAATAGTTCAGTAGAATAAGATTTAGGTTTACTAGGATTACTATTTGTTATTTTTTTTAGTACTTCCCACAATTTTTTGTTGTTAGTTTTAGCATGCCGGATCTCCTCCTTTTCATATTCTTGCTTTACTCTTTTTAATAGGTCATTGCAAAAGTTACGATACCGCCTGTATGTTATTAAAAGTGTGTCATTATTTGGATATTTTTTTATTTTAATGTGCAGTTGGTCTCTGTTGTTCATACATTTTAAAAGACCTGGCGTTATCCAGGGTTTAATAATTGTTGACCGTTTGCTAATTCGTACATATTTTGTGTTCTTCGTGATGGCACGGTCTAGTTCCGTAAGCAGGTAATCCGTTGCTATGTTTGGATCGTTTAGTGTGTATATGGGAGACAGATCAAGAGTCCTAATAGTCTCATCCAGAGTATTGCTATCTACACGTTTATAAAATTTGGGTTGGTTTCTTGAGAGTTTAGATGAATTCAAAAATAAAGTTGTGCTATCATGATCCGTGATCGAAGAATGTAGTACATAGCAAGATGCTGGTAGCTTTGTTCTCAGCAAAACATGATCCAAGCATGTACGTCCGTGAGTTGGGTAGTTGTGAGCTGGTAACAGACCATGTGATGCAGTAAGATTGAGGTAAGCAGCAGATCGCGTATCAGTTGACTGTTCTGTGATGTCAAGGTTGATATCGCCTATAATCAATATATTTTTAAAGTGAGAATACTTAAGAAGCACTTCGTTCAATGAGTTTAAAAATTCGTCAACATTTTTCTGACTCGGAGGGCGATAAATTGCAAGTATGAGCGTATTGTTATTAATTTTCGCTATAATACAATTTGCACCTTTAAAAGGAAATTCTTCAAAGTCAATCCTTAATGAATTTTGATAGTAAAGTACCACACCTTCATTTTGGGTTTTGTTGTCTGTTGTAGCGAATGAGGAGTAATTCTCAAGGCCGGGCAAACTGCTTGTACAGTTTAACCAGCACTCGCTTAATATAATAATATCCCAATCAAAGTTTAATCTCGCAAGTAGTGTCTGGAAGCTGGGCATATTACATTTAATGCTACGGATGTTTTGGTGTATCAAAGAAAAATGTTTTTTATAGTTTGTAATGGTATTAGACATCTCATAAATACCGCATATTTTAGAGTCTGCACTAAAAATCGAGTCTAGCTCAGTGCCAATTTCATTTAAACTGTCGAATTTAACTTAGGTTTTGAATAAAAAATGACTCTATCTCGTGATGTATCTCTGGGTATAACTAAAGAACGACTTTTATAGTACTTAAAATTCTCTACACGGCAGATTATATGGAGCATGGAAGGGAAATTGGAGTGTAAGCACAATTGTAAGCAGGCTGAAACTATTGTTTCTTGTAATTTGAAATAAGGCAAATTATAATATGCCCATAAAACAAAATAGAATGACAAGCAGAATCTCATAAATATACAAGAACTGTTTTGTGATCGATATTTTTCACAGTTACGAATATATATCAGCCCAAGCCTTATAGAAGCAATGTTAGCGTGTGTTGTTTTGTGTATATATTGAGTTTGTGAACTTAAATGTATGTTAGTACAACTTATTTCGATGTAGATATAGTGAAATATTAAATTCTTCAATACATTATTCATATAATCAAGTGGCAAATAATCTATGGCTCTAAACAATAGAAAAACGGAAAGAATGCACAAGTTAATAACTAGTCATATTTTAGTTTTCAAGTTAAGAAGATCAGATTCATTGGTTATTCTTATGGAACCCATTCCTTCTTTCTTTTTCATATACACTTTGCCATATGATGTCCAGCAATACAGATAATTATTAGTTTTAGCAAAATCACGTGCCTGGTAGTATAGCTTTTTGGCTTTTGAGGTTAGGTTTTCGGATATGTATATAGGAAAGTTGCCGTCCAGTTTTATATTAGAGCTATTCAACATATTTGACTTATTCTCCCTGTTATACCTCTTTGTACTGAGAAGAAACTCATTCCTTTTCAAAACAGATGCAAAAATTGCTGTTATTGATCCAATTGATTCGGGGGTTTTGGTATTAGCTCGGTAAATATCAACAATATCGGATTGATCCAGGTGAGAACTAATTGTACTGCCAATGTCCTTTAAAATAGTTATTAAGTCTTCTTTTTTTTCTCCTGGCTTTTTAGGCAAATTTCTAATTTCAATACTTGTGAGTTTCGAAGTGGTTTCTAGGTGGTCAATCTTATTTTCCAGTGTACGTATGTATTCCGAATTGTCCTTCCTTTGCTGCTCAAAATCAGCGACCTTTTTAAGAAGTAGATCATATTTTGCGCTAATAAAGTCAACAGTTTCTTTTAGCTCGGTGTTTTGTGTTTGCAGTTGACAGATCCTAGATTCCAAAGCGTTAAATCTTAAATCTTGGTTTAGTTTAAACGATTCAAACATTGACGTCAGGTCATTTCGGAGTTTTTTAATTTCTAATGTATATTCGTAATCGTGTGGCCGTTTACAACGGCTTACTTCTCTGTCGGTTATCGATTCTTTTTTAGTAGGAGAGGATAAGTTCGGTTCCGAATTAAACTGGACGAGTTTGCCTGTCTTTGGAGGAGTACGATGAGTAGTGGCCATTTCAAAAATATGATTATATAATTATATCACATAAATAAATTAAAATAGTGTTTTAAATGTCTTGTGTAATTCGCGCGCCGTAGCAGTAAAGGTGACTCACCCGCAGCACTGCGTCGCACGTCAAGCTCGTTGGTCGAGACACGGGTACCAGGAGGCCAGATACTTAGCGGAGCTTACGCGTGCGGTCGGTAAAACAGCAATGAGCCTTGACTGCTTTGCACGTTTCTTCGCCTAATGCAGTGTGCGTACTCTTCGCATGCGCTGTATTCCTGGTAGCTCGCACTTATTTATTTGGTTATATTTTATTAAAATGTATACTAATATTAAAAATAATTTACTTTAAATTAGAGCTAACACACGTCTGATCGACTCAGAGGTCCGGGGAGAGAGGAGAGAGGATTACAGAAGCCTTTAGTTCTAAAGTCACTTTTAAAATATTTAATTAGTGTGGCAGATTAAGTTGCGATAGCGACGGTAAAGCGCGCGGCGGTGCGGTGCGCTGTGAGAGCCAGCCAAGCGATCATAATGACATCGACTTCTTTTTCGCTTTGATATTGGAGCGCACATCGTGAAGCATATTGGAAAATCTAAAACTGCATTACGTTTATTATTTTTAACCCTGCGGTCCCCTCA
Source organism: Pseudoips prasinana (assembly GCA_951640165.1). Lineage (NCBI taxonomy): Eukaryota > Metazoa > Arthropoda > Insecta > Lepidoptera > Nolidae > Pseudoips > Pseudoips prasinana. The sequence goes on along the minus strand of OX621266.1, from coordinate 2,562,460 downwards.
TATCTTAAAGAGCTGGTAATCGCCAGGCGTGACAAGAGTTACAAAGTGTTAGTAAAAGTCAAGCTCAGCCCGCCGCCCTGCCATTGGTTTTTTGGTATATTGCACTTAATGCCCGCAGACGAGTGTTACTATAACATAAATGACTTCTTGACGGATACCTTTTGACATTGTTTTAAATTAATATTTTCATGGAATTTAATACTACAATTTTATAAGACATATGTATAATTTTAAATATGTATCTATACTTACTGTATTTTTTTATTTTTTGTTAATTTTTTTTTGTTTTTATATTTATGTGAAATAAAATTAATATTTGTACGCCTCGACAGGTAAAACATGTTCGGACTTCAGATACCTATTTTATAAGATCTTGCGTGCAATTTGTTGTAAACGCATGTTTTGACAAATAAATAATCTTTATCTTTAAATTAACACGGTATGGAGTCACGAGAACGGGGTCCGCAAATACGCGTTTTATAAAATGTGAGTAAAAGCTCTGATGTTCTGTACCAAAATGACTAAAAGATACCTTTACGTTGCAGATGCGATCTGCACACGAACATACATGTGTCAGCAGCTTACTGATGATGGCGATGTGACATTTTGCATAGTTTACATTTAAATATTAATTACCCGACCTTATTATAAAACAATAAAATTGAGATTTTCTTCTGTTTCATTTGGTAAAGGCACTAAGAACGGATACTATAGAATATTATAATTAATGTTAGCTGTACATGATTTGATAGAATTTCGCATGTCATTCCAAATAAAGATTACTTTCTTATTACTTACTATAACTAAGTTCAAATAGTGTGTCAAATGAAAGAACTTTATTTTATAATTAGAGTTGGCAGAATACGCCCATTGCAATTCAAACCTAACATAATATTTAATATATACTGTTATTTATCATTATTGTTTTCGAAAATATGAGAATTCGACTGCTAAACTGCTATAGGCTATTGATACATTCTTCATCCTTATTAATATTAAACAATCGTATCCATAACTAAATATTCAAATCGATCATTTTTGATTATTATGTAATTCCTTTAATTTAAAAATAGGATAATCCAAATTCGTCATGAACTATTTGGACACATTTGGGTAATATTTTTGAATTTAATTCAAAATTGATTAGATGATGAGATTGAGTGTTATGTACAAAGCCGTGAGAGCGCGAGTCTGATATGCATTTGGTCGGTTTATTTTATACTTTTTGTTACAGTTTACCACATACTAAATTACGAACTCTCAAAAGAAAGGCCATATGTATGAAATTATGAATACAATGTTTATACATACAACTTCCAACAGCTATTAGTTTGTGGATAAATCGGGTAATATAGCTTTATTTGAGTTTATAATTCAAATAAAGCCCAACGATACCGTAGGCTATACGATGTAGTGACGCTCGGCAAACAAAGACAGATTGCGTACGATCTGCCCGAGTAACAAGATACATTTCTGGCATTCGCTTATAAACTCAAGTTCCTTGTGGCAGACCATTACGAGTAAGTACTTGTATAGTTCGTACATTAATACACAGAGTGGCTCCATGTTATGGTAGCCTCTAATAATTACGTTTACGCTTTGTAATTTATGGTTGCCTCTATAAATAGCGTCTACGCTCTGTTATGTTACCTCTATTGATAACGTTAACATTTTGTTATGTTACCTCTATTAATTCAGTTTACAGTATGTTATATTACCTATATTAATAACGTTTACAGTATGTTATGTTACCTCTATTCATTGCGTTTACAGTATGTTATATTACCTCTATTAATAATTTGTTAGTTGTAATGATGTAGTATTTACAGTTTGTTACACATGGCTGCCGGAAAGAGACTATAAATAGAGCAAATAAGTGTCTCCTCAACAAGACAGAATGAACAAAGTGTCAAGCACGGAACAGCTCCTAATAACTAATTCAAGTCGGCCCGTCACTGGCAATAACGCGCTCAATAATGGATTTGTTAAACAAAGCTCCTGACGTCAGTCCTTGTGAAAATAAAACGGTTTAATTAGCTGTCGACTTTAAGGCCGCGCCGCCGTGAATAACCAATTTACCTTGGACTTACTTACTCGTAAATGGAGTTTGTCGGGAAATGTCGGAATCTGTGTCTGAACAGTACTCGTTACTGTACCTACTGCTCTGTTTTGTTTTCACTTCAATTCAAAACCGCCTCCAATTTAATAATTCGGGTATTTTTAGGACTCTGATATCTATTCGCTTACGGAGTAACGATGAAAAATACAAATTGTTTAAAGAAACAAAACACTGACTTCAAAAGCGTCTAGCGTATGTACTTATATTAATAATAATAATCATATATTTCAGGAAATCATTTCCATATGATTAAGGCAGTGGGTCCCGAGGTAGGTACCCTAGGCCGGAGAGCCGCCGAGGTAGAAAGGTTATTAAGTGGCGACCCGGCACGTGGTCGAGTGCTATGAGAGAGATACTATTCTAATCAGTCAGTAGTCAGTACCACGCGATGAAAGAAAATTACAGTGGATTTTGTAAGAAACCGGTGTGTCACAAAAGAGGTAAATACATACTTAAAACGACATTAATGGTCGCCCAGCGTCGACTAGCGACCGGCGACCGGCGACCAGCGGCAAGCCAACACAAATTGGGATAAGGGCACAAGAATGAAATCGACACGTTTGCGATCCGACGAGTATTCTCCAAGAAGGTTAGGTACTTAAGTGCTCGTAAGAGGCTTTCAACTAACGTTTAAAGAGGTTTTACATTTTCCTACAATTACTTTAGTTGCTGTTAAGTTCTTGAGGAATAGAAGGCACTTACGTAGAATGGCCATTAACCCGAACTTATTAGAAGGACAACATTATGATTTTATTCCTGCTGTGTAAATTTAACCGTAGTTGTACCATTTTGATAGAACTCAAAGCGTATTGAAATCAAAGGGTTTTGTTAAACCAACTATTTATATAGCAACTCCATTATACCGCAGTAGAATTACTATTCGGTGGGCCAGATGTTCTGAACAATGTAGCTAATATTCAACTGTAACCTAACTGGATATTAGCACAGTGATAGCATTGTGGTATTATAATAATGCTATTAATGCTGTGGCCCTTACACACAACTTCGACACAGAGTGAGTACATATTAATTAATCACAATTAGGAGCGCGCCACCATACTAAACCAAGCCATTTATGTAAAACATAATTATCTTCTTAATTGCTTCTCGATAATAAAGATTATTCTGTTTTCTTATTATTCAGATCAGCCGCGTACGACATCGCTTTGTTAGACAGCTCAGTTGTAATTTATGGATATTTTGAATTAAAGAATTAAATAGTTTTAAGCAATATGTGCACACTATTATCTGGAAGGTATACTGTAAGGCCGGCGAAGGACAACCCCAGTCCAGTTGCGCTTAGAATTATATGTTGTCTAATTATATATTAATATGGAATTTCCGTAATTGCACCAACTATAGTACCTACAAGTAGTGTACCTATACGTATGTATTCTACTACCCTACCATTAGAGGCACGGTGGTACCAAGTGACAAAACAAACCACACTCGTTAGCCAAACGCACAGGGAAGTAACCCAAGTCTGTGCCATCAATTATTTTGCCGTCGTCAGTGTTAATTAGTATTGGGAATTCGACGCCGTACATTCAGCAACTAAATATTTATACTCTGCAATATGATGACGGCACTGAATATCTTATCTTATCTTTGATGGGGTGTACTTGCGTACAGCACTTTGACCCTTCAGGATCTTTTGTACTATCCCCCACTGGTTTTTATTCTATCCCTAGAGCCCTGAATGAAGTCTTCACATAATCCAGTACGCTTCTTAGGGCTAGATCCTTGTAGTCTCCTGGTTCTGGATATGCCAGCCCCAGGATGGCCATTCTGTGCCTTGCCAATGCATCGCATTTGCATATTATATGCAGCATTGTTTCATGTTCTTCCCTACAGTTCCTGCAGATCGGGCTATTCGACACTCCCAGTTTGTGTAGGTGACAGTTGGTGCCGTAGTGGCCCGTGAATACTGCTACTATCAGTCGTAGCTGGTTTCTGCTGTACTTCCAAAGCTTTTTGGACCAGCTTTTGTCTACTCCTTTTATGAGTTGCTTTGAGTGTTTTAATTCCTTGATTTTGGTCCACATTTGATTGTGTTTAGCTGTGGATTCATTTTTAAGGATTGCTCCTATTACATTTGGAGGAATCCCTACGCACGGTTCTGGTCCACAGAACTGACTTTCAGAACCCTTCCTAGCCAGTACATCTGCTTTTTCGTTGGCACTGAATATCACTATCACATCTCTTCCCGTGGAGGTCGCAGAATTCATCCGAGGGTATATCAAAGAAACGCTGCTGCGAGTGACAGCGTTTCTATGAGTACAATGTTCATCATATTGCGTTCGTCTTCCCATCTGCCAAGCGAGGCGTTTATTACTTTATTATTCACGTCTAAAGAACTGAACCTTTTCAGCTTTCATTTCTTTTCAGCCTATCAGACTGCGAGAAAGTGGACTCATACTACGATAGGTTCGTAGAAGATATCCATATGGCTGCATCAAAGATCTTCAAGACCCGCCGTACAAACAGAACCATTGTACTTATTTAGAAGCTAGTGTAAGAAAGACGGAATATATATTTTGACGTCCTCAGATGATGTTATCAGAATAGCAAAACGGCAGCAAAACAGATGTCAACAGAATATTCGTTAAATAAAATACAAAAATGTTTCGTTTTCTCTTCACAAACTACAATGTTTTTAAACGAAATAGTGTTGACAAACTATATTGCATGTATGGACCCTGTTTAATAAAGCTTTGTCGCGACAATCCGGCATTTTTCTGTTTAATAAAACCTTTTGAGCGCCAGGACAGGGATTGTATTTGTAAGGGTATTCAAAGGTTAGGTGCGCATCAATTTAATACGTAAATAGTTAATGGTTCTAGTTAAGCAAATTTTTGGACAATATTAATTTAAATATTACTAACTCGACTTTGCAAACACAGTCATTTAGACAAATGAGGGACTACAGTGCAAGGTCAACATTTTAAAGTACGGATATCTAAAAGTTCATATGGGGTGAAGTCATTACCGAGATGTGGCCACCTCTTTTCTAATCAGCTCTTTCACGTTCACAACCATACGTATGGATGGGGTTGTAACAATTGAACCACCATTCTTTTGAGTTTTCATCATCAGAATTCAAAATCATGACAAGGATATTGATATTCAGCAAGGGTAAGAGCGTTTCTTCTTCTTCTCTTCTATCTTTGTTAAACTATCTAAATCAAATCGAAACCCTAATGGTATTGGAAGATGCAGCTCATTAGTTGTAAGCTTTAGGCACATTTAAAAAAGACGCTATAAAAATCATTTTTTTTCTTATGTTATACTAGCTGTGCTCCGCGGTTTTACCCGCGTTAAATTTTATAAATTATTACAGCTCCTTCCCCGTAGGTGATAGCGGGATAATATGTAGCCTATATGTTGACCTGACCTCTTAGTAATATTCCTCTTATAATAGAAGTAAATCCATGCAGTACTTTTGGAGTTTAGCACGGACATACAAGACAAACAGACAAAAATTCTAAAAACTATATTTTTGGCTTCGATGTCGATTGTAGATCACGTCCCAAGTAACCTTTTTAAAAAATATTCATTTTTTGACTATCCTATCCTATATCCTATTTTATTATATTATTATGTATAGTATAGATATAATAATAATATATTATTATATTCAACTGAACTGAGTACTCAATATTTCCCAACGTGAACCCTTCGCAAAAGTCCCAGTGCTATTTCATTATCGTCACACGAGGTGATTTGCAGAATAATATCATGCTTCATTTATCTTTTGATACTCCTATATTGGATTCTCCGCTCTTACGTTTGATCTTATTCTATCGTATACATTTCTCCGGACAACTACACAATCTTCACAAATTCCACATATCTGCACATATGTAGCTAAACGGACGTTTGCTTTTGTTTATCGCCGCTTTGAAATGTTGCTGCTTTCAATGTGAAATGTAAAACAACACCGTATTGTGCATACTCCTAAAGCCCAAATAAATCTTTATGTACAGTTTATATATTGTTTTTGTTCTGTTCTTGACGGTTACTGCTCGTCTACAGAACGTAATAATAAGTTAATTAAGACAATTGCGAAAACCGTCAATTGGAAAAACAAATTTCAACCCAATACTCACACTAAGCGGACATATGTTTGGTAACTATTTAAAAATTATTTGCCTTGTTTTATAAACAATTAATTGCAATGTTTTACAAAAAAATTAGAAACTGCTGGATGCGAATAGCGCAAGACCGGCAATTGTGGAGATCTTTGGGGGAGGCCTTTGTCCAGCAGTGGACGTCTTTCGGCTGATATGATGATGATGATGACCAAAAATATGCTCACCGCCATAAATTTACGGGATATTTTACGACAGTAGGTGACTTACTGTCGTAAAATATAATATGATAAGTGATACTAAGAAACAAACCTGTATTCTATCTGACTGTACGGATGGCGCAGCGGGGGGGGGGGGGGGGGGGAGGACACTCATTTTACCACTTTGGAAGTGTCTCTCGAGCAAATTATTCAGTTTAGAAAAAATATATTAGAAACCTCAATATCATTTTTCCCCTATCCATAAACACGACACATGTAAGAGTACTATGTAAAAAAATAATTGAGTTTTAGTTCGATGTATGGGGACCTCCCAAAATTATTGTTCTTTTTCAATTTCTGTGTAAAAATCTTAATGCGGTTCACTGAATACTTCTGTCCAGAGTCCTAAAAATTTTATATGATCCATTTCATTAAAATGTTTAGTTGCATATTGGATGTTCATTTTCATTTGATTACTATTTTGTCTGAATTTCATAATGTATGTTTTATCCATATTTATTTTCAGGTTGTTATAATTAAGCCAGTCAACTAACGTGATTATCGACGCTCTGATTTATCTTTGATTCATATGTTTCTACGTTATGTCCTGAAAATATCACTGTGCTATCATCACCGAAAAGAGTCATTGGATGTTTTATTACTTTAGGCATGTCGTTAATGTATATTTGGAATAATATAGGACCTAGAACGCTTCCTTGAGGTACACCATAACTTACAACTCTTGCTGTGGATAAATATGTTACTTCCGTTTTTGTTTTAGGACATAGCTTTGTTATACATGTTACTTATTTCCTATTCAGGTAAGATTTTAACAATTTCAGTCCATTTGCACGTATTCCATATCTTTTAAGTATATTTGGCAGAATCTCCAAATGAACAAAATCAAATGCTTTGGTCATATCCATGTACTGGTATATGGTTATCTATGAATGTGAAACAGGCGACAACCAATGTAGTACAATTTAATGGAGCTAGGTTGGACCCTGTTGAATCAACTGTGTTCTTGGGTATCACTATTGACTCAAAGCTACAATGGAGACCACAAATAGAAAAACTGTCCGGCAAATTAAGTTCTGCAGCATATGCAGTGAAAACTATTAATCGGCTGACTGATGTTGACACAGCTAGAATGGTTTATTTCAGTTATTTTCATAGTGTAATATCCTATGGAATTCTTCTCTGAGGTAGCTCTGCTGACATTAACACCATATTTATATTGCAAACAAGAGCTGTAAGAGCTATCTATAATCTTGGCCCGAGAGTGTCTCTAAGAGAAAAGTTCAAAGAGGTCAACATTCTAACTGTACCATCTCAGTATATATATGAAAACTTACTATATGTGCATAAAAATATCGATTCCTTCTGTATAAGGAGCGATACACATAATGTAAATACTAGATATAAGAATAATCTCATATTGCATACTACCCGTCTCCACAAAATAAGTAACTCTTTTATGGGGCAATGTATAAGATTCTATATCAAACTTCCCAATGATATTAGAGAATTGTCTACGAATAAGTTTAAAAGCCAAATTGTGTAGCATAGCATATTACAAAATTTCTGATTATTTAAGTGAATAAAGTGCTTGGGATTGAGTTGTTCCGACTTTTCAGGCAGTGTTTCTCAGTAGCTGCCACGTCATGCACTGCACGGTAGGGTAAAACAAATATAACGATTCCACATAAATGTAATTTTTTTACGGAATAAAGTACCTTTGACTTTATTATTATTATAAGTTTAGTAACTAACCCATATATAGCCATATTAATGTTTTTACATTTTCTAGAGCCATATAACTAAGAACTGGAGATATTTAACATGAAACGTATTTTATCACCTTCGTGGTTATGTCGTCGTAACCTGTATTTTTTAAATCCATTATTGTTTTGTTGTTATGTCCCAGGATATTATTAAAGTATTTGATCGTATATAATTACAATTTAATTTATGATACTTATGGTTTCGTTAAAAACCTAATTTCTAAAGTTATGCAGTATATTTCCTATATAAATTTATTATGAGTCAGTATTACCTGGCAAATGCGAAATTTAGTGTCGAAATATACGTTTTTGTGGCGTAAACGGCCGTATCTATTTTTTTTGTAAACAAAGCTTTTTTATTTTTTGTGTATGGTTTAAATTAAACTAAATACCTTCACACGTCCGCGAGATTTGGTAGGTTAGGGTATTAACAGCCAGACGGACGGCCATTTTTCCTTTGGAGGTTCCTAATTATATGTAGTTGACGTGCAAAAAAATATAGTTAAGTAAGTGTAGTAATGTTATATTTTAAATACATTTTATGACTATGCACAAGTGGTTCCTGAATGTTTAAGTTACCAAAAATATTATTTATAACTATCTACGAATCAGATGTAGTCACAAAGATTGAAAAAGGAATGCTGAGATGGTTTGGACATTTAGAGAGGATGAGTGAAAGAAGATTGACCAAAGAAGTATACCTGGCCCGTGTGAATGGAACAACCGGAAGGGGAAGACCTCGTCGAACATTCTCTGAACAAATCGGAGACGTTCTCAAGAAAGGGCAGGTCAGAAGTACCCTAAACCGGCGAGCATGTATGAAGAATATAATGACAGTAATCGAGGCAAAAGACGTGTGCAAAGATCGTGACAAATGGCGTGAGTCTATGTATGTATGTATGTATCTACGAATCGCTTTGATTTACCTTGTACACGTTGTAATAACATAATGGGTGAATTTAAGATTGTAACTATCCAGTGACGTTTATGTTGCACGTTGTACAAGTAGGTACCTACGTGTACGTGTATTATAAAGTCACCTGTAGACAACGACTCGGTATCCGGTTCTCAGGCGCACATTACAGAGAACGACCACTTTCCGGCGACCGTAAAAGTCCGCCTCCCCCCACCCGCCGTTTAAAACGAAACAATAACACGTTTAACGATTGCAAATTTGGCTGAATATTAGCCACCTAAGCCACTACACAAGATACAATAATAGAGCACCATCGCTATAAAATAAACATTCCCATAAAAAGTGTACCCGATAACATTGGATAATAATTTTATGTAACTTAATGAAATTATTTTATAAAATCTGCCTTTCATACATAAAAGTATAGCTAAAAAATAATTTATTTTTGAACCGGAACCTAATATTTATTACGGAATGAATATATTACCACTTATAAAAAAAGAAAGAAAGAAAGATAAAAGTTTATTTATTTCTTTATATTATATTATATGGGTCTCAATACTGATGGGTCACTGGATAGGCCTTCACGCGAGATCAAGCGCCTGACGTAATTGTACCCTTTACTAACATTAGGCTAAGAACATTGTCACTAACTACTCGTGATCTGTATTTTTGCTAACACTAGGTTAAGAACACTGTTACTAATAAATTTATGGACCAAAGACTGCCTCGTTGGTCTAGCGGTAGCGTGTTCACCCGCAGAAAACGAGGTCCTGGGTTCAAATCTCGGGTCTGGCCAAAAGTGATTTTGGGACTTTCCTATAAAAAAAACTTCTCAGCATCAGCCCGAAGCCTGGGAGTTGGCGGTATTATACCCCCGTGCCTCGGAGAGCACGTAAAGTCGTCGGTCCTGTACCTGACCTCTTTCCGGTCGTGTCGCTAGGCGTCCCATCGGATCATGAGAGTGATGGAATAGAAAGTGCTCCTGTGTTTGCGCACACGCTTGAGCACTATAATTATGTCCCGCGCAGATGGCTAATCTCTATTGAGACTGGCCGTCGTGGGCGAAATTCGGCTAGGAGGACATTTTTATTATTATGGACAAAAGTCTGAAATAAATGTGTTTATTATTATTATGTAGAAACTCCTTTCAAACTAACTGGCTTATTCCAAAAGTAGATTTCATGAATGTGTGTATCATTGGTTGAATGAAAATATCGAAGATTCTCTCTGAACTTCTCAAAAAAAAATCACAGTAGGTGGTTGTCCTGCCATCATACTCTAATCAACGTAACCTTTTTTAAATAGGTATATGTCTTAATATAGTCATATTGAAGCAACAGATATCAAATGACACAGATAAGTAAAATATGTAGCAAATCTAAGAGATCAAGAGTAATAATTATGTATTCACATGTCAAATAGAATAACTACGGGGTGTTGGATTCGTTGTTATTTATTATTACTATTGTTAGTATTTTGTAAAAGACAACGCCCGCACTAGGTAATCTAAGCCCTGTATCGCGGGGTACTTTACAAACAAATAATAGACGGACACAAATTACATCCAGACTCAGAACAATTATTTATGGGTCACACAAATAGTTATCCGGCGCGGGACTCGAACCCGCGACACGAAACGGCGAGGCGACTGTCTTAGCCGCTGCGCCATACGTGGAGCCAATAATTATATTAACTAATTGATATAATTTATTTTTCTTATCATCCGATGTTGCTAATTGCTGACACCATTTACTTTGTCTCAAAAAATTACGCTAAGAGCATGGAAATGGACTTAAACAGTTTAATAAATGAATAAAATAAAATAAAATATTCGTTTATTTCGGACCGGAATCCATAGTGTTAGTAACAGTTATCTTAAAAACTATGTTAGTAATAAATATTTTAGGATTTACATTCAAATAAGTACATAACAGGATACCACTATTACACATACCGGTTATATGTAATTGCGGTATCCTTGATTATGTGTACGCGTGTCCAGTGCTGCATAATAGCACTGTCCACGTAAAGTCTGTTGGCCAGTCTTCAGAAGGCTGTTGGAACTGCCACGAACCCACTGTAACAGGGACGCGATACGTTTTCTGATGATAGCCGAAAAACTATCAACCCCAGCTGCGGCCATCATCCCTGAGGCACTACAGTGGCGTCGCAACCCCAACAGCCTACCCTGAAGGCATTATTATATTGGGTACGCAGGGTCCTGCATGCGCCTTGAGTGTAATTCATCCACGGGCTGCACGTGTACAAAGAGTGACAATATGCTTTGAAAAGCGTAATTTTTGCTTGTTTCAGCGAGCGAACCTGCGGGAAAGCATATTAGCTCGAATACACAGGGCCCTGCGTTCCAGTTCCATATCCATGTTATCCTTCAGCGATTCCTTGAACCAGTGTCCCAGGTTCTTCAAACTGTTTACTTGTGCTATCGGGGTCCCATTGAGCGTTACTGGAGGTACTTTGTAAGACTTATTACCTGCCTTCAATAGAAGAAGTACACTCTTAGTTGTCTTGTAACTAAGACCATGAGCCACAGAAAATCGCTCACAGATGCCCATATATTTGATGGGCACAATAGCACCACATCGTCAGCGTAACTTATGTTGCGTATGTGGCAACGTATGTAGCATCCCCCATATCTTGACTAAACTCATATTATGACATTTACAGTTAATATCTATATATATAAAAATCAATGCCACTTTTCGTTGTAATGTTATAACTCAACAACGCCTTTACCGATTTGGCTAATTTTGGTCTTGAATTATTCGTGGAAGTCCAGAGAAGGTTTGTACGTAAAGAAAAAAAGATATTCTAAGGCAACTAATCAGATCTGGACAGAACATTTAAGGAGTGAAAAAAGGGTTAAGGGCTGTATTTCAAGGGGCATTATTTAAAGGCAAGGAATCTGTCTGTGTGAGGACACAGACAGATTCCTTGCCTGTATATTTATGGGGTTCTTATTTTCGTAAGGTACAACCAAGGACTTTCTGAGCTCCTAAAAAGTAAGAGACTAAATAGCAAGTTATGCATACCTCCGCATAGAACAACTCTCTACGAGAGACGCGTTTTCTCTATGGTATGGCGCCCAGGATGTATAATAAATTACCACACAAGCTGGTAGATTTAGATTGCAAAATTGAATTTAAGAAACGACCCCTTGAAAACGTCGCAAGTAAAGGTTTTACACGGTATACAATTAATTTTGTAATGATGAATTATTTTAAGCTAAAATATCTTCCGGAAGGTCATTGATTTATTTAGATTGTTAATCAATTCAATTTAATTAAGTATTAAAGGTCATGGCCCATAATCCGACCCGGTTCAAAAATGTTTTTGTACAAAAACGAAAATGATGGCAAATAATGCAGGCATAACCCACTGTTCATTATAAGTAAAAAGAAAAAAATAATTCAATGGAGAGATCTTGCAGTAGACCAATCAAAATTGGATAACAATTAGCTGCACCAGCGGTTTCGCCCGTCTCTAAATTATTTTATCCCATGGAAATATGTCACTGGGATAAAAAGTTTACTATGTCCGTCTACAAATCTAATATGTATATAAGATATATTTTTTTGTCTATTCATAGGAATTTGACATGACATGATAGATAAAAAATAATTAAATAATGTATTTTCTTAATCTATGCTATGCACCTAAGGTATTAAACAAACACTCATTCTTTACATGTATATCTCTACGGGGCAAGCAATTTAACCAAAATCGGTTCAGTAGTTTAGACTTGAAAATGAAACAAGCAGACTTACTTTGCCATTGTTTTGTTAAATAAAAATATCATCATGACACTTATATAGCAAACTCGTTCGGTCAGGTAATAAATAACACGTATATTGCTGTCTCGGTCTCACCCGAGCTTTGTTGCGGTCGCGCAATAATACAATGTATTATATTTTATTACATGATCCCCATCGGCCACAGTAATGCACCACTTACCATTGAAAAGTATAATCATTTGTCTTTGATTCCCCCCATATTTCATTTCTGTACGCCGTAGGTATATTTTTCATACTAAATGGGCCATTACCTTTAATTAATAATCAATGATCTTGTGAGGGTCGCTGGAAATCGCTGGATGCGGATAGCGCTAGACCGGCAATTGTGGAGATCTTTGGGGGAGGGGGCTTTGTCCAGCAGTGGACGTCTTTCGGCTGATATGATGATGATGATGATGATGAAGTATTATATGTAAATATTAGGTGTGTGCATTATTATTGCAAATGTAATGCCGGAAGGCTAATATGGGACTTTACATCTCGGGTTCTAACGCTTCAACCTACACAGCACGGAATCCTTCATGTGATATGCGTATTGTTGGAAGTTAAGAATGGTAAATGGCATCACATATTTTCCAAAGATTTTTTTGATTCTTTTTAAAAATATAGAAGTTGGAACTCTATGGGCTATATAATGGCCACCACTTTGATCTGAGTCGGTACAAATATAGCCCGCAACTCGCAGACACCAACTTTGTGGAGCGGATTTGCAAAGTTCCTGTAACATTTCAACATCTAACCGTTTGCAAAATGCGATGTAAACAAGTGGAGCTAGCTCTGCTCTGCGGTTTGTTTGACTACAGTACAAAGTTTTAATTTCAATTTAACATAAGTTGTGCGAGGCGACCATTGTGATGACTTTGTACGCAACTCCGGAAGTTGGGAATAGTTTGAAGTTCAGCGGAAAGCTTTAGGTTCAAGTATAAAGAACACTTACTGTGTCATTATATAGTTAGGGTCGTATAAGCTGCGGTTTGAACAAAGATTTGTGAAAAAGATGAGCGGTGCGCGACCAAATATTCATTTTCCTAGCCGCTTATCCCTTTGACAAATACAATTAATAACAGTAAATGTACATGAGGAATAATTTCAAACTATGCCAAACTCTGCGACTCGTAATTATTCATAGATCCAACTCACCTAGAGTAGTGCTTAAATAGAAACTTGTGACCTGATTTGTGAATATAATCTTATTGAATATTGTCAACAAGCTCCTCAACTTTGACCTGAAGCACGGCTCCGACCCGAGTTTAGTTTATAACTTATACGGACTCACACCTCGCTTCTATAAATATATCCTGCTCAGTTTTACTAGTTTGCCTTTGTCTATTAACATTATGGTAGACAATTTTGTCAGTTAAAGACGCTTAATATAATTTTGATTTTGAATTCCAGGGTACTCACCGCAGAACTGCAGTGCCGGCAAACGCGAGCTCGATCAGAAGGAAGTTGATCAAGACAACGTAGGAGATGGTCAGCAGGTAGATCTCGTTCATAGCCGGGCGGCTCAGGCACGCCAGCAGACCTGGAACAAGCAAATATGACATTAAAGGCTTCAACTGCAACATTACATAGATGCATTCTACTTCAAATGCTAAAACTCTGTAAGAGAAGCTGACAGAACAGTAAAAAATATGTAGCTATTTGAACAATAAACATACGGGACAATACGGGATGTGATAATAAATATCATAATATAAGAAGTAGGTAGAATGATTTTTAAAGAGAAAAAAATATGATTTGAGATTGGTCTTTAATTTTATCATCTATTATATAAAATAATAAAAGGAAAATATAGAATTCTTTAAACAAAATCCAAATGAAAAATTATTGTCTATATATTATTATTGATGGAAGTTCATCAACTCCTTTGATATATTATATCGAGGGAACAGGTGTTTCGAATCCGAATGGGTTTTGATTTTGATTACGTTCGGAAACACATTTTCTTTGATGTGACAAACAACTGTCGTAGCATGGCTCTTGCCTTTGTCGTGTATTTGCATTTTGTCGTGATTGATAAAATTTTGTTAATACCAAATAAAATTAATTATTTTAAAGAACAGAGGCTTAAAGCGTAATAGTTCGCGTTGAAAAGAATAGTTTTAGAAGTCCCTATAACTAATTTTGTAAAAATCGTTGTTTAGAAGTACAGATGCCAGCACACCAAGCTACCCCAATCTGTCAAATTTCCCCAATTGAAAGTGAACCTTATCCTTATGTGATAAAGTTAAAAATTATAAAAAAATTGACAGATTGGGGAAGCTGGATGTGCTGGCATCTGTACATCGAATGGAACTAGTGCCTGCTTAGACAGCATTTGATTTCAAAGTATATCTGCGATAAGAAAGCTTATATGTAATTAATTGGCCAATTAAAGTAAGCAAACACCTTTTAGGTATACGATTAAAACCCGGATGCCGGTGAGTATTTCTCTGTTCATAATTTTTGGTCCAAATGCTATATCGTAATTCTATTTGCGAAAAGCAGATTAGTTAGTCTAAACGTATTCTGGTAACTCCCTCCTACCTGCACAATCCTGGGATAGTATCAGTTAAACCTAACTAAAAACAGGTATTATTAAAACATTTATATGCTCTCAAGTGAACCTATCTAAACAGAGGCCCTTAAACAATTTCAAAGCTTGGTTAAAATGGTGGCTTATCGAGCACTTATCGGTCTATTCTGCTGATGAATACTTACTGCTATACCTTTAAAATCGAATTGTTTGACTTAGAATTTATGATTTTGACTTGCTAAGTAATGTTGTGACGATTATTGTATAAACCTAATTTATTTATTTTTTATGGAAGTACTATTTATTTGCCTTAGGTTTAGTTTTAGTATATTTGATTTATTGACTTAGTTTAGAAGTTTAACCAAATGTTATAATCATTTTCATGGCCTATAAGAAATATTACCAACAAGTGACTGTTTGTTAATTACGTAATGCTTTACCACTATTGAATTTTGCCTGGTGGAAAAAGACACGTTCCATACAATACATATATTAATAATAGACATACTAAGACAAGATTTAATGATACAAACCATTGGAATTGAGTTAATTCCACTGTCATTTGTTTTGCTACGTGAACACGTAATTTATATGAGTACTAGCGGCCTTGTGGAGTTATAAGATTACAACGAAAAGTGGCATCGATTTTTATATATATAGATATCAAATTTTCTTTTTATAAGGAAAGTGACTCTTTACCATCCTGATTTCAGATGGAGAGAGCTCCAGACGAGAATGGATTTAATGAAAACTGAAGAAGGAATAATATCAGAACGATGAGGTGGAGAGGAAACTAGACGGTTGTGAGAAGACTGAATATTTTTGTCATAGTCAAATCAAGAAGTTCAGTATAGAGGAAAAGCAGGGGAGATCAATAGAGAAAATAGGGTAGTCAAGGCTCTGCGCTGACGAATAGGGAACCACTTTAGTTGAGCTCGGTAGTTACGCACACACGGCCATATTCACGAAGATTGAATATAAATCGCATGCAGTAGTTCAGAAATCGGTCAAGTTCATTGAGGTGATCTACATCAAGTTCGAAGTAGCACACACAACACCACAGACAATCAATGGAAACGTTTTATTATTGTAATTCTCCTTCATGCGCCAGCGCAGCTGATCAAGTTTAATCTATGGATAAGTGATAATACTCACAGCCATAGATCAGAGCGGCAATCCCGAGTATAACAACGTTGATGAGATGCGCGATGCGCTCTTTCTCGTAGTAGATGCGCTGGAGTTGCAACGTGGTGATTTGTTCCTCAATGAACGAATCGTTGAGGTCTCTGTGTGAAAAGAATATTAATGAAAATTAGTACACATAAAAACCTTATATTAAATATTTGCGGCGATTACCTGTACACTACTAATTATACCATAATTAATTATTACCATCCATTAACAACATGATTTAATATAAGAGTACTTATATTACAGCCATACGTGTCTATAATTACCTACCACTTGACATATCATACTCATCATATCATTAGCAGCTTGATGGTAAAATGTTTAAATCGTTGCAAAAGCGATGGCCAAGCTCAATGTGTTTTATGATCCAAAAGAGAGGTTTTGATTGTGGCAAAAGTACCGAAAGCAACTGTGTGTGTGTGTGTGTGTGTTCTTGTGTGTATTGTGTTACTTATCGGTTATCAAGTTTATAAAAATAAATTAATTTAATATTAAGAGATGTAAAGAACAAACAATGCATGCCCGATTTAACTGTTGATCAATTCCATGTTATAAAAACGTCATTCTAGACATACATAGTTCTGACAATAAATAATTTATGTCTATGCCCAATCGGCTCGAGGATATTCTCAAAATTATGTAATGTAAAAAATATATATAACACCTATTTAAAAATATTCTCAATAGTTTTATTAATTGACTGCTTGATTGAGTGATTCAAGTTACCCACGATTTACGAAGTTAGCACGAATAAGTAAAGAGATAATACGACATAGGTATGGAACCGTGGGGCTGCGGTGGCACTGTGAAAAGGGTCCTCTACTGCCGTCACTTGCAAGCAGCTTCGGGAAGACAGCGATCTGTTTGTGGCACAGTCGCTGTGCCGGACTGGCAGGAGTCTGCAATAGGGGAGGGCAATTCCGAGCCCTCCCAGGGTACGTATCCCGATCATCTGGGACATGGCGCAAAAGGGGGGCACCAGAATAGGCACCGCGTTCCCGGGGTTCCACCAATCAGGCGCCACGGCAAGTTAGGTTCAGTCGGTGACAGTCCGAAATACCCACCCGCAGATATTTTTGCGGGTGGCATGCGTAGACATTCTCCCCTGCCTTATCATAAAAAAAATGTATGGAACCGTAATCGTGTCGTAATCTATTGAGTGATATTTCTATTGATTTTTTTTATATATAATTTTATCTCTCAGTACTAACCGAACTAAACTCATAATTTGATATCTTCTAGTACTAATGAATGAAGATTAGTAATAACTATATACGTGTTTTATTAGGTGGTCATTATAAATTGTATTATATTATTGACGGAAAACTAAGTTAACTAAGAAGGCTATGGCAGCTATGGCTATGGCAGCTATGGCTATGGCAGCCGTCTTCAGGCCCACCGACACCGCACCGACTGCGAGTTGAAGTGGTCGCCATGATCTGGTAGACCAATCATAAATAATAATCTGTACTTACACAAAAGAAGGAAAGAATATGTTCGAGGCATTGGTGGCGATGCGCGCCAGGAAGTTCTGCGCGATGAGCAGCGTCCGAATCTGGACGATAGTCAGTCCCATGGCCACGCCGAGCAGCAAGCCCAGCAGGTGCGTCGTGTTGGCTTGTTCATGCGGAGGAAGTAACGCTGGTACAACATCTCCACCTGAGGATAAAGACGTTAGATTCAATAAATATTATCTCCTGTTAAATTCTGACTATAAAAATAATTAAATTTATTTTTTTATTTATACTTTATTGCACACAGAAATACATATTTACATTAAAGATTACATATATCATGTACACAGGCGAGCTTAACTCAACTATGAGTTCTCTTCCAGCAAACCTTTGTTAGAGTGAGAGCTTATATGAATGGGTTACAAACAGTGCGCAACAATTTGAAATAATTATGAACTAAGGTAATAAAAATAATTCAAAAATAAAACAAAATAAAATCTACCAGTGGTAAATAAATATATACATAAACCTGCTTACTAATACTACATACCAAGTTACTTACGTAACTACATACCTAATTATATATTATATATATATAATAAACATAATATATACATAAATATTAGCTGTCTGCCTGCTTAGTTGATTGTAAAAAGTGTTCTTTTATTTTTCTCTTAAACACGTCAAGAGATGTTGTAGCGCGAATTGAATGAGGAAGAGCATTCCACAAACGCACTGCCTGAACAGTAAATGAGCCGTCATACCGGCTTGAGGAGTGAGAAGACATTCGAAGAAGAAGTGAAGTGGTTGAACGGCAGATTTTTTCTCGCGGGACTAAATACTCAAAGCGTTCACGGAGATATGTGGGAGCATTGGAGTTATGAAGGATAGAATAGAGGAATGACAGAATATGACAATCTCGACGTCTCCGAATAGGTAGCCAATTCAACTGCGACCGAAATTCGGACACGTGGTCATACTTTCGGAGGCCGTAAATGAATCGGATACATAAATTCTGTAGACGTTCGAGCTTGTTGAGAAGTTCTTCATTTGCATCCAGGAAACAGACATCGGCATAGTCAAGAAGAGGAAGTAGAAGTGTTTGAGCAAGGTAGATTTTAGTGCGAAAAGGCAAGAATTTCTGTAGCCGTTTTAGGGACTGAAATGAACAGTATACTCTCCTGCTTACTTCTGCAACGTGTTCGGACCATGACAATGTGCAGTCAATAAATATTCCGAGGTTCTTGGCGCATTTGGAATAAGTTATGGGAACGTCATTGTAGATTACTGGAGGTGGACATATATGTGCTATCATGTTAAGCATATACTGGCCACCAATAATGAGAGCTTGTGACTTAGATGGGTTTACCAGAAGGCCAAAGCTTTTGGCCCAATCGCTAATGTTACCAAGATCACTATTGAT
This sequence comes from Pseudoips prasinana, assembly GCA_951640165.1. NCBI lineage: Eukaryota > Metazoa > Arthropoda > Insecta > Lepidoptera > Nolidae > Pseudoips > Pseudoips prasinana. The sequence goes on along the minus strand of OX621266.1, from coordinate 2,542,949 downwards.
GGCAGCTATGGCTAAACTAAAATCCTCCACTTTAAAGTGACGATAAAGCTGCAAGTCGTCTGCGTAAAGATGGTAATTAGAAGAGATAATTTTGGTAATAGCATTGATAAATACCGAGAAGAGAAGAGGAGAGAGTATGCCACCTTGAGGAACACCTGCAGTAAGATTACACCACTCGGAGGTAGCCTCGTCGTGACGTACCGACTGCGAGCGCCCTCGAAGATAAGAGTCAAACCACACAATTACTGAAGATGAGATATTTAGAGAGGACAGGATACCGAGAAGGATGTCAAAGTCAACTGAATTAAAAGCGCTGCTGAAATCCAGTAACACCATTACCGTTAGTGATTTCCGCTCCATGGCCAATCGGATGTCATCTGTTATTTTGACCAGAGCTGTAGCAGTGCTATGGCCAGGTCGGAAACCTGATTGGAAGGGGCTCAGCAGGCCTTCGGAAGAGAGATACCGAGAGAGTTGCTTGTTTACAACACTTTCGAGGACTTTAGATAGGATGGGAAGGATAGAAATTGGTCGGTACTGGGATAAGGAAGAAGGATTGGCAGATTTAGGAAGCGGTAGAATAAGGGCTTTTTTCCAAATAGAAGGGAAGGAACTTGTCTCCAGGGAGAAGTTAATAAGGTGAGTTATGATAGGAGCAAGTTCCTCTAGGATAAGGGAGATCATCTGTAGCTGGAGCCCGTCAACTCCTACAGCTTTGGAGGATATAGATCGGAAGGAGTTTTTGATATCTCGCTCAGTAACTGCTGTAAAAGAGAAAGAAGTACAATCTGGCATTGAAAGGTTAGAGAGGTATCTAAGAGTTGAAGATTTGGTGGTGGCATCCAATGCGACTGGTGGCTGTGAAAAGTAAGTGTTGAGGGCATTGAGATCAACAGCTGTAACACTGCCATTTTCACTATTGCCAACACCAAGTGATTTTAGGAAATGCCATACTTTTGTAGTGCTGAGATTATTAATCGAGTTATGTATGTGGCGTCTTTTAGCATCTCGACACATACGACTGCAGCGATTTCGGAGCTTTTTATATACGTCCCAGTTCTCATTCGAAGCAACCTTTCTATAGCGTCTTTTGGCCTTGTCGCGCTTAGACATAAGTTTTTTTATTTCATCCGACAGCCATGGTGCCGGTACATGTTTAACTTTCACTTTTTTAATCGGAGCATGGTAATTATATAAATTTAAAATTAAGCGTGTAAATGTGGCAACTTTTGTGTCCAAGTCGTTACAGTCGTAAACAGGAGACCAGTCAATACTGCCCGCATCCTCCCTCAAACGGTCCAGGACAATATTTTTGAAGCTGCGTATGAAGACAAATTGAGACTTACGTCGAGGGCAGCGAATTTTGTATGATAGATATACAAGATCATGATAGGAAAAGGAGGCCGGCAACTGGCCATGAGAAGATACTTTAGATAGGTCGGATACAATTATTAAATCTAAAAGAGAAGGAGAACTGTGAGGAGCATGATGTGTAGCTTCCAGTGGTAGGATGTGCATGTTGACCGAAGAAATCAAAGAAAGAAGCTTACGACTCCGTGCATCACCCTTAAGTAAACAGGTGTTAAAGTCTCCAAGGATTATTATGTTATCATATTGGGGTGCAAGATTTTCCAGTTTAGATTCGAAAGAAGAGAAGTAATCGATATGACATGATGGACTATAATACACCCCCAAAAGCATTTTCGAATGATTTACGGCAATCTCGATAAATAGATTTTCGGCAAATTTTGAATAATCACTTGGAGACTTGTCGACCACCTTATGCTTCAAATCCATGCGTAAATAGATAGCCACTCCACCACACCCCTTTCCAGTTCTGTCATTGCGCACTAGCTTATAGCCAGGTATAGCATATTGTTTCGAAGGAAGTGCTGGTTTAAGAAATGTTTCAGAAACAAGAATAGCATGAATGAGGTCAGAGTCAAAAGATGACAGAAGGTCAGGGTAATGAGCGTGAATGCTTTGAGCATTTATGTGTACCGCATTAAAACATTTAGATGACGAAAACGAAAGATGTGAATAGAGCTGGTCGCGCAGTTGAAGTGATTCATCATCACTAAAAGCACTAGCATAGTGTTCAGACGTAGAGGAAGAAGAGCATGAAAGAAAATCGTCGCAATCGCTACCGGCAGACATAATAAACTAAATAATAATAGCAATACTATAAATGAGTAATAAAATAACAAATATAAAACAAAATACAACTAAACATAATAATAACCCCTACACACTCCTTATACTAAAAAAATATATAAAAATAAAACCAAACAACTAAATATTAGACAACCAGTGCAGTCATACCACGTTTCATCCGTAACGATAGGCGCCAAAAGCCGCAGTCTTGCGGGGTGTGATTGACATTCGATGAAACAAAATTGTTAGAATGTCAATGTCATAATTGTTATTTCTACACGGAACGCATAATTATTTACCTCCGAGTTATTTGTATACAAATCTTAAATACCGTCAAATTACAGTAAGAGTACAATATTAACGTGATAAAATGAGAATGAACATACTATATAATGCTACTAATTAATGTAGTACAAAACATTGTCGGAATACAGCTACCTCAGAAGATTTTATTTCGCCGGCCTGCGAGACCTCGTAGCTGTGGAAGTGTTTGCACCTTTGCCGGTGTCTTGCAGAGACTTTCCCTTTTCGGCTCCCTTAGCAGCATCGCACGCTAGTGGCTGCGTGGCCGGAAACTCAGCCAGGAGAGCACGAAGTTGACTACTAGTCTCGATTTTCCGCTTCGATTGGCCTGCTAGCTGGATTATGATAATACCTGCTGATGTCCAGACCTGTTTTTGGCCATAACTTCTGCGCGCATCCATAAAGACTTTGTGACGTGGTTTTGTCAGGAACTCCGAGAGTGTATAACCCGAACCCTTCAGCATGGTTTTGGCGTTCCAAACTTCACTCCTCCGTGTGTACTGGTGAAAGCGGATCAGGACAGGCCGAGGCTTGCTCTTATTGGCTCCGAGGCGATGACAGACAGCTATATCAGTAGAAGTTAGTTCGGCCAGTTGCATCTTGTCAGTAAAAATACTCAAGGCTGTGGGCAACGGATCCTCATCTTCAGTAACACCGTGTAGCAGCAACACCTTCCTACGAGACGCCATTTCGTGACGGTCCAGCCCCAAACTCAAAAGTTCAACTTGACTCCTCAATGCATCAAGTGTCTTACAGACAAAGGTTTTGAAGTCTGTAAACTCCCGTGACAAACTTGCAAGTGTTTTGTGAGGAACTTCAGAGCTTACTGCAGCCTTCAGTTCAATCTCATGTTGGGCCATCCTGCTGTTTAATGATTTAGACATCTCTTCCATTTGTTCAGAGAGCTTGGTGTATACATCCATCTTCTATTGTTGTTATGGTGAAAGTGAGTGTTAACAGGAGAATGTTGTTTTTAGTGAGTGCAGTAGAGGTTATAGATTAAGTATACCACTAATTAAACATAATTAAATGTAAGTAAGATATTTAAATTTAAATAAATAACAGAGCACAATTTTTTGGTGTTGGCACTTGAACTACCCACAAGCAAAAAAAAATTAAACATAATCTCTTGACAATAACTTGATACAAGCTAGCTAAATATCAATGCTATAATAAAATAAATTTTATAAATGTGTTCATACATGTGTACCTAAATATCTATGTTACTAGAAATAATAATGTATACAACTATATTACTACAAACATGTTCTGACTATTTACAAGCGCTCAAGTCTACGTGAATCAAAACCTTTTTTATTTTATTTATTTAACTATGAGATGGTCTTGTGTGAATAATGTCCCAGGTTATTATATTATATGGGGCGGTAATCAGACACTACAAATACATCAAGTATAGCGCCGATATCTGAGGTGTCTTTCGAGTATGTGAAAGGAAGAACCAATTTTATAATATCCTGAATTTTGAATTAATACACCACTATCAAGCAATCAATATAATATTATATACTTCTCATAATAATAATTAGAAATGCCACAGAAGTTTTGTTTTGTAAGAGTGTTATGAATAACCAAAATTAATCAAAACTGCATGTTAGTACTGGTATCTTTTAAGGAATATAATTTTTAGTTAAAATTAAAAACCATAAAAAAGATCCAAGAGAGCCAAGTTAAATATTATGATATATGCCGTCTTCTTGTAAGCGTTTCGATGGCAAACTCATTAAATTTTCGTGGCCCAGAACATGGCCACACTGATTGGCATGTGGCAGGGAAGGCGGGGTGCGAAGTTAGGCGGGCCATGGATTGGACCGACGCTCCACAAATACAGTCCATTTTGGGGTTGCTGGACAATCCCACCTAGACATGTTTTCTTTGCTTCGGCACACCTTAGCCCTTATATACGCGGAAGCGTGCCAGGACCACTTCAAGCTAACAGAACTGGCGAGCAGGGCCGTGTGTAATATTACAGCACCCATTTGGAGGCACTTTTGATACCCTCATAACTCAAAAACTATTTCACATATACCTACATTTCAAATGTGACTTTGTAAAATGTACTTTTTTCTAATAAAATGTGCATTTAGATCAATTCCGAAGTATTTAATATTATAAGTACTGTATCATTAAATATAAAAAAAATAAATAAAGGGACAATGTAACACAGATCATCCTAGCCCCAAACTAAGCAAAGCTTGTACTATGGGTACCAGGTGATGATATACATACTTATATAGATAGATAAATACTTATATACATAAAAAAACATCCATGACTCGGAAACAAATATTCGTGCTCATCACACAAATATTTGCACTTACCGGGATTCGAACCCAGGACCACCAGTTTCGTAGGCAGGAGCACTACCAACTAAGCTACGGTGACCGTCAATCCGTATCATAAAAATCGTATGTAAAACTGAAACTAGCTGCGGGCTGGAAACGCATTCATTTCTAAGTCAAAAGCCTACAAATGAACACATGTTCTTCATTTACGCTTTTGACTTAAAAATAAATGCTTTTAATAAAAATTGCATCGAAACATAATTTAAAACTTTATCATAATTATGTAAGCAAAATTCAGAATGGTGTCAGAAATGAGCTCAAACAGAAGGTAATTAAGTGAGAGTCAAGCCTCGGGCGAGTCATTACCATCGTTGTATTTACTTATAATTACTGAGGACTTTCCTAAAGAAAATTGTTTCCGACTGAGAGAATGAAGGAACTTGGTATTTTATGTTTAGGTGCTGTAATAAGATTTACAAAAAGAAATGAACCAAGTGCAAGTTGGCATGGCACACCAAGGGTGTCGTGTATTAGACGTACTAAAACTTAAGTACCTATAAACCGAATGTCACTTAGGCTGAGATCTATAGAGCGTACTTAGAATTTGCTCAGACTTTACTTTCGACTTAAGTCAAAGTCGGTATTTATAAAGCAATCTTCGAATCCCTCTAAGTGCATGCTTAGCAAATGCTAAGTCCACAAAATCGACGACTTACTAAAAACTTACACTATAAGCCAAATAAAAATAAAGTAGTCAAAAATATACTTTACCATCGTAACTTACATGACATTTTAATTTTTCCGTATTAACCGAGACAGTGATGCCACATTCACCAAATCACGGAATTTGTATTCAAAGGAATACTACAGATATATTGATAAATATTTCTAAAATACAGAAAGGAAAAATAATTAGACATTATCATTGTATTTATTATTTATTTATGTGTTTAAACCAAATTTTCGGGGCATTTTAGATAGGGCTTGAAGATAAATCTAAACTATCATCTGGCAACACTGATATACTGTATTTGTCATTCTCATAAGGCCGAAGAAGCCAGGGCCGAAAACAATTTAAAAAAAAAGAAGTTGTATTTAAAGTTATATTTAAAATTAATTTAAGCCTTTGTACTATTCTGGTACGGAGCTAAAAAATAACATAATTGTTTTAATTTAGTATTATTCGGTACCCAATACGATAATATATGTATGCTGTGGAAGATATAGTCTATCTCATAGTCAGGTGGCAATAACTAAATAAAGTTACTGTGAAAATGCGTTCCAACCTTCAATATCTAATATTAAAGCAATCCATTCCAATAATACTGACGCCAATTACTAAGTCCAATAATACGCAATTGAGACTTGGCGCCAATCACCTACTTAAATATGCAAAAAGCTGCGATTTTGAACAGTTGTCGAATCGATGTTTGTAGGACAACAAACCTTATTATGAGACCCAAATGGAACTTGATGCTGACCCGTTCAGCCCGTTAGTATTATTATTAACTGAAAAATTATTTTCTAGAAAAAATATATATATGGCCTCTGCGTCTGTTACAGACGATTTACGGCGCATTGTCTGAGAGACATTTCTTTTGGTGGCTAAACAAACCAATGCTAGAGTGACACAGCCTGCCGCAGGCCTCACAAGAGAAGTTTGCGGTGGTTGGTGCCGAGCCGCTTTCATGTCGCTTCTGTCTCTTAACAGCAAGTACTCCGAACCAGGCTTCGTCACAGATCCGACGTAGACTAAGCAGAGCTTTTACTACGGCAACCAGATAATAAACTACATATTCCACTTTCTTTTTTAAAAAGATACTAATAGAGATATAGTTAGACCCAGACTCAGGACAAACAGACATTTTCATGCACACAAATATCTGTATCCTAAAAATAAAATGTATACGCCGCCGCGCGCCGTAACGGCAAACCACGATGAACTGATTACTTCATATAAACAATGTACCTATTGCGTATTCTTCTGTGTATACTCGTGTTAAAAAAAACGAGTGACCAACTGCCTATGAGAGAAAGAAAATGTGTGCTCACGCCTCTCTCTCTTGCCCCAGTATACATAAAACGTAACTGTCTATCTTCACTTACTTATGTCTCCTTCTCAACTTCCGTAACACTCCTTTCACACATTCACCATTACACCCCTAGTCAAGCGTACGTAGAGACGTTTCACTTCAATAAATAAGGTGTAACATACTTTACATAAATCGTGCAGGAAATATAAGGAACGCAATCTAAATATCATTAAACAAAACAAATAAAATAAAATTGGGGCGCAATGGATCCGGTGGTAGCATTAAAGCGCGACCATCGTTATAAACACAAGGTCCGCCATAATAATAATATTGAATTCGTACCTTAATATAGACAGAACCATTCAGACAATATGTTGTATAATATAGCTAAAACTATAAATTTCGATAATTAACCTTTAACATAATCTCTTTGACAAGATAGCTAAATATCATTACTATATTAGAATAAATTTTATAAATGTTTTCATACAATCCGTGTACATAAATATCTATGTAACTAGAAATAATTATATGTACTTAACTAGCTGTGCCCCGAGGTCTTACCCGCGTTTATTTTATAAATTATCACAGCTCCTACCCCATCCGTGATAGCGTGATAATATGTAGCTTATATGTTGACCCGCCCTCTTAGTAATATTCATGCAAAATTTGAAGTAAATCCATGCAGTACTTTTTGAGTTTAGCCCGGACATACATACATACCAACAGACAAAAAATCTTAAAACTATATTTTGGCTTCGATATCGATAGTAGATTATGCCCCAGCGATCCTTGTAAAAAAATATTAAATGTACAGTTTTGACTTTTCTACGATTCTAATATACAACATGTAACTTAATTAACGCACATCCTGAAAATAGTTTGTTCAGAATCGTTTACTGAATCGAATTATATCATTTTTAATACAGGTAATTTTTTATTCCAAAATAATTAAAACTACGGAAATTATTGTCATATTAACCCTGTACAGTCAAAACAAATTGAAATGGACCGTAAGTCATAGTAATAAGACTTTAATAATCGCAGTTTTATTTGTATTCATACAAATTCCATCATTCAATACAAAATAAAGAAAAATAAACTTTATTCCAAGAAACTAATTTAATAAATAACAATGCATATACATGTTAAATTAAAAATTCAGTGTATGTATTAAGATTACAACATAATATTCTAATTGGGATGTTTGAGGGTGTGCGTTAATTACGTTACATGTTGTATATAGATTATATTACTACAAACATGTTCTGACTATTTACAAGCGCTTTTTTAAAGGCTACGTGAATATAAAAATACCAGTTTGTAAAACAATGCGACATTCTTGTATGGGAAATCAATATTTTGATTGTATTTTGCAAATCGATGATCTACACGTTGTTCTTATTCAAAGGCAAATTATTCTGCTCCTTATCTTTCGTCGTCCATATTCAACCCTGTATACCATTCTATAGTTTCCAATGGTATGTTTAATTTCTGCCAACTCATTAAATAAATCATCAAGAACTACGGCATCCATTAATGTGTTAAGGGTTCAATTAAATACCTGTTCGAGTGCGAGTCAGTTCCACATGGCTGACTGAAAATTTTAATAATTTATGACTATCTGTGCCCCTCGGTTTTACCCGCGATAAACTTTATAAATTATAGCCCATGTGTTAATCCAGTATATCAGCTAACTCCATACCAAATTTTATTAAAATCTCTCCAGCCGTTTAGACGTGAAGAAGTAACAAACATACACACTTTCGCCTTTATAATATTAGTGTATATAAATTTTACTAAAATCGCTCCAGCCAGCTCTAGAAGTAACAAACACACACAAACTTTCGTCTTTATAATATTAGTGTGATTAACAGACTGTGCTGTTTTTATTCTAAATTTAAAAATTCCAACGATTATGTCTGAACAGATTGTAGTAAAAATCTCAATTATTTTTACGGGGCTGTATGCCATTAATGTGTTAATGTTGTAATGTAATCCACGTAGGTAATCCGTAAGTTGGCCATTAACTCATTGTTTGTGTCACTTGAATAATATAATGGGTCTATAAGTGAAAACTTGTAATTGGCTCACTGTTTCTAACCTAACGTTACATCAAATTCTATGTAGCTGTAAGTTTTCCATAAAATAAATGAATAATTGAATTACTTTTTGTTCGTCCATTTCAAGCAATCGACTGCGCAAAATAAGAACACAAACACACACAACACTCCACAAATAATAAAGAACCACAAAGAAATTATGATCTCACCCCAGTAAATCTCGATGGTTGAATAACACGAGCTTGTCGCGAGAGAACACGCTCCATTATTTGCTATGATCTACCAAGACATTGAACACTGTATGTTCAGATTTCAAGAGCGAAATAATACATAAATATAATATCGCGTCTCAAATCAACTGCATTTGTAGACCTTCCGCAGAGGTTAAGGGCGACTTATGTTCATATATGACTTATGTTAATATCGCTCTATTTCTGGTTTAGATTTGCAAATGCAAATTTAGATTTCCGCATGTGATTGGATCGGAGTTTATTTATTCTATTGTTCAGTTGCAGTTTACAGGAAATGTTTTACATTAGTTACAAAGTAAAGTATAAGCAAGTAAAGTCGATAAGCTATACACCCTGAGCGGAGCAAAGGTTAAAGTTACTATTGTCACGATATCAGCGTGTGCTACCGAAGTTTCGCCATGTAAAGTGGGTGGAAAACACACTCATTTGACATTTATCCAAATTACATTTTTTTTTATAATTCACATTGACTAATGGTATTCATAGTAATTAATAATGTTAAATTTGTCTAAAGTTATTATATTTACCTTTTATATAATTTAAGATTGGTATAAGAAATATATTTGCAACACCCTAACAGGGTTCATGTTTGACACAAATTATGTACATTAACACCAATTGTAAGTATTGTAACACATGAATGCAATAAAGAACTTGAACTACACTTGTTTGCAATTAAGAACGTGTTGTTTAATTTTATATAAGACCAATAAATCAATATTAAGTTAATAGCAGTTTTGATGAAACTTTGATTTAAAATTATTTAGAAGTGTGTTGAAGATAATAATTGTACCTTAGCAAATATATTTTTTTAAACCGTAAAAAATTAACGATAAGAGTTGTTTAAGTTTTTTAAACTCATTATTATATTATATTCGACGGGTTGGTTATTTGTGTGCATGAACTTGTCTGTTTGTCCTGAATCTGAGTATTTATTTTTAAAAACAATGCCCGCACTAGGAAATCTAAACCCTGTATCGCGGGGTACTTTACAAACATATAATAGACGGACACAAATTACATCCAGACTCAGAACAACTATTTATGGATTACATAAATAGTTGTCCGGCACTCGGCAATAGTTGTCACACACCGGACTCGAACCCGCGGCACAAAGCGGCGAGGCGACTGTCTTAGCCGCTGCGCCACACGTGCAGTCGAATCGAAATTATCTATATAAGTATATATTTATAAAAGAAAAGTAGTATATCAGTTATCTGGTTTCCATAATAGAAGCTCTGCTTAGTTTGGGATCAGATGGCCGTGTGTGAATATTGTCCCAGGATATTATTATAATTATTCTGTTTACAGTTTTAAGACCATCAAAAAGTATTTGTCAACCTTTTCTACTGCTAAGGTACTAACTTATTATTATAACACAAGATTTCATTTTATAAAGTGAAACCGCTGTAAACTTGAGACTTCGCTTCCAGAATTCCGTTTAAAGTTAATTATCTCGAGAACTAGAAGATTGAACGAAATCCCGAATATTCCCGAGTTACGGTTTGGACAGAAAGCAAATTTAATTGATTCAACTCTTTGTTATTTTAAGAGGGTAGCGAAGTTGTACGAGGGTAATGAAAATACGGTTAAAATTAAACTCATACCTAACTGTGTTTTTAAGGAAAAATTTTAATGTTATAAATACGTTTGGAAGCCTTCTAAAATTCTACAAACGCCCAAGAAACTTTTAGAAAAAGTAATACATTTCGCAAAAATATACTAATTGCATTAACATTTCTGGGGTTGCTGCTAACACGATTATTATTTTTATTACATCGGTTGCTTTCAATTAACACCAAAATTAATATTTGCTTTAAATAATATTACAAAAACTATGCCCAAATATACAAAGTGGCCGAAGAGTTGACGTTCAAACGTAAAATTTTGACACTTAATTAATATGAGGGGCATCGAAGCAGCATACCCGCGATCCCGGGGCACCTACCATCAGGCGCCAAGAGAAGTCAACGGCAGGTAAGTTTTAGTCGGTGCGAGTCCGACATACCCACCCGGAGACACTTTTTGCGGGTGGCATGCATAAGCATTCCCCCTGTCTTACCAAAAAAAGATAAAATTTACGAAAAAAGTCATAAAAAAATTATATCTCGAAAACTACGCATAATCGTAGAACATACATGGGGGTGTTTCGGATACTCCTCAGCATAAAGTATTTTTTTTTATACGGGCTAGTCCCTCCCTCTTACCCACAACTGCAATTCCTGTAAGCCAGGATCAACAGTGGCACACAATGAAATGACACTGAGCGGTGAAGCTCAGGCATGTCCCGGGGAATCGCTTTAACTGTCTTGGATCCCGCAACGAGTTTAATCACAAAGAGAAAAAGGAGGAGTCAGAAAATGAATACTTCCACTTCCCTCCAGAGCAAAGCGGGTGACAGAATGATGTAAACAGGCTATAGCCTCATAAAATGAGAGATTTGCAACAAGAGAAGCCAGCTGCAAAAGCACCGCGGATCTATTTAGGGGTCCTAAGTGAGCTGTTATATTTGATTCCAATAGTAGGTATGGCAAAAGCGTTTAAACGCACGGAAGTTGTTCCTTGTTGCCACAAGATCCGTATAATAAACTACTCCAGATATTGGCTGCAAGCTGTTTAACATAATATCTCGCTGATTTTGCCAGAGATCACACTCCCAAAGGATGTGGTGAGCAGTTTGTTCATATTCGTTACTGGAAGTTGAGCACAGACAGATTGGTGAAGATACTATCATCATAAAGTATCTAAATTTTGCGTTTGAACGTCAACTCCTCGATCACCCTGTATATAATTAAACAATACCGAACAATTTTTAAAAATAAGTCTATGCCAACACACGACTAATTTCGTGGTACAAAAGATATGCCGTACGTACTTAGCTGTTGCTAAAACGTGTTCTAATATTGGAAATGTTGGAAGTCGTATTACGGCGGCACGGAGCCAGGGGGACATAAGCTCGGAATAGCCTACAATGGGCTTTAAGCGGTTCCTCGGAAATGATTCGGAAATACTTACCGACCATAAATTACCTTTTTATTGTGAGACATTTTTCAGAAATAAATGGAGAACGGCAAACCGTCTTGTGCTCACTTAGCGTGACACTTGCGTCGCTGTGACACTTGCGCCGCTGCGAACGAAAACGTTAAGTGGCTTGTTAACACCACTCTCAGAGCGAAGTGAGTATTTTGGTGTGAGTGGTCAAATACGCAAGCGATTGTGCTCGTAATTAAATAATTCGTAAAAATAGGAAACCTAATATTTTAACAGTGATTTTTCCATAAAAGTGAAACTAGCATCGTAAACAAACAGTGAGAGTGTTATCATCGATTAGAACTGCCGAGTGACTATAAAAACATTGATTTTAAAATTATACAAATTTTGGACTAAAATACTCTATAATCTCAATGCTACAGTGCTACCAGTGTATACATCTAACTGTTAGTCAATAACGTACAAAATAAGTACATTATAAACTATTTATAAACAGTGATAATAAAAAAAACAGTGCTCTTAACAAATTTAGTACTGGAAAAAAGTCGTTTTTTATTCAAATACCACGCACCTACGTGATAAGAAGTTAAGACAACTCAACGCCATCTAACTGAAACCTCATAAACCACTCATGTTGCCACTGTGCTAACATAAATCGATATTGAAAAAAGCGACATCTATCGCAATAACAAGAATTTACTGTACTAAGACACATTAAGATCGCAAGATTAGAACGGAAAGTCAATAGCTCAGGTGGCTAAGCGGTGTAAGTACTGGCGCTGTACCGCGTGATTCCATGTTCAAATCCGACAATTGATGAGAGACTTTTTGTAAGAATTTATATTTCATCATGAACTTCCTAGAAAACATCACATTCCGTAGGACACGTACTATATCAGAACCGAATAACGACACTAGTGAAATTATTTCTCAAACATTAGATGGCACTATAATCAGTATGCCGGGAATGTCTGAAGACGAGGAGGATAAGCAAATAAACATTTTAAAAACTGAGATTGAAAACCTTAGGTCTCAATTAAACAGCGCTAACCAAGAAATAGAAATATTATCTTTAGAAAATAGTTCCCTGAAACTAACAAATGCCGACTTACTCAAGAAAAATGAAATGTTTAAAAGAGTCACCAGTAGCCCCATAAAGAGGAAAACACAAACACCAAAGAGAAATAAAATTAGTTCTATGGAAAACAAGACCAGTAACTCACATACTCTAGTTTCTGACTGTTACGCTTCCATAAACAAACAGAAACAAAAATTAATTAATGAAAAATTAATGAGTGCAGAAAAAGAAATTAGTAGTGAAAATGCCAACCTAATTGCCTCGAACGCTACCAATAAAATGTCACAAGATAGTTATCAAAATAATCCAACACCAGTGCCGCCATCCTCTCCAAAGCACCAAGTATACATGATAAGTAGCGAAACTTCCAATAGGTTATATGACATAATTGAAAATATTCATTTACATAATAGTGAAATATGTCATTACCGTATGCCTAAATGTGGTTTGAAGGTTTTATTGAACGGTATTGATAAAAAAGTAGCAAACTTCACATACTCTGACTTCTGTATCATTTATATTGGTGAAGAAGATTTCCGAAGAACACATAATTATATAGAACTTGTTACATATGTCCGCGAAATGCTTATGCCATTACAACACACTAATTTTATAATATGCCTACCGACATTTAAATATATGGAGAAAACAAATGTAATGTTTAATAGCCGAGTGGATATCTTTAACAACTTGCTGTGTCTAGATGTGGAAACATGTAATTATGCGTATGTTTTAGACTCTAATTATAATTTGCCATACACTCATGAAACATATAATTTATCTGGAAATCTAAATTATAAAGGCTTAAGAATTGTATTATCAGATTTGGTAGATCTTATTTTGTATGTAAGCACATTGAAAACAGATCAAATAGAGGTTGACTGCTTCCAAAAGGACCAATCGTTCTACTTATCAGACACCCAAACACAAGAAGAATCTCGGTTTTTTCTATAATTATCTCAATATTTTGCATCAAAACATTGAAGGTCTAATTAATAAATCGGATGCCCTACTGGTAAAATTAGACGAGCTGTCATATAAAGGAACGAACGTAGATATCATCTGTATTACAGAAACTTTTGTAGAATCAGGTAATGAACATTTACTATACATACCCAATTATCGTCTAGCAGCACACTTCTCAAGAAATATAAAGCGAGGAGGCACATGTATTTTTGTCAAGGCAGGTTATTTGTATAGAGAGATATCTGATATATCAAAACAATCCGTTTCAGGAGTGTTTGAATGCTGTGCAATAGAAATAATACCGCATAATATTATTATTATTTGTATATACAGGGTGCCTAAGCATAATTATTCAATATTTTATGAAAAACTGTATCATATATTTACTAAAATTAATTTTGCAAAGAAGAAAGTAATCTTAACCGGCGATTTCAATATTGACGTGCTAAAGAAAAACAAAATTACCCTAGAATTAGAATCTTTTCTTTTGCAGTATAATTTAAAGCTAGCACTTTACATGCCCACTAGATTAAGCAGTAGTACATGTATAGATAATTTTGCTCACAATTTTCAAAAGGGATGGACAGCACAAATAATAGATTTAGTTCTTTCAGACCACACGTCACAGTTACTAAAAATTCCCACTAAAAAAACTAGTCTTCTAAAATCTTGGAAAATTGAAAAACAAGAAATATCACGCGAAAATTTATTAAAATTTAAATCTTATTTAGAATGTCTGTCATTTGCACAAGTATTCAACACCGACGATGCTAACGAATCTTATGACAACTTTATGGAGTATTTTCTGCTTTTATATAAACTGTGTTTCCCTAATAAAATCATAACTATCAAATGTAACAAACCGATAAAATGGATCTCTCGTGGCATAAAAATGTGCAGCCAAAAACAAAGGCAGCTACTTTGGACGTACCGTTTTAACCCTAACCGTAAGAATAAACAAATTTTAAAAAATTACACTAAACTTTATAAAAGAATATTAAAACTGACTCAAAAAGCACGGAATAACCATTATATTAATACATCTGCAAATAAAGCTAAAGCTGCTTGGAAAATAATTAATAACTGCAAATCATGCTTCCCAGAAGAATCCATTTTGACAATAAAAATAAATGATATTCTCATTAAGAATCCTATCGACATTGCGAATGAATTTAATAATCATTTTATTGATGACATTGAAATAAATATGAAAAGTGACATTCCACATAATGATAACCACAACCTTGATAATATAACATCAAATTCATTATTTATGTTGCCTGTATCAAACCATGACATAATTCAAATGATTAATAGTCTTAAGAACACAAGTACTGTTGGTTACGACGGTGTGTCCACTAAAGTAATAAAATACGTAAAGGACGTAGTGGCACCACCACTGACTCATATTATCAATTTGTGTATTACCGAGGGCGTATTCCCAAATAGTCTCAAAAGTGTAATTATTAAGCCAATACATAAAAGAGATGATAAAACAAATATTAAAAACTATAGGCCAATTGCAAAAATCCCAATAATGTCAAAATTAATAGAGAAAATAATTTATCAGTCTCTTTACGTATATTTTGAAAAGTATGAATTATTCTGCAACGAACAAAAGGGATTTAGAAAAAATACAACAATTAATATGGCAATGTTTGAATTAATATCTCGAATCATATCTTCAGTAGATAAAAGAAATCCCATTTGCGCCATCTACACAGACATGACTAAGGCATTCGACTATGTAGACCATAAGATCTTACTACAAAAACTTCATAGTTACGGTATCAGAGGAAATGTCCTGAAACTACTGGAATCGTATCTAAGTGACAGATATCAGTGCACAGAGGTTACTAGAATTTGTCCTAAGACTAAACTGGTTACAAGTTATAAATCTGAACCAAGACGTATAAATTATGGCGTGCCACAAGGAAGCGTCTTAGGGCCGTTGCTATTTTTAATATACATCAACGATCTTCCAAAAGCCACACGTCAAAAAATGGTCCTATTCGCAGACGACAGTACTGCCATAATTGAATGCGATAATCCACAGAATTACCAAAATGATATTAACAATTCTCTATCTGAAATCATTGACTGGCTCAATAATAATAATCTCATTATAAACCTGAATAAGACGAAAGTAATGCATTTTTATCAGCGGCGAGAAAGCCCTACTGTAAATATTTCATACCGGTGTAATGAAATAGAAGAGGTTAGACATGTCAAATTCTTGGGTATTACGATTGACAATAAACTCACTTGGAAGCCGCATACAGAAGAATTATGTAAACGACTCAGCCAATCTGCATATGCACTCTCCCAGTTGTCAAAAAAAGTAAATGTTCAAACTTTATTAACAGCTTATCATGGACTAGTCGGTTCAGTTTTACGATATGGACTTATTTTTTGGGGGCAGTCCACTAATAGAGATCTGGTTTTCAAAATGCAAAAGCGATGCATAAGGGCAATGTGTAATATTAAAATAACTGATAGTTGTGTACCTTTCTTCAGATCTTTTAAACTACTCACACTGCCATCATTGTACATTTTAGAAACAGCATTATTTGTAAGGACTAATTTACACCTATTTGTTAAATTATCAGATGGTAGAAAAACTCCTATGCGTACTAAATATTTAAATCAATTATGTCATACAAAATGTAAAACGGCACTAATGTATAAAAGCTTCTTTGGCATCGCTCCAAGAATATATAATAGAATACCAGATCAGATAAAAAAATTACCTGTTCACAAGTTCAAGAAAACATTGCAAAAAATCTTAATTGATAAGTGTTATTACACGGTTGACGATTTCTTAAAAGATAAAGTTTTTGACATTTTTTAATATTCAAATAAATAAATAAATAAATTCTAAAAATATATTTTATGATTTCTTTGATTTATATACTGAATTTTTTGACATTGTTAAAATAATTTACTGTGAACTTTAAAACTACTTTTGAATCATTTGTATGTCTTAAAATAGACAAAGCATAGCGCACTGTAATTTACTTTAAGATCTGTATTTTTTTTTGTACCTATGTTTTACAAATAATAAATGATTGATTGATTGATTGATTGATTGATTGATTTGCGAATTGGGACCTCATATTATGTTTGTGAACTTAAATATCTGCTCATAAAAATGTCTTTCAATGCTTAGCTGGTTTTAATTAAGTAAATAATAATAACTTATGCCTTTACTTTCTGGCGTAAAATGGCATCGTCGTTGTTTTAGTGAAGTTGTTCGTTGGTAAATCATGTCAATTATTTTCGGTAACGAAATTTCAGAAGCTATTCTTAACTTTTAAAACTGGCTATGGAATTAATTTAAATAAAATCCTTAAAATAATTATTAGAACTTTTTTTAACACACGATTTATTTTATTTATCCTTTACAAATTCTTTATTTATCCTTAATCATATGTTATAAATTGCCTAATTCTTCGGAAGGTTCTTCCCCGTTTGTTTTTGGCGAATGTCCTCTGTGTACCAGTGCTGTATATAGGCCGTTCAAGCCTAAGCGTTAAAAGTCGAGGGTTTCTTCACAGAACCATTTTTGTGTAAAAATGTAGTTCTTTTTTTTGAATCAAGCGGTTAAGGGACTATCCTCTTAAGCTCTCGGTTGTCATGAAGACATCTACGATAGTCGTTATAGTAAGTGAGGGGCCACATAGAGTTTATAAAATTGGTATAAACATCTTCATTATTCGTTCCTAATAGGTTAAGATATCACATAGCGGTCGCTTCCCAGGGTAGGTATCTCGAACATCTGAGACATGACGTAAAAGGTGGACACCGGAGCAGCATACCCGCGTTCCCAGGGTGCCTTACATTAGGCGCCAAGGTACGTCCACGGCAGGCTAGGTTTACTCATAAAGAGATAGCAGTCGATTGATTAATTCTCGTAGATAGTCGCGCTAAATAGGACTGGAATCCGAGCCTAACATAAATGAGGGAATACTCAAAGGAGTAGATAAAGCGCCAACCCTTTAGGGCAATATCATCCAGCCAGAACCATACAATCGAAGTTGCGGACAGAAATCATTAATACGTTAAAACCAAAATTAATTTCTAAATAACTGCAATTAGTATAAAAGTGTAATATATACGACCGTCGTTATTAACACAAGGTCCATCATAATAATAATACCTTAATATAGACAGAACCATTGACAATATGTAGTAAAAATATTAGACTTAAACTAGTTAATTAAACATAATCTCTTGACAATGACTTGATACGAGCTAGCTAAATATCATTGCTATAATAAAATAAATTTTATAAATGTTTTCATACAATGTGTACCTAAATATCTATGTTTCTAGAAATAATAATGTATACAACTATATTACTACAAACATGTTCTGACTATTTACAAGCGATTTTTTAAAGTCTACGTGAATAAATCGAGGAGATTTACATTTGTGTACAGATTAACCCCGCATCCGTATGCTCTTAGATGGCTATTGAAAGTAGTATAGTACAGCTTCTTAGTGATTTCAGAAATGGGTTGTGAGTTAGCGTGTAGCCTTCGGGCTGTACCACGGTAATAAGCTACTTGTTAGACTCGCAGACATTATTTATCATTACTCTTCTATATGTTGGATATCGTTATCTATATTCATACTAAGGAAAATTCCGAATGACCCAACAACGACCAAAACACATATTTTTACAGTACCTTCCTACATTTTATTTATTTATTTAAACTTTATGCACATATAGGTACAAAGTCGGACTTAATGCCTAAGGAATATTCTCCCAGTCAACCTTAAGGTGGTGCAGAGATAATTAGATAGGTACATTAGGTACAGATATTGTAGATCTTTATACATTCATGTATAAAGCTAATGCAATAGACAAAAAAAATTAAAAGTCTATAATCCATCAGTCATTTTTCCCATAAATAAGCCGATGGAACTTCTACATCGGAATCTATCGCGGTCGGTAGATAGTGCTAGTTCGATACCTTCCAGACCATCAAATTCATAATTTCCATTTTTGAGCTAACGGGCATATGCCTAACAGTTTTATTTGTGTATTTTCATTAGTATGAAATTGCCTTTTATTGATTTTTGATTGATTCATAATGCTAGATGTTAAAAAATGCAATAAAAGTTAAAATATATACCTGAAAGTAAGATTTTAAAAATCAAGCTCACACTTTATAAGTGATTGAATAATAAGAGCTACTATCTATTGTTAATTATAAGAGAGTCTAAAACAGCAAACATACACAAACATAGGAACACTATTAATACATTGGTGAGCTTTTCTTACCGACGTATATATTATAAAAGATATATGTACAAGCAAAAGGCAGTAATTCCCCGCCAACATTACATAGCTATAATTTCAGTTAATTATTCCGTTTTTGGCTCAGGAGGATCAAGTGAATAATAATTTTGTAAATATTCTTCAACCTCTCGGTTCAGAGACCAACTATAATTTGTATATTGAGTAAGAAAAGTTAGAAAGCCTATTCTACAGATTAGGTAATAATTTTATCTACTATATAAAAATAAGTCGGGTTTTCCTTCCTGACGCTATAACTCCAGAACGCACGAACCGATTTCCACGGTTTTGCATTCGTTGGAAAGGTCTCGGGCTCCGTGAGGTTTATAGCAAAGAAAATTTATAAAATTTAACGCGGGTAACACCGCGGGGCACAGCTAGTTATAAATAAATAAATATCCTATAATATCAAGAAAGGGCAAGTCAGAAGTACCCTAAACCGGCGAGCATGTATGAAGAATATAATGCCAGTAATCGAGGCAAAAGACGTGTGCAAAGATCGTGACAGATGGAAATCCGTTGTCTCTGCCTACCCCTCTGGGAAGCAGGCGTGAGTCTATGTATGTATGTATGTAAATATCCTAGGACATTATTCACACACGGCCATCTGATCCCAAGACCAATCACCAATCAGACCGTGTACTATGGAAAACGGATAATTTATACTACTTTTCTTTTGTAAATACATCCTTATATAGATAACTAGCTGGTGCCCGCGACTTTGTCCGCGACAATTTTGAATGATGACCAATGTAACTACTTACTTCTAAATTAATCTAAAAAATATAACTTTTAAAACAAATAAGCAATATAAATTGAATAAAACCGAACCTATAAATAACCTTACTAAGAAATAAATGAAAGACTGCTTTGCTACTGTTATTTACAAAAAGGACCCGATATCATCAAGCAAAAATCAAAGAATACATATCAATTGTCCTTAAGTAAGTTAAATAAAGTAAAATAATAATCAACGATGCATTAATCACAAAGGTAACTCCCATTAGATTAGGTTGCGACATTTTGTGAACGAAACCATAGCGCGATCTAAAACGATGATTACGCCATCTACTAACAAAAATATTAACTTGTAAAGCGGTAAAATTAAGATGTGTGCATATATTTTGGGTGAGATATAGGCGATCATCTATTGATTCAGTTTTGGACTACCTTTTATTTCAAGCATTAATTTATTTTAACCGATATGCCAATTAAGTTCCGCGATCTGAAACGACATTAACGCCATCTAGTTACAAAATTGTGAACTTGTAGATCACTAAAATTAAGATGATGTTTTTTGGGTGCGATCATCTCGACACCAACAATTTATACCACGCTAACTCAAATTTTAGATAAATTCGTCATTTATCCCAATTTGATTAAAATTTCGTTTATTTAATTTGTTATAAAATTTACCAAAAAAAAGAAGTTACAAATCTTATAAAACGCTAAATCTTTACTTAGACGACAACGACCACGACATTTTAAGCTACATGGCATAAGAAACTCATTTTTTAAAATTTGAGTTTGCTTAAATTGTTGGTGGCGATTTATTGAATCAGTTTTGGATTACCTTTTTTTAACAACAAATTATTCCCTGGATTGCTTTATTTTAAACTGAAAGACCAAATACCAATGTACATGCGTTTAACTAAAAAAATACAGACTTTCATACAAACTTACATCGCCTATTCTAGTCGTCCTTAGGGGTGGAATTTCCAAAAATCCTGAAATATATATTTATAATTTTTAAATGAAAGGTCATATACCAATTTTCATGCGTTTACCTCAAAATTGTCACATTTTTCATACAAACTTACATCCCCTATTTGTCACCGTTAGGGGTGGAATTCTCGGAAATCCTCAAATAAATATTTATTATTTTTAACAGAAAGGCCAAATACCAATTTTCATGGGTTTAACTTCAAAAAAGTCGCATTTTTCATACAAACTTACATCCCCTATTTTACGCCCTAAGGGGTGGAATTCCCAAAAGCCCTGAAATACGTGATTTTTTATTTTTAACTGGAATGCCAAATACCAATTTTTATGCCTTAAACTTCAAAAACGGCAAAGTTTCATACTAACTTAGCGCCCCTGTTTTACCCCCTTAGGGGTTGAATTTCGAAAAATCCTTCCTTATTCCTTGTCTACATTATAAAGCAAACATTTGTGCAAAATTTCAGCTTTCTAGGTCCAAGGGTTTGGGCTGGGCGTTGATGAGTCAGTCAGTCAGTCAGGACTTGTCTTTTTATTTATATAGATTACACCCAGACTTAGGACCAACAGATATGATCGTGCACACAAATAGCTGTCCTGGGTGGGAATCGAACCCACGACTTGCTGCGTGAAAGGCAAGCATCTGCCAAGCGGCCCGTCTATTTTGAATGAGGGCCTTCACCTCGCTATCTGTATATCATCATAAGAAATTCAACAAGTACAGCAACTTCTAGAAGATGTAGTTGCACGTGAAATTTGTATTTTCTGTTAGGAATCTTTTTATAAAGGCTTTTTAGGGACAGTCAGTCAGTTTAATACTGACTTACATCACCTATTTTATGCCCTTCGATGTGGAATTTTCAAAAATCCTGGTATACATATTTTTATTTTTAACTGAAAGGCCAAATACCAATTTTCATGGGTTTAACTTCAAAAAAGTCGCATTTTTCATACAAACTTACATGCCCTATTTTATACCCTAAGGGGTGGTATTCCCAAAAGTCCTGAAATATATATAATTAATTTTTAACTGAAATGCCAAATACCAATTTTCATGCGTTTAACTTAAAAATTGTCACATTTTCCATACAAACTTACATCCCCTATTTTTCGCCCTTGGGGGTGGAATTTCCAAAAGCCCTGAAATACGTGATTTTTTATTTTTAACTGGAATGCCAAATACCAATTTTTATGCCTTAAACTTCAAAAACGGCGAATTTTCATACTAACTTAGCGCCCCTGTTTTACCCCCTTAGGGGTTGAATTTCGAAAAATCCTTCCTTATTCCTTTTGAATGAGGGCCTTCACCTCGCTATCTGTATATCATCATAAGAAATTCAACAAGTACAGCAACTTCTAGAAGATGTAGTTGTACGTGAAATTTGTATTTTCTGTTAGGAATCTTTTTATAAAGGCTTTTTAGGGACAGTGTTATTACATTAAACTATAACAAAGCGTGGGCGGCTTTCTAGATCTAAATAATAATTTACTTCTGGTCGAAGTTATAAAACAAGACAAAATTTACACTTTAATTATTTAAAAAGAATTCTTTTGTTTAAAGGTAGATTTAAAAGTAACTTTGTAGTTTTCTAACAATTGTCAGTCTTTGTCAAATTGTTGAATCGTATTTTGGAAACAATAAAGTTTTTTACAATATAGTCAAATAACATAACATATCTTTAGGAAGGCACACCGAGTAGTGTTGACTAAGCTCTAGAAAAGAAACAATTTGAATGGAGTCAGCCGCTTTGTGTCATAATACCTTAAGCCATATAGTTCTGCGTTCCAAGATAGGTAAGTCAACGGATTGCCAGACACGCGGCAGCGTAGCAAGCCAAGTACAAGCTAAGAGATTTGGCGAGCAGTACCGTGAGTAATATTACCCGAGCCATTTGGAACCACTTTTGACCCCGTCATATTTATCTATATGAAAACTAGCTAAGTCGTACCTGAGGCTTCAATATATTGTCCTAAGTTATAAAATAATTTATTTATTCATTTCATCGTACAAGCTATTAAACGTTTTATTGTTATTCCAACTTATTTATTTATTTTATACATATTTATTGTTATAAAATTGATATATAAAACAATAATACACAAATAAATACGTAAAAAACAGAGCTCCCTACCGGCGGGGTTATACGCTCTAGGCCGCCGGTGGTCAGGGCGACAGAGTGAGGAACCTCCTCACGATGCGTGCCGTTCCCATAATGGCCGCCTTCTTATTGTTATTATTTAATATTGTTACTGACTTTCACATTTTTCTTATTTATATAAATCTCTGTGAAATTTTATTATTAGGAAATTAAACTTGTAAGTGTTTTGGATATAACATCTGATAGCTTGTAAGATAACATGAATAAGTAAATATAAAATAATTGATGTCGTTATAAACCAAGATATATAGTGTTCTGAGGAATTGTTCGTACTTAATCCTCGGGAGGGCTGTGCCGGACGCCACGATCCGCCAGATGTGGAGATTTAATCCATATTACCTGGATAATTGATGGCCTACCACCCTGGATTCGCTAGAAAAAATATTGATGTACAATACCACTCCGTGGGATCGAATATCGACGGAGGTATTACCAAACCGGTATGGCGTAGCAACCTTCCAGAAGCGAGTCTATTTCTTTCAACGCACTAGCAGCCCTTCTGGTGTTGCGAGTGTCCAGGGGCGGCGGTGATCACTTATCAGGTTACCCGCTTACTCATTTCTATTAAATATATAAAAAATAACCTGACTACTATTGATATATCTAGAAACAATATATAGTCCGATTCGGGACCGGTTTTCGAGAGGATATGATATTTTACTACTGCTAGACTAACGATACATTATACGTGTCATTGGAATGTGTTAGCACCCATGTGTTAAATATTCTAAAATACAGGTTTATCTACATCAGACACCAATCTTTGTAAAATGTACAGACGCCAGCACATCAAGCTACCCCAATCTATCAAATTTCCCCAGTTGAAAGTCATTTTGGGACAAATTTGAAAACCTATAAAATAAGTTTGACAGATTGGGGTAGCTGGATGCGCTAGCGTCTGTACCACCTACTAAGATACCATGTTTTTTAATTTAGTTTTTTTGTTATTGTATTAGACTTTACTGCTACATTGTGACTTTGGTCATAAAATATTGGACTTAAAATAAAAAAACAGAGGCTATTTTGATCGTAATATAATATTATATTTTATAGCTAATTAAGTATCTAGTTATTTAGCTAGAAAATATGCTAATAATTTATTGTTCTGCGACGTCTATCTATAGGATCTTATTATTATATTACGATTTAAATAATCAACGGCAAAAGTATATGATCAAAATCAGAGAATACTAAGTATCATGTTACTTAAACGGGGCGGCAGTAGCATTAGTGTGAACGGCCTACGATCCAAGTTACAAAACTTTTGGTCCCGGATAAAAGCAGAAAAATACTCACGTAAAAGAAAAGATCATGTTTCCCATACTCTCGTATAATTAACCTTAGTAATTTCTTTTGTAATTATATCGTGGGGAAATACATCTATAGTTAAGGATATAAATATTATTGTTATTGATTACGGCGGAGCTAACAGGAGAGTTACAATTAGCGTCGGATTATATTCCGAGAAGCCTCTTTGGCCTGCGGCGTTGTAAAACAAAAGGTCTTGTTTTGACCTCACCCTGAAGTTTAGTGTGATATTTATAGGACCTTGATAGTCTCCTAGATCTTATAGTATAGTCTGCCATACCGATTAAAAAAATCGAGATACCGTGCTTTCCTTAGTACTAATCTAAGACCTATAAAACTGTATTTTAAAGGAAATTTTGTTATTTTCAAAAACTGATATTGTATAAAAGATACTTCAGTGATAACGAGAGGCACTAACTCCTAAATTTACTATATTAATTCATCTGTCCTTCCATGTGCCAGTTCCACTCTCTCGCCATCATAAGATCTGCTTGATGATATCATAATTCAGATTCAGACAACCGATCGAGCATATATTGTGTTTGCCCACTAAATAATTACTCTAATTGGACCAAATCCCGTGTTCATGCCCGCTTGAGTATGTTTCGCCGGACCGTCTCAACTGGGTCGTGTTGAAACCGGTAGTAGATGTACCCACTGAGTTTGTTTCGCTGGGTCTTCTCAGTTGGGGCGCATTAGATCCGGTGGTAGCATTAAAGCGCGACCGTCGTTATTAACACAAGGTTCGTCATAATAATAATACCTTAATATAGACAGAACCATTGACAATATGTAGTAAAAATATTAGACTTAAACTAGATAATTAAACATAATCTCTTGACAATAACTTGATACAGCTAGCTAAATATCATTGCTATAATAAAATAAATTTGAAATGTTTTCATACAATGTGTACCTAAATATCTATGTTACCTACTAGAAATAATAATGTATACTTACAACTATATTAGTATAAACATGTTCTGACTATTTACAAGCGCTTTTTTAAAGTCTACGTGATTAAAAACCTTTATAATTTTTATTTTATTTATAATATTCCGTTGTCACCGGATTAACATAATATACCGAATGTCAGATTAACCGAATACCGTATAATTGAAAGTCAAACAGTGAGCAGTTTGAAGGTGACTTAAATACGAACAAGACAAAATAATAATAATAGCACGACCATCGGTAACATGGACCTTATACCTGTTGCCGATTGGGACACAAGTATGTCTTGTTATAAATATATTGCCTAAACTATATACCTATTTGAACACGTATAAAATGATTTATAAATAAAGATAATAAAATAATGATACTAGCTTTAAATAAGATGCAACTGAATCCAACTTTCTTTGATAAGAAACAGTTTGATCATTATTAAAACCCGCATCGAAAACGGTTCACAAGTACTGGAGAAATAAGGTGCATAGATACAAATAAAACATACACTGAATTGACAACATTTTTGATGTCGATTAAAATAATGTATAATGGTAGGAAATCGATCAAAGTTTCTGACATAACAAACGTGTTTTGAAATCGAATTAAAAAATGAAGGTAGAAGTTAGTTATAACAATACAAATAACATTATAATTAGAACCAAATTCATTATTTTGATATTCGTTATTTTTTACCTGTCACTTAATATTGGACATAATTACTTTTTAAGTTCATTACAACCTTCCCTTTGAATCGTAAAGAGTTCATCAAGAATCTCGGATTGTTCGAATACTTTTTAGGGTTCCATACGGACAATAAAAAACGTCTGTCATCGCCCACACTTGGTAAATAAATCCTCTACTAACGGACAATTTACAGATACCAAGCACATACAGACTGAGGACAACTATAGAGGTTGTAACATAAATAATAGACGTCACCGGTTTATTTTATTTTTATAAAAGACAACGCCCGCATCCCTGTGTCGCGGGGTAATTTACAAACATATATTAGACGGACACAAATTACAAACAGACTCAGAACAACTATTTATGGGTCCCATAAATAGTTGTCCAGCGTGGGACTCGAACCCGCGACACGAAGCGGCGAGGCGACTGTCTAAGCCGCTGCGCCACACGTGGAGTCATTTGCAGTCATGTGTAGGTTTGAAAAATCAATAAATGAAAATCTTACTACATGCATTAGCAGATCGTTAATGTTGTATGAGGAGTTTGTATTTTATTGAAGACCTAATTCTTAGCATTCCATGGATACACCGCGCGGAAACCGAGTCCATCGCGTCGTACAGGAGCGAGCACTCGACAGACTCTGAGACTTGCGACTCAGATGGCCCCCTGTGATGCATCAACGCTCATCTTCTCTGTTTCTCAATGTTCCCCTTTCTATCCCTAGCCAAATTTGGTATGATCCTAACAATGCCGCTTTGGATACACGTTCTAATATAGAACTTACGGAAGTCCTTGATAATCCTAAGTCTTTTAATAGGTTATAGAGGCACTTTGCTGGTATACCTCGCCCTCGCACCCACATCCACGGCATATAAATTGTCCACAAAGCCGTTTATGATCAATTCATTTGATATGTCGTTATACTTGTTAAGATATTTATATTTATCATCATCATCATCATATCAGCCGAAAGACGTCCACTGCTGGACAAAGGCCTCCTCCAAAGATCTCCACAATTGTCGGTCTTGCGCTATCCGCATCCAGTGACTTCCAACGACCCGCACAAGATCATCGGTCCATCTTGTAGGGGGCCTGCCCACGCTGCGTCTTCCGGTTCGTGGTCGCCACTCGAGAACCTTTCTGCCCCAGCGGCGGCCGTCGGCTCTACGAGCTATGTGCCCTGCCCACTGCCACTTCAGTTTGGCAATTCTTACGGCTATGTCGGTTACTTTTTATATTTATATTCTTATTTAATTTCGATATTTATATTCTTGCGTATTTTGCATGTTGATGCACGTTGTTCAGTTTCATAGACAAATTAAGTTCATAAACCTACGTCCATTACTTAGGTTACACCTTGGCCACACTAACAGTATCTTGTGCGGATGGTGATGCCAAAGCACCAGACCGCCGCGCGCCGCGCCGTTGTGGTAGCGCGGCGACTACCTTTGCTGCTACGCTACATATAGCGTCATGATAATAATAATAATATCTGGGGACAATATCACACAGATCATCCTAGCCCCAAACTAAGCAAAGCTTGTACTATGGGTACCAGGCGACGATATACATACTTATATAGATAGATAAATACTTATATATATAGAAAACATCCATGACTCAGAAACAAATACTCGTGCTCATCACACAAATATTTGCACTTACCGGGATTCGAACCCGGGACCACCAGCTACGTAGGCAGGAGCACTACCAACTAGGCTACGGTGACCGTGCTTGCTTTTCACGCCGGAGGTCGTGGGTTCGATTCCCACCCAGGACAAATATGTCTGTGCCATTTGTCACAACATTTGTCTGTTTGTCCTGAGTCTGGGTGTAATTATCTAATATGTAGTATATCAGTTATCTGATTTCCTTAGTACAACCTCTGCTTACTTTGGGATCAGATGGCCGTGTGTAAATAATGTCCTAGGATGTTATTATTATTCAACAAAATGAGAATGCCTGAACGATGCAGTCTTGGCCCATATTTATTTCTGCTGTATATAATAAATGATATATGATATCAAAAACAATTTTCAATCAGGATTACTATGTATTTGTGTTAGAGTTTTAATTAAACTATTTCTGCATCGGAATTAGCGCATGCAATTAATTATCCACTCATTTTAATTTTCGGGTGAATTGGATATTCGGATAACGTTATCCGGCTAAAACTGAATGATATGGAAAGCAATGAATGCTCATAAAAACGTCATATTTGAGTACGATGATGAATTCTTGAACCTCCTCTATCAAGAGTACCATTTGTACTCTTCAAAGAGTTTCTTAATCCTCATCTTGCTTTGAAACAGTAGTGGATGTTGATAGTTTGCGTGATAAGGATATATCAATCTCTTTGATTCATCATCATCATCATATAGCTGAAAGACGTCCACTGCTGTACAAAGATATATTAATATAATATCTAGAGACAATGTCACACAGATCAACCTAGCCCCAAACTAAGCAAAGCTTGTACTATGGGTACCAGGTGACGATATACATACTTATATAGATAGATAAGTACATAGAAAACGTCCATGACTCAGAAAAAAATATTCGTGCTCATCACACAAATATTTGTACTTACCGGGATTCGAACCCAGGACCACCAGGCAGGAGCACTACCAACTAGGCTACGGTGACCGTCAGGTAGATGCACTGCAGCGGTGAACGGTGTCAGGTATATGACGTCTCCCTATCTCACGCCTCGCTGTATTTGGATAGGTTCCGAGTTCTGGTCCTGAAAACGGACTTATATGGTGGGGTCCTCGTATAATAATTTTAACACCTCGATATACCGAGATACAATCGGCACCTTGGAAGAGACCTCAGCGCGGCCCATGTTTCATAATAACGCAACAAAGACTTTCTCATACTCCTCGGTCTTCTGTATAATTTGCCGCAGCGTATGTATTTGCAGACCACATACTTACGCCGCGACAAGTTCCTGTAGCCTTTTCGGAATCCGGCTTGTTCGGAAGTCAAACCTGTATGCAAGACGCGATCCCTAATGACTTTCAAATACAACTTGTAAACATGGCCAGCAGTGAGATGGACATATAATTCACCATTAGGGTTTTATTACCCTTTTTGAAAAGCCCTTTGACATTCGAGTATGACGGAGTTAAATAACTTTTGAAGGGTTCGTAAGACCGGTGTAACTCCCGCCTTCCGAAGCTCAGCTGGAACTCCAACATCACCAGACGCCTTGTTGTTTTTCAGTTGTTTGAGAGCCATTCTCTCGTAACGTTGTGACGTCCAGGATATCTTGAGTGTAATGTCGGGTTAGTCTTGCTCTTGGATCTGAGGCATGACTACAGACAGGAAGTTGCGTTGTCGTGTACAACTGTCCGTAGAACTTCTAGATCTCTCCCAGCAACTCAGGTTTAGACGTGACAATTCTGTCACCCTCAGTCTTCAGATTCATCAGTTGGTTCTTCCCAAGATATAACTCTCTTGTGATGGCCTCTTTAATACTAATTATATTAAATTGGCGTGTGTCGCGAGTAAGAGAATTTGTGAGCTGTCTGTTGAGCTGCCTGTATCTGGCAGCGTCATATGAGGACATTGGAATTTTCCGTCTTGCTTCCATAAACTGTAGTGTAGAGTCGGAGATCTTAGTGGATCCACTTTTATGGCGGGTTTAAAGGACTTTGACCCAGCCGTATGGATAGCTTCCACGAACTGTCATAGTATGCATCCACTTCCTCGAAGTCTGCTAGGCATTCGAATTAATTTTGAAGTTCGAGTTAAAATGGTTCGGGGTTTTGGACGTGGAACGGTATAGGACGGAGCGTATACTTATCAGTCGAGACCTCTCGAGTTTGACATTTAAATTCAATGTGCTTCTGACTAGTCTGTGATTGCTCCCGGTTTTAACCTCAGTGATCACAGAGACATCATTGAATACTCGTTTTCTCGGCGATAAGATGAAGTCTATCTCGATACTAGTTTTCCCATCGGGGTTCAACCAGTCCATTTGCCATGTTCCGGAAGAAGGAATTTTCATAAAGAGTCACTCCTTCTCGATGAAGTCGACCAACACCTGCTTACGGCTTTGGAGGTTCCGATCTCCGGTTCCAGATTGCCCCACTTTCAGCTCATCACCGATTCGTTTGCCCAGCTTCGCGTTGAAGTCCACCATAACCACAGTGAAATAAGAGTTCGGGGTGTGTATGGGTCTGGAAATGTCCTCATGATGACGCCCGCATCATTGGAGTATGTCAAGGTGGCCGCGTATTCCTGTATAGCCTTCAAGGAATACCGCTTGGTAATTCTGAGTATAAGGTACGCAAGCCTCGGCACACTCGATTTTCACGAGGGACTTGTGGACTGTGAACCCGACACCACCTTGGGATAGTTGATCTCCCTCCCGGTAATAGAGCAGGTTTCTGAATTTCAATATTATCGAGTTCTCCCCCTCTTCGACTTCAGACAATCCTACAATATCCCAATGTCACCTGCTCAGTTCTTAATCCAATTACGGGATCCAAATACTTCTCGTCGGACCGCAGTGTACATGTGTTATAAGTTACCAGGGCCGGAGGTCGGTGTTGATGATTCGGCATCTGGCGAGGATCTTTAGCACCACCTGCCCCACCGTTACCGAGGCTGGGAATAGCAGGGCAGCCGGGAACTGGGGCCGCTGTTTTATTATGACCATCATTTGAGTGACAAAGTTTTCTCTAGATGTGATCATAATTACTTAAGAAATGTCGCTTCAGTATTGTTTTAATACGCTTTAGGCTTATGTTTGTCGTTCCAATCTGTACGGGTCTCGAGGTGGTGTGTAGATAAACGAGTTGAGTTGACTTAAAACCACGTTTATTACTCAAGTATACCATCTTAGTTATTTGGATGCTAATCTGTTCGTTGTTATTGTTATTTGTCAACTAACTATATTAATGTCGAAAGTATGTATAAGTAATGCGCCGAAACTAGGTTAAGGCGGCGTAAGCAAAATAAGCCTGTACGTGAACCGTACATGCTCCCGAGAAAAGAGAAACAAGATGAGCATCCAGTACAAAGCAAAGAATAAGATAATCAAAATAGAAAAAATGTAAATATGTATAAGTATAAAATATGTAATAAGTATGTAAATATTAATTAGTTGTGTCCTCAAATTCAAATCGTTTCTTCGGTTCTGGTTTGCTGTAAATGGGCTCCCGTCCGACCGAGCCATGAATTTCTTGCATCTCTATTTCCATTCCAAGGTTATTTTCTTCTCTAGGTTTAGATCGCTTAGTGCTCTTTGAAGTTGTTTTTCTACACCAACGTTTTATGCCAAAGTAAAGAGCAAATGCGGCAAATCCTCCCAACAGCACAGAAGTATGGCGATAAATTTTGAGCTTGGCTGTACCAGTTTCAACCGTCCCTGTCTAAGGAAAGGTATTGGTATGACACGGTAAATCTTATAGTCTTCGTCGCTTAACAACGGAATGTGTAACTCTAAAAGAAGAAAGTTATTAGTTATCCTGGCCTTTACATGCATTAATTCATATATATTTTGAAAATCTGACTGAGTATCCTTTATAGGTAAGGATAATCCCTGCGGCAATTTTCCTGATATTATATTTAGTTGTTCAATTAATTGCGAGGCGGAGAACAAATGTGTGTCTAAATGACCACGGTAGATATTAGTGATCGCATTCATTAGTAGATCCAAAATCCGATTCAAGTCACCTAAGATTAGAGTCGATGTTAACGCGGCAGAGTTTATGTCATTTATTGTATACAATACTTGGGCTCTATTTTCAATCTTTGTGATTACGCTGCCAGTCTGATTCATATAACTTTGTATAGCTGTGAATTGCTTATCCATAAATATCGTATTGTTTTTGATCGAGTTATTTTCCGCTTCTATAATTAATGTCTGATTCTTCATAAGTTTTAACAAATAATTATCGTTTGTTTGTAAATTTTGGATGTCCTTCTCATATTTTTCTGCAAAATCAGCGTCTAAAATACCAAAAAGTGTTCGTGTTAATTTTCCAACTCCGTCAAAGTATCCTCGTTTTTGACGCAAGTGTTGAGACAGTAGTATAGAGTTGTATTCTTCGAGATGTTGCAATTCGTGACGTAGGTGATCTACCATTGATTCACACGGCTCATAGAGATGTACAACTCTCTCGCAAAGTTGGTCAATTTGATTAATATATAATTGGATCTTACTTGTCGCTTGCCAATAAGAAGTTAAATTGTAGTAGATTAATAGTGTCCATTCATCGTGTATCAGTTGTAGTTTTCCAGCTTCATCAAAATAAATTGGGTGATTGGTAGGTATGGAAGATATTTTATAGCTTCTTGTAATCGGAGAGGCATTTGTTATACCTGTGATTGCTAAAATAGTTATAAGAACTATGGACAATTTGTTCAGAGTAGTTGTTGTAATTTTTCGTTTTTCAGTTTTTGATTTGGTTGTAGTTGAGTTTGCTTCCGGTATCCTGTCTGTCATCAAGTCATTTGAAATTGGCAGAGGGGAAAGTTTAGTTATAGGTCGTTTGATTTGCCCCTTTTTTGTTTTAAGGGTAACTACCCTGACTCTCTCATCTGTGCCAGGGTGAATATTTGTCACTCTTCCTAGCGCCCATCGCCCAGGAGGTAAATGTTCATCTTTTACAAGTACGAGGTTACCCTCCTTGAGATTATTCTTAGGTTGTTGCCATTTGCTTCTTACTTGTAACTGCTGTAGATATTCTTTCGACCAACGGTTCCAAATATGTACGTTCATTTGTTCTATCAATCGCCATTTATGTTTCAAATCGTATCCGCTAGGTTCTTCTTGTTGGGGTAAGGATAATAATGGTCCACCTATAAGGAAATGACCTGGACTCAAATATTCAAGATCATTTATATCTTCAGTTAACGGACACAATGGACGTGAGTTCAAGCATGCTTCAATTTTAGTTAGTAGGGTAGTGAATTGCTCGAACGTAAGCTTCTGTTCTCCAAGGACACGGTGTAGGTGATACTTCATTGATTTTACCCCGGCTTCACATAAACCATTTTCGCTCGGCCAGAGTGGGCAATTAAAATGCCACTGAATACCTAAGTTACTCATTTCATCAAAGAACTCTGAGTTTGTAAAGGTATTGCATCTCTTAAGTTCTTCACGTAGTTGTCTTGCGGCTCCAACGAAGTTGGTACCATTGTCCGAATACACATGTTTTGGTGTTCCTCTGCGTGCACACATCCTACTAAAAGCAGCAAGAAAGGTTGTTGTTGATAAATCAGAAACCAATTCTAGGTGTATGGCTTTTGTCACCATGCAAACAAACACAGCTATGTAAGCTTTACATGTTTTGACTCCTCTTCCCTTGTTTATTTTTACGTCTACATGGCCCGTAAAGTCAACCCCGGTATTGCTGAATGGTCTTGCGGGAGTAACGCGTTCTTTCGGCAAGTCTCCCATCAGCTGCTCACTTTTTACGCTTTTGAACCGATGACATCTGACACATTGGCGTAGCTTATTCTTCACCGTGCGGCTTCCCCCAACGATCCAGTATTCAAGACGTAAATGCGCCAATGTAAGCCGTGCCCCACCATGTAACGTGTCACGATGAGCTTCTTCTATTATAAGTTCTGTTAACCTTCCGTTCGCCGGAAGTATGATTGGATGTTTAGATTCAGGAGGTAGAGTAGAATGTATCAAACGCCCTTTTACCCTTAATAATCCGTATTCGTCAAGGAAGGGTGTCAATTTCAAAATGTTGCTTCTTGTTGATATTTGTTTATTTTTCGATAAACAATCTATTTCTTCTCCAAAATACTCTAGTTGAGTTGTCTTGAGTAATAACCGCTTCGCTTCCATTATTTCGTTTGATGACAAACACAAACCTTCTTTTTTGTAGTCGGTTAAACAAGTTTTAATACCGCTATTTTTGTTACATCGTAATATATAGCTGATACGTCGAATCCATGCGAGTACTCGTATTGCGCGATTGTAATTGCTGTATTTATTTACTAAGCAGTCTATGAGTTCATTGCGCTTGTAAATCGCAACGTAGCATTTTGTTTGCTTAAGGCCTTCTTTTGTTATGTAGGTCAGGATTCGTTTTTCTTCATCGAAAACTATGTTTGTTTTTAGCCATTCGGGGCCCTCCCACCAAAGTTTAAAAGTAATAAGTTGTGAAGGGGAGAGTCCTCTTGTTGCGCAGTCTGCGGCATTTTCTTCCGATTTCACATAACCCCACTGTTGCGGCGGAATAATGTTCCTTATTTGTTCGACTCGGTTAGCAATATATTTCTCCCACCGGTTTATATCACCCTTGATCCAAGCTAAAACAACTTGTGAATCACTCCAACTGTATATTAATAATTTGTTACCGGAAAGAGTATCCTTTACCTTTGCCATGAGTTTGGCGAGAAGGACCGCCGCGCACAGTTCCATTTTATTTTATTTATTTATTTATTTATAACTTTATGCACATCAAATTGTACAAAGGCGGACTTAATGCCCAAGGCATTTTCTGCCAGTCAACCTTAGGGTGGTGCAGAGATAGCATGGTAGGTGCACGGATCATACAATTATCAAAGAGTAAGAAAGCAAACAAACACAATACTATACTATACAATAATATATTATACAATACTATACTATAGAATAATATATTATACAATACTATACAATACTATACTATATGATACTATACTATAAAATCCGATCATGAAATATATATTTAATTTAAAACTGTGGGGTTTCTGCTAACAATTTACGAAGTAAATGCTCACGAACTTTTCTTTTAAATGAGATACGACTCTTGGCCATCCTGATTTCGAGAGGTAATGCATTCCACTGAAGAATTGACTGTACAAAGAAAGAAGAGTGAAGGAAGTCAGAGCGGTGAGATGGACATTGGAGGAGACGATTGTGTGAAGAGCGAAGATTTTTAGTATGGTTAGTAAAGAGATATTGAAAGTGATGAGATAAGTAAGATGGAGAAGAAGTAGAGTCTAGAATAGAATATAAGGTGGTTAGTGCTCGTAATGATCGTCGTTCGCGGATCGGTAACCATTGCAGTTGGGATCGATGGGAAGAGACATGGTCATACTTACGAAGATTGAAAATGAACCGAATGCAGTTATTCAGAAGTCTATCGAGTTTATTGAGGTGATCTGCATTCAGGTCAAAGTAGCAAACATCACCATAGTCGACTATAGGAAATATTAAGGCCCGCACGAGCATTACCTTAGTTTTTATTGGTAGAAAATGTTTAAGACGGTAGAGACACCTCAATACGCCTGTAACTCTTTGACTAACACTTGCTATTTGTTTTTGCCAGCTTAATGATGTATCAATGTTTAGTCCAAGGTTTTTCACATATTGGCTTATAGGTATACACTTATGATCAAAGATTATTGATGGCAGATCACGAAATTCAACCTTTGATACTAATCGGGAGCTCCCAATTATAATGGCTTGACACTTTGACGGGTTCACACTTAGGCCAAACTTGTCAGACCAAATTTTTATCGCATCTAAGTCACGATTGATCTTAGAAATACCCTCAGCCAGTCCGTCAAATGTCGTTTGAACGTAAATCTGGAGATCATCGGCATACAGATGATACGTACACTGAAGGTTATGAGTTATGAGATTTATGAAGATCGAAAATAAAAGAGGAGAGAGTATACCGCCTTGTGGGACACCAGTATCGAGATCACGCCAGTTCGAAGAGGACTCACCGACGTAAACCGACTGCTGACGCCCCCGAAGATAGGAAGAAAACCATTCCAGAGCTTCATCAGACACCATAAGATGGGAGAGAATAGATAATAGGATAACGTGACTGACGGTATTAAAGGCATTTGAAAAGTCAATCAAAACCATAACGGTGATCATTGTATCCTCCATACCTGCCCTAATATCGCCAGTCACTTTAAGGAGAGCGGTGGTGGTACTATGGCCCGGTCTAAATCCAGACTGAAACGGGCTTATCAGTTGGTTGACAAGAACATAACAGGAGAGTTGTTGTTGTACACAGGACTCAAGTACCTTGGAGAGGAAAGGAAGAATAGAAATAGGACGGTAATGAGCGGGAAGTGAGGGATTAGAGGACTTAGGGAGTGGACGGATAAAAGCTTTACGCCATAAGGAGGGGAAAGATCCAGTATCCAGGGAAAAATTAATTATGTGAGAAATGGCAGGAAGGACATGATCCAGGATAGGAATAATCATGCGGCGGCCGATCTTATCACAACCAACTGCATTGGATTTAATGGAAAGGATAATCTTTTTGATCTCGTCAGAAGAGACTGGAGAGAAGTGAAACGAAATAGTATTAGAGCGCGACAAACCATTTAAATAGTAGACAGTATCACATATTGTCTGGTGATCCATCGTAGAAGTGGTAGAGAAATGTCGATTTAGATCATCCAGACTGATAGAGCTAGGTGGGTTTGAACATTGCGACTTGCCGATACCTAGAGTTCCGAGGAATTTCCAGATACCAGCAGGAGTAGTAGAAGAAATATTATCGAAAATATTATATTTTAGGTAAGGATATCTTTTTTGTTAGCGGTGCAACTTTAGTTTTGGCTGTTATAAGTGTAGTTGTATAGTGGCCATGACTATTCTTTACTCGGCTGTAAATAGCACATGCCATCGCTTTCTCACTCGAATCGCAGTATCCATGAATTTCTATCTCGTTTTCAGTACTTTGCAGCCACCTTGGTATGGAAATATTACTAATAAGGGGTAGATTAGATCGCAATGCCTCCCATTCATTACACAATTCCATAGATAGTTGCTCATCCCACTCGGTTTTGTTGAGCCAAACCTTTTGAAATAATAATTTTGCCTTTATAGTTACAGGCGACAGTAATCCCAAGGGATCGTACAGCTTGCTGATTTCCCCTAATATGATACGTTTGGTAAGGTTTTTCTTTTCCGGCAGATCCCAACGATAGGTAAATGTATCGCTCTCCTGATTCCATCTCATTCCTAACATCTTTGAGTTACAAGTTTGTTCCGAGTTGAAATCATGGCTCGTTGTGTTATTACACCTTTGTTCTTCTTGTAAATGCTCCAAAATAGAAGGATCGTTACTCTTCCATTTTCTTAAGCTAAACCCGCCAGATTTCAATAGATCTATTAGTTGAGATACCAATAATTTTGCTGATTCGATAGAATTTTGACCATAAACTAAATCGTCCATATACATATAGTTCTGAAGGACCTTTGCTGCTTCAGGATATCGTTTACTCTCATCTTTCGCGAGTTGATGTAAAGTTCTCATTGCGAGGTAGGGAGCACAGTTCATCCCATAACTTAGGGTACACAATTTCCACTCTTGCAGTTTGTCCCGTGGGGAAAATCTCCAAAATATAGTTTGTATGTTACACTGTTGTTCGTCAAGCCATATTTGCCGATACATTTTTTCTATATCAGCCGTGAAAACATATCTATAGGTCCGCCAGTTAATTAATAAAGTTAACATGTCTTTTTGTAAGTTTGGACCCGTATACATGCAGTCATTAAGGCTATGGCTGTTGTTAGCTCGGTAGGATGCGTTGAATACAACTCTTAGTTTAGTTGTAGTTGATTCTTCCCGCCACACACCGTGATGGGGTAGATAAACGCGACCCTCAGCCTCTGACGTCATAGGTTTCATATGATCCATGGATATGTACTCGTTTATGAAACGTTGGTATTCCTTGCTAAGTTCCCGGTTCTTAAGCAATTTCTTCTCAAGTTGTAGAAACTGAGCGACTACGGGTTGCTTGTTAACCGGTAGACGGGATACAGCATTCGGTTTGATAGGCAGTTTTACCACATATCTTCCATCTGTCCGTCTAGTAGTTGTCGCACGATAATATTCTTCGCAATGTTGTTCTTCTGTATTTAACGAAGAAGGGTCCGAAATCTCTTCAGTTTCCCAGAATCGTGATATGTTTTCTATGTCGTTAAGTGTGACACAACAATTAAAAGTTTTCACGTTGCCGCTTAAAATCCAACCGAGTCTAGTTTGTTGAGCCACCGGATATGTACTATTACATCTTATAATTCCATCTAAAATTATTTCCGAATATACTTGCGCACTCAAAAGCATATCGATTGGCCCGGACGTATTAAAGTTAGGATCGGCTAAATTTATATTTTGTAGATAAGTCCAGCTTTCTACTGAAAATGATGTCGATGGTAAATTGTTAACCAGTTTCTTCATAATGAGTGGTTGTAAGTTAAATGTATAATCCGAATGTATTGACTTACATTCTAGGTTCAACGAGCCTTTACAACTTCCGCTTAGTGATCCGACACCCGACACTATGGCACTCACTTGTTGTCGCGGTAACCTCAAGCGCTGGGCGGCATTTTCAGTTATAAGACTTACTTGTGAGCCTTGATCTAGCAAACCTCTTAAGTAGATATACTCGCCATCGATTGTTTTTACCTTGAGCAGTACAGTTGTTAACAAAACTTCCATGCCCTCGTTAGTAATGTTGTTCACCCCTCGCGCAGAGGTACTTGTCGATGGGGTAGATTGCGAATTACCAGGTTGTTCCATTGTTTCATGCAGCAAAGTATGGTGAAGCTTATGACATATCCTACATGTTTTCATTGACGTACATTGTTTTTCGCCGTGACTGTACAAACAATTTTTGCAAACACGCAAATTCCGAACGCAGTCTCGGCGCCCCTTTTCTGTCATAGCCAAGAACTTTTCGCATTTCATCAAAACATGGTCAGTTTTGCAAATCGGGCAATTTTTTGCTGTTGTCAAGAAGGTTTTGTGTGATTTGTATGAGTTGTTAAAGTACGATGACCTTTGTGCATTATATTTATTATAGTTATTGTTACTGCGATTTTCGTAACTATTTTTGTTATGTTTTTCTAACATGTTATTCTTCTCCGGACTGAAAGATTTTGGACTACCTTTTTGTGTAGCCTCCAGTGCCATGAACTTGGATTCCAGAAACTTTGAAAATTCTTGTAGGTCGGGAAAACCTCTCGGCTCTTTAAGATCTTTTATATATTCGTTATACGTAACGCTATCCAGTTTCTGTGACAAAAGATGTACTACCAGCGGATCCCATTGTGTAATATCTAATCCGATGTTTGTCAATCCGTTCAGACACTCTAGCATGACGTCATGAAGTTTTCGTATACTGGCGGCATTTGCTTGTTGAATGTTAGATTGGTTTAGTAGAGTATTTACATAAGATGTAAATAAAAGTCTTTTGTTGTCGTAACGGTGAGTAATTATGTCCCAACAGGAAGTATAATTCTCGGCACTGATGCTAAGATGCTGGATTAACTTCTCTGCTTCGCCCTTTAATTTGGACTTCAAATGCTGCATTTTTTGGGCCTTAGAAAGTATAGGGTTGTTATGTACGCTTTCCGTATAGAGGTCCCAAAAACTTAACCATTGATTATAGTTGCCATAAAAATCCGGTATTATGATTTTCGGCGTAGACTTTTCATAATGAGCATTGTTCCATATGGTGTGTTGTATTTTCTTACGTATGTTGTCATAAATATTTTCTAATATATCATACTTTTGTCTATACTTAGGGTCTTCTTCCTGTAGCCAATAATCTAGCTGCCAGTGTGCTTTCTCCACTTGTTGCCATTTAGATTTTATGATAGTTAGATTATCTTCCAATTCCCATTTTTCCAAAGATGTTGACAAATCCATCTTTTCCACTGCTCTTTCAAAAGCTCTAAAGTTACAGTACTGAACTCGCAAAAGATCCTGTTCCTTTTCCGACGATTCGTCCGTTTTTCGAGGCGGTACGTGGAAGTCCCCTTCATCGAAACTAAATCTCGTAGTAAGTTTAGCGTCGCTCGTAACTGAAGAAGTTCCTGTCTTACTTGTACTCTGAGGGGGTAGCTCCTCCTTACTAGCTGTTATTGTTGCTTTAGTCGGTGTCGCCGATGTAAGCTCCGACTTACGTTGTAGTATGTCTTGTAAAACACTCTCATACATACGTTTTGTATTGCTAAAAACGTCGTCTATAAAGTATTGGCTTTCCGTTGTTCCGGTCGATTCCAATAGTTGGTGGTTATGAACGAATTGTTCCCAACAGTTGTTTAGTCTCGTAAGACGCTCTTCTAGATATTCTAAGGTCTTCCTAGTAGGGCTGTCTTTCTTGTAGTTAGCACATATTTGTTTTAACGTGCAAAAAGTAGCCTCTTGTTGGCTCATAACCTCCTCGAAATTTTGACCCATCATTGTTAATTAGTTACTTAGTTAAAGTAATAGTTATAGTAAGCCTTCAGTAGTTGTTTCACCGTAGGCACTAGTTCAGTTTTTTCTGCAATATGTTCGCAGATTGTAGTTAGTATTGGTACTTACTGTGTTTAGTTCCTCGTCCGATATGTGCGTCTTTGTCTCAATCCAACTGGGGCGACCCGCTTCTGGGAGACCAGTTCGACCGATTCGCTATCGGCACTAACCGCTCAATTGCTTCAAAATATTTTTTTTTTGCCCTCGTGTGCTAGCTGCTCTCGGTGCACGGCGAGCGTTCAACCCGCCTCAACTAAAACTTAATTTATGGATTTCCTAAAAAGCGCATTTTGAAGATTTTGACTGTTCTGTATAGCCAGTAAAATAAGGTACAAAAGTGTATATATTAGGTTATTTAAGCTCAAATAAATAATATTCCATTAGCGTTAAAACTAGAGGTGCGAGTAAATGTTAGTGTGTGAGTTCTAAATCAAAATTACAGAAAATTTAAATTAAAAAGTGCATAAAT
This sequence comes from Pseudoips prasinana, assembly GCA_951640165.1. Lineage (NCBI taxonomy): Eukaryota > Metazoa > Arthropoda > Insecta > Lepidoptera > Nolidae > Pseudoips > Pseudoips prasinana. Next base: position 2,501,978 of record OX621266.1, on the reverse strand, counting down.
ATTTAATATATCTATAAACTAGATGAATTACTTGATATGATCATGCACATTTGAATATTGTTCATGTGGAAGAATGACAAAGAAACACGGAACGAAAAGAATACACAAATTTTAAAAGTCGCTCACTGAGATTCAACTACCAATATTAGAATATTTTTGTTCCGTGAAGTTGGTAATAATACGTTTTGTCTATGCTCTTAGTATTAGAATTGTTTTGGATACGTTTAAATAGAGCTCTAAGCCATTGTAATAAGGATCATAATGATTTTAAAATAAAATGTCAAAATGCAACCACGGTTGCAGCGAGCACGGTAGGCATTTGAAATTTTGCAACTGTGGTTGCAGAAAGCAATCGAGCGGTTAAGAACACTGCCACACGTAGTACCAGCACTTTTCACTTCTCGAAGGACCAACACGGATGTACGGGTCTCGAGGTGGTGTGTAGATAAACGAGTTGAGTTGACTTAAAACCACGTTTATTACTCAAGTATACAATATAAGTTATTTGGATGCTAATCTGTTCGTTGTTATTGTTATTTGTCAACTAACTATATTAATGTCGAAAGTATGTATAAGTAATGCGCCGAAACTAGGTTAAGGCGGCGTAAGCAAAATAAGCCTGTACGTGAACCGTACACAATCTTATCGACAATGGATTTTGGTAGTTTGTTTAGGGTTTTGGGCAGAATGGATTTCCAAACCCTCCTACCGTAGTCGTTGTTACATTTTGGTATCTCAAATATTGGAAGATGTGACAGGTTGCGTAAATTCGTCGGTCTTGTATTTTTACATAACTTGCCTATATTATTGTTATACTGGGTCAGAATTGCCAAATCCACTTTGTCGAATACACTCAATACTTCACAGTAATGGAACAGTTGGCGATAGTTATCCTTGTATTTGTATTTAATATTTAAGGGAACAATTGTTTTTAGCATTCTAATTTGTAGGTTATATATATCTTTTAAATATGTTTTATATGTCCGTCCGTAGCTGTCCAGCCCATAGTTAATGATTGAGTCTGCTAGTGACAGATAAAGAAGTTTTAATGTGTTGTAAGGAACTTTATTTTTTATTATGCACAGCTTCGACAAAATGCTTCTTAGTTTGTTACATATCTGCTTCACATGTGGACTCCAGTTGAATTTATAATCTATTTTTAAGCCGAGATATGTGTGTTCTTTGACTAGTTCTAGTTGTGAGCAAGTGCATGAGGTTTTGTTTAAATGCAAGCAGTTATGATCATGAGCGACGATCTTAGGCAAACTGTTAATTTTCTTATGGGGTGAGTGTATGTACATCATTTTTGTTTTAGTGTAATTTATAGATAGCCCTACGTCGTGAGCCCGTTTGCATAATACATCGAAATCCTCTTGCATCATGCTTTGCGCTTGGCTAAGGTCACTGTGTGCGTTTATTATGCAGGTGTCATCGGCGAATTGATATACGGAACCATTTTGGAAAATTTGACACATATCGTTTACATAAATTAAATAAGTAATGGAATCAGGCGTTAATTTGCGGAAATCCATAACAATCAAAATACAAAATCAATATTTAGTGTTAATTCCGCTAATTGTCAGTTTAATCATGCTGGGATGCAATTTGCACCGCCCTCCCGCCCGCAAAAATGTGCACATGCAAGAAGGACAATATAAAAAGCAAATTACATGCGCCAGTACGATACCCAACACGTGTTTCGGTCCTCCACGGACCATTCTCAAGGGCTGCTAACTCGTCGAGTGCTCGAAGGAGACTAAAAGCCAACGAGGCGAGCGCTCTTTTATATACTACCAACCGCATGGACAATTATTTCTAACTACCCCCAAATATTCGTAGTATAAATGAAATTGGGCCCATATAGGTCAGACTACCAACATATTTGTTAATACGGTCAGGGGGGTCAGGTTTACTGTATGCATGCCCCCCTGACCGTATTAACAAATATGTTGGTAGTCTGACCTATATGGGCCCAATTTCAGATAGAATTGCCAATTTACTGCGTAAAAATAATATTCACGTTGCATTTCGGACGGACCAAACTATACGACGTCTTTGTAATGGAAAAGATAATTTGGAAAATTGCAAGAAATCCGGCGTGTATAGGTTGGTCTGCGATGATTGTGACGCGGTATATATAGGTCAGACAGGCCGAAATTTTGAAATACGGTATAAAGAGCATGTAGCTGCTTATAGGAATGGCCATCCTGATAAATCTCATTACGCCAAAAATTTAATTGAAACTGGCCATTCCTTGGGCGACAATAATACGTATAATATTTTACATAGTTGTGATAAAAGTTTCCGGTTATGTGTGTTGGAACAATTAGACATATTAAAACATAGCAGTAATAGTTTTGCATTGTTGAATGACCAAACAAATTTAGTTTCATCTCCTATACTACGAATATTTGGGGGTAGTTAGAAATAATTGTCCATGCGGTTGGTAGTATATAAAAGAGCGCTCGCCTCGTTGGCTTTTAGTCTCCTTCGAGCACTCGACGAGTTAGCAGCCCTTGAGAATGGTCCGTGGAGGACCGAAACACGTGTTGGGTATCGTACTGGCGCATGTAATTTGCTTTTTATATTGTCCTTCTTGCATGTGCACATTTTTGCGGGCGGGAGGGCGGTGCAAATTGCATCCCAGCATGATTAAACTGACAATTAGCGGAATTAACACTAAATATTGATTTTGTATTTTGATAAATTAAATATTCTGTCGGAGCCAGAATCGATCCTATTTGCTATGGAGTTAGCTGACGCCCTGGTTTAAGACATTGGCTATAATTTATAAAGTTTAATGCGGGTGTTGACGCTGTAGATTATTAATAGTTTATATCAGAATTACATTCATAATAACAGTCAATCGCTCAATACACTTGCAACGATACTCACGTCTTTTCTTTAAATATCCAAGAACAAATTTAACCTTATCGTAACCAACAGCGGGTAAAACCGCGGGGCACAGGGCTAGTATGCCATAATCGCCACGCTTGGCAGACGGCGTTGGCGATGAAGGTCATAGTACACAGAGAGACGCTGCTGCCCGTTTTCTGATAGATATTCCCTTGGAACTACTTCTACCCTACGGGATGAGATGGCATGGCGATACTCTATGCCGTCAGGTATATAAAAATTAAGTAAGATTTATAAATACTTACCACAACGTTGGATGGTCGTCCGGTTTTGACAGAAACGGTTTGAGAGCCATCTGCAGCACTGGTCCTACAGCCTCTATCCACACGTCCAACACGATCGGATCCAAGTTTTCAACCTGAAATAATAACACGTAGAATATTAACAGCGACCGAAAATCACATGACATTTTCACTCAGATTTGGGTTAGTTACTGTTATCAAGTTCAAAGCACTTGTAACGGTCCGGAAGTAATTGGCAAGGTAAAGTACATATGCGTGCGGTTTACCTAAAGATGGGTAATTGTTAATACTAACAAACAAAAAGTATACGGTGCATCTTATTTCGGGACTAGTCCCTCCCTCTTACCCACCACTGCAACTCCTATAAGCCAAGATCAACAGTGGCACACAATGAAATGACACTGAGCGGTGAGGCTCAGGCATGTCCCGGGGAATCGCGACAACTCTATTGGATACCGCAACGAATTTAATCAGAAAGAAAAAAGGAGGAGTTAGAAATGACTAGTTTCACTTCATCTTTGATTAGTTTGGGGCTAGGATGATCTGTGTGACAATGTCCCTAGATATTATTATTATTATTTGTAAATCCTCCTTTTATACGGTGCATCAGACGTTAAGTGGTTGACTATGCCAAATCAAATGAAACACTTTCAATTCCATTGCTTTAATGGTCTAATGGGTGGATCGGTGACATGACCGAAAAGAGATCAGATACAGGACCGATAGCCGATCCAGAATAGGGTTTTTTAAAAAAAGACTTTAATTAATTTGAAGACAACCGTCTTTGAGGAGAGGATGATGGAGACTGATGGATGGACGTGTGCATGAAATAGATGTAATGTACAAAGTACTTAGTAAGCGGGAAGGAATGCTTGGTAAACAAGAAAGGGTGCAACGGGAATATATAACAGCGCGATATCTTAGAAATTTAAAAGTGCTCAAAACTTCTCACAGTCATAACTTCCGTAATACTGCATTGATTTACGTGAAATAAAGACTAATCTAATGTACGTAATATAATCTTTATTGTTACGTAGCTTTTAGTGCAATATTCGCATGTATTGGTCACCCTCATTGACCTATTAGTTCAAACGCGCCGCTGGTGAGACGCGCGCCAGCGGCCAGCGCTGGCGAAGGAAACTGTGAAACTCGTTTCACAGTGGTCCGCTGTTGCGACGCGCTGGCCTCCGGCGCGTGCCGCGCGCGTCACTCTGAAATCAGCCTAAGTGTGTGTTTATACCCAAGTGTTGTATAAATTTCATTATTTCATTTCATTATTTTATAGTACAAGCTGTGCTTAGTTTGGAATCAGATCACCCAGGATATTATTATAATTTGTTCAAATTTCGACCATTATAGTTCTATTGTCAAAGACTAATCTGTTTACAGTTTTTACATTCAGTTTATCAGTGTGTAAAAGCTAGTGTGTTAAATGTTTTTTTTATTAAAATAATTCACTTCTTAAGCTTGTTATCTAAAATTATTAGCATTTTGCACTCCTTCTCTATATGAAATTGAACTGTTCCAAATTTCATACTCCTCTGTCTGCGCAATTTTCTTAAAAATACAAAGTTTATGCTTCATGTATTAATATCATGATTAATATCATGATATATCGATGAAGAAAACATCGTGGAGAAACCTGCGAGTTCTCCAGAATGTTTACGATGGCATGTGAAGTCTGCCATACCGCACCAAACTAGCAAGGTGGACGACGGCCTATCCCACCTCATTAGAGAAGAGGTATGGACAGTAACAGGTTGCATAATCAATAAATATATATGTACGTAAACCGATACATAGAACACTGAAACTCGATTTGTATGAATTAAATATTTGTTAGTTGAAAGTTTAACAAAACCACATATTCAGATGCATTGCGGTAATATTGAATAGATTAAATCAGCTATTGAATTATAGGAATCCAATTTAAATTTAATCCCAATAATTTAATTTGCGGTGATTGCATTTGATTATCAAAGATTTTAATAATTTGGGCAACAGTGTGGTAAATAGAATTTGTATGGCCGGAAGGGGTGGAATACAATTGAACGCGTTAGAATGAATGTATAATAATATGTATAATGTCCTCGTTACTTGCAGACATCTATACATATAATAAAATCGTAGGAAAGTCGAAACTGTACTTTGAATATTTTTTAAAAAGGATATTTGGGGCGTAATCTATAATCGATATTGAAGCCAAAAATATAGTTTTCAGCATTTTTGTCTGTTTGTCTGTATGTATGTCCGGGCTAGACTCAAAAAGTACTACATGGATTTACTTAAAAAATGCATGAATATTACTAAGAGGTCAAGTCAACACATAGGCTACATATTATTACGCTATCACCTACGGGGGAGGAACTGTGATAATTTATAAAATTTTACGCAGGTAAAACCGCGGGGCACAGCAAGTAATTAATATTACTAACCAAAAATCATTAAATGGGACATGAATATGTTGTGTTTATTTAATGCTATGAATATTAACAATTAATTTAATGAACGCAGCTATTAAAAGTAATGTGAATATAATTAGAATTATTAATCTCGTTATTTAATCTTTTGATTACTAGATACTACTAACTGTATATTTTAATTGCAATTATTTTATTCTAAAAACAATCAAAAATGTATGTTCAATGTTATGAAATGAAATAATGAAATTTATTCAGCACTTGGGTATTAACATACACTTGTACTTGTCAAGATCACAATGCATTACATAACATAGCAGAATCAGTACAAAAGTAATATATATTATTAGTCCGTCCGTGCAGTCTGTCTTATCACATATTTTTAAACCACATATAATATGGTCCTGGGTTCAAATCCCGGGGAAAAGTGATATTGGGATTTTTCTGTAAAGATAATTTCTAAGTATCAGCCTAAAGTCTGGGAGATGGCGGTATAACACCTCAAAGAGCACACAATGCTGTCGGTTCTATACCTGACCTCTTTCCGGTTGAGTCACTAGACATCCCATCGGATCATGAGAATGATTGAATAGAAAGTGCCCTTGTGTTTGCGTAAAAAAATGTGCACTATAATATGTCCCGCGCATATGACTCAGGCCGCCGTGGGCAAAATTCAGCTAGGAGTACATTATTGAGTAAAATGTGCACTATAATATGTCCCACGCATATGACTCAGGCCGCCGTGGGCAAAATTCAGCTAGGAGTACATTTTTGAGTAAAATGTGCACTATAATATGTCCCGCGCATATGACTCAGGCCGCCGTGGGCAAAATTCAGCTAGGAGTACATTATTGAGTAAAATGTGCACTATAATATGTCCCGCGCATATGCTTTTCTGTGGGGGTAGTTGAAGCAGTAGCACGAAAAATATAGCTCTGCATTTAAAATTCAAATTTAATTATTTATTAGCCATATTATTACACATTTATGAGTCAAACCAGTAGGTAATATTGTCTACCTACCAGTTAAGTGTTTTCTCCATCCAAGCACAAGCACAATTCCATAAACATTACTAATCACCATGGACACAATTGTAAGCTCCATTGACAGCATGATGGACCTCTTCAACACTAAAGTAGCTGATATTGAAGCCCAAATATTACACAACAGCAAGCAGCAGGCCAGCAGTCAACAGAGCAGCAGTCTACAGCCCACTGATCTGGCAGCAGAGTTCTCAGCATTCCGTACGCTCATACTTCAGTTGCTATCAAATCTCCAGCAGCAGGTCAGGCTGATTGCACAAACAACTGATACCTTGGAAATGCATAACAGACGCAAGATTCTTTTACTGCATGGAGTTACCGAAGATGATAAAGTCGACACGGCGCAGGCGGTTGTGAGTGTTGTGAAAGATCGTCTTAAGTTACAGGACTTCGATGTCAGTGCCATCAAGCGGTGCCAAAGGTTGGGTAAAACCACTAAGCCAGATAAACCGCGCCCAATTCTATTCAAAGTCCGTGACATGGATATCCGCTCTAAAATCTGGAACGCCAAAACTAGTCTGAAAGGCTCCGGTATCACACTCTCGGAGTTTTTGACAAAGTCAAGGCATGATTTATTTATGTTAGCCCGTGAACGGTGTGGAATTTCGAGATCGTGGACCAATATGGGCACTGTTTATGTTCTTGGGCAAAACAACTCATGGCAAAGGATTCTTTCCGTCTCGGACCTAAACAAGGTCGAGAAACAGGGCATCAACAAGCCGGCTGAACCAGGTGCATCGAAACCGACATCAACTCGATCCAGACGAACTGCTGCCGGCGCTAAGAAATGATCCTATTCATTTTATGGTAGTCTGGGTAGTAAGTAAACATTTACTTTCATTATTTAAGCAGGTACCCCAACTTTTTAACATAATTACTACACTGTTTGTATTTGTAAGTCTAACCTAAATTTGTTTTTTTTTTTTTTTCGCCCTATTTGGGCAGGCTAAGATCGAAGACCATACCGCCTCGTCTGTGGTTAGTGTATTGGTATAGTTCATGTTGGAATAAGGCCAAAGCCTCGTCTTCAGTAGTAATATTTCGTATAGTTAGGGGTCATTTCCATTTTGTTCTTCAAGTCCGTGAGATCTTCATATCCATGTGTTGGTCATATCCAGTTTCATGTCCTGTCCCGATCGGCTAAATTGCCCATCCAGTCGTGTCAATAAATCTATACAATGCTGTATAGATACTGTAATTTTCCAGCAAAGCTTGGGTGTCGCGCGGGATGCTTGCTGGCGTTTTATAAACTTCTAATAATTTATCTATGAATAAAATTCTTTGCATGGCATAAGCAGGGCATACAAAGATTATATGATCCAAGGTCTGATCGCTTTCCATATCACAGCTGTTACAATTGGCTGATGTTACTAATTTTATTCTGGCCAGATGAGCGTTAAATTTTCCATGTCCAAGTCTCAATCGATTTAAAGTAACATAAAACTTTCTGTCCTTAGGAAAAACTGATCTGGTGAACCAGGGTGCTGAACCGACTAATTGATTTATTTTTCCATACCATTTTCCTTTAATTTTCAAGGTTTCCTGCCAATTTTTATGCCATATACGAGACTGTTGTTCTTTTAATTTAGGTAGTAAGTCGGAACTTGGTATGGCAACCTTTTTTGCTTCTACGAACTCATGAACGTCAACAATGGTTCTCGCGAGATGATCTGCATTTTCATTTCCTGCTACTCCTATGTGGGACGGTGTCCAAAACAAAGCTATTTCAAATCCTCTTGAGCATAGCTCAGCGTATAATAGACGAATCTGGTATATTATATAATTGGTGTTAGCGTTTAGTTTTGGATTTTGTAAAGCCCTTAGAACACTCATACTGTCTGTTACTATGAGCCACGTCATGTGCCCAAGATTCTCTTCACTTATATACTGCAGAGCTGATAGAATAGCGAGTGATTCAGCTGTAAATATAGTCATAGCATCAGGCAACCGAACTCCATGTCCAACTTTAAAATGAGGTAAATATATAGCCATCGAAACTTTGTTATTCTTCTTAGATCCATCAGTAAATATACACCTGTGTCTAGGAAACTCTGCTATTAAATTATATACTTCTTCCTTACTCCTTATGTCATGATTGATGTAAATCTCCATGGGCCAGAATTTACTGTTATAACTGTTGGAATAACATGGCCATTTGTCTTTACATTTCTGAATCTGATGTTGTTGGTCAATACTGATCAAGTTTAAAAAGTCATGAAGTATATAGGGAACATTAATAGAATTAGAGGGATTGTACACTCTGTGATAGTATAAAATTTTCTTCATTAAAGGATGATTCTCAAAAGAAAGAAGTTTGAGAATGTATTTGGATTTCAAAAATTGGAATCTGATACTTATAGGTGGAGTGTTACACTCAATTTGAAGTGAGTTGATTGGAGTAGTAATCATTATAAAATATAAATAAATAAATAAAAATAAAAAAGGTTTTTATTCACGTAGACTTTAAAAAAGCGCTTGTAAATAGTCAGAACATGTTTGTAGTAATATAGTAAGTAAGTATACATTAGATATTATTTCTAGTAACATAGATATTTAGGTACATCTTGTATGAAAACATTTATAAAATTTATTTTATTACAGAAATGATATTTAGCTAGCTCGTATCAAGTTATTGTCAAGAGATTATGTTTAATTATCTAGTTTAAGTCTAATATTTTTACTACATATTGTCAATGGTTCTGTCTATATTAAAGGTATTATTATTATGACGGACCTTGTGTTAATAACGACGGTCGCGCTTTAATGCTACCGCCGGATCCAATGCGCCCCAACTGAGAAGACCCAGCGAAACAAACTCAGTGGGTTCATCTACTACCGGTTTCAACACGACCCAGTTGAGACGGTCCGGCGAAACATACTCAAGCGGGCATGAACACGGGATTTGGTCCAATTAGAGTAATTATTTAGTAGGCAAACACAATATATGCTCGATCGGTTGTCTGAATGCTTATTATTTTAGATTATATTTAGGTATACAAAAGAAAAACTTCGAAACAATAACATTATTCATTTTGAGACAGAGTCAATAATTTTAAATTAAGTATAAAATATGATAGCAATCATTTACAGATAGTTCACGTAACACAGCAGATCAGTCATGTCTATATGGCTACAAGATCTCCAGCGAGCAATGTGCAGGTAGGAAGTGAGAGCCAGACGTCTTTGTCATCGATGTACTCTTTTGTGGTGTAATAACCCCTAGCCATAAGTATACGTTTAATATGTGTTTTAAAACTTGTGTCAGGCAGATCAGTAATTTGAGTAGGAAGCTTGTTATAAAACCTAATACAATTTCCTAAAAATGATTTATTAGTTTTGCTTACTCTTAAGCCTGGCATGGCTAGTTTGTTTTTATTCCTAGTATTTATATTATGCAGTTCACTTTTCTTTTTATAATTATGAATATTTTTTCTAACAAACATTATATTCTGATATATATATTCCGATGGCACAGTAAGTATATTTATTTCTTTAAACAAATTTCGCAAAGAATCGCGACTGCCTAAACCATAAATGGCTCTGACTGCTCTTTTCTGCAATACAAAAATAGTACCTATGTCAGCCGCCGAACCCCACAGCAGAATGCCATACGACATAATGCTATGAAAGTACGCGAAATACACTAATCTAGCAGTTTGTTCATCTGACAATTGCCTTATTTTCCAGACTGCATAGGAAGCCGAACTTAATTTACCTGCTAACTTTTCAATCTGAGGACCCCATTGCAATTTTGAATCAAGTGTCAATCCTAAAAATACGGTCGATGGGACTAGATCTAATATTTTCGCATTAAGTGCAACTGTTGGTACAATTTGAGTCACATTCGGCAATGAGAACCTGATGCATTTAGTTTTCCCTGCATTTAACAAGAGATTATTTGCATTGCACCAGTTATACATCTAAGATTGTGATTTTGAAGTACCTCCAGCTTACGAACCAATCTTTGATCAGACCCAAAACATAAAAATCCATATTCAAAATGACTACGGACTAAGGATTTATACAGCATAAGCATAATTTTAGGATCAGCAGCAATTGACAGTGATTTTAAAAAATTGAAAGCTTTATTAGCTCTACCTAACAAATGATCAACATACTTATTCCATGAGAGATTGCTTGTAAAGATTACTCATAGAAACTTAACTTCATTTACTACTGGAAGCTCATCATTATTATAATAAATGTGTAGGACTGATTCAGACTCTCCAAAAACTATAACTTTTGATTTTTCTACACTAATATCTAAATTTAAATAGCTAAAGTAATGCTGTAATCTTCTTAATGCAGGGTTTAAAATAATTTCAATGGAATGTGTGTCTAGATGAGAGGCATAAACTACTAAATCATCGGCAAACTGAAGATTAGTTACTTGAGGTCCTAACACAATATTTAGTCTATGTATATAAAGTAAATAAAGTAATGGGCTCAGTATACCACCTTGACACACACCTTTATATGAAAAACGTGGTCCTATTAATTGCTTATTCACTTTAACATAAACTTCTCTACCATGTAAAAAGTTAAAAATCCATATTACAATTTTTTCAGGAATACCAAGGTCACGCAGTTCACTGCATAAAACATGGTGATTAATATTATTAAATGCACCAACCACATCAAAGAAAACACCAACTAATTGATGCTTCATTTTACGAGAGTTGAATATGTCTAGTTGTAGATGAGAGATACTATCCCGAGTGGAGCACCCACGTCGGAACCCAAATTGATTTGAAGGTAAGAGGCTATTACTTTCTATATAAAATTCTAGTCTTTGTTTGATCAGTTGTTCGAAAATTTTTCCCATGCATGATGTTAATGCTACTGGTCTATATGAATCTGCTTTCTGACTTTCTTTATTAGGTTTTAGTAATGGAATGAGACAATCTATTTTCCATTCCTTAGGGATGATCATATTCTGCCAAAGTAAGTTTAAAACACTAAGTACAACAGAAAGAGCCTTAACAGATATATTTTTAAACATTTTATATGGTATGCCATCTAGGCCAAAAGCTGAATCACGTCTGGAATGCACTGCAGATTTTAATTCTTGAAGGGAAAATGGTTCAGTTAAATAACTAAAGTTTTCTGAATCATGACTTACATGCTGAAGTGATTGAAATGGGGCCTCAGCTGTATCTGGTGTAAATTTTTTATGGAAATCAAATACCCAGGACGAAATATTATTACTTGGAGGTGCATATGATTTATTAAATTTTTTTGAAATCTGCCATAGTCTAGAAATTGGAGTTGTTCTGTTAAATGTCTCACATAAAGAAAGCCAACTTAAATATCTTTCTCTTTTTAATGTTAACTTCTTAAGAGCCTGCATTTTTTTGAAATTTATATAATTCTCTAAAGTGAGATTATGCTTGAAATCTTTATAGGCATTCTTACAGTTTTCCACTGCTTTAGCACAATTAAGATTCCACCATGGTAGAGGTAAATGTTTTCTATGATTATTTATTGAAGATGTATCTAAAGTTGTATTTCTGCTATGAGTTGATGGCACAGATTTTGAAATGGCTGAAGTCAATAGTTGTATCAAGTCCTTGTATATTTTTAGTGGGTGGTATTGATTTAGCTTAAAATCTTTAATTGTATTATCAACCACTTTCTTATAAATTTCCCAATCAGCTAAGTTGAAATTAAAATGTTTTGGTAAATCCGATGTTTCTGGATGTGGAATATTATAATTATTAACATGTACTTTTGTGATTACAGGCAAATGGTAGCTACCCAAAGGATCATCATGAACAGACCAATTGCAAGACAATGATATGGAAGGAGACACTACAGTTAAATCAAGTGCATTTCTTTGCCACCTATCAGAGCCAATTGTGGTCATTTCTCCATCATTTAATAGAACCAAATTGTGATTGTTAATGACCTCAAGAACATCACGCCCCCGAATGCTCACACTATTGCATCCCCAAGTTGAATGATATGCATTAAAATCTCCTCCTAACAAGAGTGGAACAGGAATACTATTAATTAAATTATCAAGCTTATATTTAGTGAATGAAGCATTTCCGGGGCTGTAAAAACTCACTATTGAAAGTTCTTTATTATTGCCATATTTTAAGCGTATTGCTACATTTTGGATGGAATCATCATAAAAAGTATCTATTTTACTAAATTGTAAGCTATTATGAATTAAGATAGCAACACCGTTGTGTGCATTACCTGAATCTAATCTTACTGTATTATAGCCTGTAATATTAAATCTTATATGAGGCTTGAGCCAAGTCTCACACAATAGAGCTACATGTATATTGTTCTCATGTAAAAAATAGGAAAAATGTTGTTTATTGCTATTGATGCTCTGAGCATTCCACTGTACAATATTTAGCTGATCCATAAGATTAAGAAGCATTTGTATTCTTATTCTGAATTTTTGATAAGAGAACTTCTTTTATGTTTTGAGTGCTAATACTTTTTTCTTTATTTATATTTTGAGACATTAATGTTACTATTGTTTGTACTATAACATTTAAAACTGATTCTGACTGTATTACTGATTTAAGTTGTTCTGTGGGACTTTGTAAGGGATGGAAATGACTTTTCATTGAATATGTCAACATAAGAACGTTTACGAATTTTGTCTTTATTTTCTTCAACTTTCTTTTTCTTTATTGGACACTCTACTGAAATTGCTACATGTTTGCCATGGCAGTTACAGCAAGTAGCTTCCGTTGTTGGTACTGTACATTGTGAATAGTGATGATCTTTTGAGCAAATAGAACATCTTTGTGAGTTTTTACAAAATTTGGCTATGTGATCATATCTCAAACATTTCAGACATTGTTTTACCGGCGGAATGTACGGACGAACGTCGAATCGCCAGCTATTTAGGTCTACACTATCAGGCAATGAAGCACAAGAAAATGTAATGGACACGGTTTTTGTTGGCATAAACGTCGTCGCTCCATTTTCTGAAATAGTACGACGCATAAATCTTCTTACAGAAATAATATTTTTAGTACTGGAAATGGCATTATATATCTGTTCATTTCCTAGGTCAATGGGTACGTGCATAATCACACCCGTATTTTCAGTGGCAGCTGCAGGTATACTGGCTTTTAATTTATAACTATCCAGGAATTTGCGATTCAATAATGCTGCATTAGCTAAACCAGGCCTTTCAAAGATGACACCAATTTTATATCTATTGGTCCTAATTAATTGTTTTACGCCCTTGTTGTACTTTTTTATGCTTGTGGATAGAGACATCATGTCTCTATCGCCGATCGGGACAGAATCTGTAGTTTCTATAAAGACTACATATTCAAAGTTACCTCCATTTTCTGGATAAGATCGTATATAGTCTGGGATTCTAAATTCCCGATACTTGTCTTTGTTAATCGAAGTTGTAGACTCATCGGAGCCCGACGTTTCCCCGCCATCGTCTTCGGAAACCGGCAGCAATGGTAGGAAGGCTGCATCCTCTTCTTTTTTTCTCTTCCTGGCACTTCCCTTTTTACCCATTCCAAAAAACTAATATACAGTTATTTATATATAAATTAATTAAATTATATAAAAAAGACGTCCTTTAATTTGGAATTCCCGCGCTTTTCCCTAAATTTGTTTTATTGACACGTACGGACCACAGAGTATATAATGTAGGCGACATCGTAGAATACTTTCATAGAGTATGTAATCAACTATGGCACCTATATTAGAATACTTTCAAAGACGATATAATTACGTTTAACTTTTCTAAAGCTTGGTTGATACTGCGACCAGAGACTATATAACAACCCTATAACCTATTATTACTTATAGCTGTGTCTATACTGTCCGACCGCATTGATACAAATTTTGAATTAGTTGGGTATTTCTGTGAATGTATACTCCCCAGACTACTATTTTGTCTAACTTATATCTTGTTTAGTTGTAATTACGAGCTCTTACTGTTGATTTTGTGTCTTGTATCTGTTAGCCTCAATAATTTTGTTAATTATTTTTTATTTTTTTACAATGTGTTTATCAACTTTTTTTTTTATGTTTTACTTTAACGCTCAGCTGGTGGGTGGACCAAAGTAATAGAACATATTAATTTTAATCAGTTTAAGAACATATTAGGTAGTTATTTTATTTTATAGTATTTATTATATATTAGTTATTTATATATTACTATGTCTGATTTTGGAAGCGATATCGAAGATTTCGTCTCAGCTTGTAGTGATGACGTGAGTTTTCTCAGTATCCCGTCTTTAAGTGAAACCTTAATATCTCAGTTCTCTGATGGATCAAGGAACTTTAACGTTGTTCACATTAATGCACAGAGTATTCCGGCACACTATTCTGATATGCTGGCCAGTTTTGACTGTAAGAATATCCACGCCATTCTTGTCTCGGAATCGTGGCTTAAACCATGCCTGCCCTCTACTTCATATTCATTGCCCGGTTTTCAACTGATCAGAAACGACCGGATTAACGGCGGTGGTGGTGTTGCCATATACCTTAGACCACATATTCCTTTCCGCGTCATTAATATGTCGGCCCAGCCCCCACCGTCTAACGCCGGCGAACATCTTTTCCTGGAAGTAGAGCTGCATCACGCAAAAGTTCTCCTTGGGGTTTATTACTGTCCTTCGTCACATATCAACTTCTTCTCCTCTTTGGAAACTCTCTTAGCAAACTTAGTTCCTTCTTACAGTCATACAATAGTCATGGGTGACTTCAACACCTGTCTTCTTCGAAATAATTCACGTTCTTCTTCACTCCGTTCACTCATTGAGTCGAGCAACCTTTCTCTTTTACCTTTAACTGCTACTCATAACTTTCCTCACTGCACCCCATCGCTCCTTGATCTCATTTTTGTTTCCTCCAAAGAGCACGTAGCCAAACACGGCCAGTGCTCAGCGGACTCTTTCTCTTATTACGACCTTCTTTATTTATCTTACAAAATTCGCCCTCCTAAGGCAAAACCTAAAATCCTTATTCAGCGCAATTTTAGTGGAATGAACGTTACCAATCTCAAAATAGACGCGGGTAACATAGACTGGACTGCACTCTTTGCTTCGGAAACTATCGATGAAAAGGTTTACATGTTTGAAACGTACATGATCCAGCTATACGACGTCCACGCACCGTTAAAAGCCGTAAAAATGAAATATTCTCCAGCGCCTTGGCTCACGCAGGACATTAGGAAGTGGATTGATAAGAAAGCTGCGACTAAGTCAAAATATAAATCCCATCCATCCGCTGAGAACAAAGATAAATACATCACGGCCAGGAACCAATGTCATAAGGTGTGTAGGAATGCTCAACGCCAACACATTCATAGCTCTGTACAAAATGGAGACCCAGCAAAAGTCTGGAAATATTTGAGATCAATGGGGATAGGAAAATCGCGCCAAATTGACACTCCCAATAATTTAGATATAAATTCACTCAATGGTCATTTCTCAACTTCGTCCAATTTTGATAGGACAACCAAATTAAATACCTTACAGTATCTTTCATCAATTCCTACCCCTGATCATTCTCAGTTTGTCTTTAATCAGTTCTCCACTTGTGATGTTAAGAAGAGCGTATTATTAATTACGTCCAATTCTGTTGGAAGTGATTGTATCAGTCGTAATATGATCCTTCCTATCCTCGACGAACTCCTACCGGTTCTCACCCACCTCCTCAATTTCTCCATTTCTACCGCTACTTTTCCAACAACATGGAAAAGTGCTCATATAATCCCACTACCTAAAAAACGAAATCCATCATCCTTTACCGATTATCGCCCCATCTCCATACTACCATTCCTTTCCAAAGTTCTGGAACGCCTCATCCACAATCAACTAAGCTCCTTCCTCTCTAAGAATGTCCTACTTAATCCTTCCCAGTCCGGTTTCCGTCCAGGTCACAGCACAGTCACCGCTCTTGTAAATATTACGGATGATATTCGACTAGGCATGGAGTGTGGAAAGTTGACAGTGCTTATGCTGCTTGATTTTAGCAACGCGTTCAACACTGTGGACTTTGACATTCTGCTTGGCATACTACGCTCACTTAACATATCTCCAATGGCAATTGATTGGTTTCGTAGTTACCTGTTTGGCCGTCGGCAGCGGATTCGCATTGACGATACCTACTCGTCGTGGTGTTTCACCAGCGCTGGCGTGCCACAGGGTGGCGTTTTATCTCCACTACTCTTCACTGTATTTATCAATTCGATTACCTCTCGGTTAACTTCTTCCTACCACCTTTATGCCGACGACTTGCAAATATACACCCAGACACCGGTAGAGCACCTTAGCGATGGTATTGGTATCATTAACAGTGACATGGCAACTATCAACAAGTGGAGCACAGACCACGGTCTTACAGTGAATCCCTCCAAAACACAGGTTATTGTGATAGGCAGTTCTCGCATGCTCAGAAAAGTTGACTGGATCCATACCCCTCGAGTAATATTTAACAAAACAGTAATACCATTCAGTGATAGGGTTAAAAACTTGGGGGTATACTTTAATCAAACACTGTCTTGGGGTCCACAAATAGAACAGACCAGTCGTAAATTATATGCTGCAGCCGGATCATTAAGGAGGTTACGTAATTTTCTCCCAACTGCCACTAAAATTGCACTAGCACAATCCCTCCTTCTTCCAATCCTTGACTATGCTGACGCCAGCTATCTTGACCTTACAGAGGACAAACTAGATAAACTCGAGCGGCTTCAAAACTTCTGCATAAGGTTCATATTTGGGCTCCGCAAATATGATCACGTTTCCGAATTTCGTAGAAAACTCGAGTGGTTACCCATTCGCCTTCGCCGAAATACTCATATACTCTCTCTTCTTTACAGTATTTTATTTAATCCCACGGCTCCCTCTTACCTGAAGGTTAGGTTTCAATTCCTATGTGATACACATTTTAGGTCCTTGAGATCATCAGAGAATCTAGAACTCCAGTTGCCCCCACATTCCACCAATTTCTTGGACAAATCATTCACTGTACAGGCTGCTCGATTGTGGAATTCACTCCCTCTGCATATCAGACGCGCACAAACTTTGACATCTTTTAAAACACTTTTAAAGAATCATTATTTATCACTGTAATTCTCTCAGCTTGCGATCTTCCACCTTCCTCAAAAACTTCCTTAGTCTTCATAATTAGTATTAATATTTATTATAGTATATTAAAAGTATGTATATATTTGTATATATGTATATGTATATATTATATGTTTATATATAAATATTCGTACATAGGTACATATATATGTAAATTTATATAAGTAGATGCACTGCCAACTACCACTTTGTCTCCCTGCATTGCTTTGGTTCATCCAATCGGTTGTCTGGAAGAGATTGCTATATTAGCGATAAGACCGCCGTTTGTACCTCTTATTATAAGTTAACTTACATATGTTTCAATGCATGTTCCGATTTGGTGCAATAAAGTGTTATCTATCTATCTATCTATCTACTCAGGCCGCCGTGGGCAAAATTCAGCTAGGAGTACATTTTTGAGTAAAATGTGCACTATAATATGTCCCGCGCATATGACTCAGGCCGCCGCCGTGGGCAAAATTCAGCTAGGAGTACATTATTGAGTAAAATGTGCACTATAATATGTCCCGCGCATATGACTCAGGCCAACGTGGGCAAAATTCAGCTAGGAGTAGGTACATTATTGAGTAAAATGTGCACTATAATATGTCCCGCGCATATGACTCAGGCCGCCGTGGGCAAAATTCAGCTAGGAGTACATTATTGAGTAAAATCCTACTAATATTATAAACGCGAAAGTTTGTAAGTATGGATGGATGTTTGTTATTCTTTCACGTAAAAACTATTGAATGGATTTTAATGAAACTTTACAATAATGTAACTTATACATCAGAATAACACAACGCTACAATTTATAAAGATATTGTGCGAATTGACCAAAATATGACGATAAGTGTCAAGTAAGTAGGAAAACATCTACCATCTGCGAGCTATTCCGGCGTGCACTGCCAAAACCGCTAGAGGTACACATCCTACTAATATTATATATGCGAAATTTGTAAGCATAGATGTATGAATATATGTTTGTTATTCTTTTACATCATAATAACTTTAACACGGGTGAAGCCGCGGGGCATAGCTAGTATCTTTATATATTTCATTCTCGAGACTTATTCCGTACATAAACATTTAGGATGAGAGATAATTGAATCTCACTGCGCTGAATATTTTAAATCTATACAAATAAATAAAATTGGAGTGTCTGTTTGTAATATTGAAATAACCGGTTTTTACTACCTTAATATGAATATATATACGGTACATACACTAAAATAACATTTTTTACAATTTTTGTCTGTCTGTCTGTCTGTTTGTTCCGGCTAATCTCTGGAATGGCTGGACCGATTTTGACGGGATTTTTATTGGCAGGTAGCTGATGTAATAAGGAGTAACTTAGGCTACTTTTATTTTAGAAAGTCTTTTATTTTACAAAACAAACTAAATAAACTAATTAACACGCGGACAAAGTCGCGGGCACAGCAAGTCAGGAATAAATAAAGAGTGGCAGAACCTCCTCGGTATGATAATTAATTAAAGTGTGTCGACGAATCAAAATAAAATGCTAAAGAAACGAAAAATTAATATTCCCGGAATCATTTTCTTTTTGTTTTTATACGCATCGGTAAATACAGCAATATATATGGGAGAGTCGAAAAAAGGGTAGATGATTTAATAAATGGCATTATAATTGAATTTATTGACAGCACGGGTAATGCAGTGGTTGGGATATACACTTCGCTATTGCCTCAACGACCTCGTTCCGGGTTTGATCCCCGGTCAGAGAAATTAACCTTGTGTCCCATTTATAGTTGCTCTGATTCTGGGTTTGGTTGGAGTCTGTGTGTTACATATGTTTAATGTCCCCTATAATAAAGAATTTAATCCTACAATTTGGTATCAACATACACTTGTACTTGACAAGAATTAGATATAAGACAAGAAGAAGCTAACAATGATGCAGGTTGATTATCATCATCATGATGTCAGACGAATAACGTCGACAACTGATCAAGAGCCTCAATTGTCACGCTTGGCAGGAACGATGCTGGCCATCCTATGGTATGTATTCCCTAGGGCTGCCTTCTATGCCTTCCACGGGATGTGATGAGAAAGTGATATTCTTGGCCGTCAGCTGCATAAAAACGAGATTTTAGAACTAGCAGGGAGACTAGTTCTAAAATCTCGTTTCTATTCAGCTTTTCTTTTTTCTCTTTTATCACATAAACATGTTGAAGTTTGCCCAAACTTCAGGGACGCAAACAAAGTCCAACGCAGACCTAAAGATACTTCCACGCACACAGACTTTCGTACACAAGTGACACTTTCACAAATTATTATTATTATACTTCGCACCGCCATGGTGCACAGCACATCAACACAACCACAAATTTTCTAAACAATATGAGCAAATATATGCGCGTTACGGTAATTCCCCAAGGTAACAAACCAATACTCTCAACACCACGCTGTAAGAATGACGGCCAGAAGCATGACGCGCCCACCTTTGAAACGTTCGGAAACTGTCAAATACACTACGTTCAGTATCGACCTTATAATATGCTGTTGAATCAACCGTAAATAACTCGAAGCGCCCGCAACGATAGAACAAAAACTAAATGGTTTTCATCGGGATCCATTGAAGTGGTTGAATGAAGTAATTCAGTGAAGCGGGTAACATTCCCTGCAGGCAACACTTCTGTAAATGTCCACGGCTTATAATTTCACTGTATTGAGATTTTGCTAGTATTAGATAAGTTTGATACAGATTACTCGGGATTTAATACTATTTTACAAGTGTACTACGTGAGCTCGACAAATGGATGTGCGATTGACGCTTATGCGACAAAACTGTACTGCGACTCACCATAGTTCGAATGCACGCTTGTGCGACACACTGAAGATCACAGTCAGTCGCAGTACAGTTAAGTCGCATAAGAGTTAATCGCAAATCCATTTGTCGAGCTCACGTAGTACACTCCTATTTTATTGCTTGCACTACCTTGTTGATTTAGCAGCAACGAGTGTTCACACTTTAATGTTGTTTTTTGCCATATATCCTGTGACAGGATTCACACACGGCCATCGGATCCCAAACTAAGCAGAGCTTGTACTACGTTAACCAGATGACTGATATACTACATATTGACGGGCTGGTTGGCGTGGTGGGTAGATACATGCCTTTCACGCCGCAGGTCGTGGGTTCGATTCCCAACGAGGACAGATATTTGTGTGCATGAACATGTCTGTTTGTCCTGAGTCTGGGTGTAATTATCTATATAAGTATGTATTAACAAAAATAAGTAGTATATTATGTAGTATATCAGTTATATGGTTTCCATAGTACAAGCTCTGTTTAATTTGGGATCAGGTGGCCGTTAATAATGTCCCAGGATATTATTATTATTATTTATCGTATGAAAAGTGGCTACCTTAGTGTCAGAGTTGTTCAAGCCGCCCAGTAGCCCTCTGACATGGCTTAACGACTGTTACAGCTTGTCTAATGACTACAACTGGGACCGACAGCTTAACGTGCCCTACGTACCACGGAGACGCTCAGAAATTAAACCACTTTGGCGGTCACCCATCTATGGACTGACCGCGAGTCTACTTACTTTACCTCGCCGATTACTTACGGACGGTTGTGAGAGCATCTAGCTATGAGTGCGTCTTTAATAATTCACTGGAAGAAATTAAGTACGATACTAGGAAATTAGTCAAACTACTCGTAATAATGGGAACGAAAATTAATCTTGGCAGTCGGGATAATTAATACTGTAGATAATACTTAGACACAGACATTCATTACTTATTCATTATATCGAGGATGTCTTTGCTAAGATAAAGCTGCCAGTATGTATCAGATAACTTGGCATACTGATTTAATATATTATTGCTAGAATATTTATTTAGTACTTATCGCACCACAGATAAACACGAATCAACAAAACAATAAAACTAAACTTTAATGAAAAGTTAAATAAACATAATTTAAAACATTCGATAAAATTCCTAGAAATCACAGCTTGGGTATGTGTAGCTAAATTCTTTGATTCTCATGTACTGTTGTTAATTATTTATTTTATTTTATAATTGTATTAATAATTGTAGCGATACAACTATAAATATAAAAATAAATTTGTTTAAAATTTTGCTGTGTATATTGGATTTTTTAAATCCTTTTAACTTTTGACCAACATGAATTTGTACAACAGCCAAAGATGTTTAGGCGACCTAAAAAGCAAGGCACAATATATAGAACTAAATGGCTTTTGTGGACATTGTTTAGGTTTTGATTAATGATAAGATCCTTTGTGTTCCATGTATTTATTTAGTATACTTAATTAGTTACAATAGTTTTTGAACAAAATACTAGCTAGTAGCGACGGCGTCGTCCTTCCATAGACAACGTAAGAAGTAGAGAGTTGACTCTTAGCTGTGAGTCACAGCCATAGATTCGTTAAGGCGCTCACCATACGCACTTAGGGCCGCTTCAGACGAAGTAGGACATTGAGACAAGATACATGGCGCATACAGACATATCCCTGAATTTTTACTGTGTAAGTCAAAGTATTTATAAGTATATAACACATACAATCACACACTCGTACAAACACATACTCATACAAACACACACTCACACACACATACATTGTGGTAAATTGTCAACTTATTTAATCAGTTAAATATTTAGTACTTAACTATATTATTCTTTCGTTTAATTCTTTCACATTACTAATGTACTTATTTATGATGTTGTGTAATCATGTCTAATAAATGATTAACATTGTAAAATGCAGGGTGGAAGACGCTGGCGGCTGTAACACAGTTTACACTAGTACAGCCGTCAACGACAACCTTTTATTAAGTATGTAAAACTTCATTTCTTAGATTCATGTTTATATATACATAAGAGAAACTGTAAACCTTAAGTGAATTTAATAAATTATTATTATTATTATTATTTCTGCCGTCGGGACCACCTCGAAAAGTCAATTCATCTCGGCAGCTGAACGACATCTATGCTGAACTAATGTTCTCCATAATAGCCGGTCTAGCGCTGCTTATGTCCAACAACTTTCCACGATCCTTGCAAGAATCACCGGTTCACCATATGGGGAGCCTACCTACGCTGCGTCTGGTTCGTGTTCACCACTCAAAATCGTTTAGCCCCAGCGGTCGGTCGTCGATACTTTGAGCTATGAGTGCTCACTGCCACTTCAATTCAGTTCAGTTTTTCAAGCTGTGTTCTTTGATTCAACTGCTATTTCAACATTTTCGATTCCATCTCGCATGGATATTCCGACCATAGCCCTCTCCATTGCTCTTTGGGTGACTTTCAGCCCTCTTATGAGGCCCACAGTAAATGACCATGTCTCTGTTCCATAAGTGGTCATGATTAGTTGCCTGTTGCCTGTTAGTTGACTGGCCTGTTGGTTTAGTGATGCTGACTGCTAAGCCAGAGGTCGTGAGTTCAATGCCCAACTAAGATAAATCTTTATATGTAGAGCACGATTATTTGTTCTGAGTTTGGGTATAATTAATAATAATAAATAATAATAAAATGTTTATTTGCCATAAAAAATAGAATTATAAAATTCGGATTCTTTACCATGATAAATGCGATTTACAATAGGTCCTAGTTTTTATTAATTTATTTTTTATTTTTTATTGAACTAAAATATTTTTGTATTTCGAAATATATAAGTACGTTTATAATTTTTTTTTAACGTTGCCATAGTACAGGCCTTGCCTAGTTTGGGATCAATAGCAATGTGTGTCCGTTTTCAAAAGATATTTATATTATTGTTTCTAGAATGACAATGCGTATTACTCGATAGTTAGTTTTCTTAATGCCGAAAAAATAAAGTAATCAACACAATTGTTATATTGTATTTTACTTATATTGCAATAACTTTTAATTTATTTTATTTATTTTTTATCAAAAATTGGTTTAATTTATAAATATATACAATTTGAATGACAACACTCTATGTTAATTTATGCAATAAGTGCGCATATAATATTTGTACACCATGCAAAATGGTAGAATTACTACATTTATGTACTACACCTATGTTCACAAATGAATAAATGAAATGAAATGAATGAATAGAATATACATGCATATATAAATACAACTGTGCCCCGGCCTATACTTTATTACGAAATATAGGCTACATAACTACAAATTTTCATATAAACCCGTTGCGTAGTTTTTGCATGAAAGAGTAACAAACATCTATACATCCACACCTACAAACTTTCGAATTTATGATATTAGTAGTATATAAAAAACAAGTTTATTTTATGATATTTCCGACTTAGTTTCCTACCGAGTAATGTTTCACTTATATTGTAACATACAAAGAGTACATCAAAATAATACAATTAGGAGGAACCATGATTTATTATTATTGGTTATTTGTGCTTCAATCTGTAGACTGAAAGCTACAAATTGAAGAATTTAAATGAATTGTAAATTAAACCAATTTTTAACTTGTAACGAAGATATTAAAGGCTATATGTAATAATAATAATAATGTCCTCCTAGCCGAATTTCGGCCACGGCGGGCAGTCTTAATAGGAATTAGCCATCTGCGCGGGAGATATTATAGTGCACAAGTGTGTGCGCAAACACAGGAGCACTTTCTATTCCATCACTCTCATGATCCGATGGGACGCCTAGATACACGACCGGAAAGAATTCAGCTACAGGACCGACGGCTTTACGTGCTCTCCGAGGCACGGGGGTGTAATACCGAAAAGTCCCAGACTTCGGGCTGATGCTGAGAAAGTTCTTTTTACAGAAAAGTCCCAAAATCACTTTTGGCCCGACCCGAGATTTGAACCCAGACCTAGTTTTCTGCGGGTGAACACGCTACCGCTAGACCAACGAGGCAGTCAAAAGGCTATATGTATCATGATAGCGTAGTTCAATAGGAGCAAAAGCCTTCACCTGCCACTACCTGGATATGTTAGAATGACTATTATAAGCTTCGTCAACAATTCTATGGGAAAAGCCGTGTGTGCTTTAGACTACACGACTGAAATTAAATATTGGCCATGAGCTATGGCTATGAGAGAAGGGGAGACAGAAAATGTTTGCTCCCACGTCTCTCTTGGCCCTAGAGAACTTATATCTGTCAACTTCCGTTCGCCTCGCCCGATCACACTTTTCGTACACCACGTATTCACCAGCTTACTCTCTAAGACAAGCGTGCGTAAACAAGTTTTACTTCAAAAAGAAAGAATGCTGTTTTAAGTAACAAACAACCGACTTACTTTTGTTAACAACAAGTTTTTATTATATATTTATGTTTGCTTTTCAAGAATAATATCAAGTAATTCTAACAAGCTCCCTGGCCAGTGGGCCAGTGGGGCGTTATTACTAGACAAGAAATTGTTCAGGGTCCGCAAAATTAACTTCATAATTATTCAAATGATTTTGGAGACACTTTTGTTTTACATCAAAGAAAATTAGAGACCGTGTTGTAATATTTGAATATTTTAAATCATTTTACTTGTATGCCCTACTTACTAATTACATTACTTTAGTTATTAACTAAATGTGGACTGAAAGCAACATACCTACTACATTATTAATAATAATCATACCCTGGGAATGTCCCAGGTATGATTATTATTTATTATAATACACGGCCCGTTCCCACACGGTCATCTTATCCCAAACTAAGCGGAGCTTGTAATATAGAAAACCAGATAACTGTTATCCTACTTCTCTTTTGTAAATACATATCCACTTATATAGATAATTACGCAGACTCAAGATAAACAGACATCTTCATGCACACAAATATCTGTCCTGTCCTGGGAATCGAACTCACGGCCTGCGGCGTGCAAGGCAAGTACCTGCCAACCAAGCCAACCAGATCGTCAAATGTGTGAAACTACTTGATAATTATAATACCTTAAGATATACCACATTTAAGCGAATAAATATTGTTTGACTTTTTAATTTGAAAATCAATAAATTAGATATATCATCATGTCGGCCAAAGTACGTCCACTGCTGGACAAAAGCCTCCCCAAAGAATGGGGGATATACCATAATCGCCACGCTTGGCAGACGGGTTGGCGATCGCAGTTTGATGGTCATAGTACACAGAAAAACGCTGCTGCCCGTTCTCTGGTAGGTATTCCCTCGGTAGATTTCTACGCCCCTCACGGGATGACATGGTGTGATAATTTTCTATGTCGTTACCACACAGCAATTGTATATATACCTACTGCTTTATATAGGTTGTAGGCACAAACATTTTCACAGATAATATTTTCATCATAATTCTAAATTAG
This sequence comes from Pseudoips prasinana, assembly GCA_951640165.1. NCBI lineage: Eukaryota > Metazoa > Arthropoda > Insecta > Lepidoptera > Nolidae > Pseudoips > Pseudoips prasinana. The sequence goes on along the minus strand of OX621266.1, from coordinate 2,476,011 downwards.
AATAATATTCATATTTCACAGATGCCTAAAATGATAAATACATTGAAGATGAACGTTTATAGGACTAATGTTATCAAAATCTGTCTGCAAGATAAACAAACCTACCGCTAACAAGTCTGCGGCGGAGTTTTCAAGCGATACCCTAATATTTTAGCTTACACAAACATCTTAAGAAATTAATTAATACAAATTGTACTTGAATTAAAATTAGCATTGAAATATTGTTGGACATTGAGAATAAAATTAATGTCAAAGATCTTTCACCTTCTCTTATGTTGGCTTTATAATAACTCAAAAAGGTGTAAGGTTCCCAAATCAATCCGTCTTTTGTATATAAATATGAAATGTTCCGGCATTTGAATAGCGCTTGAGTCACTCCTAGCATAAGCTCATAATTGCATTAACCATTCTTTAACGAAAGAACCGCTATTAAATCTATACAAAGCTCAAGTTGGACCCTGCTTGGAGCACTGCTCTCATCTTTGGGACCACTCCGCAAAGTATCAGCTGGACTCTTTGGCGCTCGCAGGATAATCGATGATAGAGACCTAAAAAAAAAGCTGCAAATTTTGGATCATCACCGTCAGGTTGCAAGCTTATCGGTTTTCTACAGGCTGTCATGGAGAATGAACTCAAGACCTCCATGAATTTATCCCTCCTTCATGGGTGTATTCAAGGCTAGTGTGAACAGGCATCTTATGGGTGCACGTGGTCCACCTTCAACCACAACTTCACTTAACCTCAGGATCGTGGTCAACGGCAAACCGATTCAGAGTAAAAACAAAATTTTATTTTAAGGCCGGTAAACAGACGGCCTCTTAAGATAAATTTTAATGATAATATCAGCAATAAATTATTAATAATAATTAACTAGGTCACTTTTTAAGTCTTATGAAAGTATGGAATGCTTGGTGTACGATTCCAACTCACAGTCACCAGGTATCTATTGAAGCGGGTATAACTCATTCAAGTTACTCCACTACAGCACGAAATAGAGCATCACAGGCTTTGGTCTTTAGACTCGTGTAAACACATTAAATGCAGAGCCTTTTCCCGTCACGTTCGCTAATCCGCTAGAGGGTACATGTGCATTCACCATAATGCGATTACAGCTGCACCTTCTCCTTCGGATAACCAGGCGAGGAAGTCACACTTCCTTAGCAATAAAATGTAAAACTTGTACCATTTACGGTGTTAGAATGCCTTGCCAAAAGGTTAAAATGATTCTTTATAGTGTGACCGCCCGACCGTTTGTCACACAGACTATTTTAAACTTAGAACATTTTTAGATATTGCTGACCCAAAAATTCTACTGGTAGAAATAATAACATTAAGAAAATATAGACATATAGAATAGAACAGTCTTATTCAACGTGTTAGCTATTTCTTATTCACAAAGCTTTAAATTCATTAAATCTGGGCTTAATTTACAAAACGTTATTAATACTTTGGAATACAAAATTAAAGTAAAAGAATTTGACGGTCACCGTAGCCTAGTTGGTAGTGCTCCTGCCTACGAAGCTGGTGGTCCTGGGTTCGAATCCCGGTAAGTGCAAATATTTGTGTGATGAGCACGAATATTTTTTTCTGAGTCATGGATGTTTTCTATGTATTTAAGTATTTATCTATCTATATAAGTATGTATATCGTCACCTGGTACCCATAGTACAAGCTTTGCTTAGTTTGGGGCTAGGATGATCTGTGTGACATTGTCCCTAGATATTATTAAAACAAAAAAAATATTGACTAAACTAGTAGTCATTTCAAGAATATATCTCTGCAATCGATAATATATTCCATAATCCTTCGAATGCTTAAAAGCAGCATACTCTTCAAATTTTCTTCACAAATCACTTGCTATGCAAAGAACCCACCTGTAAACATGCTGCCATTATCACAAATAACACGAGAACAAGCACTACGTGAGTTCACCAAATATTCAAGAGGTAACTTTAGCACATGTTTTGAATTCGTTGATTAATGTGCTGTGTGACGAGGCCAATGAATAACACCACTCCATCGCATCATATACGGCAAGCAGACAACTGATAAACATAATTATATAATATACATATTTCTAAATCACCATCATCATCATCATATCGGCCAAAAGACGTTCACTGCTGGACCTACCCCAAGGATGTCCACAATGGCCGGTCTTGTGTTGCCCGCGTCCACCCTCCCGCACGCCTGCGACCCTAGCAAGATCGTCGGGCCACCTTGTACGAGGCCTGCCCACGCTGCGTCTTCCGGTTCGTGGTCCACTGCCACTTCAGTTTAGTAATTTGGCTATATACATATACATGCACGTGTGGCGCTGCGGCTAAGACAGTCACCTCCCCTCTTCGTGTCGCGGGTTCGAGTCCCGCGCCAGACAACTATTTCCATGACCCATAAACACTTTTTCTGAGTCTGGATATAATTTGCGTCCGTATATTATATGCTTGTAACGTACCCCGCGACACAGGGATAGAGTGCAGGCATTGTCTTTAAATAAAATACAACCAGATACAAAAGAAATAATCGTGCTTATCGCACAAAGATTTGTCCTGAGTTGAAATCGAACTCACGTCCGCTGGCTTAGCAGCCAAAATCACTTACTACTAAACCAACAGGCCCGTGAAATATTCACTAATAGCTATTAACACTAGTTTAATTTAGTAATGTGAACACTGGGTTTTCAAGTGCCAGAATGTACAAGCTTTGCTTTGTTGGATTTAAATAGGCATTGTACAGACGCCAGCACCTCCAGCTAACCCAATCTGTCAAATTTCTTTTATAGATTATCAACTTTATCGCATTAGCTCAAGGTTCACTTTCAATTGGGGAAGTTTCACAGATTGGGGTAGCTTGATGTGCTGGCGTCTGTACATTGTAAGTAATTATTGTTTATTATCTCTGCAGCAGGGAAACGCTTTAGTGGTCACCCATTTAATGCCTCGTATAAGATAATTTCAAAACTTAACCGCCTGCTTCATAAAATCTCTAGGATAATTATGATGTTATTATTATTATAAGTAATGTAAAGCCTCCATAACAAGTGAAGAACACAGAAACACATTGCTTATTGCCAAGCTTTTTTTTTGGACATGACGCTATAGGTAGCCTAGGAGGCTTTCACTACTTCACCGGACTATAGAGGCGAGCGGAGGACTCGAGCCGTCTAGCAAACTACAAAACTAAGTAACCCACGCCGGAGGGCACCCCCTGTGGGGTTCGAACCTCGGCTCTGAGTGGTTACTGGCGGGGAGAGGGCGAGAGATCATGGCTTTTTGGGGAAGTTTGGTGCAACTTTCGCTCTACGTTAATAACATAACGCGGCCCCCTCCGCCTTGAGGGGGCTTTTTTATCGGTACGGTATGCAAACTAAGGGTCATGGAGGGCGTTGGTGGTCGCGACGCGTTCGCGGTCGTACTCTTGTCCGGCGAGTACGAAGTATCGGTTTGTGTGTAGTGTCACGAGAGTTTCTAATGATTTTAATCTGTTCAAGATAAAGTGCAATCTCGTCGTCCGGTTCGTCCAAGACGATTGCCAAGCTTATTGCAAACATATTTATATAGATTATTACACACAGACTCAGGACAAACAGACATTTTAATTTTTGTCTTGGCTGAGAATCGAACCCACGACCTGCGGCATGAAAAGCAAGCATTTACCAACCACGCCAACCAGCCCGTCAATATTTATGTACTGCATTGTGAGCTTGACAAGTACTAGTGTATTTCATTCAATACCCAACGCTGAATAAATGCTATTATTTCATTACCTCCGTATATTATAGAATGCCAAAAATTACCTTCGGACTTAATAAAATTCTACAAATGCCGATTCAGCTGTATCCGTCTTATTTATTAATTCCCATTAATTATTTCGCTAAATTGGCAACGGACTACATTTTTCGGAAACGCGCATAGTCCGCATTAGTCCGAGGCAGCTTCGTCAGGATTTTACTGGTATTGTTCTGTTTTATTCATGTTGCGGACAGCAATTTACGTCGACTACACTTGGCAGAGAGCCAAAGCCAGAGAAAATTAAAGGTTTGATTTCTAAACCAATTCAGTCTTTTTTTGTTTTGTTTCTTGCTCATATAAACTTCTGTAATTACATCTAGTACATGGGTATATAAACCTTTATGTATCCAAATAGTTATCAACTATCATGCAAATAATAATTTTGGAATTAAATAAACTAACACACTGCCATCTGATCCTAAACTTATATATTATAGACAAACTAGCCTGCGCACCTTGCTCTGGCAACATGTGAAATTCATTAGAATGATAGTGACACCATCTGTCGAAGATTGGTCGTACCAACTCAGTAACCTTCGTGGGCTCATGCATAACACTTTGCTGAAGATCATCTGATTCTCATGATCACATGCATAGACTGAAGTAAAACTTAGATATACGAAACGTCAACTTTCTCTTTCTATCTTCAGTGACTTATATCTCCCTCGCAATTACCGTTCGTCTGTCCCGATCACACCTTACATAACGCTCTCGTCACGCATTCACTAACTCACTCCCCAAGTCAAGCGTGCGTAATCAAGTTTTACTACAAAAAATATTTTACATAACAATTAGAGTTTACAGGCGCTTAGCGTATCCCCAGCCAATAAAGCGGACTTAAGCCATCAAGCAGATTAAAGTAAAAACTAGATAACACGTACCATGCAACCTGGTCCATGACACAGGTAGGTTACAGAAGTGGAGATGGAGAGACGAAAAATCATTAAAGTGATTTTTCTTATAACTGTAGCTCTAGGTTTATGCGCAAAGGCACTCCTCCAGGATCAGATGAAAAATTTCATCGTTACGAATGCAAACTCGTTACCGAGATCAACAAAAGTTACAAGAAAAATTGACTTGATTGTAAAAATAAAAACTGGCCAAGTGCAAGTCGGACTCGCCCATGAAGGGTTCCGCAGCAGCAAGTATTTCAGTTGATTAAATGAAAGGTAATAGCGGTTTACGATTTATGACGCATTAAAAAAAACTACTTGCTAGATCTCGTTCAAACCAATTTTTATTGTTTGTTTACATGGTAATGTACATTATATATTTTTTTTAGTTTTATCATTCTCTTATTTTAGAAGTTACAGGGGGGGACACTCATTTTTCCACTTTGGAAGTGTTTCTCGCGCAAACTATTCAATTTAGAAAAAAATTATATTAGAAACCTCAATATCATTTTTGAAGACCTATCCATAGATACCCCACATTATGGGAACAATGAAAAAAAAAATTTTGAGTTTCAGTTCTATGTATGGAGAACTCCCTAAATTATTATTCTTTATCTATTTTTATGTGAAAATCTTAATGCGGTTCACAGAATACATCTACTTACCAAGTTCCAACAGTACAGCTCTTGTAGTTTCGGAAAAAAAGTGGCTGTGACATACGGACGGACAGACAGACATGATGAATCTATAAGGGTTCCGTTTTTTGCCATTTGGCTACGGAACCCTAAAAATAGTATGAGAATCACCCCGCAATAGTTACAAAAAGCTGAGTCTAGAGGTTGACAGACTTATGAAGCAATTAAGATTCTATTCTGTTTTACTTGTAGGTACAGGGGACGGCACATCTATGTTTACAATTTGACATTTATTATGTCTTTATTACTTAAGAAGTAAGGGCGATTTTCATAGTGCAAACGTTTCACTTGGCGCGGTGTGGCGCCGTTGCGTTGTCTATGATAACATTGCCGTACAAAAGAGAATTATAGTCATATGTTATGACAGGTATTAAGAGTTTCAGCGTGTAAGAAATCCAAATGGATCAGTAAGAGTATAAAACTCTGCTGCAAAAGGAAAAGACATATGCTATGGCAATTCCGGAAAAGTCCTAACTCCATTAATAGACAATCATTTAAAAAATATTCCAAACGACTTAAAACTATAATCCACTTAACTCAAAAATCACAGAATGCTAATTTCATAACTATGGCAAAAAATAAAAGCAAGGCTACATGGCAAGTAATAAACAAATTGAATAGTAATAAACTTGCCGAAGGGATACAACAAATCATTATAGACAATACAAAAATCACTGAACCTAAGTTTATAGCACAATTCTTCAACAACTTTTTTATTGACGAGATCGAATCTAAATCCAATAATAATAGTGCTAATTTAAAATTTGACTTTTATCGCGATTCTATATTTTTAAAGCCGACCACTCCCTCTGATATTGATAAAATAATTAATTCATTGAACAACACAAAAAGCTCTGGGTATGATGACATTAGCACACATACAATTAAGTCAGTATCAATAATTATTGCACCCGTACTAAGCCATGTTATAAATTTATGCATAGAATATGGGGTTTTTCCTGAGATAATGAAATTATCTGTTATAAAACCTCTATATAAAAAAGGTAATAAACAGGATCCTGGCAATTACAGACCCATAGCACTTCTACCAATTTTCTCAACAATTTTTGAGAAAATTATATACAGTTACTTCAATTCATTTCTTGAACAAAACGATATTTTAGTGGGAGAACAATATGGATTTCGGCAAAATAAGAATATTAATATGGCCATATACCGATTATTTGAAACGGTAATCACAAATATCGACAAAAGACGTCAGACGGCAGCCTTGTTCATGGATATGAGCAAAGCTTTTGATTTTGTAGATCGTAAAATTTTGCTCGATAAGCTGGAAAGATACGGCATTAGACGCAACGCTTTTGATCTCATTAAGTCCTATTTAACTGATAGAAAACAAATAACCAAAATCCATAGGATAAATATAAAATCAAAAACTGATGAATCCTACGAATCTACTCAAAGAATCGTTAATTATGGTGTACCCCAAGGGAGCATATTAGGCCCTCTACTGTTCCTCATCTATATAAATGACATGCCAACAGTAATACGTCATCCTATGGTTTTATTTGCTGATGACTGTACAGTTATGTTTTCTGAGAGTGATAATATGACAATCGAAAGAGAGATCAATGACAGCCTCTTCAGTATTATTGACTGGCTTAGAAAAAATAACCTAATCATAAATTACGTTAAAACAAAAATCATGACTTTTGAACAAAGGACTAATCACGCCAAACTAGACATAAAATATGAAAATAATGAAATTGCAGAGACTAGTGCTACCTCATTTTTAGGTCTTAAAATAGACAGAGATATGACGTGGAAGTCCCATACTGAGACTATCTGTAAAAGACTAAGCCAGTTCTCGTATGCTCTGTATAACTTGTCCAAGGTAGTAGATCAGGCAACAACAGTCACGGCTTATCACGCTTACGTCACATCCACCTTGCGTTACGCAATTATATATTGGGGAAATTCCACGAACAGGGAAATAGTTTTCAGAGCTCAAAAAAGGTTCTTGAGAGCAATTTGCGGAATAAAAAGCACTGACAGTTGCAAGCCTTTCTTTTTAACCCTTCATATTCTTACCATGCCATGTTTATATATCTATGAGGTGGCCTTATTCGTTAAAAGTAACCTTTATTTGTTTGATACATTAAATAGTAAACGACACATAAATAAAATACGATTCAGACCGCATAAAAAAACGGTTTTTAACAATAACTTTTTAGGTATGGCCCCTAAGATATATAATAAATTATCAACCTCTATTCTTTCCGAAACTAATCTTCTAAAATTTAAAAAGAATTTGGCAATTTTTTTAATAAATAAGGCATACTATACAATAACTGAATACTTATTGGATAAAACATAGTTGACATTTATTTTTCATATTTCCAATGTTTTAAAGTTCCGACTTGTGTGTCAATTTCGTCATTTAATTGTTATTTAAGGTATATACAAATTATTGACAATGATTTAAGTACATTATTTTTTTTTATGATTTCTGACTTTGACATAATGATAAGCATGTATTTCTTAAATGTGACATTAATTTTTTATTACTTATTATGCTAGTGACATTTCTTCTTTTTTTATATATATTATTTTGTAATTTAATTATGTCATTACATCTTAAAAAATTGCATGCCCTCACCGGCTGGACATAGTGATCTTCACATTTGTATGACACCGTGAAATGTTAATAATGTACCTGTGTTCGTAATTAATAAATTGATTTGATTTGATTTGATTTATGGCGCGGAACAAACACGATATTTAACTCATTACTTACTTACTTATCGTATGGGCAGTGGTTACCCTAGTGGTAGGGTTGTTTAAGCCGCCCAGTAGGCCTCTGACATAACTTAACGACTATTGTTGAATGACTAATACCGGGACCGACAGCTTAACGCGCCCTCCGAAGCACAGAGACGCTCAAAAATTAAACCACATTGGCTGTCACCCGTCTATGGGCTGACCGCGAGCATAGTTGCTTAACCTCGCCAATCACTTACGGACCAGTGAGAGCATCTAACTATGAGCTTTCCTTATTGAAACAAGGTTAAAAATTGCTTAATATATCTTATGCATATATGAACGCGAGCGCATTTACTCGTGTAAAGTACAGAGAACAAAATAAGTACAAGTAAGTAGAAAAACGTGGGAAAAGATAGGAAGAATGGGAATCTGACCTTGGTTGACCTCCTGTATTCCTTTATAGGCTGCGAAGAGATTGGTGAAGATGCGATGTGATGAGTTGAGATTGTCTTATACACTATTTAGAGCCGGCCGGCTTATGATACACAACATGTGAATATAGCAACGGTACTAGCAAACGACGCAGGTGGATTCAGACTCTGGCGGCACGAGTTTCATGTATAAGTTTTTCATCGAACGATATATTCATGAGTGAATTGACAGAATCTTTACACTACGAACGTTTTGCCGTTAGAAAGTGTAATTCACGAGTGAATCGAGCATTGCAATAATCCAAACGTTTCACCAACAATATAGCGGATTATGGATACTAAAACAAATACCATACATTTACACCAATAGTATTAGCATGGTTAATAGTCACTGTTATAACCCAACCAATCCTAAATTCGTTCTGTCGGAAAAACGTTCGTAGTAGAGGTAGAAAGTTTCTTAAATAAATAAATAAAAAAAAATAAATCATTCTGTATATGAAATGTTGTAGATGAAACATAACAAAAACTAAAAACTATACTCAAAAATCTTACAGTGCTCTCAGAGTTCAATTTAATAATGCGTTCAGGATGCTGATGGGGCTGCGGCGATTCTGTAGTGCATCAGGGATGTTTGCTGAGCATCGCGTAGATTGTTTCTACGCTACGATGCGTAAGAGATGCGCATCTCTGGTGCGCAGAATACGTGGCAGCACCAAGAGCATCCTTCGCATGATCGCTAGTCGGCTAGACTGTATTTACGTCAGTCATTGCTGCGCCATTTCGCATGGAATGACGCGGCAATGAAAGGTAAATTTGATACATATTTAAAAAAATATTAATTACTAACACTAGTTTACTAACTTAGTTACTAACTAATTGGACACTAATTTGGTCTGAAAATAAAGTCTTATTATTATTATTATAATAACATGCATTGAATGGCCTAATGGTTAGTGATCATGACTGCAAGCCACAGGTTGTAGGCTCGACTCCTACCCTGGATATTTCTTGTGTGATGAACAAGATTATTTGTTGTGTCTGGGTGTAATTTATCTAAAATGTGTATGGGTTTAGAAATATATAAGTATGTTTATCAGTTATCTAGCTGCCATAGTACATGCAGGATATTATTATTGTGGAAATCTAAGAGTGGTAAGGCATAGCGCTCATTCGCTCAAAGAGCAGCCCGATTGGGGAAGTACCTCCACCTTACAGAAGGCATTCCTTAATAATAACATTAATTATTTTAATGTTGTGTTTCTGCGTGTGAGTAAGGTTGCCAGAGCTCATCGGGTGGGGGGGGAGGCTCAGCAATACTTGTTTGCGAACTCTTAAAGGCCGGAAACACACGCGTGACTCCTCTGGTGTTGCGAATGTCTACAAACTAACTAATGGCCTACAAACTAGCTCATTTGTAGGCCACTGATATAAACATAAAAAATCATTTGTCGAAGCCATTTTCCAGCAGAGGACGTCATTCGACTGACATGAAGACTCCACATTCATGACTTTGAAGAGCAGAGAAAAGCCGAGCTGGATGCGAAACGCGATGCTCTTAAGACTAAACCACCAGCAGTCATAATTAACAACTATGTAGACGGTTTCCTCACGTGCAGCCAAAGTTTGTGCACGTTTACTCACAGGATTGAATACTGTAGTCATCTAAGGGCATGCGCATGTGAGAACTGATCATCCAAGCTTCTTTGCTAATCAGTAATAGTCACCATAGCCGAAATCGGCTGGGAAGAAATATATCAACATCATCATCATCATATCAGCCGAAAGACGTCCACTGCTGGACAAAGTCCTCCTCAAGGCCCTTCACAATAGCCAGTCCTGCGCTGCCCGCATCGAGCGGCTTCCCGCGACCCTTGCAAGATCGTCGGTACACCATGAAGGGGGCCTGCCTACGCTGCGTCTTCCGGTTCGTGGTCGCCACTTGAGAACCTTTCTGCCCCATCGGCCGACTGTAATATTATATTCTGGTAGTTGGATAGTTTCCAGTGAGGGAGCCTTCTTAGCTAAAATGCAAGCCAAAGGTTCTATTTTACATAGTTTCAAGGTCTCTGCAATGGTCATTAATGTCAGTTTCTAACAATAATCACGCTGAATCACAATTTAATTTCCTTCGAGTACAATTTAGAGATTTGTGGTCTGCAAACTACCACCGCTTATCTAATGAAACATCCTGATCCATCTATATTACAAATATTTGGGAGCGTTGTGGTAACTGTGATGTTATATAATTTATTATTTTGATTTGGCAAGCCTTTGATTTTGAGGATAGGAATCCTCTCAATTACGTCATCCATGTTGCTATTGAACCAGTCACAGAAACTTTCTTCCAACTATCTTAATATCGCATAGGGGGGGTTCTTATCGGACTTTATCCTTCTTTTTAACAACAGATGGTTACTGTTTTTGTATTCTGCTCATTTCTATCTTAGCACAGCGATCCTCGAATCGAATGTAATAACCAGAAGTGTCAGCAACGCGTAAGTGATGCTATGTGTGTTGGAGTAGGTCGTTTTTGGAGAGCCGTCGATTCATGTTTGCCGACTTGACAACTTTAAACGATTTCTTTTTTCATTCTAGTTATATTAATTATATAAAAAAAATTACTTACATGAATAAGTATTTGGTCGTAGTAGAGGCCCCAGCTGTCGGCATACACTTGTACTTGGATCGCGACCTGCGCCTGAGCAGCGAGCACGCCACGGGACGGGGTGCAGCTCAGGGCTACTCCCGGGTGCCGCACGTCCTTTGCCCATTGATCTGTGGCAAAGATTTTCCTGATAAGGAATTGATTTACAGAGAATTCAAATGCTTATTATGCATCCTAATTGACGGTACACAGATAGGATCTAAGTAAGTCAAGTCATGATCATCATTAGATGTCCGTGTGTATACTTATATAGATAATTACACACAGATTCAGGACAAACAGCCATGTTCATGCACACAAATATCTATGCTGGGTGGGAGCATTTACCAACCACGCCAAATGGCTAGCTACTGTCTAGCAGTATCGTGTTCACCCGCAGAGAACGAAGTCTTGGGTTCAAATCCCGGGTCGGGCCAAAAGCGATTGTGGGACTTTTCTGTGAAAAGAAAAATTTCTCAGCATCAGCCCGAAGTCTGGGAGTTGGCGTTATTATACCCCGTGCCTCGGAGAGCACGTAAAGCCACCAGTCCTGCATGTGACCTCTTTCCGGTCGTGTCACTAGGCATCCCATCGGATCATGAGAGTGATGGATAGAAAGTGCTTCTGTGGTTGCGCACACACTTGTGCACTATTATAATATGTCCCGTCAGACGGCTAATCTCTATTAAGACTGGCCGCAGTGGCCGAAATTCGGCTAGGAAGACATTATTATTATTAGATATAGGATCACACACAATCTAATATCAATAATTTAATCAATATCGGTACATATTTCACGCAAATCTAATAGGAAAACAATAGCACTGCAGAGTAATTTATTTTACACGTTCGGAACATAAAATAGTTTCAATATCCAAAATGAAATTCAGTATTCAAAGTATTGCAATTTCATATTTCAGTAATGTATCTTGGTAACGGAGGCGAAGCAAACAATACGAGGAGCGAAAGCTATTTAGCAAGATAATGCATGGTGTAGACACTACGTCGTGAACACTGTTGGCGTGATTAGCAAATGCTTGCTTTTCACGCCGGAGATCGTGGGTTCGATTCCCACCCCGGACAGATATTTGTGTATATGAACATGTCTGTTTGTCCTGTCTGGCTGTAATTATCTATATAAGTATGTATTTACAATAGAAAAGTAGTATATCAGTTATCTTGTTTCCATAGTACAGACGCACATGAAGCAACCCCAATCTGTCAAATTTCCCCAAATGAAAGTAAACCTTATGCTTTTGTGATAAAGTTGAAAATCTATTAAAGAAATTTGACAGAGTAGCTGGATGTGCTGGCGGCTTGTTATGAAATGTCGCTAATTACAAAACTAAATGTATAAAATATTTCGAATAAGAATTTTAGAAATTGAATAGAAATATTTATTTGTAAGAATATTGTTGTCACAGGTTGTTACAGTTTAAAATGTCCAAAATATTATGCCGTTTCCGGCGCACAAATCTTTACAGATCAAATATATTTTTATAATAAAAACAAATTCAATTTACAAAATTATTAATTCTGAAACAATTACCAAGTACTGAAAAAGGGCACATTTTTGAGTTTTACATAGAAAACAAACCTTATCTATATTTAAGTAAGACGGCCATTGTGAAAATCCTCGGGCAGGCCTTTGTCGAGCAGTGGACGTGTCTCCCCTGATATGATGATGACAATGATATTATAATAAGGTTCATTTGTCTCCCCTACTATATGAAACCTTAAACTTGATTTGAAATAGGAAAAAATTGACTATAAATAGTAGTAATATCATATAAAGATCGGCAATCACTTAACTGTTTCCGTGAGCAGGCGCAATCTACAGATTGCGGATCCGCACGGATACGATCCAAAAGAGAACCATGGATACATAAAGTACTAATGGATTGTTTTCCTAATAACTTCCTCGATATTACTCAGTTACTAAGGTCTGATCCCAAGTCTATCGAACGCTGACTGTACATTCGATATTTGTGAATTAAGAACTCATTTTTAACACGCTTTTATTAGCTTCACTTGTACCTATGTATGTAAGAAAAGCTTGGAATCTTAATTTGACCCACTTCCCGGTATCCGATTAGGATGAAATTTTGCCCACGCTCTGAGTTCTGATGACAATACATGACTAGCTAAGAAACGTCATTACAAATCCAATACGGCGGCCTCCCCAAGATGGCGCCCTAGCTGTTTGAAATCCACCCCGATGATATGGATATCAAAGGAAAGGGTTTGCTGTCAGGAATACGAAAAAAATAGTCACGAGATTAAAATCTAATATGGCGGACGTCCAAGATGGCGAACAGGCTATTTGAAATGCACCCCCATCCCCCCATGATATGGGTATCAAATGAAAGGGTTTGCTGTCAGGAATACGAAAAAAATAGTCACGTGACATAAATCCAACATGGCGGAAATCCAAGATGGCGGATTGGCTATTTTGTAATTTTAAGTGAGTGCTAAAAGCGTGTTATTTTTTTAATATAATTTCTTAATTCTAGCAACAATGTGTTTTTAACCTTTGATCAAACGGAGGATATCTTTATCAGACTTGGTTAGACCTGGAAGAGCTAACAACAAACTAGCTTGTTGATCTATCTACCCGTGTACAAGACTGTGTTAGGGTGTAGTAAATTTATTTATTTATTTATTTATTTAATCTACTAAACATTATCATAACAGGTTTTGTACCCAATGCGATAATGTGAACAATATTATTAATTATTACTAATTAAATCCAGAGTCACCCACACGAATTCCGCCAATGAACAATTAAAAATGTCCACTCTTTGTGAGGCGCTGTTTAATACTCGTAGGCCTCTTGCCACCGGTGCGAATTTACCAATGTTAGTACGGGCCACCGAGACGTCAAAAAGCCGTGCCCTCGGCGCTTGCCGCAACCTGGTGTTTGGAACGAGCAGCTTCATTGAGTCTAGTATACTAGGATTATTTATCCTGCCTCGAAATACTTCAAATAAATACCTCGCTAACGCTAAGTCGCCGCTAACGTTAGCCGCTGATCTTTACGATTACAAAAGAGGTAAATCAATTACATTCTTACCAGGTAGAGAAGTGGAAAAAAAGAAAGGAACCTTCGAACTCCCACATCCCGCGGCTCGGCAAACTATAGTTCACGGCCTTATTCACACCCAGAGGGAGGCGGATGAAGTGCAGGGCTACTCAATCTACACGGATGGCAGCAAGCTTGAAGGTAAAGTTGGTGGTGCGGCATCCTTGTGGAAGAATGGGACAGAAACTCGGCAAACTGGATTTCTTATGGCACCCTACTGTACAGTTTTCCAGGCGGAATTGGAGGCTATTGTCAAAGCTTTACACATGGTGCGGTCACAAAAAATTCCCTCAGCTAATACCCTAAGCGACTCCAGATCGGCTCTGGAAGCTATTGCCGTCCCCGACAGTACTCACCCAATAGTGGCGGAGATACAAGATCTGATCCGGACTCTAGATGCCAAGGAGGTCACTATCAAACTATTTTGGGTTAAGGCGCACGTGGGTATTGGTGGAAACGAAAGGGCGGACGACTTAGCAAAGAAAGCCGCCCTTACAAAAAAGACCGCACCAGTTTATGATGCGGTACCTATATCCCATTTAAAATACGTTATCCGTCAGAATAGTGTCAGGGAGTGGCAAAACCGATATGCAGGGGCGGAGAGCGGTGCGTTGACGAGACTTTTCTTGCCTGATATACATGAGGCATACCAAATTGTCAACAACACTACAATTGACAATGTCACTACTCAGCTACTGACGGGGCATGGGGGGTTTGGACAATATTTGGCACGTTTCAAACTAAGGTCAAACCCAGGCTGCGCATGTGATCCTGATATACCGGAGACGATACCCCACCTGATAGATGAGTGCCCTAGATTTAGCTCCTGGCGATGCGATCTTAAACAACAGTTAACATATCCATTAAAAAAAGAAAATTACGCGGAAATTATGCGAGATAGCAAACAACGGAACATTTTCATTACGTTTGCACGTAGGGTGGCCAGGGCCGCAGCAAAGGCTAATGGCAGTACGGCGGTGTAGTGGTAGAGTGCCTGGGGGTCATACTGTTACCGGCATATATATGATATTATTATAATGAATTAATTAAAATTGGAAATATAAATTAGGAACCAATATAATAGTTCCAATGGTGCTGCAATTGATAGCAGCAGGCAGTAGTAAGAGGCTTGATAGCCCAAAAAAAAAAAAAAAAAAAAAAAAACGCTAAGTCGCGCCGTACCTCTAGCTTATAATATCCAACCATCCCTATAACAAAGAGGGTTGGATACATAAGTGGAAAATAAGGGTAAACTCCGTATTGCTTAAAGTAAAGGTATCTAGCAAATTTATTCTGCATTTTTTCCACCATGAGACTATATTTAGTCTCATGGGGGTTCCAGATAATAGCATTGCTTTCCAACCTACTCCTAACTAAATTGTATATATATGTTAACGGAAATGTATGTAATCCGTCATTGTATACAATTCCTAGGAAATGTATGTAATTCCTAAAATCGCACGGAAATGTGTGAAATAAATTATATTATACTTACACATTACGCATTTCCTAGGAAATCTATACATTTCCTAAATAGCAATCGGAAATGTAAAACATTTAAGATATTGGTGGGTATGCGGGGACAGCGGGACGAGGGAAGGGTATTGCTTCGCCTGATCTGCAGTGCCTTGTAAACTGTCAGTGTGTACGCACGTCGCTATTGTTCAAAAATGGCTGCCGAAACTTTGGTGTCATTAAGAATATTAACAAACTCTAAAAACACTGCTTTTATTGAAGATGAACGTTATCATGAGTTAATTGAAGAAGTTTCTACGGCAAAAACAACTGCTAGAAAGACTTCTCGTGATTATGGGTTATTGCGGCGATACGACCATTGACCAGAACAGTAAGCTTATTTTTGCTATTCAAGAAACTACAAGCACTATTATTTACTACGCATGTGATAGCGAGTTATTCGACATATTACACGAGGTTCATATTCGAATTGGCCACGGCGGAAGAGATCGCATGATGAAAGAGGTCTGGAGTCACTACAAAAATATAACAGGTAAGGATATTGAAACGTATCTTGAACTTTGTGAACCATGTCAACAAAACCTAAAAAACATTAAAAAAGGCATTGTTGTGAAGCCTATTATATCCTCAGAGTTTAATTATAGTCCAAGTAGATCTGATAGATTTTCAGTCCCAGCCCGTCGGTGATAACAAATTTACAATGGTGTATCAAGATCATTTACCAAAATTTGTTGACAAAACGAGCTGAGGAAGTGGCTCACACTTTATTGGACATATTTACTCTACTTGGTGCTCCTGCAATACTTCAGTCGGACAACGGCAGAGAATTTTCAAACCGAATTATTGACAATTTAAAAACATATTGGCCTACTTTAAAAAATATTTAGGGGCAGGCATTCGCAATTCAGGGGAGTGTGGAAAGAGCGAATCAAGATGGATGCAAGATAATGATAGTCATAGAGATCACATTGGAGTGAGGGTTTGAGATTTGTCCAACTGATGAAAAACAGAGCTTTTCATGTTGGTATCAAGCAATCTCCGTATGAGGCTCGTTTTGTGTGTAAAGTAAAAATTGGTTTACAGTTACCCAATGATTTCACGCAAAATGTTGAAACTAAAGAAGATTTGGAGAAAATCATACAGGACCTTACCAAAAAGGAAGATCCCAAAGTCTCTGCATGTGAACTCTCTAAGATGAACACGCAGGCAAGGCAGCGCTTGTTCACAAGAAACTACAGGAGCTCATACATGTAGAGAATGTGGATGTGCAATCCACGCTTTTTGCGCTGTTGCTGAACAATCACCCGATGAAGGATTTGGATCTAAAGTTTTGTGTCTAATATGTTCAAAAAAAGATAAAGTACTAGATAATCGTCAAAATGCTAAGAAAAACCTACAACAACAAGCCGAAAAAATGCTGAAATTGAGTGAAAAGACGTTGGCCCCTGTACCTATTGGAGTTTCAGTACGAATTGCAGTTCCTGAGGTTGATAGAGGACGAGGTGACGCACGTAACATTATTGGTGTAGTTTTGACTAAAACCGATGATAAACTCTATCAGATTGGTACCAAGAACGGTATCTTAAAACAATTATATGCTCGATCTCAGATTAATGTGTCCAAGAGTTCTTCTTGATGCAGAGGAAGTACCGAGTACCGAGATTGAACTACGGTCAGTTGCCAACTTGCAATCCACTGGAACCAGCCAGGGATTTAAGAAGTGCCTTTGCAAGAAAAACTGTGCTACAGCAAGATATATGTGTTTTAAAAATAAAGTATTATGTACTTCCAAATGCCATTCGAGCTTACCCTGCAAAAATAAATAGCTATATGGACTGACAAAGTATTATAATATAAAGATTTAATTTTATACTGTGACATTTATAATTACTTAGTTATTATCAGACTGATTACTTGCCAAATAAAAATTTGATTTTATAAGAATAAATATAAGTTGATTTTGTGATACGTTGAAAGTTAATAGAAATAAAAGTTAATAAATTAAGAAGTTTTAATTAGTAAGATAATATGAACATATTATTATTATTTTACGGTATTTCTGTTACCCGATTGTCTCAATAAGTGCTATAATAAAAAAACATTTATTAACAACGTGTTTTATTACAGAAAGCATTTACTTTATACATTTCCTAATACGATATTGGAATTATATACAATTCCGAGGAAATTTATACATTTCCTAGGATATCTATGCATTAAATAGTTTTTCAAACAATATTTTATACATTTCCTAAATAGTATCGGAATTGTACACATTTCCTAGGATTTGTATACAATTCCTTGATTTCATACATTTCCGGTAACATATATAAAAAAAAGTAGCAGTGTGTTTATAAAATGTTATTATATTTTGTGTTATTTTTATACTTTAGTCTAAGATTTGATGTTAATTAGGTCTCACCATTTATTTTGTTATTAGCAATTTAGGAAAGAAGCGAGTCAAGCCCAACACAAGTACTAATTTAACTTGCTGGGATTGACTCATATAAGAATAAGATAAAAATTAGGAGCTAATAAATAAATTAAAAAATTGAAATGTGTACAACATTATATATTTATATTATATTTTAAAATAGTTATAAGTAAGCCAAGCTATACACAATTGTAGTTGTGCCTGTACTAGGTTAAACCTGTACCACAGGCATTCTAATGGCTTAAAAGTATACTAATCTATTTTAATATGAGACATATTACACGGCAAAGCTACTATAAATACTAGACCACGCATAAATAATAATAATAATGTCCTCCTAGCCCAATTTCGGCCACGGCGGCCAGTCTCAATAGAGATTAGCCATCTGCGCGGGCCATATTATAGTGCTCAAGTGTGTGCGCAAACACAGGAGCACTTTCTATTCCATCACTCTCATTATTCGATGGGACGCCTAGCGACATAACCGGAAAGAGGTCAGGTACAGGAACGACGGCTTTACGTGCTCTCCGAGGCAGGGGGGTATAATACCGCCTACTCCCAGACTTCGGGCTGATGCTGAGAATTTTTACTGTTTTCAGAAAAGTCCCAAAGTCACTTTTGGCCCGACCCAGGATTTGAATCCAGGACCCCGTTCTCTGCAGGTGTACCCGCTACCGCTAGACCATTACTTACTTATCGTATGGGCAGTGGTTATCATAGTGTCAGAGTTGTTCAAGCCGCCCAGTAGGACTCTGACAGGGCTTAGCGACTGTTGTCTAACGGCTACAACCGGGACCGACAGCTTAACTGGCCCTCCGAAGCACGGAGACTCTCAGAAATTAAACCACTTTGGCGGTCACCCATCTATGGACTGACCGCGAGCCCAGTCGCTTCACCTTACCAATCACTTACGGACCGGTGAGAGCATCTGGCCATGAGCGCCTCAAATTCTATTTTAACTAGCTGTGCCCCGCGGTTTTACCCGCGTTAAATTTTATAAATTGTCAGCTCCTCCCCCGTAGGTGATAGCATGATATAAGAGATCGGGTCAATATATAGAGCCTATATATTGACCCGATCTCTTAGTAATATTCATGCAAAATTTGAAGTAAATCCATGCAGTACTTTTTGAGTTTAGCCCGGACATACATACAGACAAAAATTCTAAAAACGATATTTTTGGCTTCGATATCGATAGTAGATCACGGTCGAAGTATCCTTTAAAAATATTTAATGTAAAATAAGTATTATAATAATAATATTATAAGTATTTAATGTACAGGTTTGACTTTCCTACGATTTTATTATATGTATAGATACTGACATGTCCGAAGGTAACAAAAATCGCGGACGCAACGGTGATTTTAAATAGGCCAAACTCATTTGAAGCTATAAATTGAAAAGCTTATCGGCAAAACACAGGTTTGTTCGGTTAACATATTGGCAATATTTCACGTTAACATATTATGGACATTATTTTTGTAAGAGATTGAGGGTATACTAAAATAAAAGCGGCTGTTTTATCACACTAATATTATAAAGGCGAAAGTTTGTGGGTGTGTATGTTTGTTACTTCTTCGAGTTTAAACGGCTGGAATTATTTTAACAAATTTTGGTAAGGAGTTAGCTGTCACACTGGATTAACACATACGCTATAATGCATAAAGTTTACCGCGGGTAAAACCGCGAGGCACAGCTAGTATAAAGATAAAAGTGTCAGGTTGGTTTATTCAGATTTTTATTAGATCATGGGGAGTATAAAAATGCTATGCTCGATATTAGGACTGTTTACGATAGTAATACTTGTGATACTGCCTCGTTGGTCTAGCGGTAGCGGGTTCAACCACACATAATGAGACGCTGGGTTCAAATCCCAGGTTGGGCCAAAAAGAATATTTCTCAGTATTAGCTCGAACTCTAGGAGTTAGCGGTATTACATCCGGGAATCAATCACTGGTCCGATTTTTTTTTACCGAATTTCGAATTTCATTTTACCGAAAACTATTGGCCGTCGTCTTTTTTACTATACCTATGCATTATTTGACATATGTTAAGATCATCGAAGTGTCATGTGTCATAGGTTTTATTTTACAGAACTATTTTTCCCCGATATACAAAATAACTTTTTGCTATTGGCCGAAGTCTCTTTTGAACTTTTTTCATTTGCCTAATGATTTTTTGCCATATTTTCACCACACCGAAACATAATATTACTGAATTTTGGTCCAAATATATAGACGGTTATTTTTAGTGTCATAAAAAGTCAATATGTTGTAAAACTAAGTGACAGAAATGAATTGGTGCAAAACCGACTTCACACAGCCTTGTTTGCCCTACCTCTAAGAGTGTAATTTAAGCCCGCTTAGGCGCGGACTGGTAGGGCGGCCCGCGAGCTGAGGAGCAGGTGGTTTGAAGGCCCGCCGTCGCGGTTGGAGCTGGCTGGCAAAGCCGGCCAGCAAGCCGAAGCTGCGGTGGTGAGCGTTAAAACCACCTGGAACGATAAGCTCGCGTGGCCCGCCCAAACCCCGCAGCGCCGTGACAGAAACAATGATTGCTGCATGCCTGCTCACATGCTGCATGCTGCATGCCTGCTGCACTCTCATGCCTGCCGCATGCTGCATGCTGCTTAAAGTAAAATGTGTGGTAACTAAAAAATGGTATAATGAATGTTTGGAAACATAATACTTCGAACAAATGTTATTTCGGCAAGTGTACCATCGGTGAAGTTTTTCGACCAAATTTAACGTCGGAGTAATTAAAAAACCGAAATGATAATAGGTCAACTGATACAGGGGCAGACGTGACTTCGGTGAAATAAAAAAAAATCGAAACGATAAAAGTTGAAAAGTTTTAGGTGAAATGAAATTGGGTTGAAACAAGTCAAAGAGAAATTTGATCAGTAGCACATTACTTGGCATTAGTTAATGGATTGGGTGGCCCTGTTATTCTTTCTAGGCCGGAAACCACAGAGCCAAGGCTCGTTTAACATAAAATATTTCATGATCTTGTTTTCTCATTGAAACTTTACTGCAGTGCAATAAACATTCTTCAAACCATAAAACTTCTGTAACAACGTTTTTCATACCTATTTTTACAAAATTTTTGAAGGACTGTGGTGTAAACATCTTTTATTTCAGTTACCTTAAAGTGTATTTAGAAATATTGTTTGGCGTGGTTGGTAAATTCATGCCTTTCACGCCGCAGGTCGTAGATATGATTGCCACTCAGGACAGAATATATCGTCCCCGTAGTTGGAAAATTAAATAAGTCCGATTTTGGCGATATTGACTTTTCCCTATTTTCAAAACACCTAAAACAGGCCGCATATTTGAGTCTTCCAGGCATTTTCGTATCTTATTCCGTTCCAAAAATATAGCCACTTTTGTCGGACTGATGGAATAATAAATATCTTCAGACATACACAATTATTTTAAAGGAAAAATAATTAACTCAGTAAATAAATCAATAACTGTGGTCAATGAGTTCTTCGTTTGACGCGCTCTGGTGTGGACGTGTGCAGTGAACTTAGTGTTGTACTTTTGCATTTTATTTTGCAAGTTATTTTGTGATTGGTGGATTTACCTCATTTTCAATTCCTTGTCTAACTTGGAGGGTTTAAACGGCGGGTCAACGCCCACTGGGACGTCCTAGAAAGAAACAACCATATTTCTAACCAGTTCGAACTCAGAGAAAACCTACGATTCGTCCCCTCCTCGGCGTGATTTGAACTAGCGACCACGCGCATTCAAAGCGGGACCCCCTACCACCAAGCTAACAGCTCACGGTCACATTGCTTCTAAACTCCCCACCTCGACCGACACGCGACGCGGCAACGTGGCTACGACGCCTGCGCTTCTGCTACGCGACTGCTACGCGCCTGCTACGGCCGACCCCACCCGCACACAAACGACGCTACAGATAAAGCTACGTCATAATAAAGCTACCGCACTAACCAAAACCTACGCTTGCTTTGTTTCTCACTGCATAGCCTGAAGGTAACTTGGGACTTTATACTTTATTACTAAATGGCTTCACCGTTCACCAGAAACGATAAGATTATGCGTTCCCCTTCTAAAGGGCTTTCTCAAGCGGCATCTCAACCAGAGCTCTTCCGCACCCCGGATTCTTTCGAAACAGAGTCGAATATCACCTTAAGGAAGAAAAGATATCGGGAGGATTCTTATGAAAACGTGTCTGTTCAAATGAACAATATGTTTGACAGTATAAAGCTAATGTTTGAGGACCTTAAATCTAATCAACAAGATCAATTTACTCAAATAAAAGCAGACATCCAATCTCTAAAAATTCAGAACGAAAACCTGTTGTCTTCAAATGCTGAGCTTAATAAATCTGTAAACACCCTAATAGAAGAACACCAAAAGTTGAAATGACGTGTTGGTAAACTGGAAGTTCAAGAAAATAAATCATGGAACCTTATAGACCAGTTAGAACAGAAAGTTGAGAATCTTGAAAAAAAGATGAAGGAAAACAGTATTGAAATACGAAACATTCCGACGGCTAATCACATACAAATGTCTCAGGCAATCGAACAACTTTACAAAACTCTTGAACTGGACTTCAATCCCAGAGACATCCGCAATTCTCTCCGATTACCATCAAAAATCAACGGTCCAAGAACTATACTCATCGAATACGCCAATTTAAATGCAAAAACTAGAATAATCCATGCTTATAAGAAATATAATAAAGAGCAAAGGTTATCTACAGATATACTAGAATGGGCAATTGAGAAAAAGAATATCTACATCAACGAGTCACTAACTAAAAAAGGAAGTCATTTACTATATCTTGCGCGCAATTTTGTGAAAGAGAGCAACTGGAATTTCGCATGGTCCTCAGGAGGTAAAGTGTTCATAAAGAAGAAAGAAGGTGAGCCGGCCATAGAGATAAAAAGTCCAGATCAAATTGCCCGCTTATCCAACGAAGAGTCGAATGAATGACTAGAACGCTGGGCAACTATAAGTCCTATTTTTTACATAATCTTTTTCGTTGCAATTATTTCACTTATTTTATTAGTTTATGCCATTACTATGTTAAAATCATTTTGTCTTTAGAATATTTTTATAACCTAGTGTCTAAGATAATAACCAATGTAACTCACCTATACCACTCATACACACCTCCCTCCTCAACACACACACACTCTGGCCACTTTATATTATATGAAAAGCCCTATCATATATGCATTAGCTTATTTAATGCAGTCTGTCGAGTACCAAACCACAAACTATGCTCCATCACACAACTTAAACTGATAACTATTTTTCCGATATATTTAGTCGACTTTATTCACTATTCACGAAAAATACACCTAAAACAAATAGCCACTTGCCCCGATACTGCTTCCTATTCTCGTAATCTCCTTTTATCTATAATAAATATACCGTATTATTATGGTACTTGAAGTAAAGGATATACTTACAGAACTGGAAGCGGTATCGGTATCTAAATCATTAATTTGTTCTCCGGAGCAATGCCACAAATATATCATAAATAAAAATAAGACAATCGTAAGTATTCATTTAAACATTCGTAGCTTAAACAAAAATCTGGAACACTTTAAAGTTCTCCTCGTACAATTAAAAATACATGTCGATGTCATTATACTCAGCGAATGTTGTCGCACAGCTACATCTCTTCTTCTTAGGACTCCTTCCCATACTTCCAGCCGCTATAATGGTTCATTTACTGTACGCGCAGTACGCCTTTGGAATTCCTTACCACATTCCATACGTAATACCTCGTCATTGAGTATTTTTAAGAGCAGAACTAAGAATCACTTCTTATCTCTGTAACTTACGTATATATAAGGTATGTAGGTTTATGTAGTTTATTAAATAGATATATATTTTTATAAGGTATAGTATGTAATTATTAGTGTGTATTTTATCAATATATTTACCCGACAAGGTACTTTATTATAATAGTTTGTTGTACACTGCCTATACCCATAATTTTGAAAATCTCTCTTTCCTGATGGTTTGCTGGAAGAAAATTCAATAATGAATTAAGCTCGCCTATGTACATGCCTTTTCTTTTGTTACTTCTAACTTATGTATTTATTTTCTGTGTGCAATAAAGAATAAGAATAAGAATGTTGGCTATCAAAATCCCCGTTAATCCCGAGCATAGAAGGTTTCACTTCCCACTTTACATAACTTATTACTAACCAAAATGATGGTCTCGTTATCTATGTGCGACACGGTTTAATATATAATATCTCCGAATCTAAAATACTAAAAGACGTTAACTGACATGCAGCATAAATAAAGAATTTGTATTTGTAGCTATATACAGATCCCCGTCCATTCATAACATTGACAACTTTTTAACCAGCCTAGACAATCTGTTAACTTCTCTGAAATCTTACAAAAATATTTGCATAATGGGAGACATTAACATAGACATTAAAGAAAACAACAATGACTTCAGAGCTAACGAATATCTGAATTTATTGTCTTCACATGGTCTCCTACCGGCCCACACCTTGCCCACCAGAAACAACAACTGCCCAGATCACATAATAATAAAATCTAAACGGGAGTCTACCGCCTTAGTAATACAATCGTTTATTACCGACCACTGTCCCACTCTCTTAATCTCAACCGCGGACAACACACACAACAAGACCTCTCCGTTGCGAAAAAAGATAGATTTTAAATCAATCTCAAATGAGATTGATAACACAGATTTCTCGCAAGTATTATACTCCCGGGATCCAAACACAGCTACAAATCTACTTATCTCCCAAGTAACAAAAACAATTGACAAACACACAATAACATATAATCCTTCTCGAACTAAGAGGTAAATAAAACCCTGGATTACGAAGGGGCTTCTTCGCTGCATACGAAACCGTGATGCTCTTCACTTAAAGCTGAGAAAGAACTTAAATAATGACACTTTGAGACTCACCTACACCCGCTATAGGAACTTTGTGAATAAATTATTGAAAAACGAAAAAAGGAACTACCTTAAAAAGCTACTTCAGGATGCTAAAACCTCAAAAGCTATTTGGGACGCTGCTGTTAAAAAGATCTCAGATATAAATACTTCCAAAGCCTCTACCTCTGATACCCTTCTTACATCTCATTCTACACCTCTGGAGTCCGTAAACTATGTTAATCGTTTCTTTTCCAGGATTGGAAAGGAGTTGGCTAACAAAATAAAAAGGCCCTCAACTGACCACTTTCAACGAAAAACTTCTCAATGTAACTCCATTATGCTCCAAGAAGTTGATTCCACGGAAATAGAAACTATAATTCTTAATCTTAGGAACAATTGTGCGGTTGGCTACGATGGTATATCCACTCAGTTATTGAAGTCTTCTCACTATGTCTTTGTACCTCTATTAACACACATTTGTAACTTGTCACTGGCTCAAGGCGTATTCCCAGACGCTTTTAAAAGGGCCATCGTGCACCCAATCTATAAATCTGGGGCCAGTGACATGGTAACTAATTATCGGCCTATCTCAGTGCTTCCCATTATGTCAAAAGTTTTAGAAAAGGTATTAAACAAACGTCTAGTAAATTATCTCGAATCCAAAAACCTTATCGCAAACAATCAGTTTGGTTTTCGTCGCGGATTATCGACCAATGATGCTGTTTCTGCTCTCGTCGATCATACAATATCACAATTAGATAATGGCAACCCATGCCTTGGCATCTTCCTTGACATCTCCAAGGCATTTGATACTGTATCCACCTCGATTCTTCTATCAAAGCTAGTGTAATGTAATGAAATATAATATTATAGATTTCTTTGTCAATTAGTTAAAATAGGTATACGTGTGCGAATATTGCATAGGTTGCAACTTGAACTTAGGTGCTGCGTAATTAGAACATTATTGTACTTTATGTTTAATATTTTTGGTATTCAATAAAATGACTCTGAACGAGTAAGATATGTTTTTATTCACAACACCTGAACACCCAGCCTATTACATGGCGACCCTTGCCTTTGGCACCGTCTAAAGAACATATAAATCAAGATTTCAAGGAAGAAGATTACAATATAGAAGATTTCAAGACATACCATGGGAAAATCTGCATCAAAAGAGCAAGTTGTGATCGCACAGAATGCCAACGGACAAGCTTCTGCAACGACATCGCAATACCACACAGAACGCTTGGAGTCCATAGAATTCTTGGTCACCATAGCTATAGTTATATTATGTATCGCCGTTGTATACTACGTCCTCAAGAAATGCAACAAGCACCACGTACGCAACTTGCAACGAGAACTGAACAGAAATAACTTGGCCACTATTTCTCGTGCTGACCTGACCACGACTGCCGTATAACAAGAAAGAAGAAAGAAGGTTTGGAGGTGTCCAGGGTATAGCCCGGCCCAAACCGTCAACACACGTAACTGCAGCCCAAGTCATCAGCAGTGTCGCCACGAGGTACACAACGCCACGTCAGCGCCAGCCCAACTCCTCACCAGCCACGTGCTTGTACCGGTCTACGCGCAGTCCAACGTAAAGGTTATGTTTTATTAGCTATTTTATCTTTAGAAGTATGTAATTTTCATTTTTCTTAACCTATATTACGTAAATAGATATGCATTTTTATTATCTAGTTAAATATTATGTCTAGTTTGATTATACAGTTACATGAAATCCGTAATTCGTTAAATTATCTTAGAGATTATTTAGTTAAATTAGGACCTGAAAGAAGGCAACTAAATCTTGGTCAGACAAAGATAAGTGAAGCGAAAAAGTTGTATTCCTCCTTTGAAAGTATTTTGTCTCTGTTGCACTTAGGAATAGAACGCAAGGAAATTAGTAGAAGTGATATCACTGCTATTCATAAAATAATAAGCGACGTACATATTTTATATAATAAAATAATTACTTTATCTACTTTTGAAGAGGCTAAGCAAGTCAAAATGTCTACAAAAAAAGAATTTGACTTAAAAACTGCAATTTCATTGTTGCCAGTAATGTCTGGACAGGAATCTGTTACTAAGTCACTCATTGATTGTATTGAGTTGTATAATAAAATGATCCTAGATTCGTCATCGCAAGAATTAATTAATTTTGTTCTTAAAACTAGACTTTCTGAAAGTGCAAAATTGCGTATGAAATCGACTTACGACACCGTCGATAACCTTTTAGCTGACATGCATAAATTTTTAATACAAAATAAATCCCAGGTAGCATTACAATGGAAATTACACCAGTGTAAGCAGGGTAATCGTTCCATTGAGTCATTTGGCAATGAATTGGAAAAATTGTTTGTTAATTTAACTATTGCCCAATCAGAAAATAGCCCCAATTCTTACGATGCTTTCAAAACCACTAATGAAAGAATTGCCATAAACGTTTCGCAGACGGTTTGAGTGACCCCAGATTGAGTACCATTATAGCGGCTAGAAATTTTCAATCTTTACCGGAAGCTATCAGGACTGCCATGGACGAACAATCCTTGTCTTCGTCATTCCAAATTATGAACATTAAGCGTCATAGTTACTCCAATCGCGGGCATAGAAACTTTAATAACCGTTTTCGAGGACATTACAATAATAACTATAATCCATTTAATTACAACCACGGTAACGCGAGATCACCGGGCGCAGCGTCGGGTAACATACCGTCGCATCGCGGACAATTTAATCGTGGCCGCGGTAGAACTTTTCATAGAGGTCAAAATAATAGGCATTACGGCATTAAGTCAAACAGACCCTCTGTCCAAGTTCAGCACACTACCCACGATGAGTCGACTAGCAATACCAGTTCGCGCGAAATTGTAACTCCCAATGTCGCAACGAACGATTTTTTTCGTTAATTCGCAAAATTTTATTTTTAATTTTAATAATAGTAGTACTGTAAGATTTTTAGTGGAGAATGAAGTGATTAATCTTTTAGTTGATAGCGGAGCCAGTCTTTGTGTACTAAAGTACGAATGGCTTAGTAAAAACCGTAAGTTGTTGCAACAATTGCGTAGTGATAGAATAAGCATTAGAGGCGTAAGTGGTAGGTTAGAGTCAGAAGGCTACATTTTTCTAAACTTATTTTATAATAACGAAGTATTTAGTGAAAAATTTTATGTTTTTAAGAATATGTCTTGCACTGCAAATGGAATATTAGGAGATAATTTTTTACAGCGTTATGAAGCAATTATTAACTATAGAGATAGTATATTACAACTTTATAAGAATAATAAACATATTCCTATTGAAATTCATTATAATGCCAGGTATAGACATTCGATACCGCCTCGGTGCGAAGTATTAAGGTTCATCCCAACTACGTCGACATGTGACTGTGTAGTTTTATCAAAAGAAATCCAGCAAGGAGTTTTCGTCGCTGGTATTATTTCGCAACCAAATAATGGTCGCATCCCGTTAAGAATATTAAATACTACGGATAACGAAGTAGAGTGTGATTTTCAAGATCTTACTGTTTATGACATAAATAACTTTGATATTTGTAATTTTTCGGAAAATACAAATAGCGTAAATCGCGTTAAAACATTATTTGAGTTATTGAATTTATCGAATATGAACTCAGAGGAGAAACGTAGCATCGAACATATTTGTGCAAAATATGCTGACGTTTTTCATCTTCCAGGTGACAAATTAACAACCACAAACATAATGACACATACAATAACTTTAAAAGACAACGTTACACCCACTTATATAAAGCCTTATAGGATTCCTCATTCCCTGAAAAAGGAGGTGCAAAAACAAATAGATGAAATGTTAGCAAACGATATAATAGAAGAAACCACATCGGAGTGGTCCAGCCCAGTCTTGCTAGTCCCTAAAAAGTCGGATAGATCTAATGAAAAGAAATGGAGACTAGTTATTGATTACAGACAGTTAAATAACCAAATTAAGGATGATAAATTTCCGTTACCAAATATAACAGATATCTTAGATTCTCTGTCAGGTAGTATTTATTTTTCAAAACTGGACCTTTCACAAAGCTATTATCAGTTATCATTAGAGGAAAATTCGCGAAAGTATACAGCATTCAGTGTAAACAAAATGTACCAGTTAGAGTTAGATCCAAACTCACGAAAATACACAGCCTTCACTACTGATAAAATGTATCAAATGAAGCGTTCACCTATGGGTTTGAAAACATCTCCCAGTGTGTTCTCAAGATTGATGACTATTGCTATGTCAGGTATTAATTATAAAAAAGCCTTTATTTACCTTGATGACTGTGTTGTGATAGGAAAAACGATGGAAAATCATAATAAAAACTTAATTACAGTTTTAGAACGCTTACGAAAAGTCAATTTAAAATTAAATCCAATAAAATGTGAATTTTTGTGCACTGAAATAGTATATTTAGGTCATAGAATAACATCACATGGCATTCTTCCTGACGACAGCAAAATTAAGGCCTTGTGCAACTATCCGGTGCCATCGAACTCAGATGACGTCAAGCGCTACTTAGCATTTGCTAATTATTATAGACGTTTCATACCTAACTGTGCTAATATTGCGTACCCATTAAATAAATTATGTAAAAAGAATGTAGAGTTTAAATGGACGTCCGAATGTGACAAATCTTTTCACGAGTTAAAATCTGCTTTAATATCACCGCCCGTATTGCAGTATCCTGACTTTTCGGAAACGAATATTTTTCAGCTGCGAACAGATGCTTGTAAGACTGGATTAGGCTCGGTTTTGTCTAATAGTAATGGTCACGTAATTGCTTACGCGAGTCGTAACTTAACGTCCGCAGAAAGTAGATACCCTATAATTGACTTAGAATTACTAGCTATAGTATGGGCAGTAAGGCATTTTAGACCATATCTGTATGGCAGAAGGTTTAAAATCTTTACCGATCATAAGCCATTAGTATATTTATTTAGTTTAAAGGATCCCTCTAGTAGACTTACGAAGTTTAGACTGTATCTTGAAGAATATGACTTTGAAATTGTGTACATCCCAGGGCGAAATAATGCAGCTGCAGACGCATTAAGTCGAATCCCTATGACAATGACCTGTGATGATTTAAAATCTATTGGAGAACAAGTAGTTTCTGTACTGACGAGAGCACAAACAAAAAAGTTAACGTCTCAGATATCTACTGATAACAATAATTTGACTGAAGAATGTTCTACCAGTAGCAGGCCTGATCAACCTGAGACTGTGGAAATTCTTAAAAAACCCAAGGATGTGATAGAATTAGTTTTTATAAATGACAAAGATTTTAGTAAATTGATTTCTCACTGTTCTGGGATAGAATACTGCATCTATGCACCTTCGCGTTGTACTATATACCTAAATACTCGATCGTTATCTACCCCGTCGGAGTTAGCGAGAGACTTAGGATCGTTGTGCGAAAAAGAAAATATAAATGAAATATTAATTATTAAGAATAGAGAAAATGCAACAAATATAAAAATACTTGCAAGTCATATGAAAAAGTTGCAAATTAAGTTACCCAGAATTTTAATTACAAGAGATATAATTAAAATTTTTAATCACGAGGATAAAAAAATAATATTGAATGACTTTCATTTGTTACCCACTAGTGGACATGCAGGGATAAATAGAATGATAGGCAATTTAAAAAGATATTACTACTGGCCAGGTATGACGAATGATGTCATTAATTACGTAAAAAAGTGTCAACAATGTCAATATAATAAATTCCCTAATCGTCTTGTAAAAGAGCCGATGGTTATAACAAATACTGCAAGTTCAGCATTTGAACGTGTCGCGTTAGATATTATGGGTCCATTACCGACTGATATCAACAATAATAAGTACATCTTAACATTGCAATGTGACTTATCTAAATTCGTAGAGGCATATCCCATGCAGAGTAAGGATTCCGAATCAGTAGCCAGAGTCTTCGTTTCGAATTTTATTTGAGATACGGAGTACCTATACAAATCATTACAGATAAAGGTACAGAGTTTTTGTGTAATATTATGGAAAATGTGTGTAAAATATTAAAAATAGAACATTTAAATTCCACACCTTATCACCATGAGACTATAGGCTCATTAGAAAACAGTCACAGACATTTAGGCTCATATCTTCGAATTCAGTGTGATAGGAATAATATTGATTGGAGTGATTGGTTACCATTTTGGTCATTCTCTTACAATACTACAGTGCATTCAGAAACAAAATACTCACCATTTGAGTTAGTGTTTGGTAAATGTTGTAAATTGCCGTCAGATTT
The DNA here is from genome assembly GCA_951640165.1 of Pseudoips prasinana. Taxonomy (NCBI): domain Eukaryota; kingdom Metazoa; phylum Arthropoda; class Insecta; order Lepidoptera; family Nolidae; genus Pseudoips; species Pseudoips prasinana. The sequence goes on along the minus strand of OX621266.1, from coordinate 2,444,655 downwards.
TGGAACTTCAGTTGAACCTTTGTATAATTACAATGATTACCCAAAAGAAATGAAATATCGTCTACAGCGAGCACAATACGATGCCCAGCAGAATTTGTTAACAAATAAATTTAAAAGAAAACTTATGTATGACAAAAAAACTTACTCCATAACTTACCAAAGGGGTGACCTAATTCTTATAAAAAACCAAACAGGTAATAAACTTCAAAACATATATAACGGTCCCTATGAAGTTATTGAGGAAGTTTCACCTAATGTTAAGATCTTAAAGGATAATAAAGAATATATTATACATAAGAATAACACTAAAAGGTATTTTAGTTAGCATTAAGCTTTTATTGTATTCTTAATTGTTATAAATAATTTTAAATATATTTGGTTTATATAAAAATACTTATATGAAATAATTGGGTAGGTATAATATTTTAAATTTTTTTCTCCTTAAAAAGGGGAAGGTGGCAACAGACATTTTTCGGGGGAGTTGTAATGTAATGAAATATAATATTATAGATTTCTTTGTCAATTAGTTAAAATAGGTATACGTGTGCGAATATTGCATAGGTTGCAACTTGAACTTAGGTGCTGCGTAATTAGAACATTATTGTACTTTATGTTTAATATTTTTGGTATTCAATAAAATGACTCTGAACGAGTAAGATATGTTTTTATTCACAACACCTGAACACCCAGCCTATTACACTAGAAACTCTAGGTATTAGGGGAATTGCCTTAAAAATCTTCTCCGATTACCTAACAAGGCGTACTCAAACAGTTAAAATTGGTGAACACATTAGTGCTAGTGAGACTCTTGACATGGGTGTACCCCAAGGAAGTATCCTAGCTCCGACCCTTTTCACCATATATATCAACGATTTGTGTCAAATTGAATTAGAAAACTGCAAAATTTTTACCTACGCAGACGACACCGCTCTAATCATACATGGTAAGAATTGGTAAAGTGTACAATTAAATGCTGAATCCGCTTTTACTCAGGTGATGCATTGGCTCTCATCAAACTTACTCACTGTTAATATTTCAAAAACCTACTTTGTACCTTTCGGTGCTAGATCAACCAGCTTGCCCAATGTACATTCATTTCACATTAAAGCACATACCTGTCCGCAATCCACACCAGATTGTATCTGCCCAAAAATAATGCGAACATCCATGGTTAAATATTTAGGTGTACTTATTGACCAAAATTTCAGATGGAAACAGCACATAAACTTTGTATCATCCAGATTTAGAAAAATAATTTATTGTTTTAAGAACCTAAGCCACGCAGCTAACATCAAAACATTAAAAATGGTTTACTTCTCTCTTTGTGAATCATTGCTCACCTACTGCAATACAGCATGGGGCGGCGCACCCAAAAGTCATTTATTAAAATTAGAGAGATCCCAACGAGCTATACTCAAAGTAATGACCAAAAAGCCTTTTCGCTTCCCTACTATGCAAATATACAAAGACACCTCTGTTCTAACTGTAAGACAATTATTTATTCAACACCTAATCCTTAAAAACCATTCTATAATAAAATATGATCCTACTATATACACGCGGAAAAGAAGATTTGATCGGGTTTGCTCCATCCAAAAATGCAGAACAACACTGGCTAAAAGACACGCACTTTTTCTTAAAAACTCACTATATAACAAAGCCAACAAACACCTCAACATATATCCGATAACCAAATGGAATGTAAAAAAGAAAGTTTTCAAATGGTTACACACATTAAACTACGATGGCACAGAAATTCTTCTGAATAGTTAAAAAGCTTAGGTTTATATTTCCTTCTCGTCTTAATCTGGCTTTCTCAATTTCCTTATGCGGACTAACATAGTGCTCGAACATCCACACACGTTATTTCTCACGCTTGCATATGCACTTCCACCACTCACTACACTTTCACATTACACTTTACATTGCACACACCCTAGATTTAATAATTTTTTGTAAACTTCTCCAGTCGTAGTCAGAACGAAGGACCACTGATGACTCAAAATACAGGTTTTACCTACTTTGAGAGTCAGAGGCCACTCAAGTCTGCTACTCGTACAATCATAGCCAAGTTTTATAATCATTCTAACGTTGATGTAAAGAACGACACGCATCAGCTTAGCTGCCTATTGTATTATATTACCACTATGATTGTTATTAAGTTAAATTTTTCTGTAATTTGTAACTGTTTTGATTGAAGAATAAAAAGTTATTATTAAAAAAAAAAAAAAAAAAAAAAAAAAATAGAATAGAATTAAAAAAAAAAAAAAAAATGATATGTCGAATGTCAAATATATTAAATAACTTGAGTTGTTTAATTTTTCCTCAACCTAAAAATTCTTTCACAAAACGAATGTAGTTCTAAGAAAACTAAATAACTCTATTTTGAAAACATCCATGACTCAGAAACAAATATTCGTGCTCATCACACAAATATTTGCACTTACCGGGATTCGAACCCAGGACCACCAGATTCGTAGGCAGGAGCACTACCAACTAGGCTATGGTGACCGTCAAACCGTCTTTGTTGGTATAAACCCAACCAACAAACCCAAAATAAATTAATTTAAAATGTATAAGCTGACATATTATATCAATTTAAATACTTTTGTGACTCAACCATAGCTTTGCATGCTTTTTTAATAATGGCAAATGTGTATTTGTACTGATTGTAAAGATTTTTTTACCAACTATATGTACCACATTTAATGCAAATGAATAAGTAATCATCATGTCAGCCAAGGTACGTCCCCTACTGGATAAAAGTCTCCTCAAAGAATGGGGGGATATGCCAAAATCGCAACGCTTGGTAGACAGGTTGGAGATCACAATGAGCATTGACGGTCATAGTTCACAGAAAAACACTGCTGTCTGTTCTCGGGTAGGTATTCCTTCGGACGATTTCTACGCTCCCCCGGGATTAGATGGGGTAATAAGGCAGAAAGGCCTAACATCCGTAAAATAAACACTATCACTTTATTTAAAAAACGAGTGAAAGAACATTATCTCTTATCTTCATCCTAATATTTGTGTACATTGTATATGTAGTATATTATATAGTCTTTATATATATATATATCCCCTCCTCTATTTATGTATTATTAGTATGTAGTGTATAAATACACTTAGTATTGTATAGTTGATAATAGTTGTCTACACACGGCATGGTCTTTTTCCAATTAGTTTCTCCTCTCGCGGGTCTGCTGGAAGATATTTCTATTGAAATAAGCAGTAACTTTGTGCTATTTTTTCCTATTTTTGTAATTTATTGTTATTTTTGTTTCTGTGTGTACATAAATTATTAAATAAATAAAATAAATAAAAAAAGGTTGTCAAGTGACGAACCGAAAGACGCAGCGTGGGCAGGCCCCCTACAAGGTGGCCCGACGATCTTGCAAGGGTCGCAGGAAGCCGTTGGATGCGAGCAGCGCAGGACCGGCTATTGGGGAGTTCTTTGGGGGCCTTTGTTTAACAGTGGAAGTCCTTCGGCTGATATGATGATGATGGTAATGATGATTATGATATTCTATGCCGTCACCACACAGCACTAAGTTAGTTAAGTTATATCTAAAATGGGACTACTTTTTATTTTTAATGGACTCGATTAATCTCCGTAAGACGATGGTCTAGTTAACTAAAGTCAGCTAAGAGTCCTGTATTTGCCATTTGGTTCCGATGAGTTTACTTGTAATTACCCAAGTCGTTTCAAAGTCTTCTAACCAACTTCTCGGCTTTACACACGCCTTTCACGTATAGAGCACTATAATGTGTTTTGATGGTTCGACGAGGTCTAGTGAAATTTTCGCTCCTATCTAATGGAATTAAAGATGATGCTATGTTTTTTTAATGGGACGCTATTGTAAGATTTCGCTATATCATATCTCGAGAATGCTCTCACCGGTCCGTAAGTTATTGGCGAGGTCAAGCAACTAGGCTCGCGGTCAGTCCATAGATGGGTGACCGCGAAAGTGGTTTAATTTCTGAGCGTCTCCGTGCTTCGGAGCGCACGTTAAGCTAACGGTCCTGGTTGTAGCCGTTAGGCAAAAGTCGTTAAGCCATGACAGAGGCTTAATGGGCGGCTTGGACAACTCTGACACTAGGGTAACCACTGCCCACACGATAAGTAAGTAAGTATATCTCGATCACATATTAAATACTACCTGTGCCCCGCGGTTTTACCCGCGTTAAACTTTATAAATTATAGCCTGTGTATAAATCCAGGGTGTCAGTTATCTCCATACTAAATTTTATTAAATCTGTCCAGCCGTTTATACGTAAAGAAGTAACAAACATACACACTCACTCGCTCACACACTCACCAACTTTCGCCTTTATTTATTTATTTATTTATTTATTGAGTACAGCCACATCATAAACATTAACAATTCACATAACTAGCAGATATTATAACAATGGTCACTGATGCCTATGACAATAACGGCGTACATAATAATCGCCACATTTAACAGTTATATAAGATTAAGCTAAGTACAAAATAACAATTAAACATTAAAATAATAAATTAATAAATTAAATTTATATTACATTTACAAATTAAATTATGATGACAGTCAATGTGATATAGTAGTTAAATTAAAGAAATTATATCTATAACTAACTAGAATAACCCAAGCGTAACTAATAATAAACAAAACAAGAATGAAAGTATAATCAGAGAATAGAATTAATTTTAGTTTTGAACTTATTCAACTTGTCATTGAAGATGTCCAAGTCGACGATCCGTAACGCAAGCGTATGGTAGTCATTTATCATTCTGACTATCGGTGACTGTAAGGCCAGGTTCGTTTTGACGGGTGGAATGTCAATTTCTCCTTTCAAATTCAAACGCTCAAACAAAATCAAACGCCTTTATAATATTAGTGTGATATAATAATTTTATCTGAATATGCTAATATATTTCATCATATCAGCCGAAAGACGTCCACAGCTGGACAAAGGTCTCCCACAAAGATCATCGTTTGAGGGGATATGCCATAATTGCTACGCTTGGCAGACGGGTTGGCGAAGTATCATGGTCTTAGTACTAAGAGAGACCCTGCTGCCCGTTCTCTGGGAGATATTCCCTGGGAGGACTTTTATGCTCCCCACGGGATGAGATGGGGTGCTGATATTCTTAGCCGTAAATCACACAGCATGTTCATATTTGTTCGGTTACTATGTAAATATATAATAATATCCACCTGGTCGAACGGCCATAGCGGTCAGTCACAGTGGACTCATCTGCGCGGGATATATATATCTAATAGTTCATAAGTATGGGCAACCTCACGCACCCTAAAATTTGAAGAAGAAGAAGAAATACGTTTATTCGACAATAGACATTCCACTACTGTGAAATCGCTACCTGTTAACAAAGCGTCAAGTGAAGATAAAATATCCAACAAAATGATAATAGAAGCCACGAAACAATCCAGTGAATTAATATTAAAAGTTTTTAATCGTTGCATATCTGAAGGGACTTTTCCGCGTACTTGGCGCAACGGTTTTATTCGTATTATACCGAAAAATGGTGATAAACTGCCTGAGGACCCTAAGTCATATCGACCAATAACGTTACTGCCTTCCTTAGGCAAGCTTCTAGAACGACTTATCGTACCGCGATTGCTACCAGGAGGACCAAAATTCCATGGAAATAAATTTGGTTTTACTGCGGGTAAATCGACAGTAGACGCAGCTATCTCGGTGAGGAAAACTGTAAACTCGTCCGAATGTAAATACGTTTTGGCCATATTCCTAGATATTTCAGGGGCGCGGGCGTTTGATAACACGTGGTGGCCTATTTTGTTACAAAAACTGAAGTTACGCGGTTGCTACAGTAATATATATTCGATAATCACATCTTATTTTGTACATGTCTTTGCAACGCTTAAGCTTGGTCACTACAGTCACTAAATCGTTAACCATGAGTTGCCCACAGGGCTCCGTGCTCGCGAAGTATCTTTGAAATTTGGGTTTTGATGATTTCTTGACATTGCCCTTGCCATCACGGTGCTTTCTAACGGCATATGCCGACGATGGCCTCTTACTTATACAGGGTAACTCCAGGAGAGAGTTGGAAAATCTGGCTCAAACTTGTTTAAGTATGATAAGTGAATGGGGTAAAAGAAATCGCCTTACATTTGCTCCCCATAAAACCTACCAACTCCTTCTCAAGGGTGAACTAAAATGGGAGATTTTAGTCCGAGCGTAAAACTGAATAATGTAACTGTTAAACGTAAGATATTCACGTGTTATTTGGGTTTAGTTTTAGAAAAGAACTTCTCGTTTATAGAATATATTAAATCAGTTGGAGAAAAGGCTAAGCGAAACTTTTTTGCACTTACAAGGATAACAAACGGCAACCTGGGGCCTCTCTTTTAATACACTTAGAATCATTTACGGAGCAACCTATCTTGGGTGTATATGCTACGGCTCGCCTGTGTGGGCGGACAGGGCTACCATCGGAGCTGCTCGCCGTAAATTACTACAAAGCCAAACGTTGGCGTTGATATTTTTGTGTATAGAACAGTAAGCACAGAGGCCCTACCTGTACTAGCGGGTATACTTCCGGTTGATCTTGAGGTTCAAAGACGAGCAGCGATGTATTATTCTACGCAAGAAAATTTAAATAATGATTTCTTATCATTACGCGACCGTGCTAAAATATCCAGGCTATTTATGCCAATTGCTAACTTAAATGACGAACTGCTAAATGAATGGAAATGTAGATGGAATACCTCAACCAAGGGTCGCCATCTGCACCAGTTCTTTCCGGACGTACGCGAACGGTTAAATAAAACTTGGCTAATCATTTACCATTGTGTTGCACAATTTCTTACCGGACACGGCAATATTAAAAGTAAATTGTTTAGTTTCAAATTAGTGTCTTCACCAATCGGTCTGTGCTCAACTTCCTCTAACGAATATGAACAAACCGCTCACCACATACCGTGGGAATGTGATCTCTGGCAAAATCAGCGTGATATTATGTTAAATAGCTTGCAACCAATATCTGGAGTAGTTTATTATACGGATCTTGTAGCAACAAGGAACAACTTTCGTGTGTTTAAGCGCTTTTGCCATACCTACTATTGGAATCAAATATAACAGCTCACTTAGGACCCTTAAATTGATCCTCGGTGCTTTTGCAGCTGGCGTCTCTAGTTTGCAATTCTCTCGTTTAATGAGGCTATAGCACAGAATAAATAGTACTTACGGCTATAGCCTCTTTATATCATTCTGTCTCCCGCTTTGCTCTGGAGGGAAGTGGAACTATTCATTTCTAACTCCTCCTTTTTTCTTTCTGATTAAATTCGTTGCGGGATCCAAGATAGTTAAAGCCATTCCCCGGGACATGCCTGTGCCTCACCGCTCAGTGTCATTTCATTGTTGATCCTGGCTTACAGGAGTTGCAGTGGTGGGTAAGTTAACTAAATACACATACATACATACAAAGTCTCATGCCTTTTTCCTAGAGGGGTAGGCAGAGACATCGGATTTTCATTTGTCACGATCTTTGCACACCTCTTTTGCCTCGTGTACTGTCATTATATTCTTCATACATGCTCGCCGGTTTAGGGTACTTCTGACCTGGCCTTTCTTGAGAACGTCTCCAATTTGGTCAGAGAATAGAAATAGGTATTCTGAGATGGTTTGGGCATTTAGAAAGGATGAATGAAAGAAGATTGACAAAAGAAGTAAACCTGGCCTGTGTGAATGGGACAACCGGTAGTGGAAGACTAAATATAATATATACAAACAATAACATATTATATGACAGTACGCAATAGGTTCTATATGTCCTGCTAAAAAACGATGGGAAAGCAGCCATAGCTAACACGATCCGGACCGGATCCGGCATTTGAACCCAGGACATCCAATATACATATATTTAGTTAAACACGCTACCGCTAGACCAACGCGGTTGTAGGTCATAAAAATGTGAATCTAAATTGAAAATATTTTATCTGTGTTATTGCGAATACGTGTAAAACTACTCCAATGATTATACGTTTACAATGTTTGTGCAGACGACACGATCTCGGTGGAAACACTATTAGCACTTTATTCGTTTGGTAATAAAGTCCATTCTCGTAACGCTGTTGTGGCATTCAAAGCACATCACTTTAAAGCGTCTACATTTTTATTTGAAGGGCTTTTTATTGGAAAGATGAAAGAACATATTGTACGTATGTTTGTGTTTACCAAATCGGTATATTGAGATCAAAACAAAGGTATTGCATCTGATAATGAAAAATATATTAAATTAAGCCTAATTTGTAAGTAACGTTTATTTTTAAAATAATGTAAGTAAACCAGTAAAGGTCATGGCCCATAATCCGACCCGGTTCAAAAATGTTTTTGTACAAAAACGAAAATGATGGCAAATAATGCAGGCATAACCCACTGTTCATTATATGTAAAAAGAAAAAAATAATTCAATGGAGAGATCTTGCAGTAGACCGATCAAAATTGGATAATAATTAGCTGCACCAGCGGTTTCGCCCGTCTCTAAATTATTTTATCCCATGGAAATATGTCACTGGGATAAAAAGTTTACTATGTCCGTCTACAAATCTAATATGTATATAAGATATATTTTTTTGTCTATTCATAGGAATTTGACATGACATGATAGATAAAAAATAATTAAATAATGTATTTTCTTAATCTATGCTATGCACCTAAGGTATTAAACAAACACTCATTCTTTACATGTATATCTCTACGGGGCAAGCAATTTAACCAAAATCGGTTCAGTAGTTTAGACTTGAAAATGAAACAAGCAGACTTACTTTGCCATTGTTTTGTTAAATAAAAATATCATTATGACACTTATATAGCAAACTCGTTCGGTCAGGATTACCTGACCGAACGAGTTTGCTATATAAGTGTCATAATATATAAGTGTTATTTATTAAAATAACACGTATATTGCTGTCTCGGTCTCACCCGAGCTTTGTTGCGGTCGCGCAATAATACAATGTATTATATTTTATTTAATGATCCCCATCGGCCACAGTAATGCACCACTTACCATTGAAAAGTATAATCATTTGTCTTTGATTCCCCCCATATTTCATTTCTGTACGCCGTAGGTATATTTTTCATACTAAATGGGTCATTACCTTTGGAATATAATATAATAGAACTGCTACATTGCCAGACAGGGCCTAATTATGCTTTTGACACTTTATTTTCAACAAGCTTTATAAAATTACTAAAGTATTTCCCTACAAGCTATGCCTCGCGGTTCTACCCACGTTAAACTTAAAAAATTATAGCCTATGTGTTAACTCAGGGTGTCAACTAACTCCATACCAAATTTTATTAAAATCGCTCATGCCGTTAAGACGTGAAGAAGTAACATACATAGACACTCACAAACTTTCGCATTAAAATATTAGTAGGATATAAGACTTACTGAGTAATAAATATCTTGGGACAGGAGACAAAAAAAGAAAAAAGATTCGATAGATTAGTTATCTATCGAATCTGTTTTCTTTTTTTTCTTTCACACTATCTTCTGATAGCAATCTAGGCAGAGCTTATACTATATACTACGGAACGTTAAGTCTAATACCAACGGTGGAAATGAATTGGAATGAGGAAAAAAGGAATACATTATTATTTTATTTTTACTCGATATTTGGCACGAAATGTGGACATTCCGCGCCAATCATTGCATTGTACTCTAGTGTCAAAAGTGTCAAATAAGTAGGAGAAAATTTACCATCTGCTTTTCCAGCGTGCACTGTCAAAACCGCTACAGGAACACATCCTAGTAATATTATAAATGCGAAAGTTTGTGAGTATAGATGTATATATTTTTTATTTATTTATTTTATACCTCCAGCAGTTTTGGCAGTGCACGCCGGAATACCTAGGAAAAGATTCGATAGATTAGTAATCTATCGAATCTTTTTTCTTTTTTTTGAGACTGATGTTACTTCCAGGTTGAGAATTATTATAATTTGTGAATGCTATATAATTTGTTTTAGAAGTGTTAAGTGTCAGTAGATTAAGGTTCAACCATTTAGCTATTTTAGCTAGCCCCTTTTCCGCTAGTTTATATGTTAAATCCCAGCTGACACCCGTAAAGGTAACGGCTGTATCATCAGCGTAGGAAAATACTCTACCATTTTCAATTTGCATTTTGCACAGAATATTGATATATATCAAGAACAATGTAGGGCTAAGCACACTGCCTTACGGAGTTCCGTAGCTTGTATTCATATCACCACCACATATTTTCCTATCTTTACTCGCTGCTTTCGGTTCTGAAGATAGTCGGACAATAATGCAAGGGGGAGTCCTCTTATTCCTATACTCTCTAAACCACACACAAGGGTGGGGATTGAGACAGTGTCGAAGGCCTTTTTGAGATCTAGGAAAACAGTTACACATTTCTGTCCCGAGTCTACCTGGTCTACGATATGAGAAGTAAGTGCTATGACTGCGTCTTCTGTAGACAGGCCTTTTTTAAAGCCAAATTGCGTATTTGATAACACATTATATTTTTCTAAATATTTAACTAATTGAGTGTTAATCAACTTTTCTATGACTTTAGAAATAGCAGATAAGACTGAGATCGGTCTGTAGTTGCCCACTTCACCACTGTCACCACCCTTGTGCACGGGAGTGATAATTGCTTGCTTCAAAGCGCCAGGGAAAATACCTTTCTCGAAACATAAGTTAGCCAGATGAGAGATAATGGGGGACACTATGTGAGGACATAATTTTAAAAATTTCGTGGCTATGTTATCCCACCCAGGAGAGCTATCTGACTTGAGGCCCATCAAAGTACAGTGCACCTCCATTGGGTCAGTTTTCAAGAGTACAAAGGAGGGCTCGTGTAAACTGTTTCTGTAATCTGCTCTAGAAGAATTTGGGTTGGAAGAAATGATGTCTTCTGCTAGATTTTTCCCAACATTAGCGAAGTAGCTGTTTATGTAGTTGATGGAAACATGGGGGTCTGATTTAGTCTCTAATAATTTCTGATTTTTAGTGTTGTTTTGTGTACGATGAGTAATGTTATTTATGATACTCCAGATTTTTTTAGGATTTTTATTAGCCTTTTGTAACTGTTCCTTATTATATTTCCTTTTGAGATATTTTATTAAGTTATTACAATGATTGCGGTATCTTCTGTATGTAATTTTAAGTATTTCATTCTCAGGATCTAGACGTAACTTCATTTGCATTTTGTTTCTATTTTGAATGCAGCGCAAAATGCCTAAGGTCATCCAAGGTTTTATTATGCGATTTATTCGTGGAACTAAAGTCGTTATGGAATTATGTGAGAGGCTGTATTGGAGTTTCTCTATAAGATATGAGGTAAGTGCGTTAGCATCATGAATCGACAGCAAATCGTGTATGTTACTCTCCTTTAAGGTAGCGACTGAAAGTTTGTGAGTATAGATGTATGGAAGTATGTTTATTACTCTTTTACGCCAAAACAACTTTAACGCGGGTGAAACCGCGGGGCATAGCTAGTATAATAACAACGTGTTACGCTTTGTTTACTACGATTATTTTATTAGAAATACCTGATCAAAATCACAATGGCACCGAGCAACGTCTGAGATATTCTTCCAGTAATGACTTAAGTTTCTATGTGACATTGAGAACACAAAAAGTACGGATAGCTTAATCTCACCTGGCCGTAAAACTCAACCAGAAAACAAAGACCTTGATAAATAGTTGAGCAATTTACCAACGGATAGGGTTCCCGTTAAGATTCGAAGAAAGGTAAAGTTTCTAACAAATGATCCTATAAATCTAAATCGACGCAGCGGTAATATGTAACTGAAGGTTAGAATTGTAACGGCACAGTTACTACGGTAAAGTTGCTTCTATTTTACCCAAGGTTTCGTTAAATAATGTAAATAATAAAGAGGACCCAAAAACTTTTTGTCAAGGTTTATCCCACAAGTAAGTATAAAATGTACTTGCACATTGAGCGTTCAATAAAAAGTAAACATGTGAGATAAACTTGGTAAAAGTTAAAGAAGTAAATATCTGTTGGAAAAGTTGAATTTAATTTCAAGTTGAGGTGGCAGTGTGCAGTGTAAGATAACTCGTGGAACCGGTAAGATGGTTGCTGGGGCAGAAAGGACCAAACCACGAACCGGAAGACGCAGCATGTGCGGGCCCCCTATTAGATCTTGTGAGGGTCACTGGAAGCCGGTGGATGCGGATAGTGTAAGACCGGCAGTTGTGGAGGTCTTTGGGGAAGGCCTTTGTCCAGTAGTGGACGCCTTTCGGCTGATATGATTCAAAGGAGGCCTTTATCCAGCAGTAGCCGTCTTTCGGCAGAGATGATGATGATGAAAAGTTTAACATTTAGGATCAAATGCTACTAATATTATAAACGCGAAAGTTTGTAAGTATGAATGGATGGATGGATGTTTATAACTCTTTCACATAAAAACTACTAAAACATTACAATAATATAGCTTATACATCGGAATAACACATAGGCTACAATTTAAAATATATTTTGTGAATTGTCCAGAATATGACGATAAGTCTCAAGTAAGTAGGAAAAATTCTACCATCTGCGGGCTATTCCGGCGCGCACTTCCAAAACTGCTAGAGGTACACATCGTACTAATGTTATATGTGCGAAAGTTTGTGAGTATGGATGTAATGTATGTTTTTTACTCATTTACGCCAAAACTATTTAACGCAGGTGAAACTGCGGGGAATAGCTAGCTATAGCTATCTATATAAATATATGGATATTTTTATGGTGTCAGCTACGTGACAAAAGTGATGATGTGATAAACGTAAAGACGCCAGCACATCAAGCTACCCCAATCTGTCAAATTGTCCCAATTGAAAGTGAACCTTATGCTTATGTGGTAAATCTGACAATCTTTAAAAGAAATTTGACAGATTGGGGTAGCTGGATGTGCTGGCGTCTGTACAACACCAAGGAAATATAGTTAATTTGCTGATATATATACGTAAACATGTGATAAACTGACCACTCTTCATATAAAATTTACCTCATTATAACAGTTCAACCCTGTTGGCAAAAATAAACTTCCATAATAACCTTAATCCTTAATAAATTAAACCTTAATCCCACTCTCGAGCGGGAACAATATATTTCCTTATAACTTTACTGCAGCATATTTGTATTCAAGCACTAATTATGTATGGGTCCATAACGCAGTAGCAAGAGTCATATGTTTGATGAACCGAAAGTCGACTGAACGATTGTTCGAAGGGAATTTATTGCGAAACAACCTTTCCTCGCCAAACGCTGCTTCAAGTGAACGATTCTTCGAAAATATATTAATCAATGGACTGCTCTTTCGAATTTCAAATTGAGAACTTGCAAATTGTGTTTTAAAGACGAAGAAACTTTCCACCAATCTTCACCAAACATTAGTGTATCTAGCGCTCGGCGGCCGGGCTTATTCCGGTTTTCCCCCTTGCGAGAATCCCCCTCAGGGGGGAAAACTGGACACTAATGGAAAAAGCATCCAGAAAGTCCCCTTGTCATTTTAACATAGTCCAGTTTTCCCCCTTGAGAGAATTTCTACAGGGGGGAAAACTGGACACTAATTTAAAAACCATCCAGAAAGTCCCCTTGTCATTTTTACATATCCAGTTTTCCCCCTTGAGAGAATTTCTTCACGGGAGAAAACTGGAACTAATGTAATTAAAGCTCGAGAAAATCAATATACAACGTGTAACAGAAAGAGTGAACGTAACTAAAGGGGCATATACGGTCTCCTTAAGCCTACCTATACACAAAATATCATACCGAAATACCATCATTTTAATCTTGATCGTAAAATAATATACCATTCAATATATCGATAAGTATTTTTATCGATATAACGAACTTCCGTACTAACACAGCACAGCTGATTCTGATTTACGCTAGAAATTGTTTGACATACCTCTGTGTTTCTATGCACGCCTGGTAGAGGTAGTTTGATTCCGATTGCACTCACTACACATATTTGGTTTTATTTTCGAGTATTTTTTTTTATTTATAGCACTGCTGAATAGCTATTGGATACTTTACATCGTATAAGTACGTGATACACAAACACATTACGAGAATCTTTTTATAGTTTAACTTCTAGCTGAAGTTGTTTTCAGTACTGATGGAAGAATTTCATTATTTCACGTTCACTAAAATCTGCACCGACACCGAAAGCTTGACTCTAAGACTTGCCAACTAACACGAGTCTCTCTCATGTACAACATATTCATAGAATCGTAAAGCTTTCATGTTTTTTAGTTATAAAGAGGCGTGGCCTCCATCGCGACAGTGTACCCTTCACGACATAGGTTCCTCGTAATTAAACAGCCTTAAATTCTGTGACCTATGAATCCTCATCATCACAAAGTGCACGTCTGAGGCTATTCTTTCATAGATGAATGCACGAAATGTTCAAAATTATTACGATCACTAAACGACATAGTTAAGGATTTCGCGGAACACTTTACTCATTACTAAACGACATTTTAGACGATTTAGTAACTAAACACGACCTAAATAGACAACAGTTTACGAACAACTGATGATTTTAATATTTTTATTAAATAAATGAAATTGCACAATATTTGATGAATTTGGCGGCTTTCATCGAACGCGGCCCCTTTGGCGGCGTCTTTGAGTCCACTCAAAAGAGCCGCCTAGGTATCTACGACGCGCGCGGCTCGCTTGAATGAATATTAAAAGATATTTAACCGTTTATTATTTACCTACATCAACTCTTTGATTTTGTCACCATAATAATATTAGTGTAACTTTGGATATAATCAGGACGGAATTTGAAATGTCCCCTACTGTTCATATGAGCCTAGTACATTATTCATATTTTTTTATTTGTATGTATTGTATGAATGATTAATACAGGGAACCTTTAAAATTTAGAGTGTATCACTCTAAATTTTAAAGGTAGAATTGAAAGTGCACCTGCACTTTCTATTCCATCACTCTCATGATCCGATGGGACGACTAGCGATACGACCGGAAAGAGGTCAGGCACAGGAACGACGGCTTTACGTGCTCTCCGAGGCATGGGGGTGTAATATCGTCAACTCCCAGACTTCGGGCTGATACTGAGAAATTTCTTTTTACGGAAAAATCCCATAATCACTTTTTGGCCCGACCCGGGAATTGAACCCAGGACTTCATTATTCCCATAATCACTTTTTGGCCCGACCCGGGATTTGAACCCAGGACTTCATTATCTGCAGTTGAACACGCTACCGCTAGACCACGAACACATTCAAATGGCGCGGCGCGCGGTGGCGGCATCTTTGACTGTGTCAAAGGCGCCGCCACGCGCGGGGCCCGCTTTGATGAATATAAAAAAATATTTAACCATTTATTATTTACCTACATCAATCCTTTGTATTCGCCGCCGTATTAGAGTTCCTTGCGACAAAATCAGGACGGAATTCGAAATGTCTCCTACTGTTCATATGAGCCTAGTACATTATTCATATTTTTTCGTAATTTATCAGTAGTCGTACCGCGTTTGTTTATCTGGTTAGTTTGTATAGTTTGTATTAAAAATTAAGTACCTATTCGTTTCCGGCCAGATTAAATTCACATACTAAAAGAAAAACTTAATATTCTTACTATTTATTTAACACACAAAAAAATATCTACAGTTACATAAGTCAATTAAATTATTTATTTCTCCTAAATCCAACATCTTGCGGAATATCAATTTTAATTAAATTCAGTGATTTTTCCTAGTTATCAAATTTGTATGAATGATTAAAATGTTGTTACAGGGAACCTTTAAAAATTAGAGCAAAAATTCAGTTAAACATTTGATTGAATCTAAAATAAACACGTGTAATAAATTAATATGTGACTGTACAGAACCACACTTTTTATTTACAGTCTAAGTAGTAGGTACCCAAAGAGTTTGTGGAAGGTTCATTGAGTTTTGTTAGTGTTGTTCATAAGTCGGTAATCTTACTTGTTAATTTAGGTTGTCGATAGAAAAATAAATTACTAGTTGAATAAAAAATGATTATTTCTGTTTGAAGTTTCGTCCATAGGTAGCCGTCCTGATACCTTATAACCCCCTTAAGTTACGTTCACACTTTCTGTTACACGTTGTATATCATGAATGTAAGAAACAAAGAAACAACCATGTAATGTATAATCAGTCTTTTTTTATTCATAGAATTTTGTAATAAAATGTGCTGAAGAGGAAAAATAATCACAATAAAGGACATGAATGAAATTCGGTTGATTTTTAGTAGAACTTATAATTAAAATACTATACTTTAGTAATTCTTTTTACCTAGAAAACCTGACCAATTTAGAATATGGTTAAAAGTTTCTCTTACTTAAATAATATCCCTTACTAAATATAACAATAATACAGTTTTATTAAAGGAAAAACATTGATAGATATATAAAAAAAACTACATTTTTGGCAACTTGCTAAATAAAATATCAAAAACAAAAGAAAAATTGTAAAATGCGATATAAAACGACCCACGATGTACAATGAATTAAATAATTTTTTGTTTGTAAATCTTAATGCGGTTCACAGAATACATCTACTTACCAAGTTTCAACAGTATAGCTCTTATAGTTTCGGAAAAAAGTGGCTGTAACATACGGACGGACAGACAGACAGACATGACGAATCTATAAGGGTTCCGTTTTTTGCCATTTGGCTACGGAACCCTAAAAAGTTAATGCACATACATGGATACTTGTGAGTATGGGCATGATAAAACCGTTGGGTTTGCGAATTGATAAACATACTTACACCTAATTACTTAAGAATTTAATCAAAAATAAAAATTTTCTTGCGGGTCACGCATCCCCACACATCTGATCCATTTTTGTAGCACAATTGGTGACCAGCACGTAAAATAATTTTACTATTTTTTTTATATATTTAATTTAGCACTGGTATATCACGAGAGGTGGAAGCCATAATTTTAATATTTTTGTCAAGACTAGGTGCTACGATGTATTCGGTGAGAGATTTATGCATTTACAAATTAAAATGACAGAAAGCGGCTCATCGTTTACCTGCATTAGTTGTAAACAATAAGATCATAAATATCTATAATGTAAGTAACCCACCAGGAACAAGTGCGGAGCGCACGTGTTTTATGATCTAGACAACATAAAGTTGCGGTTTCGTTTCCAGGTAAACATCCACTAATTATAATTTAAAGTAGGTAACGATGTATCTTGATTTTCTAAAAGTTATTAATATTTTTGCATCCATGTGAGGTTAATGTTATTTTTCGTGATTAAACCTTAATATTGTTGCAGCAGCGTAGCGTGAAGAGTATCACATTATATCAATAAAATAAATAAACGCACTTGCGAATCGGTAATGTTCGGAATAGTAATAAATCAGCGACATGTTTGTTTAATCTCAAAAATGAGAAATCATAAATTAATCGTCTGGCGACGGGTCTCGATCCAGTACCCTCTAGCAAACTGGGGTAGGCGATCTGCCATTGAGAATCGAACGATAGACACTGTTGGATTAAAGAATTTTGAGATTAGATTTATGCATTACTGCTATAAAACTAAAATTTAAATGTCTATTTAAACTTTAATAACGCAAAAGAATTTCAGTATAAACTTTATTATACCTGAGGGGGGATTTTAGGATCATTTTTTTTTCTATTCCAGTTTTCCCCCCTAAGGGGGACTACTAGGGGGGAAATCTGGATATATTTTTATTTATTCCGGTTTTCCCCCCTAAGGGGGAATTTCAGGGGGGAAAACCGGAATAAGCCTTTATTTGCTTGTACTAAGCTGCACTGCTTATAAATGCTTGTAAATGCGATACCTTACAATGCAGCCGGTGGGTGGACTGTGTGACTTTAGTATAAATTGTTTTATTGTAAATATTTTGACATATAGGCGCCAGCACATACAGCTACCCATTAGTGATGTAACGAATATTCGCATTCGCATTCGCATTCGCGGATATTCGCATATTTTTGCATATTCGCATTCGCATTCGCATTCGCAAAATTACCGCGAATGTTTTGCGAATATAAAAAAAAAAAATGAAGGTTAATAGTTGGTTAATATTTATATTTACCCCTACCTATATACTCATAACATTAGAATATCAAATACTTACTTACTTATCGTATAGATAGTGGTTACCCTAGTGTCAGAGTTGTTCAAGCCGCCGAGTAGGCCTCTGCTTAACGTTATTTTATTTTATATAGGTATTTAATATTATTATAATATGTCAGACCGTAGTGATAAAGATAGCTTTTACTCAGCCAGTAGTAATGATGATAGCTTCTCGAGTATACCTTCACTAACGGACACTTTGGCACAGAAATTTTTCGATGTTCCCCGTAATTTCAATGTAGTCCACATAAATGCGCAAAGCATTCCGACTCACTTCCCCGATATGCTGGCCACCTTCGACTGTAAAAATATCCATGCTATCCTTGTCTCAGAATCTTGGTTGAAACATTGTCTCCCTTCATTAGCTTACTCACTTCCAGGATTTGAGCTCATTCGTAATGACCGTATGAAAGGAAACGGTGGAGGCGTGGCAATCTATCTGCGTTCTAATATTTCCTTCTATGTAGTCGACGTCTCTGAGCAACCAACACCTGCAAATGGCGGTGAGCACCTTTTCCTGGAAGTGCATCTTCACCATACAAAGCTTTGGCTTGGAGTCTATTATTGTCCTTCTCTCCGTATTAACTATTTCTCTTCATTAGAACACCTTCTTGAAAAACTTGTACCTTCTTACAGTCACGCAATTATCATGGGCGACTTTAATACGTGTCTACTCAAAAATGATATCCGCTCCTCATCGTTAACTGCAATTTCCGATTCTCTCAACTTATCAATCCTACCCCTTAATGCTACCCATCATTTTCCTAATTCTACTCTATCGCTTCTTGATCTCATCTTTGTTTCTTCTCCTCAACACATCCATAAGCACGGACAGTGCTCTGCTGACGCCTTTTCCTATCACGACCTTATATTCTTGTCCTATAAAGTTCGCCCACCGAAAGCGAAGCCTAAAATCATCCTGCAACGTAATTTTGGTGGCATCGATCTGGAGCATCTTTGGGAGGATGCTAGCAGCATCGATTGGACACCTGTGTATACTGCCACATCAGTCGACGCTATGGTCACAGTATTTAACAACGGACTCCTACAGTTGTACGACAAGCATGCTCCAATACGGCCTATTAAATTAAAACACCTACCTGCTCCTTGGCTATCTGATGAAATTAAAGCTCTCCAAAACAAAAAAATCGCGGCAAAATCAAAATACAAAGGTCGGCCAACGGATTTGAACCGCGACAAATATGTCTCTTTACGAAATCACTGCAACAAGGTGTGTAGGAATGCACAACGCCAGCACATTCACAACTTTGTACAAAACGGTGATCCCGCTAAAGTATGGAAATTTCTTAACTCAATGGGGATTGGAAAGTCTCGCCAAAATGCAATTCCTAAAGACTTAGATGTCAATTTACTCAATAAACATTTCACTGCGTCGTCCAATTTTGATAGGGCACTTAAAAGTAATACATTAAATTATCTCTCCTCGCTACCTATCCCCAAATACTCTCAGTTCGTCTTTAATCAATTGTCGGTTTGTGATGTTAAGAAGAGTATACTGTCAATAACATCCAATGCCGTAGGAACTGACAGTATCAGTCGTAATATGATCATTCCCATCCTTGATGAAATCCTTCCTGTCGTATGCCATATCCTTAATTTTTCCCTATCCCATGGGGCCTTTCCATCAGCATGGAAAGATGGCCAAATAACCCCGTTACCAAAAAAATCCAATCCAAGTTCTTTTTCCGAGTACCGTCCTATCTCCATACTGCCAATTGAACTCCTTTTTATGCATAAATAATCTCCTGAATCCTGTCCAATCCGGCTTCCGTCGTGGTCATAGTACCACGACTGCTTTGATTCATATTACGGAGGATATTAGGTCAGGCATGGAGGAAGGTGATCTGACGGTGTTAGCATTACTTGATTTCAGTAATGCATTTAACACCGTCGATCACGATATCTTGATAGGTATACTCTGCTCTATTAACATATCTCCAACGGCAATTGACTGGTTTCGTAATTACCTGTCTGGCCGCCGGCAACGTATACGTATTGATGACTGCTACTCTTCGTGGTGCAATACAAATGTTGGTGTGCCTCAGGGTGGCGTTCTATCTCCGTTACTTTTTGCAATTTTCATAAATTCCATATCCAATCAACTTATTTCATCCTACCATAATAAAATTCCTTTCTGCTAATTATGCCAACAAATACCCAAATGCCTTTTCTTTACTCCTGGTCCATTCAACGGTTGCCTGGAAGAGATCGCACTTAGCGGTAAGGCCGCCATTTGTACAATCTTAACATACTCAGTTCTTTTTATGTATTATTTTTTGGTGTACAATAAAGAGTTACTTACTTACTTACTTATGTTGGTTTGTTTTGGTCACACAATACCTATTAGGTATTTTATTTAGAGATCGTCTTTTATACTAAGGTTTCATTGTTTGTTTTCATTACACGTAATTCGCTTTCCAAATTAATAAAGTCTTGTGCTAGACACAAACCATATAAACAACAATTCGCATCTGCCACATTGTACTGTATTAAATTACAAACTAGAATCCACCCGCGCAAATTATTCTGGTTTAAAAGTTATTCCTTGGAAACAGTATTTTACTCAGCCCGGATAAAATTGGTCCCATTGTTGCGAAGATTCGGAACAGGCAACTCTTTTTGGCATGAGAACCGTATATTATACAATTTTTTTAAGAGAATTCCTAGTGTAGTTTTACTAGGTATTCTTTTTTTTAATGTATTTTTGATAGGTATTAACTGAGAGATCTTCAATCGCAAGCATTTGTGTCACTCAATTAATCTGAAATAAATTCACCCTCTACACAATTTGGCTTTTAAAGTTAAAGCATTATAATGCTTTAACTTTAAAAGCCAAATTAGCTTATACGAGGTAATGTGTAATAATTCTATAGAATTATTACACATTACCTCGTTAAAGATTTACATACATATAAAATTTAGCTTATTTGTCCATTGAGAAAACCTTTTGTTTAGAATAGAAAGGCAAACGAGCAAGCGGGAAGAAGCGGGTAGGAACATATAAATATGTTTATCAGTTTTCTAGTCGGTATATTAGTTGCCTTCAGATATTTATTTATTTCATTTATATAAACTTATTATGGGTTTCCATAATAAGTTTATTTTCTTATTTTACGATTTAGAAACCACAAAGTCGTAATTGATTGTAATTGATATAGGATTAATGCCCGGATCCTATATTCCAAAAACGAATCGTTTCTACTACGAATAGTTAGAATTTCTACCAGGCGTAACGCAAAACCGTTCCTAAAAAATACTAGTCGTTATCCAAATAACCAACGTCTGGTTACTAACGGATGGGAGGACGTTAGTAAGCTTATTGTATGGAGATGCGTTCGAAAGTGTTCCTATAAATATTTTGTACTGTCACGGAACTGTCAAAATAACGACGCGTTACAGCTTTGATTACTAGTCGAATTCGGTCGGTTTACCAGCCGTTTGTATTTTATTTTGGTAGTTAACATTGTGTTTGAGGAGATTTCCGTGATGTCTAGCTCTGAAACTGATAGAGAATTCATGGCTTTGTTTTTCGACGGTGAATGATCAAGAAGTGGGAAGAAGAGTTTATAAAGAAAGGGTTGATTATTTTTCAGTGCATGATTGCCAAGAATTCCAGTTGAGATTTCGGCTCGATAAACCAGCTGTGGAACAACTATTCCATGAAATTTATCCATAATTGAGAGTGAAAGGAAGACGATTTGTACATAATAATATCTTCTAAGATTTCATAACCACAAACCTTAGATTAAATACTCAATTTAAAAACTTATTTAGAAACCATGGCATACTCCTGGACAGATGTCAGACGACAGACGCATGCGCCATGCGCTTTCCTGTTACGCATTTTGTTCACACCATGCACGCGTAACATCAAATTTTCAATACTAATGATTTATAAATATATTTTAAACCTAAAACGCAAATTAAATTACTACTGTAACTATACGGTAATTTGTACTATTACTCACATAATATTACAGAATAATATATGATTTTATTTGCATAATTGATGAACGATGTTTTGTTATAACTAAACGTAAAGAGGAGCGAGAGGTTCATCCTGGGTTCATCGCCGAACGAATCGTACCTAGGTGGTTTAAACTACGGATGTTCGTCGCAGGTAGGGCATTGTGGAACGCTAGTTTTGCATCGGTATCGGTAGCTGAATTACGGATGGTAACGTTGGTCCAATGACGGATCGTAAAATAACGGAACCGGGCATAAGACATCCCTACATAATGTTGATGTGTATATAATAAACACATACAATATTTCACTATGTTAGCTCCTCAGGGCTGTTTTAATTATAACATACTATCTGTGCTCCGTGGTTTTACCCACGTTAAACTTTATAAATTATAACCTATGAGTTAATCCATCAGTTAAATCTATACCAAATTTTGTTAAAATCGCTTCAGCCGTTTAGCCGTGAAGAAGTAACAAACATACACACTCACATACCTACAAACTTTCGCCTTTATAATATTAGTGTGATTTACTCGTTGTTTTGAGGACGTCTTCAGTATTCGCGAAAGCTCTTATATAGAACGATGAAAACAACTTGCAAGTCGCAGATGCAATTGGGATTTTAAATCCACAATACATTGTGACTGCTTCTATAGTCTAGCGGTGCCGAGATCAACCACACCGCAGTCTCAGAGGAACTGTCACTCATAATCGGACAAGCGATAGACGAGAAGAGATAAACTGCGTCTCATGAAAGAAGTCCCACAGGCGCGGCGCTGACCGTCATGCGACGGAATGTTGCTTGCCTCTACTGATTTCGACTCCCATACTTTTTTAATTATGTTTTCAACAACACTTTAACTAATTTGAATGATAAAAATCTCGATAGCGTCCGAACTCCATAACAACTGCTGACAACGACAACATGGCCGATCTGTCATATTAGTTTCACATTTTGCCGAGAGACTTCTTTCGTGAGATGGAGTTTACATGCCGACACGGGAAACAAACCCGATAGATTGGACCCGAGATTATCTGCGGTGCGGTTGATCTCGGCACCGCTAGACTAAAGGAGTAGTCACAACATATTGTGGATTTAAAATCCCAATTGCTTGCAAGGTGCTAGCAATTGGGATTTTATTATTTTATTTTTATATTTTATTATTTTATTTTATTACATTAGGATTGTTCTAAGCATAGCATTTTGTGCTGGTTGAACAATAGCCAGTATTGTTTTAGCTGCACCTCCCCACGCAAGTATTCCATAGTCTGTTAGACAGTGCGCCATTGCATAGTACACGATCCTTAGCATTTTACCATCCAAAATGTTTCGCAGCTGCCAGAAGTAATGTATGAGTTTTCTCAGTCTTTGTCGCAAAGTTATTACATGTGCTCGCCAGTTTAGGTGCTGGTCTATCACTACACCAAGATACCGTATCGTGGTAACTCGTTCTAACCTGGGGCATGTGCAATTTTGGGTGCTAATATCACAATTTTGATTGGAGTGAGAAACAATTTTAAGGTCCATTGGTGGTTGATTTGATCTATTTATAGAAAAGGTTATGTATTTAGTTTTGCTGCTATTTACTGTCAGAATATGCGCGCCCATCCACTCTAAAACTTTATTATACCCTGCTTGCGCGTGCTTAAAAGTTATCTGGTTTCCATAGTACAAGCTCTGCTTAGTTTAGGATCAGATAGCCGTACGTGAATGATGTCCCAGGATATCATTATTAGATATTCTATCATCATCAAAATAACTTTAGAAATTAACGTTTAAAGCGCTTTTTGTAGCGATAATACATCTTGACACAGAGTAGCTATATAAAAGACATTAGCAAAAAGTGTACCACAATTAAGCCGAATAATGGCTTCTTTCATTTTTGTATCGGCACTTGACAGTGGCGTGAGATTGTAGATCCAGAAAATATTAATGATTAATCGGCCACGACCAGCAAAATTATAATATACGCCGCGCCGCCGTGGCGAACGTAACGTAGACATGCATAGATAGGTATTCACCATTAGAACTTTATTAAAGAAGAAATAACACGCTTATACAAAATTGATGGAATCAAGTGTACCAACTTCATTGGTCGAATCATGACAGCCAAAGTACGTCCGCTGGACGAAAGAAAGAGGGGAGGCCAAAGAAAGGGGGGAGGCCAAAGAAAGGGGGGGAGATGTCATAATCGCCATGCTTGGCAGACAGGTTGGCGAAGGAATTTTGATGGT
Organism: Pseudoips prasinana; assembly: GCA_951640165.1. NCBI lineage: Eukaryota > Metazoa > Arthropoda > Insecta > Lepidoptera > Nolidae > Pseudoips > Pseudoips prasinana. Next base: position 2,420,312 of record OX621266.1, on the reverse strand, counting down.
CAAAGTTCACAGAAAAACGCTGCTGTCTTGACACTAGGCTGAGTCTGTCCTAAGGGGAGCTTTAATAAAATTGTAACACATCATGCATCTTGTTATTAATACAAATTATTACATAAAACGCAATTGAATTGTAACTTTTCTATCGCATTGGTTCCCTGTAATGGTAGAATTAAGTTGAGTCCAATAAATAAATAAATAATTAAAACAAACGTTTGATGTTATATAATATATAATTGTAAATGGAATTATAATGTCCTCCTAGCCAAATATCGGCCATGGGGCCAGTCTCAATGGAGATTAGCCATCTACGCGGGACATATTATAGAGCACAAGTGTGTACGCAAACACATGAGCACTTTCTATTCCATCACATCATGACCCGATGACACGATCGGAAAGAGCTCAGGTACAGGACCGACGGCTTTACGTGCTCTCCGAGGCACGGGGGTATAATACCGCCAACTCCCAGAATATTTTTTTGGCCCGACCCGGGATAATTGCACACTCTGGCTGAATATACCCATGTTGTATGTGTCTTGAAATATGTAGGTAATCCGGCAGAGAATTTCACAGCTCTGCCGCACGTATGCGAAAAGAGGACGCGAAATTATTGGAGAATACTAAGTCAAAGTAAAAGACGGTAAATATTCCTTACTTATTTATACGATAATAATAATATCCTGGGACATTATTTAACATACTGCCATCTTAACCCAAACTACTTGAGCTTGTAGGTCTACTATGGACAACAGATAACTGATATACTACATATACTACTTTTCTTTTGTAAATACATACTTATATAAATAATTACACCCAGACTCAGGAAAAACAGACATGTTTATGCATACAAATATCTGTCCTGGGTGGGAAACGAACCCACGACTTCCAGCGAGAAAAGCAAGCATTTGCCAACCACGCCAACAGGCCCGTCCAGGTATCCATCCATGTCCATGGTAATCGGACAACTAGAAGCAATACACAGATTTCGAAGATGCTTCATGATCACAACCCTCATTTCAAACTCCTGGTCGGGGTCCCAACCACGAGTTCAGGACCATCATGCAGGGGTTGCGGTAAGCCTATAAATCCAGATCGATTTCCTTTAGATTAATATGGTGATGATGAATATACACATTGTATATAATATAACAACGGATATATGAATAGAAAAGTTAACAAGAAATGTACAGAATTGCAAATTAAGCACATCCTCCGGAAGGGTGTTAGCAACGGAATCCTAAATTTGATCTGCCAGCGTGTATCGTTCGTAGCTTAACGCAGAGCGCCTACGCCGGATTGGTAGATGGTGCAGGTTCGAGACCCGCCGGACGATCAAATTTATGATTTCCCATTTTTGAGTTTAGATAAAACGCTTTGCATTGCGAATAATGCTATAAAATTTAAATTTAATAATTTGGAAGGGATTATCAATAATTGAAAAAAGAACCGTTCCTTAAAAATTATATTTTAATACATTTATTAACGTAACGGATTTACTTACAAAATATTTTTTGTACTAAGTACTTACTTAAAATAATAATAATATCCTCGGACATTATTATTATTATTTTCATTGAGAAGTGACTCCTTAATATTTGTTTCCGCTTTATTAAAGGTAAGTACTTAGTACAAAAAATATTTTGTAAGTAAATCCGTTACGTTAGTAAATGTATTAAAATATAATTTTTAAGGAGCGGTTCTTTTTTCAAAATACATAATTGTATTTAAAAATTATGTCATAAACAACTCAGTTGCTTATAATAAAAATTCTTCTGTCACAAATAAGATTTAATATTAATGTTATTTTTTTATTCTCAATCAATATTTTTATTTTAATCTAAGTAAGTAAATTGAACAACGTAAACCATATTTTATTTTATTTTGCAAGTGGAATCTATTCAGAAACCTTATAAAATATCTTGAAACACGGATTATTTTTTATTTGTGTATGCAGTAGGAATTATATATTTCAATGCTTTATTTTAAAATTTAATAAGTTTAATTAATATTTATTTATAAAAGCTCCAAAGAGGGCGTGACTTGTACCCAAAGAATAAGTTTGACCCAAACAGCACATATATTGATACCTAATAGATTTTATTGTTTCTAATATGCATTGAGTTGTATATATCAATGTTTCTATGTATATGATCTGCAAAACCTTCCCATAGGGAACTTACAACGGGATTGGAAAAATATTTGGGATATTTATAGCAAAAGGAAACCGCGAGGGAGGGGGAGGCTACCGGCTAAGTCGCCGAATATCGGGATAGTGATCGGCGGCGTTCAAATAAATAAAGGTTAGGCTGATTTCAGAGTGACACGCGCGGCACGCGTCGGAGGCAAGCGCGTCTCAACAGCGCGCGCTTGACGCGCGGACCACTGTGAAACGAGTTTTAGTATCGCGCGTTTCTTTGCAATGTACTGTTGTATAGAAACGCGACAGCAACGTCGTCGTAGTAGATGGCAAATCATTCCATTCAATGCCACAAGGTTACTAAAGTTTAAAGACATTTATTCTCATTAAGACATACGTCACTCACATGAGAACTTAGATATAAACAAAATTATAATAATATATGTTCGTTGGCATAGGTACAGACGCCAGCACATCAAGCTACTCCAATATGTCAAATTTCCCCAATTGAACGTGAACCTTAACTTTTGTGATAAAGTTAAAAATCTATAAAATAAATTTGACAGATTGAGGTAGCTGGATATGCTGGCGTCTGTACATACATAGTAAAAAATTAAAATTAAAATGAACATAAAACAAAAAGTAAAAACATAATGACAATTTATGCTACGTGGTTTTAATCATAACAAACTTAAACAATGTTATACTTATCTAGGTGTAAAACTACTAAGAGGCGCCTTCGTAACTTCGTTCTCCGACTTACCAGAAGATACTTAGTTAGGTACAGTTTTTTTTAAACATTTTCGTTTTAAGTGTACGCAACAGCGCGTGCGACTTGCGTCACTCTGAAACGCTAGCAGCCATTAGAGGAGCTCGGGCCGCGCGCGCTTCGCCAGCGCTGGCCGACGGCGCGCGCCTCTCACGCGGCGCGTTTGAACTGCGTGACTATGAAACGCAACTACTATCTAGTGTAATTGTAAGTGCGCGTGTTTGGACGGCGCCGCTCGCCGACGCGACTCTGAAATCAGCCTTAAAAATGACTAAATTAATCTTGAAATCGGCTTCGACGTTGAAAATCGATTCCGGACCATTTAGGACGTCACATGTGCTCATGGAAGCCAATTTAACGATTGATTAAGTCATTTTTAACCTTTATTTATTTGAACGTCGATCACTATCCCGAAGTTCGGCGGCTTAGCCGGTACCCTCCTCCTCCCCCCGGTTTCCTTTTGCTATAAATATCCCAAATATTTTTCCAATCTAGTTGTAAGTTCATTTGGGAAGGTTTTGCAGATCATATACTACTCTGTCAAGAAAGTACCGGGAAAAGATCAATAATATACAAAATGTTTGTTATTCATCCAAATTTATTTTATCACCTTCAAAGCCACCCTTTATTTAATTCCTTCAGAAACGATACACTTATGCCAACGAAAAAAACTTGTGTGTACTTATGTACACGCGTTAGAATTATATTATACTTCTTAATATACAACTTGAACATAGTTATAAATTTTCATACCACCTGCTGTCATGCTGTTATTTTTACGATGCGCGGGCATCTGCGCTTCAAAATTCACTCTCATACATTTTCATGCCACCTAGAACTAACTTCATGCTGTTACATTTTTTGGTGTAGGTGTGCGCGCGCATCGTAAAAATTCACTCTCATAATTTTTCTCCATCGCGCCAAAAGAAGTATAACTTCAATAAAAATAAATAAAAATAAAATAAAATAAAATAAAAAAGGTTTTTATTCACGTAGACTTTAAAAAAGCGCTTGTAAATAGTCAGAACATGTTTGTAGTAATATAGTTGTATACATTAGATATTATTTCTAGTAACATAGATATTTAGGTACATCTTGTATGAAAACATTTATAAAATTTATTTTATTACAGAAATGATATTTAGCTAGCTCGTATCAAGTTATTGTCAAGAGATTATGTTTAATTATCTAGTTTAAGTCTAATATTTTTACTACATATTGTCAATGGTTCTGTCTATATTAAAGGTATTATTATTATGACGGACCTTGTGTTAATAACGACGGTCGCGCTTTAATGCTACCACCGGATCCAATGCGCCCCAACTGAGAAGACCCAGCGAAACAAACTCAGTGGGTTCATCTACTACCGGTTTCAACACGACCCAGTTGAGACGGTCCGGCGAAACATACTCAAGCGGGCATGAACACATATAATCCATTCATCAAAACATTTTTTAAACGCTGCTTTCGGAATTGAGTTCAGTTCTCGCCGCGGATTCTCCTTTATGTCTTCCACCAATTGAAAAATGGTAACACGAAGTGGTAATTTGAGTTTAGGAAAAAGAAAGAAGTCAGCTGGAGCTTTATCTGGTATTTGTTGAGTGTTTGGTCAAAAATTCGTTCACAATGATGGCCTTGTGTGCAGGCGCATAATCGTGGTGCAAAATCCAAGAATTTTCTTTCCACAAATCTGGCCTATTTCGTTGAATTTGCTCTCTTAAACGCCGCATAACGCTCAAATAATATACTTTATTTACCGTTCGACCTTTCGGTAAGAATTCAGAGTGCACAACACCGCGATAGTCAAAGAAAACAGTCAAGATGACTTTGACTTTTGATCGACTTTGGCGTGGTTTTTTCGGTTTCAGTTCAGTTGGAAGGCGCCACTCCGAAGCTTGTTGACTAGTTTGCATGTCAAACTCGAAAACCCACGTCTCGTCACCAGTAACAATGCGTTCCATGAATGTTGGGTCGGAATTGACTCGTTCTACCATGTCCTCAGCGACTTTCATGCGATTGAGTTTTTGGAGAAAATTCGGATCTTTTGGTACTAGCCGAGCGGCAACATGTTTCATACTCAAATGATTAAGTAGTCAAAATAGTACGAATTGACTCGTGAGATATAGAAAGTTCGGCGGCTATCTCTCTCAGAGTTGAATGAGGATTTTCAGTCACTATTTCCTTCACTTTTGCGATGTTAACTTCAGTTGCAGACGTTGATGGCCTACCATGGCATACCATGGCAAATCTTCCATCACATCTCGACCGCTTTTGAACGCTTTGAAGCACTCATAAGCACGAGTTTTTGATAAAGTCCATTCACCGTAAACCTTCTGTAACATTTTCAGTGACTCCGAACATGAAATTCCATTAATGATGCAATATTTAAGACAAACTCTTTGTTCGATATTTTTGTCCATTATGAAATTCGCAATACACACTATATATGCTATTACTAAAACCAGCACTGTATTTTATATAAATAATAGATGCAACTCAAACTCCGCGCCAAAATGTAAAACAGTTGTGCCAATCTAACAACAACAAAAAAAACATAAATTTGAATTTGGTACCATAAACAAATCATCCATTCCCGATACTTTTTTGACTGAATGTACATAGAAACATTGATGTTCGGCGACTTAGCCGGTAGCCTCCCCCTCCCTCCCGGTTTCCTTTTGCTATAAATATCCCAAATATTTTTCCAATCTCGTTGTAAGTTCCCTTTGGGAAGGTTTTGCAGATCATATACATAGAAACATTGGTGTTCGGGGACTAAACGGTAGCCCCCCTGTCTTTTATTATAGGTTGCAACCTGCCATTTTGTTAAAGCCTTAGTTTTATAGATTTGAAAAGGTGCAAATGCTTGAAATCATTTCTTTGTAACCTGCTTATCGGTTTCTGTTGTTTGGTACCTTTTTCCTGTATAAAATACTGATTAGGGATTCATCACTTTGTTAGTCTAGGTTGGCTGGGGTTTACTTGCGTACAGCACTTCGACCCTTCAGGTTCTTTTGTGCTATCTAGTGAGTCTAGGTACTAGTGTATGTACGTAGGTTAGACGGGGGACCACTGGTCCAAATAGTTATTGACTCCACAATTATTAAACCTGCCTACAATTTTTTGCGGTACTTTAAAATTAAAGATGTTTTTTGGAAATTCTAATACATGTGTTTTATAAGATGAAACTCGTAGAAAAATTCGTGTGACACAATATATACACTTTAACAGCAATTTTCATTAGATTTATTTATGAAGGTAGTTTGTTGAGAATCGTTTACTTAAATCGTGTTATATCATTTTTAATACAGGTAGAAATTATTGTCATATTAACCCTGTACAGTCAATACAAATTGAAATGGACCGTAAGTTATAGTAATAAGACTTTTAAAATCGCAGTTTTATTAGTATTCAGACAAATTCCATCATACAATACAAAATAAAGAAAAATAAACTTTATTCCAAGAAACTAATTTAGTAAATAACAATGCATATACATGTTAAATAAAAAAATCAGTGTATGTATTATGATTACATCATTATATTCTAATTGGGGTATTTGAGGGTTAAATGTTAACCTACGTTAAATGTTGTATATTTTTATTTAATATTGTGTCCGTTTGTTTTAACCCCATTAAATTACCCGATAATTTTTTTATTAACTCAATATATTTAACACTCGTATTTCATTTTCTACCTGACATTAGCAAAATAATAATTATTGTGGGCAAAAAAGAATAAGTGTTATGTGTCCTGGCATAATGATGTATACATACCTACTACACTGTGACGTCTCATTTAAACCAATAGTGTTAAAGAAAATTTATATCCAAATGAATTGAACACACAAATACTAAATTAAACTAATTGAATTACTTTTTAGGGCACGACAGCGCCATCTCTGTGCGGTGTCCCAGCCGGTGCTATGAATCTAATAAGCAGGATTTTCATACTACTTTAGCGCCATCTCTGGACGATTGTGACAACCAACTAGTTCCCTTACTTACTTAATATAGACAGAACCATTCGACATTAAGTAGTAAAAATATAGCTAAAATTTAAAATTTTGATAATTAAACCTACACATGATCCTTGACAATAACTTAATTTAAGTTAGTTAAATATCATTACTGTTATAAAATAAATCTTATTGTAAATTATTTCCTACAATCCGTGTACCTACCTAAATATCTTTATGTACCTAGAAATTATTATAAATTAATTATATATTACTACGAATATGTTCTGACTATTTACAAGCGCTTTTTTAAAGTCTACGTGAATATAAACCTTTTTTTTTTATTTTTTTTTTTTTACCTTAGCACTACTAAATTACTGTTTGGAAATCATACGGGCGTGTTGGCGTGGTTGGTAGATACGCTGCCTTTCACGCCGGAGGTCGTAGGTTCGATTCCCACCCGGGACAGATATTTGTGTGCATGAACATGTCTGTTTGTCCTGATTCTGGGTGTAAATTATAAATATAAATTATGTATTTACAAAAGAAAAATAGTATATGAAGTATATCAGTTATTAGTAAGTATTTATTAAATGATTTAAAAAATATGTGATAAGACAGTGAAATATGTGATATACTTTTAAACTGTGTCTACTATGTTTACGAACCTACTGCATTGTGAGCTTGACAAGTACAAGTGTATGTAAATACCTAAGTGCTGAATAAATTTCATTATTTCATTTCATTTCATTATGATGGGCTCAGTGTGCATTTTTATATTTGTATGTGTATTTATTTATTTTTAAGTTATTTTAAAGGTGGACGGGCAATTATTACACCGTAACCTATGTTTTAATTTTGACCACAGGTAATCGTTAGAAAACTAGCGGTGGGCGATTATGAGATATACTAATGAAATCATTCGATTATTAAAATGTCATTTTTTTTTTTTTTTTTTTAATTTGTTATGGGTTTGCTCTTGACTCTAGTCTATGTCAGAGATGACAAAGACAAAGTCTACGATGGAGCGAGCTTACCCAGAAGGAGCCTGTTCACTCTAACTTTGAAGAGATTAGGGTTATAAGCTTTTGGAAACACCGACGCAGGCAGTGAGTTCCACTCTTTTGCTGTGCGCATTATAAAAGACGTTTGGAAACGCTTAGTGCGAATTGGTGGAATAGCTACAAGGTAAGGATGGTAAGATGCAGTGCGTCTGGATGTCCGATGGTAGAAGGGGGCCGGTGGGATTAGGTCGTGGAGTTCTTGGGCACACTCACCGAAGTACAATCTGTAGAAGACCGACAAACAGGCAACCTTACGACGATGAGCCAAGCTATGTAGCTTGGCATCCATCAGTTTTACGTCACCAATGAGCCTCTTAGCCCTGCGTTCCACCGAGTCAAGCGCAGCAAGCTGATATTTAGCTGAGCCATCCCAAAGGTGGCTACAATACTCCATGCAGGATCGGACTTGTGCTTTGTAAAGGGTTAAAAGCTGTCCAGGCTTGAAGTATCGCTTCACCTTATTTAGGATGCCCAGCTTTTTGGCCGCAGTTTGGGCTTTGTGCTCGATGGTGGCGCCGAAGTTGAGACTGGATGTCAACTCCATGCCTAGGAGCTCGAGCCGTTCAGTCACAGGTACAGATGTACCCCGAAAAGTAGGAGTTTGATTAAAAATACTCCTTTTAGCGGTAAAAAGACACGCCTGTGTTTTGGTAGCGTTAAAAGTGACCAGATTGTCATCTCCCCACTGGGAGACAACGCTTAAGGTCAAATTTGTCCGCTCTACCATGGCCTCTCTCAAGGAACGAACTTCAACCCCTCTGGTTGTTGCGCTGGACAAGTATCTCTCTGAAACCGTACTGTCATCTGCGTACCCAACAAGACCAGGCTGAAGTAGGTCATTGATGTGCAGCAGGAAAAGAGTTGCAGAGAGAACCGACCCCTGAGGAACTCCGGCATCAATAGCCATGAGGTCAGAGGAGCAGCCGTCAACGACCACTAGGATCGACCGCTCACTCAGGAAGTCTGATATCCAGCTACAAAAACCAGCTGGGATGCCATAAGCAGGAAGCTTGCTGAGCAGACCTGCGTGCCAGACCCTGTCAAAAGCCTTCGAGATATCGAGCGACACGGCAAGTGCTTCGCCGTGTCTCTCGATGGCTTCGCCCCAGCAGTGCGTGACATACACAAGAAGATCGCCAGTTGACCGTCCCCGGCGAAAGCCATATTGACGGTCACTGAGGAGATCATTGTCTTCAAGGTAGGTTAGCAGCTTACTGTTCAGAACCTTTTCCATAACCTTGCATAGGATGGAAGTAATGGCGATCGGACGGTAATGTGCAGGGTCAGCACGGTCTCCCTTTTTGGGCACCGGTTGCACATTTGCTAGCTTCCATGATTTAGGCACTGTTCTTTTTACAAGAGAGAGGCGGTACAGGCGTGTCAATACAGGAGACAGTTCAGGTGCACATTGCCTTAACACTCTTGCTGGAATGCCGTCGGGTGCACTGGCCTTATTCACGTCTAGACTGCACAATACTCTACGGACCTCTTTATTGTGTACTGCGATCTCCGGCATCGAAGAGTCACAACGAGGTAAAGTTGGTGGTTGCTTGGAGCCAGCGTCCAGACGCGAATTGCTTGCAAAGAGAGATGCAAATAAATTTGCTTTTTCTCTTGCAGAATGAGCCAGCGAACCATCAGGTTTCAGCATTGGAGGCAAAGTGGGTCGACAGAAATTCGTTTCAACCACTTTCGACAGGGACCAAAACTGCTTACTACCCGGAGGGTGCGATGCCAGTTTGGCCCCGATACGTCCAACATGATCGAAACGTGCCCTACGTAAAACCCGCTTGCAGGACTTAGCGGCAGAATTGAAGGCTCTCTTCCTCGCGCGAACTCTACGCGCCTTAGCCTTTCGATCGCGGGCCTTGATCCAGGCTTGGTAAGCAGATTCTTTACGGGCCTCAGCGTGGGCGCATTCTGAATTGTACCAGGGCCGGGATTTGTGACCGAGCGGGATGTCGGAGAATGGAATAAAATACTCCATCCCCTGCCGAATCACGTCCGCAATCTCATCAGCACAGCACGAGGGGTCACCCGAGGAGAAGCACATTTGCCGCCAGGGATAAGACGCAAAAAAGTGCCGCATCTCATCCCAATCTGCTGACTCGTATCGCCACACTCGCCTCGTGCCTCTAGGGCTCTTATCTGGAGGAGAGCAGGTCAACACAGACTTCACCAGGCAGTGGTCAGACGTTCCCAGCGGGGCTGAGACCGATACGGAATGTCTTGAGATATCTCGATTATAAAAATTAGTAGTTACTAATTTAGTAGATTTTGTGAGCGAAACTCGATGTTGGTTGGTCGGGTCAACTCGGGTTGCGTCGGCGTTGCCGCGTCGGTCGAGCGAGTCCACTGGTGTGGCAGGCAGTAGCAACAACGTAGCTAGGGTATAGCACTATGCATGCACAACGCTGCTTGCGCTCGCTCGAATATTGGCACAGCAGAGTAGCTACTACGCTTACGCGTGTACTGAATAATGATACAATCGTACCAAAACGGTATAGTAGTTTAAGCGTGAATGAGTACCACTTAGACAGATAGACAGAATTTTCATTTATAATATTAGTATGGATAATTAATCAACATTCAACAGTCATTTTTGTTTTTAGGAACGATTAGAATAACACAAAAAGATATGACTTCTCGTCAAAACAAAATACAACAAAAACGTTTACTTTTGTATTTCTATTTTAAATAAACTAACAGTAAAATATTAATATACCTAAAAAAAATTGTATGTTATTGTTGGTAATTAAGGAACAGAATGTATCGAATGAATGTTTTTTGTCATACACCGACCTTTATCTTACTCCTATTACGGTAGTATTAAGTAAGTATATATATTATGTTTGTTTCCATTCTTTTCATTCTTTGTTTCTATTCATAATGGGATTTCACATAAGTTTAGCAACATTAAAGAAACAATCGTAGATAAATATAAATAAAATATGATGAAATAAACAAAAAGCGTGAGTGAGTGAGGTTCCATAACAAGCCGCCTAAAGATATCAAATAGATCAAATCCCTCAAAATGTTTAAATATTAAAAGACGATAGATATAGTAATTGACGGGCCTGTTAGCGTGTTGGCAAATGCTTGCTTTTCACTTAGAAGGTCGTGGGTTCGATTCCCACCCAGGACAGATATTTGTGTGCATGAACATGTCTGTTGTCCTGAGTCTGGGTGTATTTATCTATATAATTATGTACTTACAAAAGAAAAGTAGTATATTAGTTATCTGGTTTCCATGGTACAAGCTCTGCTTAGTTTGGAATCAGACGACCGTGTGTGAATAATGTTCCAGGATATTATTATTAGGATATTATTAAAGAACTTATCCCTTCTATCCTTACAAAATATACAATTATATATAACACAGAACTTTGTACTAAGTAAAATAAAGTGACCACATTATTAATCAGTAAAATTTTACCAATAAAAACATTTAAAAAATCATGTTTTTTTTATATTACACGCTTGACGTTTTATATTATGTAAATACTAAATAAAATATTCCCTGTTAGTAAATGTAAATTCTTATGAGTAATAAAAAATAACCATAATTATTTCAAAATACTCAGGAAAAATCGAGCTACATTTCGTTTCATTACGAATATTAATTCTTATGATAAATAAAAATAACGGTAACTATTTCAAAATACTTTCGCCAAAAATCGAGTTTTGTTTCATTACAATGTAAATTCTTATGCAAAATAAAATATACCTGTAAGTTTTTCACAATACTTTCGACACAAATCTATTTAAGTTTTGTTTCATTCTATTTTTATTGTGTCAATCTGCATGTTTTTGGCCAAAACTTGGGAAAAATATTTTTAAGCCTAAATAAAGACAAAGCATTAAGCAATTTTTTTAATTATCATCAATAAATCTTTAGTTCCAAAGCTGATATTGGTAGCATATATTATTACACATAAATACTGCTATATAGGTCCGGCAACTAAGTTATTATTTTTCGGTAAAGTGTGAACGCCTCGTAAGCTAAAGGTATAGACAATCGTCATGTTAACATATAGGCGAGGGCTATTGGCTATGAGTGACAATAAATAATAAGTAACAGAACTATTACCAGAGGCCCTGCTGACAACAACTTGCAAAAAATAATTCAAAAAGGGATCTGGATCTGTCTACCTCGAAGTCATATTTCTAATCCTACTCTATCCGACATTGATGTCGGAGCGTCATGATTAAACTATCTACAAATCGTATTGAAAATACTCGTCATGGTTAGTGCTTAATATCTAATGTTAGTCAAGTTAGTAAAGGTTAGCGCATTAGCTTTCAATCGAGGCGACAGACCCCCCACTTTGTCACAAACGGACGTTGATATTATTCTAACTGAGGTGAAAACTTTACTTGTGTGATGCAGGATATATGACTGCATTATTGAGAAATGTATTTTAAGTTGGATTATAAACAGTTTTAGTATTGCACTGGATAGATGGCGCTGTACTACAGATTACTGATTCTTTAATTGATCTAGTGTTAGGCCGAGTTTCTGGGTTCAATCGCCGCTTAAGTCAGTTTTTTGTGAGATGAGCATTATTATTTGTCAGGGTGCAATTTATCTACAATTTGTAAGTATTTAGAAACATAAAAGTATGTTTATCAGTTGTCTGGTTGACATTATACCGGCTCTGCCTAGTTTGGTTCAGCTGGCAGTGTGTTCGATGTCCAAAGCTATATACGTTATTATTTATCTACAATTTGTAAGTATTTAGAAACATAAAAGTATGTTTATCAGTTGTCTGGTTGACATTATACCGGCTCTGCCTAGTTTGGTTCAGCTGGCAGTGTGTTCGATGTCCAAAGCTATATACGTTATTATTTATTATTATTTATCTACAATTTGTAAGTATTTAGAAACATAAAAGTATGTTTATCAGTTGTCTGGTTGACATTATACCGGCTCTGCCTAGTTTGGTTCAGCTGGCAGTGTGTTCGATGTCCAAAGCTATATACGTTATTATTTATTATTATTTATCTACAATTTGTAAGTATTTAGAAACATAAAAGTATGTTTATCAGTTGTCTGGTTGACATTATACCGGCTCTGCCTAGTTTGGTTCAGCTGGCAGTGTGTTCGATGTCCAAAGCTATATACGTTATTATTTATTATTATTTATCTACAATTTGTAAGTATTTAGAAACATAAAAGTATGTTTATCAGTTGTCTGGTTGACATTATACCGGCTCTGCCTAGTTTGGTTCAGCTGGCAGTGTGTTCGATGTCCAAAGCTATATACGTTATTATTTATTATTATTTCTGAGCTAACGTCTGGCTGGAACATGTTCTGATTATTTACAAGCGCTTTTTTAAAGTCTACGTCAATATAAACTTTTTTTAATTAATTTATATATATATATATATATATATATATATATATATATAAGGTGTAACCAAAATATCTGCCACGGCTGCAATGGGAGACAGTATTGTGTTTATAGATTACAATAGTAGAGTAAAATGATTGATAATTTGTCATATTTTTTTTCATACAAAAAATTGTACGTATAAATTTGAATTGATGTCATAATGCATAAACCCACTCAGTAGACTTCATAAGCTGTTGCCGCTAAACGATGCCGCCGCGCGCCGGCCACTTTGTTGTTACTGCGCGCGCAGCTCCCCGCGCAGGTATTACCCCGCTCGTCGCACGCGCTAGCCAACCGCCCGGCGCGAGCGGCGGCGTTCGCCAGTCGCACCTCGCCCCCCGCCCGAGCGGTCAATAACCGGAAAATCGCGCGCCTTTAATAAAAATGCCTTCCAGACGAAGGTATTCTAATCAAGAACGCCATGAAATGGTATTGTGCTACCGCGAGTGTAACTCTGTAACTGCGCATGCAGAGGTTTGGTGTGCGAGTGAGTCATCGACGTAGGCAGGCCTCCATATTCTGCCGAACTCAAAGAGGAAGTGTTGGATATCCTCCGAAGTCATCCTCTTACGAGCACCAGAGATGCTGCTCGAGTGTTCGAAGTGAGCCACGCCTACGTGTGGTGGCTTTTAAATCGGAAAGGGCTCCATCCTTACCACATCACAAGACTCCAAGAACTGCATCCACCTGACTACGCGGCCCGCCTCGCGTTTTGTAATTGGATTACAGAAGAACGACGCAACATTCTGTGGACTGACGAGTCCACATTCACACAGGCTGGTATGTTCAACATAAGTTAAAAGGAAAAGGGAAGTTTATCATCTTATTTACGTAAGTTTTTTGGAAGAATGCAGTAGCTGGTAAGTAAATTCACTTTTAAAAAACTTGTGCCTGCATATTATTACAGATAGTGATTTCAGTTTTCATTCACCGAACAGATGGAGAGAGCAGTTGTTTTCATTGACGAAGCGATACATCGCGCGTAATTTGTGAACGGCTTTATGCAGAGTAAAGTCAATGTTTGTTTAACTACTTTATCTTCTCAAATTGAAATAACTGTTTCGGGGTACGAAAGCTCTTCACTATTGTAATCTATAAACACAATACTACCTCCTATTAAAGCCGTGGCAGATATTTTTGTAACACCTTATATATATATATATATATATATATATATATATACATGTAATATAATATCCGACGCACAACGCAACAACGCAACATTCTGTGGACTGACGAGTCCACATTCACACAGGCTGGTATGTTCAACATAAGTTAAAAGGAAAAGGGAAGTTTATCATCTTATTTACGTAAGTTTTTTGGAAGAATGCAGTAGCTGGTAAGTAAATTCACTTTAAAAAAACTTGTGCCTGCATATTATTACAGATAGTGATTTCAGTTTTCATTCACCGAACAGATGGAGAGAGCAGTTGTTTTCATTGACGAAGCGATACATCGCGCGTAATTTGTGAACGGCTTTATGCAGAGTAACGTCAATGTTTGTTTAACTACTTTATCTTCTCAAATTGAAATAACTGTTTCGGGGTACGAAAGCTCTTCACTATTGTAATCTATAAACACAATACTACCTCCTATTAAAGCCGTGGCAGATATTTTTGTAACACCTTATATATATATATATATATATACATGTAATATAATATCCTGGGACATTATTTACACATATGATCCCAAACTAAGCAGAACTTGTACTATGGAAACCAGATAACTGATATACTATATAGGTAATAATTTTCTTTTGTAAATACATACTTACCTATATAGATACATACTTACTTACATATATAGATAATTAGACCCAGACTCAGGACAAACAGACATATTTATGCACAAAAATATCTTTCCTGGGGGGGATACGAACCCACGACCTCCAGCGTGAAAAGCCAGCATTTGCCAACCACGCCAACAGTAAAGTAGTAACAATAACTGTTTGGGGGTAGAAGTCAAAGAATATAGTTTCGTTAAAAGCGACCCTATCTCAAATTGAATATATAACATATAATTGTGTTGATGTTTATCCTTTGTCTTCCTAAGTATAATCTAAAATAATACACAATGAGACAACCGCTCGAGCAGATATTGTGTTCGCCTACTAAATGATATGAGGCGCTCATAGCTAGATGTTCTCACCGGTCCGCAAGCGATCGGCGAGGTTAAACAACGAGGCTCGCGGTCAGTCCATAGATGGGTGACCGCCAAAGTGGTTTAATTTCTGAGCGTCTCCGTGCTTCGGAGGGCACGTTAAGCGGTCGGTCCCGGTTGTAGCCATTAGGCAAAAGTTCTAAGCCATGTTGGAGGCTTACTGGGCGGCTTGAACAACTCTGACACTAGGGTAAAACTAGTTGGGGCGCATTTGATCCGGTGGTAGCATCAAAGCGCGACCGTCGTTATAAACACAAGGTCCGCCATAATAACAATATGGAATTCTTACCTTAACATAGACAGAACCATTCAGACAAGATGTAGTAAATTATATCTTAGACTTTTAATTTCTATAATAATTAAACCTATAAATAAGGTTGACAATAATTTAATATAAGCAATAACTAAATCATAAATATTATAAATTAAATGTTATATCTAAATGTTTTCATTCAATCCTATATAATATCAACCTAAATATCTATATGTAATTAGTAATCTAGATATAATTACTACAAATTCAACATTTTTATTATTTTTATTTTGTTGTTTTCAAAGACAACAAAATACAAACAATACAATAATACATATAATAGAAGTACACAAATTACATCCAGACTCAGAACAACTATTTATGGGTCACACAAATAGTTGTCCGGCGCGGGACTCGAACCCACGACACGAAGCGGCGAGGCGACTGTCTGAGCCGCTGCGCCACACGTGCAGCCACTCAGTGACGAGTCTGCGTGAACAAAATCCTTTTTTATTTTATTTATTACTAGCTGCCTTGAACTTGAAGAATAAATACCTTTGTATGGTACAGACGCCAGCACATCAAGCTACCCCAATTTGTCAAATTTCCCCAGTTGAAAATGAATCTTATGCTAATGATATAGGGTTGAAAATCTATAAAATAAATTTGACAGATTGCGGTAGCTGGATGTGCTGGCCTCTGTACATTCCCTTTTTTATTTCAATTTATTAATTGCAATCGTGGGTTTACATTGTCTTAACAATAGAGTAGGTATAGTACCATAGCTAGGGCACAGCAATATTTTTATATTATATTTTGCATTTTAAACATAGTACAATTTTCAGAACATTTATTACTTAGATCTTTTAAACATTTTAACATCAACTATAGGATCTTTGGGCACTGAATAAAAAGTCGGGTCGGCTGAAAAAAAAATAAGTCGGGTTTTCCTTCCTGACGCTATAACTCCAGAACGCACGAACCGATTTCCACGGTTTTGCATTCGTTGGAAAGGTCTCGGGCTCTGTGAGGTTTATAGCAAAGAAAATTTATACAATTTAACGCGGGTAACACCGCGGGGCACAGCTAGTATATATATATATATCATGGGAATCGAACCGGCGACCTCATGGGTACATAGGGCCAAAGAGACTGTTTACATCGGTGATATATATGTAGGTAACACCGCGGGGCACAGCTAGTATATATATATATATATATATATATATATATATATACTAGCTGTGCCCCGCGGTGTTACCTACATATATATCACCGATGGTAAATATATAAACAAAAATACGATACACAAAGGTTCTTTTTGTAGTAAGAAAATGTTTTTTTACTACAAAAAGATTTTTCGTCATGGGAATCGAACCGGCGACCTCATGGGTACATAGGGCCAAAGAGACTGTTTACATCGGTGATATATATGTAGGTAACACCGCGGGGCACAGCTAGTATATATATATATATATATATATATATATATATATATATATATATATATATATACTAGCTGTGCCCCGCGGTGTTACCTACATATATATCACCGATGTAAACAGTCTCTTTGGCCCTATATATAAACAAAAATACGATACACAAAGGTTCTTTTTGTAGTAAGAAAATGTTTTTTTACTACAAAAAGATTGTTCGTCATGGGAATCGAACCGGCGACCTCATGGGTACATAGGGCCAAAGAGACTGCTTACATCGGTGATATATATGTAGGTAACACCGCGGGGCACAGCTAGTATATATATATATATATATATATATATATATATATATATATACTAGCTGTGCCCCGCGGTGTTACCTACATATATATCACCGATGTAAACAGTCTCTTTATCTCGGCAATATATTTAAGTTATGAAAAGTATGTTCATGTCCCCTGAAAATGAATGCTTTATCAAATCTATTTTGAATTTCAAGTAAGATGAATTATTGTTGTACACAGGCGAGCAGAGAAAACTCACCCCTTACCCTATAAAAGAGCGCCATCTCTGTGAAATTAGCGAAACTGCTAGGATATTCCAACTACTAACAAAATGACTGCGGCGCGCATACAAGCGACCGTTAAGTAATATCCATCGGATCCTACCTATTGATATTTTTACTTGTACGGCACGAGAGTTGCAGAATACTTAATTCCGAAGTTTATAAATAACATTCCCGAAGAACTACAAAAATACTTACTTACTTACAGAGGGGGCGAAAGGTTTTAAGTTCAAGCTAAAAGGTTACTACCTTAAAAAATATATTGTATTGAAATTCTATCACTAACGATACCATTTTAATAATATTATATAATAAGTTCATAAATAATGGTAAATATGTGAACGATTCGCCGCTACCCACATAAATCCGTAGAGGTTTATGTGGTTCGGCCTGTTAAATGGGATGTGTATTGAAATAATATATTGAATAAATAAATAAAAAAAAAACAAAAAAAACGTTCTAATCGAGCTCCACAAAACATTACATATCTTTAGATATTTCTAAAAAGTCTCAATAAAATTTCAAAACTAAAAATAAATATTAAGGCGAGATTCGAACCTGGACTTTGCAGTTCATAAGCTATGTTGTTACACCACTGCGCCAATGAGTCACATTGCTCAAATGTAAAATTTGTCGATATGTTTATGAACCATCCATCACATTAGTCATGTCAGCCGTTTCTTTTATATTATAAATAGATAGGTAATGAAGAATGAGGGTAAGCTATAATTTTGTTAAGTAAAAAATGACGTCTCATCATATCATTATAATTACTCGTCTGCTTGTGCTGTTCGAATAACTACTTCTAAATTACGATAAAATCATGCCTCGAATGAATAACTTTTTAAAAGCGAAAATCATCGTCCTTTGGGAACAAAATCAAAGTTTAAAAAGTATTGCTCGAGAATTAAATATCGATGTAAGTGTAATCTAAATTAAAATCCGTTTAATATATTTTTTCAATTAAGAATCTTACTCTTTAATTTGCTTTCTTATAGAGAAACACAGTTCGTTTATGGGTGCGACGGTATCAAGAAACTGGTGAAGTGAAGTGTAAGCGCCAAGGGCCACGTCCGATTGCTTACACAAATCAATCCAACCGCCATCGTGATATTGTTAGTAGGCATACCACGGAACCTTTCACCACCACCCGTTCAAGTGCTATAAGACATGATATTTCGCTTACCACTGTCCGAAGACATTTACATGCAGCTGGGATCCATAATTATAAACCTGCCAAAAAAATCGAACTAACTGAAGCTCATCGTCAAGCCAGGATAAGATTTGCAACCCAGTATTTGAATTTTGATTGGGAAAATGAAATAGTCATTTTTACCGATGAAAAGACTTTTAAATCCGACAAAGATGGACGTAAAATACTGTGGAGAAGACCTGGCGAACGCTACAATGTTAAAAATGTTTTACCTTTGAGGACTAGTGGCAGGTTAACGCTAGGTAAGCAGTAGTTAATTTAATTAAATATTAACATTTACCTACTCACTTGATTAAAATAATAAATTTATACTTTTTATTTGCTATTGTTATAATGAATCATAAAATCTTAGATACTATAAGCATACAATATATTATTTAATATTAGGCTCTGCAAATCGAAACTGATAAAGAACCTAGATGACATGACAAGACAATAACATTGTATTTGTTCGGGCGTAGCGCCTCCCGTAGTTTTGACAATAAATACTTTTTGTATATATTTTCTTCATAAACCATAGACACTTTTATATGTCAAAATGTCAATATATTAAACGTATACTTATGGCTAGGGGTTATTACACCACTAAAGAGTACATCGATGACAAAGACGTCTGGCTCTCACTTCCTACCTGCACATTGCTCGCTGGAGATCTTGTAGCCATATAGACATGACTGATCTGCTGTGTTACGTGAACTATCTGTAAATGATTGCTATCATATACTTAATTTAAAATTATTGACTCTGTCTCAAAATGAATAATGTTATTGTTTCGAAGTTTTACTTTTGTATACCTAAATATAATCTAAAATATTCATATATTCATTCAGACAACCGATCGAGCATATATTGTGTTTGCCTACTAAATAATTACTCTAATTGGAACAAATCCCGTGTTCATGCCCGCTTGAGTATGTTTCGCCGGACCGTCTCAACTGGGTCGTGTTGAAACCGGTAGTAGATGAACCCACTGAGTTTGTTTCGCTGGGTCTTCTCAGTTGGGGCGCATTGGATCCGGTGGTAGCATTAAAGCGCGACCGTCGTTATTAACACAAGGTCCGTCATAATAATAATACCTTTAATATAGACAGAACCATTGACAATATGTAGTAAAAATATTAGACTTAAACTAGATAATTAAACATAATCTCTTGACAATAACTTGATACGAGCTAGCTAAATATCATTTCTGTAATAAAATAAATTTTATAAATGTTTTCATACAAGATGTACCTAAATATCTATGTTACTAGAAATAATATCTAATGTATACAACTATATTACTACAAACATGTTCTGACTATTAACAAGCGCTTTTTTAAAGTCTACGTGAATAAAAAAAAAAAAAAAA